>JAUPFT010000006.1:31953466-32613466 GCA_036936625.1 Parnassius smintheus behrii
TGGCCAGCAGTTTTTTAATATCTTTAATAATGCGTATTTAATTTACTTCGACTACATCGGTTGTATATTTTTTTTTTAATTTTACCACTTGTTTGAACACGATTTTGTCAGCTTTGCTTGGATCTATCTATCTATCTACGGGATCTTTTAATGTAATTTTCACTAACTTGTGAACGGCTGATTTACTTAAAAAATTTCAGTCGTATCAACGACCGATGACATTACAATAATCTAATAATTTTATCCTATTATCCTGATCAGGATCACTAGTATAAATGTCAACACGAGATGGGTTTTGACATTACAATCGTTTCCAAATTTCGCATGTAAATTATTTAGAAAATGCCAAATTGCACCCTTTTTACAAATAAATATGTATTAATATTTTTTTTATTTTTTAACATTAATTATAAGTCTAAAATGTGTAAATTTACTCAGTCTGACAACACAGCAAATCGGGTTTGGCGACGCCAATCCTCGTACAAAATAAGGTTGACAGCCATTCTATTGTGTATTATTGTATTCTATGTTTACCATCCTTGACAGATGGGTTGGCATCGTCCATCGCGGACAAACAACGTGACACGTAATTTATATATATTAAGATATTAAGATTAACATTATTATAAGGTTAATAATTTAGACATAAATACACAAATAATATATATTTATGACAGCTGGAAGTGTATCACTTATAATTCACCTTAGAGTTTTAACATACATAATATGTACCCAATTAACATTATATAATGCCTAACAATTAAGTATTAATATTTGACGTTGAGCCTTGTAAGTAATCTTACATTGACATTTTCTCTGACACTGATACATACAATTACAAATTATGTATTATGTGCACGAGCCTTACCTGACGGCATAATCTATATGTAATGTATCTAAAGTAATGTTACTTTGTTGTTTATTTAATTTTAAACTAAAAATATAATATTGTGCACCTTAACGTAGCCAAAGAACTTAGTAGTATCTCATTTAAGCGTTCACCAGGTGTGCATTAAGCCGTCTGTATAGAGCTCTGTGGCTACACTGAAATTGAATTTAAAAAATATTACCGGGTCGTGAACTGTTGGCCGTACTCCAAGAGACAATACATATCGTGCAGTCCTGCATATTTATTTTAAAGAAATGAATACTTACAAAGCGTAAGGGGTTGTAAGCATAGCTTTACCTTGTTAGCAACGGGACCTTATGAATATGTATTCTTGTCTTTTGTTAACTCTAACAGGTATAGAAAAGAGATGTGTACCATTGTGGCCTGTTCTATACACATTTTATTCGCTTAATGATAATTTGCAACAGAAATCATCATGGATCCATAAACAGTCTTCAGCCTGCTGGACATGTTTCAATGTTAAGCTATCAAACTATTGCTCTCCGTAGTTAGTCTAATTCACCTAAAATACTTACCCATATTATTATTTATGTATTTTAATAAAACTCATCACTTCCAAATCTTCCTAGCTCGCGGCCTTGCAGGCCGCGAGCCCTGAGACAAGATGAAGCTGTAAGAGACGCATAGTCTAACAGCATTAACTTCAAGATAATAGATTAATTTTTATAGTATTTACAAGAGGAGTTAAAATGGCTGGTATAGTATTTACTTTAGCCAGTATTTATTACTTTTTTAAATATTATATATCTGTATGTTACCCAAAAAATAAACTGATTTTTTAAAAAAATAAACTTTACTTATTTGCGGTTTGTTGTAGCGTGTTGAGAACCATTAAACTACCCGTTGAATATCTGTGCTTGTAAATGTTACTTCGAAACAGCTCAAATAATATTTATGGGGTATATAATAGGGGTAAATGCGTCGCTGTATTCTACAGTGGCGTGTTGGTGCGTCGAATAAAAACGTGGAAGAATATCCAACAAAAATTGGGATGACCTTCTCCCGGGATGCTTTACGATAACAGTTACCGAAAACGACATCTAAAGTCGATGAAATAGTTTTAGCAGATAAATTATATATTATATATATATATATATATATATATATATATATATATATATATATATATATATATATCTATATATATATATATATATATATCTATAAGTATATATATATATATATACTTATATATATATATATATCTATCTATCTATATATATATAAGTAATATGTCGTGGTAAATTTTATATAACAATATAATTTAATATAACAATAAAATTAGGGATTAGGGCTTAGGGATAAAACTTTTTGAAACTGTTGCAACAGGATTCTGATTTTTGTATTCGTGAATTATAAAAATAGACAGAACTTACGCCCCGCCATTACGATATCGAAAAATAGTCACTAATAGTCCATGTTATCATAAATCCTAGTTGGTATAGTTCAAGTTGGTAAACTTAGAATTAGTACCTATTTCATTTACTAACAAAGCTAACCTTTAATGAAATTGCTATCGCTTAAATGTTAACTATTTAAAGTAGTGAGTATTAAATAATGTTTGAAATATCTACATATATTTATCTTTTTTGTTTTAAAACTAGATATAATTTTGGTGCTCATAATGTTAATATATTCATAATAGTTTCTTTATTATTTTTGTTGGGTGGGCGCTTTTAAACTGTTATCGTGGAAAATCATTAACGTGCTAACAGACTAAGAGATCTTATTAATCTTTCGCGTATATATATATATATATATATATATATATATATATATATATATATATATATATATATATATATCTATAAGTATATATATATATATACTTATATATATATCTATCTATCTATATATATATAAGTAATATGTCGTGGTAAATTTTATATAACAATATAATTTAATATAACAATAAAATTAGGGATTAGGGCTTAGGGATAAAACTTTTTGAAACTGTTGCAACAGGATTCTGATTTTTGTATTCGTGAATTATAAAAATAGACAGAACTTACGCCCCGCCATTACGATATCGAAAAATAGTCACTAATAGTCCATGTTATCATAAATCCTAGTTGGTATAGTTCAAGTTGGTAAACTTAGAATTAGTACCTATTTCATTTACTAACAAAGCTAACCTTTAATGAAATTGCTATCGCTTAAATGTTAACTATTTAAAGTAGTGAGTATTAAATAATGTTTGAAATATCTACATATATTTATCTTTTTTGTTTTAAAACTAGATATAATTTTGGTGCTCATAATGTTAATATATTCATAATAGTTTCTTTATTATTTTTGTTGGGTGGGCGCTTTTAAACTGTTATCGTGGAAAATCATTAACGTGCTAACAGACTAAGAGATCTTATTAATCTTTCGCGTGAAAATTTAAAAGCTTGAATAAGTGAATATTGTCTGTCAATTAACATTCAAAATCTTCACAGTGTCCCCAATTTGTGTTAGTTCCGATGTATGTGATTAGGAGTTTTTATAAAAAGAGATATATTTTAATATATAGGGAATTACTATGTCCCAATTACTAAGCAAATTAAAACTTTAATGTAGTAAGCCGAATCAAATACATTTGATTTTATTAAATGGTTTGTGGTTTATTTTGTTATGTTGTATTATGAAGTCCTAGATGATAAATGACGCTGTTTTAGTATAACCAAAATTTATTTAAGACTTTTTGTTTGTCGACATGCAATCCATTATAACAAACTTGAATCAATACATTGATCATTAATCCGCACATACAAATTGGATGACTATACAAAATAAAGTGTTCTGTCACCAGTAAAAAGGACATCCGGTTCTCTTCGATAACAATTCGAAACTCATCAGCATGGTGTTGCTATTTTACGCGAGTATTCTGTAAGGACGTAGTCCTTTCCCGGTCGACTGATTCATTCTTGCTGCAACTTACTTAGGTTTACTGCGCCATATCGGTAATCAAGTTTTTATTTTTTAATAAAATTATTAATATCACAATTTCAATACAACAATATATTTGATTTTACAAAGTATTTGATTTGGTTTAACTTCTATCATCTTATTAAAATTATTATTTAAGTTCACTCATTATATAAGTTCTTTTAATAAATATTTACCATAATCATCATTACAGCCCTTCACAGAACCACTGCTAAACATTGACCTCGCCCAAAGTATGTCACAAAACACGTTCCTGTGCCATTTGCTTCCATCGACGTCCTGCGTGTCATACCAAGTCTATCTAGTGGGCGGCCGTTTTACACTTTGCTTACCGGTATGAGGCTGCCACTCGAGAACCATTCTTCCCCATCAAATGGCAGCTCATCGACATGTATGACCGACTCATTGCCAGTTACCTTTTTTATTATACCCTTTGGCTATGTCGGTTACTCTGATTTTGCTGCAGTTTTTGTCCTTTCAAAATCATTTACGCAGAGGAACTCCGAACATAGCCATTTCCATAACTCGATAAGCGACCTTCAGCTACCTCATATGGCCGGTACTGAAAGATCACGTCTCAAATCCATATAGTTTCAATAATCCATATAGTCCATATAGTCCATATAGTTTCTTTTCAAGTTTTGACGTATAAGTAATGAGAAAATGTGTCGTAATCTCCCGAACGCTGCACAGACGAGTTAAATTCGTCGATTGACCCCCAATCAAAGTTTGACTTACCTAGTCGGACTATTTGTCCTAGGCAGACGCACAATATACCCGTCAACTTCAAGCGTAGTAGTGCTCCTAACTACCGGCATAGGTGTGACATGGACGTTATACAGGACTCTTGTTGTTTCCATGCTCGTTTTAGGAACCATCTGTTGTGAGACACTATTAATGTAATGGAGAATAGTGCTGAGGTCTCCGGCGACTCTGCTATTACTACTTTTTCGTTTCGAAGTTGTGTGGTATACCTACCATGCTATTGATGTTGATACTGTATCCTTTCCAGTCTAGTAGCTTGAAAAAGTCGGAGATATAATGGCATTTTATCTTACACATAACTTTCATACTCTAGCTCTATACTCGGATAAACATCGTATTCCAATTTTATAAAGACTTCAGAATCTCGCTATACCGACAATCTACTTGATAGTCAATCTTGCACTGCTAAAGGGATTATAACAAATACTCAATATACAAATACTTGTTTTATAGGATAAGGGTGACAAACGAGCACACAGTCCACCTGATGGTAAGTGGTTGCTGTGGCCCATAGAAATCTACCCGAGATTACGAATCAAAATGCAGATGCATTGTAACCAGTGAGGACTAAGATGGAATGCCTCGTTTCCGGTAAAAATGGTCTGAATTTTTTTATAGGATAGGGTGACGAACGAGCACACAGTCCACCTGATGGAAAGTGGTTGCCGCGGCCAATAGGCATCTACATCTATCCTCGATTACCTCGACTAAGATGGAATGCCTCGTTTCCAGTAATAAGGGTCTCCGGTTCTGTACACTCACCATACGAAATACAGCAGCATTAAGCTACTATTTTACGCTGGTATTCTGTGAGAGCGTGGTCCTTCCCCGGTCGAGCCGACATTCGTGCTACAACTATACTACTAATTAACTGCAGCATGGCTCTACCACGTATAATATATAAATAGATACATTTTGACAAATTATAAAACACAGAAGCTCAATCGTAAGACACAAAGTAATTATTGCGCAAAGACTATTATCAAATAAAAAAAAATATTTTAGAAACTTCATTCAATATTTCGATTAACCGATAGAGATTTCAATTTCCTTTAGTCACGTGCACAAGGATATCGGATCCCGCGGTTGGCTCAGACGGTAATGAGCGAGCGGATGGCAATTTTGCTAGATGGGCTTTTGGTTACTGTAGCAGTTTGTTTTTATGTCAATGCTCTTTTAATATTCTCCCTTTATATAACAGTTTCGCTCTGGGGTGTATTTAAAAAAAGTATTTTTGTAAAAAGACAATAATAATCTTATTTCTAAATTATGCTGTTATATAATAACAATAGAAAATTTCTAAAACAAAGGATTTCATTATTACCGCGCACCTCGATGGACATCCGACTTGCTGTTTTAAATAAGCGTCGGACAATATTTCCTTTGAGATAAGAAATGTCCCAGCTCAGAAAAAGTATACCTGCAGTACAATAAATTTATACATTAAATAAAGTACTGAAGCGAGTGGCACAGAAATTGAATTTAAAAAAATATTATGGGGAGGCAAAGCTTATGGAACGGTTCCATTACAACACCATTCTTTGCACTAGATTATATTACGTACGTATACGGCCCTCTTAATATAGAAATAATAATTAATTACTACATTTATGCTTATAAAGTTCTTTTATTTAAATTTTATATTTCGCGATCAGAAAAATCATAATAGATCGGAAATAAAAGGAAATTAGAAAATGTCAATTACAAACAATTATCGCAAAATATGAAATCTACGCTCGTATTTTCTAGCAATTATACCGAATAACTTTGCGTAAACTCATTTCGCGGTAAATTGCACGGGTTCCTCATAAGGCCACCTTTTCAATTAATATGAAAAGTTGTTTGAACATTTCCAACAACAAAGTGATTTATGTTTTTGCTGTCTATTTTTTACTATATAATTTGAAAGGTACTTCAGTAATTGTGTATTTCTGTGAAACGTTAAATTAAGTTAAGCCATGTGAAATTTGTTTAATTATCGCCTCACATTGTTTTTACTTTAATAAGTGAAAACAATGTGAGGTGATTTAACAGTGTTAGAGCCACGCGGCAGCTTTTGCTGTTGCACGTATTGGCCAGCTCGGACCGCGGTGGTACCATGACCTCATTCTCCCCCCTGCCCTTTTATCATGGTAGCGGAGTTAAATATAACACAGCCCCAGAACGGTACCAGCATCCCTGGTGACGGAGAATCCCTCGCTGAGCATCCACGCCCAAGCTACCCTACTCGTCCAGAGGGTGGCTGCGCAGGCTGCCACGCGTATTCGGGGGGAGGGGGGGGGGATTTCGCTCGAGCCTAAACCTGCTCGGGGCAAACGGAGCAATAAGACAAAGGCGCCGCCTGCCACGCTATCCGTGAATTTCTGCAACATCAGGGGACTTCATTCAAACCTTAACGCCGTCCACTACCATCTGAGAAACGGCGAAGCTTAACTTGTTCTTTCTAACGGAAACACAGGTATCTTCTTCGGCTGATACTTCTTTTTAAAAGGCTGGCAACTCATCTGCAATTTTTCTGGTGTTGCAGTTGTTCATGGGCGACGATAATCACCTACCATCAGATGAGCTGTATGCTGGTTTGCCCCCCTCTGCCATAAAAAAGTAAGTAAAACGCTCTTGAAATGGAAATTTGAAGAAATATTAGATATAATTATGTCACGTTTATTTTATAAAGTTTTGATTAAAATTATAAACCCACGTGCTATCATTTTGTAATTTTATTTGTAGAAGGATTACAAAATGCCTTCTGTGAAAGAAATAATGTTTTGGCAAAAATGTTACATTATTATCTAATAAATAAAATATAAAACTTATAATCGAGTTCTATTACTTTCGTGTCAAAATTACAAAACTATGCATTTATGCAATACCACCACCTTGGTGTATGTCTGTCGGTTAATGAAATTGGGCATAAAGTTGTACAGTTTGTCTTAACAAAGAAGTGAATTCGAAATTATAATTTTTAACAATAAATAATAGTTTTTGGGGATTATAATATGTAAAATTTTATTTGGTATTTTATAGCCTATAGTCACAAGCTTAAAAATTTTGTATATTATGCATGTAATGGGACAAATTTATTATTAAATCTTTAGAAATAGTCAAGAAAAAAAGCTAATTATACATTATAATCAAAGTATTACATTGCATTTCCAAGAAACATAATTAATTTTAGTAGGTAAATTTTAAAAAGAAATAAAAAGGTAAAGTGAGCAAAAGAAATTTTTTCCATTTATTTAAATTTTTTTATAGCATTGGGTGACAAAACAGTACACAGTCCACCTGATTCTGAATTAAGAATCAAAATGCAAATACATTGTCACCCCTGAGGACTAAGATGGAATGCCTCGATTCCAGTAAACTGGGTCTCCGGTTCTCTACACTCACCATACGAAACACAGCAGCGTTAAGCTACTATTTCACGCTGGTATTCTGTGAGAGCGTGGTCCTTCCCCGGTCGAGCCAACCCATTCGTGCTACAACAATACTACTAATATAACTGCAGCATGGCTCTACCACGTTTAATATATAATTTATAAATAACATTTTATGTATTTATTATTACTCTTTGTGAAAATTAAACATTTCATTAAAAACAAAAACCTAAGGAGTATAAATGTAAATAGAGACAAAAGTTCTTAAAAGTTGTTCGTGGCATTTGATGCTTACAGTGAGATATATAGAATATGGTCAAATTTATTACTATTTAAAGAATAATATTTAATAATTTAATAAATTAATTTATAAATTAAATTATATGCAATGTTTGTTTTCTTGTGAATAGATGAATAAATATTAATTGTTATATATATTTACATTATTTTTATGTTCAATAAATAATGCAATGTATTTTTTCGCAACGAACGTAAAACCGAGGCTCGAAAATGGAAATTAAGGGACGGTGTTTAAATTGAAAATTTAAGGTTTGGATTTTTTTTTGTTCTAAATATTACTTAATTAGAACGGATTTTTTAATTATCAGACTTTTATGATTTTTATATTTTTATTTTCTTATTTTATAGGATAGGGTGACAAATGAGCACACAGTCCACCTGATGGTAAGTATCTTCGATTACGAATCAAAATACAGATGCGTTGTCACCCGTGAGGACTAAGATGGAATGCCTCGTTTCCAGTAAAAAGGGTCTCCGGTTCTCTACACTCAACATACGAAACACAGCAGCATTAAGCTACTATTTGACGCTGGTATTCTGTGAGAGCGTGGTCCTTCCCCGGTTGAGCCGACCCATTCGTGCTGCAACTATACTACTAATATAACTGCAGCATGGCTCTACCACTTAGAAATATAGAATAAGGGTGACAAGTGAGCACCGAGTTCACCTGATAGTAGGTGGATAATGTGGCCTACAGACAGAACATCTATCCTCGATTAAGAATCCAAAAGTGTTTTTACCTCTCCAAGACTACTAGTATAAAGATTCTCCGCCTCTCTACACTCACCATAAGAAACACAACAGCATTAAGCTTTTATTTTACGCTGGTCATCTGTGAGA
Organism: Parnassius smintheus behrii; assembly: GCA_036936625.1. Lineage (NCBI taxonomy): Eukaryota > Metazoa > Arthropoda > Insecta > Lepidoptera > Papilionidae > Parnassius > Parnassius smintheus. The sequence continues at coordinate 31,962,587 of JAUPFT010000006.1, forward strand.
GCGTAATCCTACCTCGGTCGAGCCGACCCATTCGTGCTGCAGCCATAATATTACAGCAGCATGGTTCTACTATGGCTCTGCATGTCTATCCAAAATATGTTTTAAAACCCTGTTTATGTACACATATCCCCGCGTCACGTATGAGTTAAGAAATATGCAAGGTTATTTTTCAGAGTAGCCAAATTCAAACTTACGTTCAAATATATAAATAACGTTAGACCGTTATTGCAGTTTTTGAAAATAAAAGTAAATAATGCTTCTACTTTTATTTGAAATTATCCCAAATTGAATGAGATTTATGAGCAACACGGTTTTTGCCTAACCTGTCGCCACTAACCACTACTTCCAACACCACTACTGTTGGCGACGCGCCTATAAGAATGTTTCAGTTTATTAAGTCAACCGATGACGAATAACTTTTCAAAGACTTATTGTCCAATACAGATGTTCTGATAAGAAAATGCTTAGTTAAATCTTAAAGAAATGTCGAATTAATGGTATGAAGGTCTTGGGTTCGACTCCCAGGCCGGACTAGTTACTGTTTTCTAAGTAATATTTTTCAATAAATTCATATAGGGAATTTTATGTTATAAATTATGTTACCGGATTTGTTCCCCGGTTGAAATCGTCTTTCCAACGATGTAAATTCAAAGGAATATTAAAGTGAAGTTAGAGATCGGATTGGTTCCCCGGTCGAGATGATCACTCTGTGCATAAACAGAATTAACGGAAATTAATTGCATAAGTATTGTCTTGTATAAGTATGATATGTTTGTACGAAAACAAATGCCTATTTGTTGTGATTGATTAATGAAAACATTCACTTGTATTGTTGTCTGATAAGAAGCATGATAACGAATAAGAGTCTTATCAGAAATAGTTTCCTACTGTTTGAAAATTATGTAGAAGCACTTGTTTACATAATATTGTTAAAATTAAGTGTATTTCAGACTTTCATTTTTTCTGATAGCCGAGAGCCGTGCAAAGTTAGTTGTTCAAATAGTGTGAGTTCACGGAAGCACGCTGACCACGCCCCTAGGAGGCCAAATATGTAAAAATTTAAAATGTTTGTAATTTCAGCAATTTATGTAAAAATGACTTGTAAAACATTTCAGGTTGATTGTACGTGCTAAAAAGGTGAATTCTGTGTTATTTTTATGTGAAAATTCCTGTGTATAAGTGAAATAATGATAGTTTTGTATAAGAAATTTAAAAGTGTTTTAAATAGTGAAATAAATAGAGAAAATGTAAATTAAACTATTGTATTAGTTAACATATGTATAAATTCAAGTGGGAAACATTGTTTTAACTTTCTGTGTTAAATATTTAAGAAGTTCGGATTTTGGATTTGTGAGTAAAGTAGGCATATTTTGTTTTATAAATTAAAGGATTTTTGTGATACGGAAAAATAATGTATATCATGGTGTAGATATTGTTTTGTGCTATCTAAATAGATAACTTGTATTTATGTATGATTTATGTGAATAAAGTAATTAAGTGGAACGTGAGAGAGTAATAGTACAAATTCATGTTGTTAAGTTGCGCAGGCACGCGATTGGCGCGGCTCACTTTCGCGTATAGTTCTGGGGGTAGCTTAGTGAACGGGTTTTATTGCAATTCGTTCGGGAAAATAGTTCAAGAATTAGTTCGGAAAAATAAGAAAATCCTTCGGGAAAAGTGAAAACCAGCAGTCAAGAAGAAAAAGTGTAGGGAAGTGATAGGGAAAAGTGATTACTCTCTCACGGAACGGTTTGAAGATAATTGCTGTTTCATTCCCAAGTAATTCATCCCTAAAGTTATACAGTCCACATCGAAGAATTAAGGCGTCGGGACCGGGACGACTTCGGAAGACCCGTAATCCCCGTCTGAACCTACTTGCTGAAAAGGAAAGAGGTTATCGCCCTAGTGTGTTACTCCGTTGCGGAGGTCACATACGTTGTTCCCGAACCCAACGTAGGCGTTATAGGAGGCCGGATCGAGAGAAGCCTCGATTCCCCCCTTTTGTTTCTTAATCGAAAGTCGAGTTCCGAACCTGTGTCCTTTTCAATTGGACCTTCGGAGCCGGATTAAAAGGACCACCCGAACCCCGCCAGCTGGATCAAGGAACCAGCTGTGGACTGCTGGTTGTGGAAAAAGACCTTCGGAGCCGAGTGAAGATCAGCAACCGAAGGAAGCCGGAGGTTTGAGCTGAAGCAATAGGACCAAAGGCCAGAAGACCAGGACGTCAGCGTTGAAGGACTGGACCTGGAACTACCGGAAGAAAGAAAACCGGGATCGCGGCCGGGGGCGTGTGCTCGTATGGGGCACGTATCGCAGCCGGGCGCAGGTGTCTTGTGAAGGCACTCATCGTAGCCAAGCAGGGCTTGGCATTTTTCCTGTCGGGCAAGCGTGCTCGGCATTTCCTGTCGGACGACCGTGTCCGGCATTTTCCTGTCGGATCATCAGGGTGCTGGAAGAAGCATCCACCGCTGCTGCTGCCGGGCGAGGGTGCGCGTGGGCACCTGACTGCATCGCGGCCGGAGGAGGGCGCCTGGACGAGGCGTCACCGGCAACTGGGCGGCGAGCACAGCATACATCCCGACCACCTAACGGTGCCAAACGGTTGGGCTCTGGCACAACACCTTCGGGTGGAGCAGTTCTCTCGAGCGAAACTGCGCTTGCACTACCGCTCGACTGTTTCGTCATATTCCTTGGCGGGACAGTTCCTAAACCTTTCCTCCATTCCATTCCTGCACGACTCCATCCCTGGACGGCTCACCTTGGTAGGCCCCGTCCAGGATTGATAGGGCTGATAGGGCTGTTAGGGTGGTAGTAGGGTTGTAGGGTTGGGAGATAAGGGGGGGGGAGGGGTAGTGGTGTTAGGTTGGGGTGTAGAGGGTTGTAGGTAAGGGGTTGTAGGGACCGTAGGGACAGTTAGGGACCGTAGGCCAACAATCACCTTCCTGCAAGATGAAGAAGGCACAAGACCAGACAGGGAGAAGCGAAGGGAGCAGGACAAGGACAGGGCTCTCAAGAAAAGCTAAAGAAGCGGAACAATCTGGAGCGACCACAGCTACTGCGTCAAATGGAGCAACTCCTTCAAGTGGAGCCACCACCGACACGTCCACATGCACGTGGGACACAGGGACGTCCGTGGCAACGACAAGCAACAGGACGGACACCAGTGGTACGCAGGCCAGCACCGCACAACAATCCGTTATATCCAGGAGTGAAACGGTGGTCGAAAAAGTAGGTCAAAGGACCGAAGAAGCGGCATCGTCAAGGACAGTAATCGGGCACACTAGTGATAAAGGGTCACAAAGAGGTAGTAGGTCATCGCGATCGGCGAGGCTGAAAGCCGAATTAGAGGCGCGGATTAAATTCGAACGCTCAGAGCTCGAACGAGCACAGGCAGCTGCTGCCTTAGCCAAGTCTCAATTGGAGCTGGCACGACTCAACCGAGAAGAGGAGATCGACTCGAGTGAGGATGATGAAGAGCGGAATACTCAGGTGGAACCTTTCGTAAGGAGTTGGGTTCAGCAGACCATAATGAGCACGCCGGTTAGTGTAGCACAACCCGACATTACTGATAAGGAAGCGTGTAAAGGATCACGCCGCAAAGGGGCGGAGATCGAGCGCAACCAAGGAAATGCACAGAAAACACACGCGAGTGAGGTGTCAGAATTGACCGAAGCGATTGTGAGTGCAATAAAAATAGCTGGTAAAGATAAGTCTTTCCAGCTTCATTTCCTCCAGGAATTACCGGTGTTCGATGGAGACCCGGGTGAATGGATAATTTTCAAAACGGTGTTTGAAGACACGAGAAGCCAATTTTCAGGGGTGCAGAATGTCGCACGCCTTAGGAGGGCATTAAAGGGCACCGCTAAGGAAGCGGTTAAGTCGTTGTTGTTTACTTTGTGTGAACCGGAAGAAATAATGAACGCTCTCGAAAGAAGATTCGGTAGGGTTGAGATGCTCATTCTATCCGAAATCGAGAATGTAAAGCGTATGCCAAGATTGGCAGAAGATTGCCGGAATATAGGATCTTTTGCAAGTCGTATTACGAACGTGGTTGCCACGATACAAGCGTTGAATCAACCACAGTATTTGTACTCACCGGAGTTAGTGAGCCGCATAGTGGAGAAACTCGGAACTATGATTAAATTTAAATGGTTTGAATATCGAGCTCAGTATCCTTTGGAGCCAGAGTTACAGAAGATGGCCAAGTTTTTAAATTTATTGAGTGAACAATTTGGAGCGTCCTTAAACAATGAAAATGCGCCTGAAAAAAGGAAGCGTCCTGAATTCAGGAAGCAAACTGTACACACTGCAAAAGGAGGTGTACGCAGCTGTGCCGTGAGCGAGCGCTATATGCGCCGAAGTAATTTGAGCGAGCGTCTAGAACGCCGAAATAGTAAAGGGCACAACCGATAGGTGGTTATGACAACCCAGGATAAGCCTGCAAGTCGGGTAACACATAAGTGTGTTATATGCAACAAGGAGCACTCTATAGTGAGTTGTTACAAGTTTAAGGACATGAATATTCACGAGAAATGGGAAGCGGTCAAAAAAGCGAAAGTATGTTTCCAATGTTTGTCACCTAACCATAGGAGGTTAGAGTGCAAAGCGAAAAAATGTGGTGTAGAAGGATGTAGAATGTCACATCATCGAATGCTACACCGATACCCCAAGGAAAAAACCTCGCCACAAGGGGACGAGGGGGGTAAAGATGCTCAGATCACAACTGTTAGTACAGTGAATGCACTGGCATGTGCATACTTAAAGATTATACCGGTCGAGTTGTATGGACCTAGAGGTAAGGTCAAGACAACAGCTCTTCTGGATGAGGGATCGACCATGACACTCATAGAGGAGTGTATGGCTCAGAAATTAGCGCCTCGCGGACGTAAAGAGGGATTACGTATCGAAGCCGTGGGAGGTAAGCGAATTATCGACGACAGTTCGTATCGCTTAAACATTAAGATAAAAGGCATTTACTCGAGCGACTTAGAAGAGATAAGTGTACAAACAATTAAGTCACTTAACCTTTCTCCGCAGTCGGTAAGCCGAGAATTATTGCAACGGTGTTCTCATTTGACACCGATTAAGAATGAGTTGATGTATGAGAGGTCCAAACCTACCATATTAATTGGTCAGGACAATTGGCATCTCATAGTTACTCGTGAATTAATTTCGGGAGGTAAGAACCTACCTGTAGCATCGCTCACCAAACTTGGATGGGTTTTACATGGTCACATATCGGGTGGTGTTAAACCGATCAAGATCGTTAACCACATTTCCACCAAGAAGGAGGAAGATATGGATAAATTGATCAAGGATTATTTTAGTTTGGAATCTCTGGGAGTGTCGGCTAGAAAGCCCGCGAACGACCCAGAAGAACGAGCTTTAAGTATTTTGAACAAAACGGTACGTCGTATACCTAATAATAGGTACGAGACTGCTTTGTTATGGCGCACGGACAATGAGTGCATGCCGTCGAATAGAGCGCAGGTTGAAAGTCGCCTGTTGAATATTGAAAAAAGGCTCGACAAAAATAGCGAGTTGAAGAAGGAATATGAGAAGCAAATTGAAAATCTCATCGTTAATGGTTATGCAGAGAAAGCGAACCATATCCCCATTTCCCCACGTACGTGGTACCTTCCTCACTTCGCAGTGACTCACCCACAAAAAAGGAAAATAAGGATAGTTTTCGACGCCGCTGCAAAGACGGGCGGACGTTGTCTCAATGATGCATTGTTAACCGGACCGGACTTATTGAAGTCGTTGTTCGGAGTTCTGCTACGATTCAGAGAAGGAAGCGTGGCAGTAATGGCAGACATTAAAGAAATGTTCCTGCAAGTGAAAATCCGGGATGAAGACAGGGATAGCCTTCGATTCTTATGGCGGCACAATCGTGACGCGCCACCGGAAGAGTATAGAATGACGTCACTCATATTTGGAGCGGCATCATCACCTTGCATTGCTATATATGTAAAGAATAGGAATGCGCAGGACAACGCACATATCTATCCAGAAGCAGCTTCCGCTACGGAAAGCAATTTCTATATGGATGACTATCTACAGGCATTTCCCGACGTGACGACGGCCGAAAGGATAGTAAACGATATGTATGAATTACATAAACATGCTTCTTTCCAACTGAGGGGATGGGCTAGCAACCGACCCGAAGTTTTAAGTAAAATGGAAAATAAATATAAGAGCGACAGTGCTACGCTGGGAGATAAAGAGCACACAGAGCGCACGTTAGGTTTGATTTGGAATATCAAACGGGATATGATAAGTTTCTCCACAAGTCTTCGTAACACACCGGAAGAGGTGATGGAAGGTTTACGACCTCCTACGAAGAGGGAGATAACTAGCGCTGTGATGTCAGTTTTCGATCCTTTGGGACTTGCATCACCCATAACGATTCAAGGGAAGTCGCTGATCCAGCAAGTATGGAGGACAGGCATCTCTTGGGATGAAGAAGTTTCACACGAATTACACGTGTTATTTTGTAAATGGATATCGGAAGTGAAGAAATTAGGTCATTTAGAGGTACCTAGACCCGTTGCTGAAGGCGTCGGCAAGGGAGAGTTACACACTTTCACGGATGCTAGTGAAAAAGCATACGCTGCCGCGGTGTATTACGTCACCACGGACGAGCTAGGAATAAGGCGGATTACGCTGATCGCCGCAAAGGCAAGAGTAGCGCCGTTGAAACCAATTTCGATTCCAAGGCTTGAATTGCAAGCAGCTCTTATGGGCAGCAGGCTGGCTGCCTCGGTTAGTGAAGAGAGCAAGTACGAGATGTCCGAGAGAGTATTTTGGACGGACTCACGTACAGTGTTAGCATGGATTAAGTCAGATCCTCGCGCCTTTAAACCATTCGTTGCTCATCGATTGGCTGAGATCGAAGATCACAGTAAACCATGTGAATGGCGATGGGTTCCAACGTCACACAATGTGGCAGACGACGCCACTAGAAATTTCCCTTCCACCTTCGATGTAAGTCATCGCTGGTTTCAAGGACCTGAATTCCTCAGGAAAAGTCCTGATTTATGGCCCAAACAAGTGGACACCATAAAAAGCTTAGAAACAAGTGAAGAAAAATCGCCAAAGGGCGTAAATGCGTTAAGAAAGCAAGAACCGTTAAGTCTACCCGACTACGGACGATTTAGCAGCTTTAAGAAATTCCTTGGGGCAACTACGCGCACCTTACAAGCGGTAGAAAAATTCAAGAGTTTAAGAAAGTCGGTTAAAGGACCCGACGACGCAGCCGAAAAGTCGGTTATGTGTTCCAACAAAGTTTTAGCAAAGTCGGTTAAAGGACCCGATGGCGCGTTGGACATAGCGCTCTTGAAAAAGGCGGAATTATTAATTTGGAAGTTCGTTCAAGACGAGTGTTTTTATTCGGAAATAAAATGCTTGAAAGCAGGCAAAAGTGTTGAAAGAAGTTCACGCTTAAGTAAATTATCTATGGAAATAGGAGAAGATAACTTACTCCGTTTAAATGGACGTTTACCTTTCAAGTCTAATTTGACCGAGGAAAGTAGAAAACCTGTCATATTGGACGGTAAACACGAAATCGTTAAAATGATGATTAGAGAAGTTCATCATCATTTCGGACATGCCAATCACCAAACGGTGATGAATGAGGTGAACCAGAAATTTTATGTCTTGAACTTACGTAATGTAGTACGTAGTGTGTCTCATCATTGTCAATGGTGCAGGACATACAGGTCAAAACCGCAGAACGTGCCACAAGGAAATATTCCTCTGGAGAGAATAGCTCATCATGAACCACCTTTTACATGCTCAGCTGTGGATTATTTCGGTCCTATGAGTGTGACTATAGGAAGGCGACACGAAAAACGTTGGGGCGTTTTATTCACGTGTCTGACTACCAGAGCAGTACATCTGGAATTAGCAGCCTCGTTGACACCAGCGTCAATGATAATGGCGTTGAGGCGATTTATCGCCAGAAGAGGAAAACCAGCCGTTATATACAGCGATAACGGGACAAATTTCAAAGCTGCGAATAAAGAATTATTGAAAGCATGCGAAGAATGCCATGAGAGCATGAAAAATAAGTCATTTAAGAGATATATTAAATGGAAATTTATACCTCCGGGAGCACCGCACATGGGTGGCGCCTGGGAGAGGTTAGTAAGGTCGATTAAAATTGCGTTGACCGCTACGCTCAGAGAAAGGAGCCCACGAGAGGAAATTCTACATACGTTGCTTTTAGAAGCAGAGCACACAGTGAATTCCAGGCCTCTGGTAACATTCAGTATGGATAGTCCTGAAGAGGGTTTGACACCCAATCATTTTCTTCTAGGACGCTCATGTGGTGATCGACCACCTGGATTATTTCTAGAGCGGCATCTGACGGGTCAACTCAATTGGAAAGCTGCACAGAGGTTAGCCGACCATTTTTGGACAAGGTGGCTGAAGGAATACATGCCTACCTTAATACCGCGAACAGGTAATAACGGAAAGTTCATGGAACCTAAAGAAGGCGATATTGTTTTGATAATAGATCATTCGTTGCCACGAAATACGTGGCCAAAAGGAAAAATTAGTAGAACGTTACCGGGACCAGACGGTCACACCAGAGTGGTTGACGTCATTACTAGCACAGGTATCTTGAGGAGACCTACATCCAGAATAATAGTCCTGGTACCCGCGACGCCTCCCAAATGATGGTGCTAGCGCACGGGGGGGGGAGATTGTTGGCGACGCGCCTATAAGAATGTTTCAGTTTATTAAGTCAACCGATGACGAATAACTTTTCAAAGACTTATTGTCCAATACAGATGTTCTGATAAGAAAATGCTTAGTTAAATCTTAAAGAAATGTCGAATTAATGGTATGAAGGTCTTGGGTTCGACTCCCAGGCCGGACTAGTTACTGTTTTCTAAGTAATATTTTTCAATAAATTCATATAGGGAATTTTATGTTATAAATTATGTTACCGGATTTGTTCCCCGGTTGAAATCGTCTTTCCAACGATGTAAATTCAAAGGAATATTAAAGTGAAGTTAGAGATCGGATTGGTTCCCCGGTCGAGATGATCACTCTGTGCATAAACAGAATTAACGGAAATTAATTGCATAAGTATTGTCTTGTATAAGTATGATATGTTTGTACGAAAACAAATGCCTATTTGTTGTGATTGATTAATGAAAACATTCACTTGTATTGTTATCTGATAAGAAGCATGATAACGAATAAGAGTCTTATCAGAAATAGTTTCCTACTGTTTGAAAATTATGTAGAAGCACTTGTTTACATAATATTGTTAAAATTAAGTGTATTTCAGACTGTCATTTTTTCTGATAGCCGAGAGCCGTGCAAAGTTAGTTGTTCAAATAGTGTGAGTTCACGGAAGCACGCTGACCACGCCCCTAGGAGGCCAAATATGTAAAAATTTAAAATGTTTGTAATTTCAGCAATTTATGTAAAAATGACTTGTAAAACATTTCAGGTTGATTGTACGTGCTAAAAAGGTGAATTCTGTGTTATTTTTATGTGAAAATTCCTGTGTATAAGTGAAATAATGATAGTTTTGTATAAGAAATTTAAAAGTGTTTTAAATAGTGAAATAAATAGAGAAAATGTAAATTAAACTATTGTATTAGTTAACATATGTATAAATTCAAGTGGGAAACATTGTTTTAACTTTCTGTGTTAAATATTTAAGAAGTTCGGATTTTGGATTTGTGAGTAAAGTAGGCATATTTTGTTTTATAAATTAAAGGATTTTTGTGATACGGAAAAATAATGTATATCATGGTGTAGATATTGTTTTGTGCTATCTAAATAGATAACTTATATTTATGTATGGTTTATGTGAATAAAGTAATTAAGTGGAACGTGAGAGAGTAATAGTACAAATTCATGTTGTTAAGTTGCGCAGGCACGCGAATGGCGCGGCTCACTTTCGCGTATAGTTCTGGGGGTAGCTTAGTGAACGGGTTTTATTGATATTCGTTCGGGAAAATAGTTCGAGAATTAGTTCGGAAAAATAAGAAAATCCTTCGGGAAAAGTGAAAACCAGCAGTCAAGAAGAAAAAGTGTAGGGAAGTGATAGGGAAAAGTGATTACTCTCTCACGGAACGGTTTGAAGATAATTGCTGTTTCATTCCCAAGTAATTCATCCCTAAAGTTATACAGTCCACATCGAAGAATTAAGGCGTCGGGACCGGGACGACTTCGGAAGACCCGTAATCCCCGTCTGAACCTACTTGCTGAAAAGGAAAGAGGTTATCGCCCTAGTGTGTTACTCCGTTGCGGAGATCACATACGTTGTTCCCGAACCCAACGTAGGCGTTATAGGAGGCCGGATCGAGAGAAGCCTCGATTCCCCCCTTTTGTTTCTTAATCGAAAGTCGAGTTCCGAACCTGTGTCCTTTTCAACTACCCTAGGAAAGACACACCATCGTCGATGAATGAAATAGGGTCAGCTCAGGTGAATTAGACTCTGCGGACTTTAGCGAAATGGATTTCCGCAAAGTATCGCCTGATTTTATTAACTTTTAATCTATTAATAAAAAACAACAATAATCGCAACAGACATACTTTATTATTTCTAATAAGTTAAAATATTACAGAAAAATATTATAAGTACGTAGAGTGGTACTCACAGAATTCACTGTCTCGAACGTTCGATATTTTTCTTGACAACTTTCAATAAATATGACTACCAATAAAAATGACTACAATATGTCGTAAATAAAACTATATTAAACTAAAATAATATTAACGATAATTTTTATTTAAATAATGGTAGGTAGCATAATTATTTATTTTAATATAGTTTGAAGAACAGCAACATATTGTTCAGATTTATAGCGTAGGTAGAATGAAGTAGCTAGTTATTAGTATTTATAAGATAAAGAACAGACGAACACACCTATACACGACCTATCGCCGGTCACAGGCCTTCTCTCATTTCTGAGACGGTTATGAAGCAATTAGTTCACATTTCTTCACATGTCCCCGAAATACTTTTTTTCCTTAAACATGTAAAGTTTTTTACGTTTTTCCTAGAGCTGGGCACGTATTAAATCAGCACAGAAAATTGCAATTAACAATTGCTTGCAGAGGGGATCGAACCCGTAAATTTTTTAGTATTGGTGTCAAAACCGGCTTTTAACATAAATTTAAATTATTTAATACGATCTTTTACCCGCGACTCCATCCACGTCAAACTTCAACAAAAAATCCGCAGTACTATAACAGTGGTTTTGAGCAAAGTAGTTTAACTATTGAAAACACGTTTTAAAATTAGTTTTTTTTTTGCTAATATCTCGAAAAATACGTGAGATATGGGAAATGTTGGAAATAAATTGTGTAGATATTTTTTCCGTAAAAAGTAATAAGTTCTACCATCTTATCCTTTAACACTCATAGTTTTGTTGTAAAACAGTGTTAGAAGTAAAAAAAAAAAAAAACGTTAAAAAACTATTTTGCATGAAAACTTTAAGAGAAAGAAGATCTAAAGATCTGGATTGTACCTCTCTGAATGTAACTAACAACCAAAATGTTTACTTCGTAACATTTTACCATCATTACAGCCCCTCACAAGGCCACTGCTTCACATATACCTCCCCCACAAGGAATCCCACAAAGCACGGTCCCGAGCCACACGCATGCACTTCCTGCATGTCTTTCTAGGTCGACACTCCATCTAGTGAAGGGTCGCCCTACACTACGCCTTTATATTTTATACTTTTTATACTTATCCCTTTACCTTTAGTAAATTATTATCAAATCCCTATTCTTATAAGTTTTTCGATTTCACAAAAATCCATCATGATTTTTGGATAAAATATAGATTAGGTCTCTCTATTATTAGCTATTTCTAAGATTAATCTTGAGACAGATGAACAATTTAAAAATGATTCTTCATATCTTAATAGAATGCAAATATTACAGACAGTAATTGCAGTTTTAATCATATATGTCTATAAAGGTGTATAGATAATTATAATAATATTAATTACGGCACACGAAAATGGGCTTAAGAGGAAAATTAAATAGGGGTTGAGGCTGGTTTTTAATGAAATGAACCATATCGGGACATGAGGGGCGAGAGCAGGGAAAAGGGGGGACAACGTTATGAATATTATAACTTCGTCATAATTACGCTGAGGTACGCACTAGGATGCGTAATATCTAAATATTCATAACAAAATTTCAATTTCCGGAAAATAAATGCTTATATAACGAACATGAAAGTGACAGTGATTTTAAGTAGCGCAATTTGTCACTTATTACTTGACAGCAAATAGCTTTATCCAACTCGTGGAATATGTGTTATTTGATTTTACTGACCTACAAATAAGTATGAAGGAGAAACGGAAATTAAAGGAATGGTGAAATAAAAGACTTGTTAAGATAGTGGTAAGCCGACGTGTTCAAGTAGCGGGTCGTGCAAGCTCATAATAAGAGGGTTCAGCAAAAAAGAGTACCTTCAAACACGCCAGTGTTCTCTGTTTGTTATCAAATCATTCCTTTCTTAACTTTTTTACCGAGTCCAAAAAAGGCTGAACCGATTTAACTCAAATATTTTTTTTAAAACGTTACCTCCACACTAAGACTTTCTCCTGTATCGTGGGGGTAGTTTACAAAGACAAATTTCACAAGCACAAACATCCAGACCCGTAACAATTACTTGTATACTATACAAATACTTGTTCCGTGCGGGATTCGAACCCGCGGCCCTTAGCGCTGTAACCATTGCTAAGCCACTGCGCCACGGAGCCGTATATATATATATATATATATATATATATATATATATATATATATATATATATATATATATATATATATATATATATATAATATTAAATAAAGGTAATAAGTTCTACCATCTTATCCTTTAACACTCATAGTTTTGTTGTAAAACGGTGTTTGAAGTAAAGAAAAAAACGTTAAAAAACTATTTTGCATGAAAACTTTAAGAGATAGAAGATCTGAAGATCTGGAGTGTACCTCCCTGAATGTAACTAAAAACCGAAAATGTTTACTTCGTAACATTTTACCATCATTACAGCCCTATCCCCCCCAAGGAATATATTATATAAAAATTATATTTTACTCATTTATATATTTTTTAAGATTGTTCTTCAGAGGTGATTCCATATAAATTTTTAGAAATAATTCCACTCCAAGGTTGGAAAAATAGGAAATGAAGTTTTTAGTTATTGAATTTATGATACTTCCAAGCAACCAGAGAGCATTATGTGTAAATAAAAAAGTTACAACCATACTAGAATGTAGTGATGTATCATTAATTTATTAGAGCCCACCTACAGTCCTCTGTTGACATAAGCCTCCCCCTTAGATTTTTTCTCAGGGAACCCCTACCCCATACACTCAAGCTTTCATATTATTCTCGTGGCTAGTTTAGACAACAGCTTATTAAGTTTGACTTATTAGCCTATTAGGCTGTAATGGTAACACCCTTACAGCCTATTAAAGTCCACCGCTGAACACAGGCTTCTCCCACAGATTGCCCCATAGGGGGATATTTGCCATAGTTATCTTTTTTTTATAGGATAGGGTGACAAACGAGCACACAGTCCACCTGATGGTAAGTGGTTGCTGTGGCCCATAGACATCTACATCTATCCTCGATTACGAATCAAAATGCAGATGCGTCGTCACCCGTAAGGACTAAGATGGAATGCCTCGTTTCCAGTAAAAAGGGTCTCCGGTTCTCTACACTCACCATACGAAATACAGCAGCATTAAGCTACTATTTCACGCTGGTATTCTGTGAGAGCGTGGTCCTTCCCCGGTCGAGCCGACCCATTCGTGCTACAACTATACTACTAATATAACTGCAGCATGGCTCTACCACGTATAATATCACCCACGTTTTGACGAATTGGCAACCTCAGTTTTTTATCAGTCATTATTAGCAAAATGCTTCTACCCATCTCCTGTTTCTACTTCCCTTTCTTCCCTCTTAGCACATATACGTTATAATATGGCAATCAGATGATATCACGTTTGATTTAAATTTTCAAATACAATTGCCATCAAAACCAACCATTTGTACTTTTGGGCAAAGTAGCTTCAAATTGCATTCGACTTGAGACCGAAATGTATAGGATATTCTGATTACTTAGGTCTCGTTTTTTTTTAATATTTTCTAATTAGTATATTTCTTTAATAAACTCTTAATGAAGTAGGCACATTTTTTTTCGTAATTTAATTCATTTCGTAACGTTTAACGGGTTATTAATTGCTGGCTGTTAGTATAGTGTAACAAGAAGTTATATATACTCGTATCACATAGTGTAACTAGAATAACCTTGTTACACTATGTGATATTAAAATCAATTTAGCTATGACAGTGTTGTTCCAATAATAGTATTTTCATATATTGGAAAACGTATAACATAATACGTAATATCAACGCCAAATTCTATACAAACCAAATTTACCCAAAATTACTTTAAATGGCTAAAAGTCATGCAATAAACGAGTTTAACTATCCATACCAAAAATATCGATTGTATTTAAAATAGAAAACACAAAAACAAAAATAACAAACGTCGGAGAAAAATGTTTCGAGGATTTTCATGCCTTAAATCTCACTGTAAAAAAGTGCAAACTTTTCCTAGCGTTGAAACTGTAGAAGCGGAAATTTTCCAGGTTGTTAGTTAATTGTTTCATAATAAATTAATTTTTAATATAACTTAATATTCCAGTAATGTAGTGCATAATTTTGATCTTAATTTCTTTTTTTCTTAAAGTACACTGCGCAACAGGAACGATGCATTCTAAGTGCGCTCATTACTTACATTATGCGTTTGCATACATAACTTGCCTCACTGCAAAAACTATGGGACAAAATACTATGAACTGATTGTTAGTGTACAGAGGCCCAACGGCCGTGAACTAAGAAAACGGATAATTAAATTCCAGCTACGTGAAAAGAGATTTTAATGAACCCCGACGTTCTGCACGCAATAAGAGTTTATTATATACATAAAAGTCTCATAATTAAATTATAAAAGCATGAAAAACATTATTCAGGTTAAACTACACTATACAATGAAAGAAGTAGAAAATAAAATTTCTGTGACTTACTGGCCTGCCATTATTATTACTTTAATATTGCTGGAATAGTCGATCATTATTAAACGCTACTCTACAGAAATTTGATGTTAATATTGTATCGATATATCTTTATCTAAAAAAAATTCGTTAGGGAAAACATAGAAAAGCTAAAATGTTATGGCAGCAGCATGTTCCTGATAACAACTCTATAATACATTTCGATTGCAAAACCCCCATTCGATCCCCATCGTCAATGAAACTGTTAATTGTTTAAGTGTCCTATATTGTAGAAAAATATTGCGACATTTGATTCCTCAGACTTGCAGCTTTACGCATCGGAGCAGCGCGGTGGTCTAATAACTCTTAAACCGCTTAACTATTAACACTAAAACCTTTAGATCAATCATTTTACGAGCTATAATACCAAACCTTTATTTCCTTTCTTTCTGATAGTTGTCCTTTGTCATCGCAGTCTTTACCCTAAAGGACTTTTGCCTCCTTCAAAACGGTCTAAAAAATGATTGGCTTCTGTTTCAGTTCCTAGAATGCAGGATGCATTGAGTCGCTTACATACTGTTACTTCTCTTTCGTCAGCCTTTTTTTTATAGAAGAGGGAACAAACGAGCATACGGTTCACCTGATGTTAAGTGACTACCACAGCCCATCAACAACCGCAACACCACGGGAATTAAAGCCTGTAAGAGACAACTTCTGGACCTCTCCTGTTATTGGGTGGATGAGCGTTACTAAACATCTTGAACTATTTACGCTGTTCTCCATCGTCGGTCTAAATATTTTACGTCTGGCGTAAGCGAGATGGTTCTTACCGCACTCTACACACCCCACATCACACCCACGGGATGAAATGAGGTAATGTTTCTCTTAAGTCACCGCTGGGATAAACAGAATTTTTTAGGTTAATGATAAAATTAAGTAATAATTTTGTTTTCTTCCGGTTCTGGAAATCGGATTTTACCATAAAATTGCGACTTATATATATATATATATATATACCATGTAATATGTCAATCTATTAAAAGTGTGTTAAACAAAAAAGCAGAATAATTGAATAAAATTGTAAAAAATATACAAATTTAAGGCAATCAACTGCCCCAACAGTGATTGAAAACTAATGGAAATTTAAGTTGCTGACATCAAAGGTATCTCGAAGGGTGCCTGTTTCGCATATAAATTGACGAATTTGCCTCCACTTACGCCTGTCCTCTATACACGCTACGATATTGCTCTAAATTCTATAGTAATTTATAATCGCTTTAGTTTATTTTCACCGATTCTGCTTCGACGTACCCGCTCTACTACGCATAATTTTGTACGTATATGTGTACACTACTTTATTAAAACATACTATTCATTGGGTCCCATTAACCCAGAAGACCATCATGTACTTTAATCAGTTTTAATTGTATTTTTGCGTATAATCTTATAATGAACGAGCTTGATAGTATAATACATAATTGAAAATTGAAGAATGAAAACATTTTAACATAGTTTCAGACAAACTTAAACAACACGCATTAATAGTGAGCTGTGATGATACAAATCATTTGATATATTTACGCCAACACTACACATCGAATTAAACTTACTATACGTATTTTATCGCATTTAATTTAACTTTTGAATTAAACTTATTCGCGCACGCTTGACTTTGGGAGTAACCTGGCGAATGCGTGACGAAAGCGTTACGGCAAGTGTGATCGGGTGAGGCGAACAGGAGTTCCGTAGGGGATATAAGCGAGAGAGAGCAGTGCGCACGCACATTTTCTTTCCCTCTTTCTCGCGTAGCCAGTAATTTTTCGTAATTTTATTTCATTTTCAACAACTTTATAAATTAATATTTGTTGTGTAAATTTTGTTCAATACATTACATATTCTACGTTTAAAGTGAATAAAATTGTAAATTCATTTTAAAGTTCATGTTTTAAGAATTTTCAAGTGAATAATAACACATTATAGAAGGAAGTCTTAAAAATTTATATATGTATATATATATATATATATATATACATGTATGTATTAAACATAGATGCATATATATATATATATATATATATATATATATATATATATACAGATGGAGCTAAAGAAGTTTTACTTCAGTCGTGTGGTCGTAAGCACATTTGTTATTTTTTGATTCCCCACTTTTAGGTCTTTTATACCACCCATGGTCACGGGGGGGGGGGGGGGGCTAAGGTGTTTGAGGTCCCGATGTAATAATAGTTAACGAAGGTTACTTTCAACTTGATGGTAGCCTTCGCAGTTACTTAGTTTCATTCGATGTGATGATACAAGTAAGAATAATAGGTCACGGACATGAAATTAATTTATTGTTATAGTTTCTCAATATTTCTAACAAAATTCAGATACAGGTAAAAAAAAAACTGAATCACGAAATTCCATTATACTTATTTATACATTAATATTTAAATACATGTCAAGCTAATATAAATTGTGTAAAAAGAATAAAATAATTTCTACACAATATCTTCTTAAGTCGGTACTAAGGCATACGTCATACAATTGAATATGATTTATCAAAAACTAAAACACCTGAATTCGTAGACTATCAAGCAAAAATTATTTTATTATTTTTAATTTTTGAAAACTTTACTGTTTACTTTAAGTTTTTACTTTTTGAAATGTTTTTTTTTCTTTTGAGTGCACTGGGAAGTATCATAAATTCAATAACTAAAAACTTCATTTCCTATTTTTCCAACCTTGGAGTGGAATTATTTCTAAAAATTTATATGGAATCACCTCTGAAGAACAATCTTAAAAAATATATAAATGAGTAAAATATAATTTTTATATAATATATTCCTTGGGGGGGATAGGGCTGTAATGATGGTAAAATGTTACGAAGTAAACATTTTCGGTTTTTAGTTACATTCAGGGAGGTACACTCCAGATCTTCAGATCTTCTATCTCTTAAAGTTTTCATGCAAAATAGTTTTTTAACGTTTTTTTCTTTACTTCAAACACCGTTTTACAACAAAACTATGAGTGTTAAAGGATAAGATGGTAGAACTTATTACCTTTATTTAATATTATATATATATATATATATATATATATATATATATATATATATATATATATATATATATAATATTAAATAAAGGTAATAAGTTCTACCATCTTATCCTTTAACACTCATAGTTTTGTTGTAAAACGGTGTTTGAAGTAAAGAAAAAAACGTTAAAAAACTATTTTGCATGAAAACTTTAAGAGATAGAAGATCTGAAGATCTGGAGTGTACCTCCCTGAATGTAACTAAAAACCGAAAATGTTTACTTCGTAACATTTTACCATCATTACAGCCCTATCCCCCCCAAGGAATATATTATATAAAAATTATATTTTACTCATTTATATATTTTTTAAGATTGTTCTTCAGAGGTGATTCCATATAAATTTTTAGAAATAATTCCACTCCAAGGTTGGAAAAATAGGAAATGAAGTTTTTAGTTATTGAATTTATGATACTTCCCAGTGCACTCAAAAGAAAAAAAAACATTTCAAAAAGTAAAAACTTAAAGTAAACAGTAAAGTTTTCAAAAATTAAAAATAATAAAATAATTTTTGCTTGATAGTCTACGAATTCAGGTGTTTTAGTTTTTGATAAATCATATTCAATTGTATGACGTATGCCTTAGTACCGACTTAAGAAGATATTGTGTAGAAATTATTTTATTCTTTTTACACAATTTATATTAGCTTGACATGTATTTAAATATTAATGTATAAATAAGTATAATGGAATTTCGTGATTCAGTTTTTTTTTTACCTGTATCTGAATTTTGTTAGAAATATTGAGAAACTATAACAATAAATTAATTTCATGTCCGTGACCTATTATTCTTACTTGTATCATCACATCGAATGAAACTAAGTAACTGCGAAGGCTACCATCAAGTTGAAAGTAACCTTCGTTAACTATTATTACATCGGGACCTCAAACACCTTAGCCCCCCCCCCCCCCCCGTGACCATGGGTGGTATAAAAGACCTAAAAGTGGGGAATCAAAAAATAACAAATGTGCTTACGACCACACGACTGAAGTAAAACTTCTTTAGCTCCATCTGTATATATATATATATATATATATATATATATATATATATATGCATCTATGTTTAATACATACATGTATATATATATATATATATATATACATATATAAATTTTTAAGACTTCCTTCTATAATGTGTTATTATTCACTTGAAAATTCTTAAAACATGAACTTTAAAATGAATTTACAATTTTATTCACTTTAAACGTAGAATATGTAATGTATTGAACAAAATTTACACAACAAATATTAATTTATAAAGTTGTTGAAAATGAAATAAAATTACGAAAAATTACTGGCTACGCGAGAAAGAGGGAAAGAAAATGTGCGTGCGCACTGCTCTCTCTCGCTTATATCCCCTACGGAACTCCTGTTCGCCTCACCCGATCACACTTGCCGTAACGCTTTCGTCACGCATTCGCCAGGTTACTCCCAAAGTCAAGCGTGCGCGAATAAGTTTAATTCAAAAGTTAAATTAAATGCGATAAAATACGTATAGTAAGTTTAATTCGATGTGTAGTGTTGGCGTAAATATATCAAATGATTTGTATCATCACAGCTCACTATTAATGCGTGTTGTTTAAGTTTGTCTGAAACTATGTTAAAATGTTTTCATTCTTCAATTTTCAATTATGTATTATACTATCAAGCTCGTTCATTATAAGATTATACGCAAAAATACAATTAAAACTGATTAAAGTACATGATGGTCTTCTGGGTTAATGGGACCCAATGAATAGTATGTTTTAATAAAGTAGTGTACACATATACGTACAAAATTATGCGTAGTAGAGCGGGTACGTCGAAGCAGAATCGGTGAAAATAAACTAAAGCGATTATAAATTACTATAGAATTTAGAGCAATATCGTAGCGTGTATAGAGGACAGGCGTAAGTGGAGGCAAATTCGTCAATTTATATGCGAAACAGGCACCCTTCGAGATACCTTTGATGTCAGCAACTTAAATTTCCATTAGTTTTCAATCACTGTTGGGGCAGTTGATTGCCTTAAATTTGTATATTTTTTACAATTTTATTCAATTATTCTGCTTTTTTGTTTAACACACTTTTAATAGATTGACATATTACATGGTATATATATATATATATATATAAGTCGCAATTTTATGGTAAAATCCGATTTCCAGAACCGGAAGAAAACAAAATTATTACTTAATTTTATCATTAACCTAAAAAATTCTGTTTATCCCAGCGGTGACTTAAGAGAAACATTACCTCATTTCATCCCGTGGGTGTGATGTGGGGTGTGTAGAGTGCGGTAAGAACCATCTCGCTTACGCCAGACGTAAAATATTTAGACCGACGATGGAGAACAGCGTAAATAGTTCAAGATGTTTAGTAACGCTCATCCACCCAATAACAGGAGAGGTCCAGAAGTTGTCTCTTACAGGCTTTAATTCCCGTGGTGTTGCGGTTGTTGATGGGCTGTGGTAGTCACTTAACATCAGGTGAACCGTATGCTCGTTTGTTCCCTCTTCTATAAAAAAAAGGCTGACGAAAGAGAAGTAACAGTATGTAAGCGACTCAATGCATCCTGCATTCTAGGAACTGAAACAGAAGCCAATCATTTTTTAGACCGTTTTGAAGGAGGCAAAAGTCCTTTAGGGTAAAGACTGCGATGACAAAGGACAACTATCAGAAAGAAAGGAAATAAAGGTTTGGTATTATAGCTCGTAAAATGATTGATCTAAAGGTTTTAGTGTTAATAGTTAAGCGGTTTAAGAGTTATTAGACCACCGCGCTGCTCCGATGCGTAAAGCTGCAAGTCTGAGGAATCAAATGTCGCAATATTTTTCTACAATATAGGACACTTAAACAATTAACAGTTTCATTGACGATGGGGATCGAATGGGGGTTTTGCAATCGAAATGTATTATAGAGTTGTTATCAGGAACATGCTGCTGCCATAACATTTTAGCTTTTCTATGTTTTCCCTAACGAATTTTTTTTAGATAAAGATATATCGATACAATATTAACATCAAATTTCTGTAGAGTAGCGTTTAATAATGATCGACTATTCCAGCAATATTAAAGTAATAATAATGGCAGGCCAGTAAGTCACAGAAATTTTATTTTCTACTTCTTTCATTGTATAGTGTAGTTTAACCTGAATAATGTTTTTCATGCTTTTATAATTTAATTATGAGACTTTTATGTATATAATAAACTCTTATTGCGTGCAGAACGTCGGGGTTCATTAAAATCTCTTTTCACGTAGCTGGAATTTAATTATCCGTTTTCTTAGTTCACGGCCGTTGGGCCTCTGTACACTAACAATCAGTTCATAGTATTTTGTCCCATAGTTTTTGCAGTGAGGCAAGTTATGTATGCAAACGCATAATGTAAGTAATGAGCGCACTTAGAATGCATCGTTCCTGTTGCGCAGTGTACTTTAAGAAAAAAAGAAATTAAGATCAAAATTATGCACTACATTACTGGAATATTAAGTTATATTAAAAATTAATTTATTATGAAACAATTAACTAACAACCTGGAAAATTTCCGCTTCTACAGTTTCAACGCTAGGAAAAGTTTGCACTTTTTTACAGTGAGATTTAAGGCATGAAAATCCTCGAAACATTTTTCTCCGACGTTTGTTATTTTTGTTTTTGTGTTTTCTATTTTAAATACAATCGATATTTTTGGTATGGATAGTTAAACTCGTTTATTGCATGACTTTTAGCCATTTAAAGTAATTTTGGGTAAATTTGGTTTGTATAGAATTTGGCGTTGATATTACGTATTATGTTATACGTTTTCCAATATATGAAAATACTATTATTGGAACAACACTGTCATAGCTAAATTGATTTTAATATCACATAGTGTAACAAGGTTATTCTAGTTACACTATGTGATACGAGTATATATAACTTCTTGTTACACTATACTAACAGCCAGCAATTAATAACCCGTTAAACGTTACGAAATGAATTAAATTACGAAAAAAAATGTGCCTACTTCATTAAGAGTTTATTAAAGAAATATACTAATTAGAAAATATTAAAAAAAAACGAGACCTAAGTAATCAGAATATCCTATACATTTCGGTCTCAAGTCGAATGCAATTTGAAGCTACTTTGCCCAAAAGTACAAATGGTTGGTTTTGATGGCAATTGTATTTGAAAATTTAAATCAAACGTGATATCATCTGATTGCCATATTATAACGTATATGTGCTAAGAGGGAAGAAAGGGAAGTAGAAACAGGAGATGGGTAGAAGCATTTTGCTAATAATGACTGATAAAAAACTGAGGTTGCCAATTCGTCAAAACGTGGGTGATATTATACGTGGTAGAGCCATGCTGCAGTTATATTAGTAGTATAGTTGTAGCACGAATGGGTCGGCTCGACCGGGGAAGGACCACGCTCTCACAGAATACCAGCGTGAAATAGTAGCTTAATGCTGCTGTATTTCGTATGGTGAGTGTAGAGAACCGGAGACCCTTTTTACTGGAAACGAGGCATTCCATCTTAGTCCTTACGGGTGACGACGCATCTGCATTTTGATTCGTAATCGAGGATAGATGTAGATGTCTATGGGCCACAGCAACCACTTACCATCAGGTGGACTGTGTGCTCGTTTGTCACCCTATCCTATAAAAAAAAGATAACTATGGCAAATATCCCCCTATGGGGCAATCTGTGGGAGAAGCCTGTGTTCAGCGGTGGACTTTAATAGGCTGTAAGGGTGTTACCATTACAGCCTAATAGGCTAATAAGTCAAACTTAATAAGCTGTTGTCTAAACTAGCCACGAGAATAATATGAAAGCTTGAGTGTATGGGGTAGGGGTTCCCTGAGAAAAAATCTAAGGGGGAGGCTTATGTCAACAGAGGACTGTAGGTGGGCTCTAATAAATTAATGATACATCACTACATTCTAGTATGGTTGTAACTTTTTTATTTACACATAATGCTCTCTGGTTGCTTGTCGCAACATTATGTTGTTGAAGTAATAAAATTATTAGTTGTACAAGTTTAGAAGTCATCAATGCAAAAGACTAGATGAGAAGAAAAAACTAAATCCCAGACGGATTGACCACAACACGACAAATCACTTAGGTTCACTTTATCTCGGTTGATGCTCCCTCTTTGTATTTTCTATTTGATCTGACAACTTTTTGCCGGTTTTCTTTGGCGAGGAGAGCTTATAAAATTGTTCGTTACAAATAACATTTGTGATTTAATGAAAAATCTTATAAAGGTTATATTCTTCTACAATTTATTATATAAAAATCTTGAACATACATATAACATGTAACATATAACATGTTTTAAACGTAGTGTGTACTTAAGCAAAAGTCTAAGTAGTCTATTAACTTAAGAACATTTTGTTAAAGTTGCAGTTACCAGTGCTCAATTGACTTAAAGTATATTAAAAGCATTTATATTTTATTATACTGGTTAAAAACAACAAAATTTTTACACAAAAGCCTAAATACTCTAGTACTTATGTATATTTAGTGTTTTATTACAGTGAATGAGGAAGCTTTTTTATTCAAAATTTAATATTCTTATGTACACGGTATCATAGCATGTAGAAAAAGGTGTTAATGGAAGCAAATTAATCTATTTACGCGCGATAAATACGTCCTTTGAAATACATTTGATCTAGTAAACTCACAAAATAATATTAACATTCTATCGCTACATAGCACCTACTCGTATCTGCTTTAAATTTTAACCTTTGATACACATTCATTTATTTTTATAAACTCTTTATGATTGTTCATTTTGCAAGTAAATAACTTATTATGTACAAACAAAAAACTTTTGTAAATCTGACGCCATTTATTTGCATCTGAGAATTTATATTAAGGAGAAAACATTTCAAACTTGCGTTAAAGAAAAATTTTTGGATTGTTTGGAAAAAAAGGTTTACGAAAATAATTTTGTATAAGAATTCAAAAGGTATTGATAGACTTGACAAGACTGGAAGATAGGGTAATTTTGTAGGTTGTTATAATAACAATGCAGTAAAACAACATAGGGGTTAAATCAATTTAAATTATTTTATCGTGTTCAAGCTGGTGCAACGTCCATAGTAAAAATTATATATAATTATATATATTAATAATAACGAAACAAGAGCAAATTTTAATGGCGGTTATCTCTTTTTTCTGCTTTTCGCTTAGAGTAATTACATACATACGTATGCACATAGAGAACCTACAATTCCACATAAATTGAGTCAATATACTTGTGTCGCTTTTTCTAATTTAATTTTCAAATAGGGCAAAGAGACAAATCTTTTGAAAGGCGTTGCGTGTAATTCATGCATGTAAATAGAAATGTCAGGTGGTCAGCTTTGGTCTCTTTATATCATGCCGAATATGAAAGTAAAAACCTCGT
This sequence comes from Parnassius smintheus behrii, assembly GCA_036936625.1. Lineage (NCBI taxonomy): Eukaryota > Metazoa > Arthropoda > Insecta > Lepidoptera > Papilionidae > Parnassius > Parnassius smintheus. The sequence goes on from JAUPFT010000006.1 coordinate 31,987,118, forward strand.
ATTTTCTGACTTAATTGAAAAATGGCATCCCTATTGTAGTAGTATTTTGTGTGACGTTATTACACAAGACATGACGTCTTTAATCTATAGTGATTTCGTTCGCAATGTTAGCAACAATCGACATCGATATACTCGTGTTTGTTTATTAATTTGTATTACCTTATTATATGACTAAAATATAACGAAAATAAGAGTAGACTTATAATTATTCGAAAGATCAAGCAAATAATTTTCTTAATCAAGTGATGATTATTATATTTACATTGCTAATATACGTTTCGAAAATTTTAAAAATTGATAGTTAAGGAGGTATGAATACTTAGTCTTGAAATCCACACAGTACATAAGCGAGTTGAATCTCATTGATAATCCCTTGATGACCCCATGATTGTCTTCTAGATCTCAACAACAGCGCCACTTACCTGACCCAATTGTGAGTCTGAGTGTTCATCAAAATCGGTCCAACCGTTCTCAAGTAATAATATTTCATAAATGCGGCAATTAATTTTTTATTTGTATATGGATATGGATCTTGATATGTAAAATGATCTACTACCTTCTACCAAATGATATATATTAATACTTAGTCCGCTTAAACGTAGCGATTATATTCTCTTTGATAGTGTCTACAAGTCTTTCGTGATATTTGAAATGATAGGAAAACAGAAAAAAAACTTATCTACGGTAACCGTTAACGTAAAACGAAATGGCTGAACCTAGATATAACGGAACAATAATGGTAACTCTTTGGTAGTTACTTCATTGTGTACTTCATTATAGTTTTTGAGATCCGGTGTAAAAATATTAGCAGATGTCTATTAAGAAGAACTGTGAAAAATAACCTTTCAGCTAAATTCTCAGAGGAACAACCCATAACTACCGTTTTAAAATTACAAGACCCGCAGTTAGAAACCACATGACATCCTCTGAACTCCTCAGACGTATTAATAACCTATTACCATTGCTTGGAAATCTGGACAATATTCCGCAAGAAAAAGTAATTAGTTCTAAAGAAGCGGCACAAAATGCTTTCATTATTTTTAGAGTCCTAGATTTCAGATCCTTTAATGTTCTATCTCAAAGGCATTAATGAAAGGACAAACATCTTCATTGATAAATATATTTTTTCTTAGAAAAAGACAATTTCATACTTTAACCCCATACATAAATGTTCTGAGTCTAGCTGCTTATATTCATGCATTAGCAACTGTGGCACGTAATGGCAGGAGGCTATTGTGAATAACTTTTACAGCATATCACTATAGCATGAGATTATTCTAGCTATTTTTCAATTTGTTTAATGTTTGACTTAGATACTTGGATCTAACCACTAATATACGCTTGTGATTGTCATATAGGATCCACTTCTCAGCTCAAGTAACAATTTGACTTCAAATTTTCACCTTTCTTTACAGATTCAGCAGTATGATGTAAGCTTGGTTTGGTTTGCCTCTATCCGTCACTCAGTTCGTAAGGTCTCTGTGGGTTTTTTTTTACCGATATGCTGCAAGTTATTGAATACTGTTTTGAAAGATCAAAAGCCGATGCTAGCTGAGTCGTAGTCTGAGATAGATTCGTTTCTACCATCTGCCTTCAGTTCATTACTATCCAGGCGGCTACTGAGCTCATTTTTAAAATCAAAAATTTTCTTTGGGACAGCGATTGAAGCAATAATACATAGTCCTTAGCTAGTAATGGTAGGTCCAGTTGCGTCATTGCTATTGCGTCTCACATTAAAAAATAACATGAGTTTTTAAGAATTTATCAAAATAAAAATCATGACAAATTGTGTGATCACTTGAGAATTAGAGACTTCATAACAATCAGTAACAAACGTTTAAAATTAGTACACTATAGTCATTAATATATATATATCTTTTTAGGGATTTTTTAAATTATTATAGATAAATATCGATTATAATGCTAAACAGCACTACTCAATAAAAGTATTCTTTGTATGGCATCACTGATTCACAACAAACTGCCAGATGATGTTAGAAAGTTGCCTATCTCACGATTTAAGACGATATTACACAAATTTATGATTAATAAATGTTATTATAATGTCAAAGAGTACCTAGAGGATAAAAGTATTATAATTTAATAGCAATAGTTTTAATTTAATTGTAACTTAATAATAATAATTTGAATTTAATTTTAATTGAATAATAGTAATTTATAAATTTACCTAATAAATGTGACACATTGTAACAATTTAATAAGATTAGTATATTAAATTATAATTTAACTTTAATTTTGTATGACAACATTTTGAATTTGACTGTTCGTATTATCAAAAATATTTAATTTCGAGTTTATATAACATCAAGATATTTAATATGACAACAATTAGCACTATAGACTCAACTATTGACAATATATTTTTTTCTTCTTATTCTTAATTTTATTTCAAAGCGCCATTATTGAATTAGTAATGCGTAGACTATATTGTAGAGTATTTGCACACCTCATAAGGTAATAATACAGTGTACATATTGTAATTTTTTGTAATGTTTTTGTGGCGGTAGGGCTGCACCAAGGGTCGGCATTGAGCCCTTACCTCTTCCTACTGATTATGGACGCTTTGACGTCGGACCTGCAGGATGAGGCACCCTGGTGCATGCTCTTTGCCGATGACATCGTGCTTGTCGGGGAAGAAGGCATCGAGGTACAGAGCAGACTGACGGGGTGGCAACAGAGGCTGGAAAGTGTTGGCTTGAAGATCAGCAGATCCAAAACCGAATATCTGTGCTGCGATTTCGGCGGTCTTTCCAGTCCTGTACCCATGTCGTTGGATGGCGCTATACTGCCTACCTGCTCAGATTTCAAGTACCTCGGTTCCCTCATTCAAGGCGACGGCGGAATAGATAGAGCTGTGCAGCATAGGATTAACGCAGGGTGGATGAAATGGCGACAGGTCACAGCCACAACGTGCGATCCCCGAATGCCAATAAGGCTGAAGGGGAAAATTTACAAATCGATCATCCGACCTGTCGTCATGTATGGAAGTGAATGCTGGGCCGTCAAGAAGAAGGATGAAAATAGACTGCATGCGAACGAAATGAGAATGTTACGATGGATGTGTGGTGTGACAAGGATGGATAAGATAAGGAATGAGTATATAAGAGGAAGCCTGAAAGTAGCGCCAGTGGTAGAAAAGGTGAGAGGAAGCAGATTGGCATGGTTTGGGAATGTGATGCGGAGGAATGAAAGTCATGTCACAAAACGAGTGTTGAATATGAATGTGGAGGGACACACGGGCAGAGGAAGGCCGAATAAAAGATGGATCGATTGTGTGAAGAGTGATATGAGAATGAAAGAAGTAAGTATGGAAATGACGGCTGATAGAGAGGAATGGAACAAGAAGGTTTACTGCGCCGACCCCAGATAATGGGAAATGGTTTAGAGAATGATGATTGTAATTTTTTGTAACAATTCTTATAACTGTACTATGCAAATAAATGAATTTGATTTGATTTGATTTGATTTCAGTTAACAAAGCGGTTTAAAAAATTGTAAACTAGTCGCGAAAATCTCCTAAACATTTCTTTGAAATGAAACAGTTTTAGTTCTTCCATAAACTGTCTTAGTACCGCTAGCATATGAAAATTATTTATTTTATCTTTAATTTTTGAAGTCAGTTTTTTAAGTATGTATTTTGTAGCATATTTACAATCACAACTACACCTACGATATTTTCAAGTTTCATAATATAAGAAAAATTCTTATTATAAAATGAAATAATCTATAAAACGCGATAAAGTGCTAAAATTAACAACGTACGCACGTAACCAAATCAGAAAAGTCTACTTACAAATTTCAGTAATATTTTGTAACTGTATGCGTATCGATTTCCAATCACGGTTCATTTTCAGACAAAGTAGAATAGCAGGTCCCTTTATATAAATAGGTAAAACGAGTCATATTACTTCAGTTACACGGTTCGTCTTACGTGAAGAAGAATTGTTAGAAACGCGATTCCGCTACTGACAGAACAATAGACTTAATCTTTACGTTGTAGAAGATCTGCCTTGCAAAAGAAATATGAATAAAAGGGAAATTTCGTATTATACTATTTCTGTTCTCATTTCAACAAATATTTCTTCGATTTTGTTAAAACGGTCTTACAATCTAATTTAATTTTTTCCTTTGGCTTTTTCCTATTGCCAGAGAATATTTTTCTTCTCAGTTGGATTATGGCTACAAACATTTTCCGCAATTTTGTTTATTAAATGACAATAATGTTTATGTTTGAAGTAAACGTAATTTAAAAGAGAAATATTTTTAATATTAACCTTTTTATTATAATTAGTGCATTATTCAAAAATGTAAGTTTTATGTTTGGGCTTAACCTAATACTAGCTTAAATTAAAATACATACGAAATGAAACTAAGTTGAATTTACAGCAAATATTTTGAAGTTCACAAAGGAACTGAATTCAAGACTGGTCGTCGCTGGTGATAAAAGTGCTGGTTCTTTTTTCGCTCTAAGGCTAAGTATAAGTAGTCATTTAGGAAGGAAAGCAGCTAGCGTTTTTAATAATTTAAAGTTTTTAATTTTAGTTTTATTATCATGGTTATAAAAATTTATAGTGAGGCTACTAACACTGAAAGCTTCATTCCAGCTATTGTTAGATTATCACTGTCATGTATCTTAGGTGATCGTGTAAGCCCGCGCGTACTACGCAAACATGACGTCTGACGAAACAATTTGTTAGGGCCGTTCTTTGTAAGCGTCTCGCTTTGTGATTCCCTTGAACATAGCGTGAACATTTTGACAAGTGGAATTTGTTTTCCAAGAGGGCGAATAAAAATAATTTTACTATTGTAAAAATATGTTACGCCAAAATTTACCCTAAATATATGTTGTTAAGCCAAAGGAACTGTTTTATGAATACTTTCTATACACATTGAATTTTTCTGAAGAAAACCCGACATTGAAGTTTGCTTCGATAAACACAAAACACTATATCTGAACAAAGTTATATTTCTTTTTGTAGAATGATTTAGATCAAAACATAAATTTAGTTTATATCATCCGTCATCCCATTTCCGCCCGTGGGTGCCGTAAAAAGTGACTGGGTAATGTCAGAATAAACTCAATGCATTTAATGATGGTTATGATTCATAGATGACGGTGTAACCGTTTCGCTTACGCTAGACGTAAAATATACAACCTAGCGACTGCTAGCAGCTTCAGAAGTGCGAGAAATCTGGTATTACGATCGCCAGTCGGTATGCCTATCGTTTAGGCAAATCGCTCGCCTAGTCGAGGAGAGCTCCACGATTGCCATTGGTCTAGTTTCTGTGGTGCTAGTTCTGTTAGCGTTGGCTTTTGCAGCTTCATCGGACTCATTTTGACACGTTGACTTATAAAAATGGGAGGGTGGGATGGCTTATTATTTCCAACGTTACTTTTGTAATGATGTTCACCTATATACGTTTTTAGTGTACAGATAAGTTATCTAACTGCCGTCCGAACAGGTGTTGCGGGCCCCGTTTATGATTGTTAATTATAATTAACAGTCATACTTTAATATTATAATACGTTAATTCATGTCATTTGAGGTTCTAGGCGGTGAGGACAACCCAGGGACGGTACGGATGTACGGTGTATGCGCGGTGTTTAGGGGTGTGTGGCGAGCCTGTCCGCGAGCATACTGCGTCCCATCTGTTGTTCTAATTGTGTTTGTGATATCAGGTGTGTTTAATATTTGTGTGTACGAGCCGATGATATTTGAGTCGTTGGAATCTAGTGTAATTGGAGATTCTATTAAAGTATTACGGGGTCTCCAAAGACTGGCTCGACGTCTGGAGACGGAGCGTAAGTGGCTGATTTTAGCACTAGCGGGTTGGAATGTATCTCGGCTCTTTCAATACAGTGCTTAGACATTTCTTTGAAGTATTCAGAGATTAAGAAGCGCACTTAACTAAGAAACCAACATTTATTAACAAGCGGAGACCTGTGCCTGGCAGTGGAATTTATATAGGCTGTAACTTTACTTTTATTCACATATCGAAGGAAGTTCGATCCCTGTGCCGGTCGAAGGTTTGTTGATACCACCGGGCATCGGTGGCTTTGAAAAGAAATTTTGGACGACTTGGTGGTCGTAGATATTAGTTTTGGGTGAAGGCTACACTTGCGTGGGACACGATCGGTTTTACGAAAGTTTTATAAAAATGGAGCTTGTGTCTAAAGTAGTAACGAATTTGGCTCGGTTGCGGACATTGCTAATATTTTGCAAAGGTCATACCGTGGTCAAAAGTGACCCTTAGGTATTTGGCCGTCTTTTCGCAGGGATCTGACAGACGAATAGGGTGATCACCTAACCTATACGCCACCTAATGATTTTTTCAGATTTGTGTTGCAACGATTTAGAGAGGGGTTCCTTTGAAAGTATATTGATACACTATTGTCAGAATTCACTTCGATACTCCATAAGAGAAACCATTCACTTAAGCGATTGACGGATCTATGGAGCATTTTAGTGAGAAAAAGTTTCTTGTTGTAATGAGCGACAAAGAGGGTCGTTTCATCGGCGAAAAAGCAAGAGAGTATTGACAACTGGGTCACTCATGTAGAGCGTGAAGAGGAGTGGGAAGAGAATGGATCCCTGCGGGCCTCTGGCTTTAAAGAGGCGCTTCGAAGATGTATTGATATGCATTCGAGAATTTGTTCCGCTTGGCGATTAATCGAGGATGGAGCATATGAAGAGAAAAACTTTGAAAATGCCTTCTAAGAGGAAAAAAGAGATGCAGAGAGTAATTTCAGTATCCGGATGCTAATGGTTTAAAGGGTTGCGTAATGACGAGCTGTATATGATCACAGTCTCTGGGTTTCATAATATAATAAGATTCATTACAAGTATTTGTATCGTACGAGAAGGGTAACTGAAGTAAAATTTTATTCAAGAATTCCTTGGCTGAGGCCTTAATACGTCGGTGGACTTGTAAAGGGACGTAATCAAACAGAATAGTGCCTTAAAATATTTATTTACCCTAACACATATGCACACACTCAACCTGTCCTGGCTATGCAAAATGAAATGCATATTAAACGGATAGAAGGTTCGCATTTTGCGCAAATGTTAGTTCTCTGTTCGTACCCGAAATCGGTGACGTATCAGCTAGTTATTCTAACGTTCTAGACTCAGATCTTCAGAATATATATTTGAATATTTGCATAACTTACTACCTTGTATAATATCTTTAGTTATATAATTTTGTTTATTTGTTGTACATTAGTCACATCATACTGACAGTGGTAAGAACCACGCGGTAACTTTGGCTGTTGCGCGGATGGGCTGACTCGAACCGGGGGAATAACACAAACTCACAGAATACCAGCGTGAGGTGCGTTTCGCTTGGTTAGTGCAGGTGACTGGAGGCCCAAACTGTCATAACACGGTAGTGGAATTAAAAAAAATAAGATTACCCCAGGAGGGTACCAGCACCCCTGGTAATAGAGAATCCCTTACTGAGCATCCATGCCCAGGCTACTTTTCTCTTCCTGAGCGTGGGTGCTCAAGCTACCCCGTACAATTTGGGGGAGGAGGGGGCAAAATCTCGCTCAGTACTAACACTGTACAGGGAAAACAATGCGATAAAACCATGGCAACCCCTGCCACGCTAGCCGTGGACTTCTGCAACATTAGGGGACTTCACTGGAACCTTAACGCCGTCCATTACCATCTGGAGAAGGCGAAGCTAGCCTTGGTCTTTTTGACCGAGACGCAGGTGTCCTCTCCGGCTGATACTTCGTACCTGTCCTACCCGGGGTACAAATTAGAACACTTTTTTGTGCCTCGGGATGGAGTTTGCGGATACGTCAGATAGATATCGATATCTGTTCTTGACGCCTTGGTAGTCTTGAAGGTACAAATTTGTCCATCTTTTGGATGTGCGTACACAGCGACGACCATCGGCACGTTCACGGGTGCCACTATAGCTCCCATAGCGGTAATGTCGAAACAAACCGACTAATCGACCACGCCCAAATGGCTACAGAGTCCTTGGTACAATAGATCGCATACGCAGAGACTGTGATATACGTATGTGGCGATTTTAACGCCCACTACGCTAGCTAGCTTGGTTCACGTTTAACAGATCATGCTTGGATATCGGTTTATGACTTTTTCTTGGCACATGGTCTGACACAACTGGTTACTTCGCTTACGCGGATTTCAGATGTGGAAGATCTTTCATCTTCTCTGATGGACCTTCTACGGACATCTGATCCGGATGGATATCATGTCATCTGATCCAGAGTGTGGTGCCACTCATGCTCCCTTCGCGGTTGCGTTTTGCAGGTTGCCACCGTGTCTGGAAATACAAGTCTTTCTTTGCGTACGAATCATGGGGGTGAACTTGCTTTTCGGTTCGTTTCGATCCCAACGATGTTGCTGACTCTAATACCGATGTGGTGCTACAGGGAATAGAACTATTTTATTATTCCATCATCTATGGTACCCATCGGTGGCAGATCTCAACCATGGTTTAATCGCTTCTGTAAGACTGCATTATGCAGCAAACAGGAATGTTATCAGGCCTGGGTTGACGCTTCGGTGGCTCGGGATGTTAACACTAGCAAGCTTAAAAAGAAGTATAATTTCGCCTTTAGGCCCTTCAAAACAGTTATTACCAATGCAAAGTATGAGTACATTGGCATAATTGGCGAGGAATTATTTGGCCTTCTTTCTGGTTCGGATTTAGACCTGGAAGAGGATGCACGGATCAAATGTTTTCTCTCCGCATGATCACGGAGAAGCTTCTGAGTGTTAACCAGAGGATTTTCTGTGCTTTTGTGGATCTGGAGAAAGCATTTGATAAGGTTATAAGGAAGAAAATGTGGGAACTGTTGCCGGGATATGGTGTGGATGGTCGATTGTTAAGGGCTGTGCAGTCACTTTACTATGACTGTAAAGCCTGTGCGGGTAGGGCATGACCTGTCACCCATGTTTAGCATCCAAACGGGCGTAAAACAAGGTTGTGTCATGTCTTCCTGGCTGTTCATACTGTATCTCGACAGCTGTTTACAGAAGCTGAAAGATAGCTGTTTGGGTGTGAAATTGGGTGACATAAAAGTTAATTGTCTGCTGTATGCTGATGATGCAGTGCTTATTGCACCATCAGAAGCAGAACTGCAGGCATTAGTCACGTGTATGAAAGAGGAATGTGAAATTAAAGGTCTCCGTTTGAATGCTAATAAAACTAAGGTTCTGGTATTTGAAAAGGACGAAGAGAGAACGAAATGTGAAATATGGGTAAATCAGGAATGTCTAGAACAGGTAAATGAAATTGTATACTTGGGGAGTGCTTTCAGCCGGGATGGAAGATGTGATTTAGATGTGGATAGGCGTGTCGCTGCCGGAAACAAAGTCAATGGTGCCCTGAATGCATTAGTCAAAAGGCAAGGCGTGGTGAAGAGTGCACGCCTTGCAATACATAACGCAGTGTTGGTACCGACTTTGTTATATGGCAGCGAAACCTGGGTATGCCAGAAGAAGCATAAAAGCAAGTTGAATGCAGTGGAGATGCGATCTCTTCGTAAAATGTGTGGCGTTGCCATAGCCAACCGAAAGCGAAACAAAGAGATTCGCAATATGGCAGGATTGAAAGATGACCTTATCACAAAAATTGATAGGGGCGTACTCAAATGGTTTGGGCACGTTGAACGAATGAGTGAAGACCGAATGGTGAAGAAAATATATAGAGCGAAAGTAAATATTAAAAGGTGTCGAGGTAGACCGAGACTAACTTTCGAAGACCATGTGAGCAAATTGCTCGAAGAGGGGAGGGTCAAGAGTACTCGGATACCTAGACGTGCATGTATGAAGAAGTTAATGAACCTGAAAGAAGCGAAAGAAGTATGTAAGGACCGTGACACTTGGCGATCTGTTCTCTCTGGCTACCCCGTTAGGGATTGTGCGTGACGATAAGTAAGTAAGTAAGTAAGTAAGTTCTTTCTGGTCTTTCACCAAGTCTGTCCAAGGGAATTTCTGTACACTATCACTACCATCTCTGCACAGGAAGGACGGCATACTGGCCCATACCGTAAAAGAGAAAGCCGATCTTATATATATATATATATATATATATATATATATATATATATATATATATATATATATATATATATATATATATCTTATCGATGACGTGGGGACACACCGCCGACTATCCGGCGGTGTGAGTGCACTATGCCTGATGTGCGATTCACACATTGCTCAGTACGTGAATCACTCCTCTCCCTGAACATCAACAAGTCTAGTGGATCTGACAGAATGCAACAATGGTGCTGAGGACGTGTGCTCCAGATTTGGCACTGGTTTTAATGCGTCTTTTCCGGTAATCCTAATCTAGGCGTAGACTCGAAATCACGGACGACAGCTTTCGTGTACCTGGTCCCTAAAAAAGGTAACTGCTTTGATCCTTCCAAATACAGGTCTATCGCCATCGCCTTCTTGTACTCCAAAATAATGGAGTCTATTATTAACTGCTAACTCATGCGGTACCTTGAGGAGCACCAGCTGAATAGTAACAGCCAGTACGGTTTCCATCGGGGTCGCTCAGCTGGTGATTTTCTTGTTTATTCAACACACCGATGGGTGCAGATGATCCAGCACAATGGGGAGGCTTTAGCAGTTAGTTTGGACGTAGCGAAGGCTATCGATCGGATTTAGCACAAAACGCTTCTCTCGAAACCTCCTTTTTATGGGCTTTCCTAGAAATTATGCAATTGAATCACCAGTTTTCTTGTAGATCGGAGCATCAAGGCTATTAACACTGGTGTTGTACAAGGCTCCGTCTTTCAACAATGCTGTTACTTCTGCATATCAATGACATGATTCTAACCGGTAAAATTCATTGATATGTGGACGACAACACTGACGATTCTTTATACACCAGCCGTGCCAATATTTCTCGGGAAAAAGTCACTGAGTACCGGAACAAACTTGTGGGTGAAGTCGAAAAATTGTTGAACAAGGTTTCGGAGTTGGGATAATTAAATCTAGTCTAGTTCAATCCCCAGAAGATACAAGTTTGCACGTTTACCCCTAAAAACAACCCCTCGGTCGTATCTCCTCAGTTACAGGGTACTCCCCTTGGTGCCTCAGCAAGTATCGGAATCTTCGACGTCAACATATTGAGTGACGTGCAGTTTCGTGGTCACTTGGAAGAGAAGGCCAAATTAGTCTCTCAAAGGCTTGGCGCGCTAAGCAGAATGGGACAGTATTTCATGCCGGCACTTCGTCTGCAACTTTACAAGGCACGGGTTCGGCCTCACATGGAATACTGTTCCTATCTCTGCCAGCTCCTTCTATTTGATCGCTTGCAGCGCAGAGCGGTTCGAATCGTCAGCGACCGAGCATTTTCTGATTGGCTTGACTCACTGGCGCTGCGAAAAGTTGTTGCGTATTCTAGCGTATTTACCACGGGTAGTGCTCAGAGGAATTGTTCGGACTAATTTCAGTCGCTCAATTTCACATCGCGACAGAACTCGAGATACCAAACTTACTACCTCAAAAAATGGCGGTTCACTATTGTATGATTGATGAACAAGAAGTTTTCTTCGTCATGCACAACTTTCTTCGTGATACCGTGTTACCCCGGTAGTCACTTACCACCAGGTGAGCCGCATGCTCGTTTGCCTCCTCTCATATAAAAAAAATCTCTTTTTTATTGCAATATCTGTTAAAGTTTATTAAGTAATAAATATCATTTGTTATTTACGCTAATATTAAAACTTCATTGTACAGTAGTGAGCAAAGAAATACTTGAAATACTTTTAATTTAAATAGATCTCAATGTTAGAGTTCAAAGATAGTTTATCTCAATGGAGTTTTGCAAACCTAATACACGACAAAATCTCTACAGTCAAATTCAGGTGGATATGTTTACGGAGAATACTTTCCACTTTTAATTTTCTCCTGTAAACTTTTAATTCGAGACATAAAGCAAGCTTAAAAGCAATGTCTGGCAAGTTTCATACAGATGAGTTGGTAGGTAGTAGCTAGCTTTGCGCACAAAGTTCACAAGTACAAAAGAATCAGCCACCGCTTCATTCTGTGCTAGACAAGCTGGGAAGTCGCGGAATGAAGTGCGTCAACTATCTTTTAACGTCACCAGTTAAACCTTTACAGCTATTGTGTTAATATCAAGGACAATAATAGTATCGTTATTCGCGTATCTGGCTTTGATATTTATGGGCATGATTTGCGGTATCAATACCGACACATCATTTTCGGAAAGTTATATAGTGTTTACTTTCATGTAATTATTGCTTGGATCATAAATAAAACTAAATTTAGCAAAGTTACAGCCTACGTATACGTCCCACGGGTGGGATTAGGCTTTTTCATATTTAATGTACTTATAGATATAAATAAAATTGAAGAGTATGTTTGGATAATATCGAAATAACTGCCGTTTACTGAGCTAAGGGAATCTGAGCTGATTGGATGCCATTAATATTTTGTCTGTCTGTCCGTCAGTCTCTCAGGGTTAATTTTCGGAATGAATAACCCGATTTTAAAGAAAAAAGAGTAATCTAAACTATATTTTACTTTATATGGAGATTTTTTGAGAAATCCAAAATTTGATTACAATCTTAAATCTAAAAGCACTACATTAATGGATATTATCCAAGAAAAAGCGGGACGAGGCCCTAGTAATAAACAAGTTGAATACAAATATGATCTCATAAATTTCAGAAATAAATTTTTATTTCAATGAGAAAATCCTATAGATTTCTATCTCATTCTATAAAGTTTATGTCTTTCTCCTTTTTTTGAATTAAAACAAAAAACAATTTAACACCAAATTGGAATTTATTTAATATTGTGGAGGCTATTTACAATTTACGTACATAAATGGCACATGAAAAACATTAAGACCGGAAAGAATTATTTATTGGCCATTCAAACAGCGGTCCGATGCTCAACTGAATACCGCTTAGCCAATAAGCTACCGAACTGTCAATACTTTAAAAGTCTAAAAAACAGTTGTTTTATAATTCAATGGATAGTTTTATACAGTACTAGCTGATACCCGCTCGCTTCGATGAGCGCACGATAATAACGTCGTTATATAAAGTATCAAGTAATTGTTCTATGGGACTACCGAAAAATCCGTTCTTAGTGAGCGCCTACATTGCAAAATGAGTATCTATATTGGGTTACTATACTGGGTTTTTCTGTCGATAAATTCTCAGTAGCCTGGAGTCAGGAAGTTGACGGTGCTTCATCCTCGTGCTTCGGAAAGCGCATAAAGTTGAACGTGCATTAAAACTGCAAAATTTGACCTGCACCTGTTTTCTACCGAAGAGAGATTGCTGTACCATCGGACTATCAGAGTGAGAGAATTTGGGCTGTACCTGTGCTTGCGAACTTTATCCTTGTCCTGCTCAGATGACTTGAGTCGGATCTTGAGGAATATTAGCTATACTGTTAGTTAAGAGTTAATTAAAGCAAAACCGAGTTCCCGCGTTTTCAAAGATTTAGTAGAGTAAGAGTTTAGCTGAATACCAAATTCAAGTTCAAGCAAAGGCTTCAAAAGATCGGTCCTTTTTTGATTCTCCAATTTTAGTGTATCTATAAACTTACGGCCTACCGCGTGACTAACGTTTTTTTATATAAAATTAGGGCGACAAACGAGCACATGGTCTACCTGATGGTCAGTGAATGCTGCAGCCCATAGACTATATTTAACCTCGATTAAGAATCAAAATGCAGATACGTTGTCACCTCTGAAGGCTAAGATGGAATGCCTCAATTCCAGTAAAACAGGTTTCCGGTTCTCTACACTCACGTTACGAACGAAACACAGCAGCATCAAGCTGCTATTTTACGATAGTATTCTGTGAGAGCGTGGTTCTTCCCCGATCGAGCCGACCCTTTTGTGCTACAATCATAATATAGCTGCAGCGTAGCTCTACCACTTATACGTGTTTTTTTAGGTCTCGGATCGTATATTTTAAAATTAGAGGTAGATTTATGACGATATTTTTCTTCACCACCGAGTATGTAGCAATCAGCACTTAAACCTGCTATTAACAATTTCAGTGCTGATGGCGAAAACCAAACTAAGGCTGCCCGTGTGTATGAAATTTCGTGAGCACTTAACTCCTTACTCTACCAAGCTACCACGAATCTAAAATTTTTAGTGTATTACATTATGAATTTACAGAGATAGATATTTTGGTAATCATATTGAAAATCGGTGTGAATAATATTATTTAGAGATTTCAATGGGGTATTTGATACGGATTGAAATAATTTTATTGGATTTTAACAGTAAATGTTTTGTTGATGTTGTTTTTATAAATAAGATAAAATTATGTAGTTTGTAATGAAATTAAATTAAGTACCTACTCGTACAGATAATCAATCTATAGAGAGTCATATCTCTAGAAAGAAGTACTCAATAGCATCAACATTTAATTTCTTAATAAGTACGACCACAGATTAAATAATGTTGATAGAGCCTTATTTATTAATCTAAAGTAAGTATTAATTATATCTATACTCCGGCCGCTGAGTTATTACCGATTTGACACATGACGAATTGACAATACTAGTGAAGTGACTGAACCAGTAACCCTAATATCATTTGGGAACAGTTTGTATTTAAATATTCTAGTATAGTGTGTAATTAAATAAAATCAAAACAATAATAGTTAAAGACACAGGTTCTTTATTAGGTGGAGTATCCTTGATGAGCGTAGATAATTGGTCGAGGACATATCAAAATAAAACAAATTTGTAAACACTGTTACACATTTTAATGAATAGAGTAGGTACAAGATGTTTTAATAAATGACTACCTATCATTTATTAAAACAATTATTCAGACTCTGAACCGGATTCGCCAGAGCTGTCATCGCTATCAGTCACTTGTATAACAATTTCATTCTCTATAATGGTGTCCACTCTTATATCGCGTTCATAATCTTCTGTTATTAGTTTTCGAGTCTTTTCGACGACCTTGACCCAATCTTCTTTCGTTATTTTGCTGCAAGCATCTTTTAATAGACCCATCATTTTATTAGTACTGAATGGCGGAGTCGTATTATTACGAGCTGCGTAACCTGTAATGTAAACATTAAATAGCGTTAATTTATTACATTAAATAAACGAAATGTTACACAATTACCTACATGTAAGGGACATGAGATATTTATTTCTTAGTTATGTATCTTTTTACTTATATGCTGAATATTGGATGTTAAAATAGTACAAATTATTCATATTCATAACTTATGCGATAAAAAACAATACCTTTGATTTGTGCCCATATTAGCTCAATGGCATTGTACTGGCTAGTGATAAGGCGGAATTCGAAGTACCCGACGTCCATGTGCTAGAGCTATCTCATCTACTTCATAACGGACTCTTGATGTTTTATTTTCCCGTACCAACTTTACTAAGTCGGACTTTAGCATTTCGGCAGTAGTTTCAATTCCATTTTCTTGTCGGCCTGAGTAGGCACTTTATTCACTTGTTTCGACTGATATGAAACGTTGCCCATTATTATGATAGAAGGCGCTGGCAGGCTGGGTAATAATTGATTTTCGAACCAATTCGTAAAAGTGTCTGTATCCATCTCCTCGTGGTAATCGGAAGTACTTTTTGACGCGAAAGCCAGCAGTCCATTTTCAAAGAAACCACTTCAAGCTGAACCGGCATGACAAATTATAAGTCGCGATCTTTTTCCAATTGGAACCTTTGAGGTTGATGCTTTTGTTTCATCAGTCCAAGAGCATGACACAGTGTGGTTCGCATTTAACCATGTTTCGTCAACAAAAACGACGTTGTCCCAAGACTCGATTTTTCTGGCTTCTCTTCAAAACTCGCTCCTTTTAATTATTAAATCAAATCTTTCCATTAATATTTTCCTTTTATTCGTTTTTTTATATTCAAACCCAATTTCGTGCAATAGTTTTGACAACGCCGTTTTACCGCCTTTAAACAAGCCAGCTTCTTTTAAAGAGACCAAAAGCAAACGTCTAGTTGGAAACTCGTTCCTAATATAATAACCATATATGTGGTTTCTTATTGCATCTGCATCAAAAACATCAACACCTGTCACGGGCTTTTGTCTTCGTTTTTTCTTAGGAGTGCGTAAAACATTATCTTCACTTCCAGAAGCACCAAATTTTTCTTTATTTATATTATATAGTGTTTTTGCACCAATTCCAAGAGCTTGTGAAACCCGATCTTTCACTTGAGTGACAGGAATCAAAGGGCCGCCATTTTGTGACTCACGCTCAAAGTAATCCTGTAGCTTTAGTACAAGCTCACGACATTGACTGTTCAATGTTTTTCCTCGTTTCGGCATTTTCAACAAAATTACCAAACACAAACAAAATTAGTCCAATAAAGCGAAACAGGAGAAAGCCGAGTCAAAAAACAACGGTTACACAAGAGAACGTAGTCTGTGCACACGAGAGTACGGAAGACGACTAAACAAATTAAAATAGCGGTGGTAAGGGTGTTGCCAGAATAGTATCGCCAATTACTTAAAAAAATACACCTATAACATTGCTTAATTGAGGGAGAAAATTATATTTATTAAATGTTGTTTTATATATTATAAATGTTAAAAATTATACATAATCATTTTAATTGTATTTATTTTTAAATCATAGAAAACAGGATTTCTGTCTTTGGATCACACATAAATCTTAAAAATCATAGAGATACTGGCAACACAGTGCAATTAGGAGACGCAAAAAAATGGTAGCATTATAGTCTAGTTGCTCGAAGGAATAAGTAAAATATAAATATCCAAATAAAATAAATATCATATCTTATTCCAATGAATTCGGACCGAATACTATCAAGCACATCACTATGAAAACTAGATGCACGATGTAACTTTGTACAAGCGCGCCAAAGAACAAAAAATAAATTTTTTCATATTATTTACAAACTATTTTAAGTTTTGAAACAGAGTTTATTGGAAAATTACTTGATTCTGACATTTTGACATAAAGTTTTATATTAAAGAGGTATTCTAAATCATTCGGCAAATGTGTCGCTCGTGCAAGGTTATATCGATTAATTTAAGAATAATCTGTCAAATCGGTAATAACTCAGCGGCCGTACTATAAACCAGTATTTTTCTAATGTCATTTAGTGCAAAGAGAGAGAGAGAGAGAGAGAGAGAGAGCATGTTTGACCTTTTCTTAAACTGAATTCGATTTTTATGAGTAAAGCCAATTACACCGATATTGTTACTCCTTTAGGGCACCTAAGTTAATTATTAGCAGGCTTTTATGCACGACCCCGAAGATCTAATCAAAGCTACTCTATCAGGTATCATATTATACAACGCTGTTTACTGGTGGTCATTGTGTACCGGCTCTACGTCTGCATCGAAGTTAAGGGCAATAAATAGAATGCGATGCGAGGGGAGGTATGGCTGGCGGCGGGGACACGTCGAGTGCACCTGTCTAGCGATTAAACTTTGGGCAGTATATTTCGGGCATTTAATTTTGAAGCCCATCGGCAGGGATGACACTAATAAAAAGGTTTAAACAGGCCTAAATTATAAGTTGGGTTAGTGTATAAATATTTTATAAGGTTTGACCTGTTACTGTTGGGAGAAAAATAGTCCACTTGTGAGTTTCTTGCCGCTTCTTCTCACAAGATCCCTTGGGTCCCTAACCTAAGGAGACCTTGTGAGCGATGGCATTTCTTGATGTTCAAAAAGTGCTCTGTAAGGACCAATCTAATATACAAAAAATAATGTTTGTTTGCTTGTATTTTATGTGCAGGCATACCGTTCATGAGCCGTGGTAGCTCAGATGGTTAACACTCGCTGTAAATATAACAGAACGCGACTATCCCGGGTTCGATCCCCGAGGGCACCAATTAAATTGTTAATTGCAATTTTAAGTGCTGATTTTCCAGGTGCTCGGCAGTGAAGAAAAATAAAACATCGTGAGGAAACCTGCATGTCTGAAGAATAAGAAATAAAAAAAATATTTCGAAGACATGTGAAGTTCGCCAACACGCATTGGGGCAGCGCGGTGGACAATTCTTTGCCCTAAAACCCTCTCAGAAATGAGAGGATCAGATTGAGGTAAAACTTTGTCAAATTATTGATTGCACTTGCGTGAAGGTATAAGACATAGCACAATTAACTTACAGTACGTGGCGCGCGAATCGTACCTAAAAGTTAATGTCAAAGTTATATATCATTAAATTTTAATGAATACATTATCATTGCTTATTAAACAATGTAACTCTTTCAAATTTAAAACGATATTTCCACAATTATTTCTGCTCTACTATTGAATAATACTCTGTCTTTGAATTTAACTTGACTAGCAAAATTATTAACACCGACAATATTCAGTACTTTTGTAAACCGGGTTCAGGTTCGGTACCTGGCGCCATGCGTTAAATACTGTGTAAGTAGTTGTGATGTATATCCTCGCCATTAGATAGGAGTGTTTCAACCCAATTGCCTTATGGCGTTTCCGACTAACAATGTAATTCGTCAAAATAACCTTAAATTTACTATCGAATCAATTCAAATTATGTAAACAAACACTTTATAATCCAGTAATACGGTTATAAATTTATATATACGTCCGAAAATTCACTTCTGTGTTTGCTCTACTCCCTAATATAATTCAAAAAAATACCCTATTCTAACGCCATCAAGGAGGAAATAATTTTATCTTAAACAAAATTATTTAAATGTAACATAGCATATTTCCTCGATCACTTTCAAACTCAATAATAAAAATCTTGTCATAGTCACACCCGATGTAGATTAGCACCGTTGTTTATCCGCGTATTTCAGATGAATTCAAGCATATTTTATTTTCATCATGGTTTATTTTATCAAAAATATTATATTTTAGTATTTATTACGTAAGTACCTTCATTAATTATATATTGAAATTCCAATGTGATCAAAAGTTACCTATTACCGTACAAGATGGTTTTTTTATAAGTTACACAGATTTAATTTATAAGTATTTTTTTCTAGGCATACTTTTTATCTTATTTATTTCATGGAATATGTTTATCAAATAAGAATGAAAGTAACATTTAACATTACGTGTCTGGCAATGATTTACGCTTTGTTGACTTCAGTGCCTATCACACGCTCCGGTAATTGACTAACGAGCAAATAAATTATGCGACAAGTCATCGTGATGTTGGCGATGGTAGGAATATTACTAAGAAGGAAACCTTCCAAATATATAATCATATATTTATTTAAGGTTTCAGAAACATAATCAAATGTTAAAAAAATCTTCAAATACATAGGAAGATACTTGCACATTTTTATAAAAAAAATTATGTAATGTTTATCACTATCTTCTGTAGCACTATAAGATATCTGCGGTTGCCAACCCAACTACCAGGCGTGGCAAATATGGTAATTTTTTTTTGATTGCATAAAGAAAAAACTGCAACCAATAGCTCCTCGCACGTTTCATCGCGTAGTCACTCCTAGTGGAGAGTCGCCCACTAGAAGTGACTACTGTTACTCGAGAACCTTTTCAGTTCTTAGTTCATATCGGTTCATAGCTCTTCGTCCTAAATATGGTAGGCCCATCGCAAGAGCAGCTTACTAATTCTCTATGTTGTTTGCTCGTATTATTCTGGGAATAACTTCGTTACTACATATGCAAATAGGCTTAACTCACTGATTGGTTTTGAGATTCCCCCTTATGGAATTATAATTCCCCATTTCCGATTCAAATAAAATTTCCATAGGGTGTAAGAAGGGTTTATTTACTTCTTCTCCATATGCTTCTTTGCACGCGGTGCATTCCGCTTACTAACGAACAATGAAATAGTTAAAAACTTGTAATGAATAGCCTTCGCGTTGAAGCCTTAATTAAGAAATAAAAGAATATTACCAGTTCTTACGTAGTAGTCACGATGCAGCGTATCATGAATGCAACGTGAATATGCCGACTAAGCCAAAAAAAAAACCACGAGAAGAATCGCATAGAATACCATCGTGAAATAGGCGTCCTTCAAGCTGAAATCCTCTCTAACTATATCCTAATTTTTATTTTCTCAAGATTTAGTGAGGAACTGGTGACAATTAGTGACTTTAAAAGAAAATTAGTAACTTAATACTTAAGGAGATAGTTTTTTTTTTAAATAAAAATAATTTACTCGGTCTTTGTCCTCGTAAACTCCATTATTGGCTAACTCTGAGATGTTATACCTATTTTAAGATTTAGTGAATTATTGGTTACTTCTATATAATGAAATTAAAGCATATTGCTTTAACGGAACCGGAGATGTTCATGTGTCTTTAGGAGGATTCTAGCTTAAAAATTATGTATGGTAAAATAACTCCACAATGCCTATGTCTGTCGCTGTGAAATAAGTGTCAAAATTAGTTTTAAAAAAACAGTCTAAATTCATCAATCAGTACTTAGCGAAAATCTCATACTACTACGCAAAAATTTTAATCAAAGAAAATGAAGTAAAACTATAATCTTGAAATTATTTCCATTGTCTATGATTAATAATTAAGGGCCACTGTAAAAGTCACCACTGAAAACAAAATATGAAACACATCTTATAACATAGCCAACAATAACAAAACGCTATTACAAATGTGGGACATTTTTTCGTTATTAGATTTAATATTTGCAATCTTGTGTAGAAATAATAACATGACTTCCTTATGTTATAACATACTATTCGTACAATATAAAATAATTTTATGTTATATTTCGGGAAACGAAATATGTAAGTCTTTGTCTGATTATAATGTACAAACCCTCGTATGGGTAACCCTGAAATGGGAAGGGCTTCCGCTGTCTACTCTACGTTATTATTTTGGCAATAATATAATGTAATGCTTTCAGACTTGCTTCTCCCCACGCTCTTTCCCCGTTGGCAACGTCGCGCTCCAGAAATAGTATTAGAAATTCATAGTCTATTATCGTACGTGTGCTTACTTACGTATTTAGAACAACGTTCTTTTGTGATTGAAAGCAACGAATTGTTGCGGTGTCATGTTAATTCATTAGCGTCACACGGAAATAACTGACACAGTAATTTTTTTAATTTTAGCAATGTTCTGCTATAATATACTGTTATTCCGGTTAACAACTACAAGTAAGCCTAAACTGTGTTCGGTATGCCTCACAATTGAAAAATGGCTGATTCGAACATCATGACTTTTAAGTTCTACGTTCGCGTGAAAAAATTATTTAAAGATACGGTTTTTGGCATATTTATATTATGGGTATGTTTCCTTTTACGTGATCAAAAGTTTTTGCAAAGAGAAAGCATTTAAATATTGTGTTTTGTTTGCGTATATAGGGAGACTTTTAAAAATCACCTCAACTTCACATTCTTCAGATTCTGAAAATAAAATTCAGTTAAAAAACGTTACACTAAAAATTTCTCATGTGAGTATTTTAAAAATATAGATTATACAGTTCCTATTCGAGCGACCGAGATTCTTTCGGTGTTAGGTAAAAATTTTACAACTTTCTCAAGGATGGTACACATATCGAGATAAACTTGGAAAGTAAAACAATATGTTTGTTTAAAGTATTAAGATGCACAAAGTGAACACCGGAACAATAATATTTCTACAACGCTTAGTATATTATGTTCTACCGAACCGTGATATTATGTAAATTATACTAATCTAACAGGAGGTACATTAAAAATAATACAAGTAAATATGTATAATTTTGCCGATTAAAAGTTAAAAAAGGAAATATCGCAAGTACAAAGTGAATGAGGCGACTTGAATTTTTCAAATGGACTTCCGTAGAAAAATCATTTTGCCAAAAAAAGTCGACGACAAATTCTCAATACTCGTACTTCCTGTATTTGATACTTTAGCGGGACTGTGAATTTGAATAATAGTGTAGTGAAGAGAAATATGACGAGAATTAAAATGTATTAAACCAGGTATACAATGCTCTCAAGTAATATTTTGTTTTTTTATTTTTTATTTTGGTATTGTTCCAAAGCGCTTTGTTCTTGTTTCGTTTGTCACGAACTTGTGTATCATAATATAATATACTCATATTTAAACAAAATATTATGTATAATTTTAGACCAGCTCAATTTAGTTTACAATTTAAGATGGCATGAAAATAAAGCAGAAATTAAAAATATGCACTACTCTTGTATGTTCTACATTTTATTTTTATCAGACTGACCAAGAAAAATGCTATGATTTTTGAGTTCATGTTTACTTACGTACTATGTACGGGCTTAAGTTAAAATATGCTAACTTTCTCTCCCTTTACCAATCTCGAGTGTACAATGGAACGTGGCTATTGACAAACGACAATAAAACTATCCACCCAAAACAAATTATAATAAATCTCAATATACTTGTTTAATATTTAAACTGCTAAATACAACTGCTGAGACTGCTGAACACTCTTTTTCAATAATAAAAGGACAAATGAAATTCTTTACCATTAAAATAAAATAAAATAAGAAATTTTATGCAACATCTGACTTCTAATCTTCATGTATTATTAAATTTATGCATATATTTTGCCTGTGCCGCGAATGACAGATAACAAAAAGCGTGCCGCTTTCATACAGTACAGGAACAATACGCTTCCGCTTATGTAGCCGTCGGCTCCGTGCGGTCGTTGCCTTCGTTCTGCAACACTATACACCCGCCTAAGCACAAAAACGAGGTGATGCAAGTCGATAAAGTTAATACCCGCAGATTTTTACTTCATTGTTTTTTCGGCTGAAATAGGCAGTACACCTTCAGCATCAGGATTTAGTAGTTCACATAAGTTTATTTTATCATAGCAACAAAACTTTTGTGCCGAAAAGTCGTTAGTAATGGAGATTAGTTAAATAAATGGTTGGTAAAAGCTGCTATGATTGGACTCCTTTGTGACCTCAAATGTTATTTATTTTTAATTTTATAAAGTCAATGAATAATTTTGATAACTAATGGAATTAAAATGATTTATTTAATTTTTATTAAACACACCCAATTTTAAGGGATGTAAAGGGCGGATTTAATGCCTAATGAAATTCTCTACCCGTGAAGCCTGCATGATTTGAGAAACTGTGGTTGGTACAAACAGTTTACTAAATAAAATTAGTAACAAAGATATAAGATTAAAAAATATACATAATATAGTAAAATATACAAACATAATGTAATATAATATAGAGTTTCAACACCAGATTCCTCAATAAATGCTTCTGTTCTAAGAGAGGTTTTTAATTTAAAATCATAATAGATCATTAAGATCCATCGTTTTAAATGAAAAGCGCGGGAAGCGTTGCAGAAAAATTAATAGAACTTTTATATAAATATTGAGTAATTGGCTTATGGAGTTCTTTTTTTAAATAAATTTGCTTTTTAGAAACACGTAACACGGGTGCGTTCCATTTTTAAATTTCGAGCATCTCAAAACTTATTCAGTGACCTACGTATTACCTTTGATATATCCAAATTTTAATCACTGTCAATATAAAATTTTAGGAAGACAAAATTACAAACCAAAAAACATAATATAGTTCTAAAATCATGTGATTCACAAACATGAAACCAGATAAAATCAGTTCCAGTTACACATGCACAACATTAACCCAAGATTGATACGACATTGAATCGTGTCATATATTTCACAGCAAATTGATTACTAATATATGGCTCTTTTGATTAAGAGCTACATTCAACTCAATGCTGCTTTACGAATTATTAAGTATAATTTATTTGATATATTTGCAACTCCTGGCCCTGAAATCTGATTAATACAGAAATTAATGATTCGTAGAGTTTCTTTTAGTAGGAGTTTCTACATCATTCGGGCCACAAGGTCGAGGTGAGATTGAGAGGGGTAATTTAATCAAATCAAATCAAATAATTTATTTGTAAAACATAGGTAAAAAGTTACAAACTTGGTGGAAAAGGTATGATAAGTAACACTATGTTTCGCCTATAAAGGCATACAAATATTTGCTTATCACTATCACCTGGCAAAATGAAAATTAATTTTTAATAAAATAACAATTTCAATTATAATTAGTATGTTTAGAAATAACATTAATTATTATCTTAATTATCGATTACATAAATATAAACATATAATAAATAAATCGTCCATTAATTATTGTAGGTACTAAAAACCATTCATTTCATCTTCAAAGTATTCGTTGATAGAATATTATGCTTTATATATTAAAAAACTCGAAAGCAATTTCTTAAATTTGTCTATATTATCAGTTCCTTTGATGTTTTTTGGGAGTTTATTAAAAATTTTAGGAGCCATACCCAGGAAACTTTTTGAATACAGGGCTGTTTTATGAGGTTTTGTACATAGTTTGTTCCTATGTCCTTAATGACGATAGATCTGAATGACAGAGCAAGGTGCGCTAATGTTTGGGCAATTATAAATTAAATTAGTTATGTACAACTTTTTTATGCTTCAAAACTTTATTTGTTTAGTTATATAGTTATAACATATTATATAAGTGTGATACAAGCCCCTTGACGTAATTAGTTAATTAAGGTCAAATTATTTAAAAAAGTTGGTATGATCGGGTCGATTCAACGATGAGCTTCTAAGTATCCGAATTATCTCAAACATAAGTTTCAGTTCCCGCTTCGTACATCGGAGACTCTTGCTAGAGAGCAAAATAGATATAAAGAGTTATACCCCTTCACTGTTCAAGTTTCATACCTTCATCTTTTGCTGTCCAAGCCGCACACCTAAGGAATGACCTGCCTGAAAAATTAAAAGAATCCACCTGCAAACAAACATTTCAGACGAATGTTCGGGTTTATTTTCTAATATTCCTTCATAACTGGCAAGCGCAGTCATCATTATAGTTGTAAACTCTGTACATTAGTTTCATCAAAATATTATGTATATTTATACGTCATATATATTATATATATATATATATATATATATATATATATATATATATATATATATATATATATATATATATATATATATATATGCGTTCCTGGATGGTTTAGATTCACAATTGGTCCCGGTAGGTGCCGCTGTTCTCAAGATCCAAAAATCACTCACGCGAAACCGGGGCGGATTACTAATCATCAATACCTATATATGAACTACGCTCACAGATTACGTGATCCAAAATCTCTGTTCAACTGAACTGAACTGCAATGCAATTCATACATACTTTAATGTGTGACTTCGAAATTCACGCGGGATAGGGCGTATACGAAACGGCTCTGATAATACGAGAATACGAATCAAATTGTGAACCTGGACGTAAATAAACATTCAGTAGTCAACAGAGCTTAAATAAACGCATAAAAATTCATTTCCTTCTTATTTTCTACTTTTTTTTTAAATTTATTTAACTATTAATAAATTTTGAAGGTACAATATTCTGCGTCAAATCATAAAAATAATAATCATAAAAATCATAAAATCTCGACCGAACGGAACGTGTAAGAGCCAGGAATTTCATGGCGTAACATACCTATACGGGAGAGCATAATTAATGCCCAGCACTGAACCTTTACTGACGATGCAGAACAATGTCTGCAAAACGTGGCAATTATAACAATCTGTGGCAGGCCTATTGTCAGCAGTGCACTTTGAATGACTACAACAAACAAATGAAAACTCTGCGCTAGCCCCACTTTTTTAAGAAGTACACTTTAAAAAGTACTTTTTTAAAGAAGAGCTTCTTTAAGAAGTCACATTTACATATTGTTACGAGCTTGAGGTTCGTGACAATAAAAATTGCCGATAAAATTACCTAAATTAACACTTTAATTTACTTTACACAAATTAAAGTTAAAACACTAATAATTAAACACACTAATTCACTTAATTCCGCTCCGAAGCTTCGCTTGTGTCGCCGAGTTCAACTCTGTCTCCATCGCATCTTGCGCCACCTATTTATTTAAATTAGCAAAATATCCGGAATGTTCAAGTAAACACGCGCAAGGTACCGAGAGTTCGAGTATAGATTTTCTAGTTCTTCGGGTGGCGCTGTCGGTTGAAAGATCTGTGATGTCATAAACTGCAACGCTCCCCTCGCTCTCGTTCCTGACACTAGATGGCGCTAATTGTGTCGTCGACTGGAGCGCGTAACACTGCCCCCTCCTAAGACATGCTCGTCCCGAGCATTATCGGTCCCATAATAACGCGCCAAGCGATCCACATGGACGATCTTAGGAGTCCCTCTTGCGCCTTTCTGTAACGGCTCCGCAATGTCAAGGGATGTCCTATCCCGTGGTGCACCAACATTGTACAATTTCGATGCTCCTCTACTCCGTGTCTGAGGTCCCCTCATAGCCGCACAACTTGTACATGTACGACACCAATCCTCCACATCGTCACGATAATGGACCCAGTAAAACTGTTCTCGGACCTTCAGTAGAGTGCGTTTAACTCCCAGATGGACTCTTGAACGACCATTATGGCACAGCTGCAAAATATTCGGCACTTTAGCTTTAGGGACAACCATTTGCAAACGACAGCTGTCTCCCCGAACGTTTCCCCATTTACGACACAGAACTCCATCCTGAAGCAGCAAGCTGTCTCATTGGGCCCAATAGCTTTTCGTGGTTGAACTCATCGCTGAGACGTCCCTCCACTTAGGCTTGGTAGCACGGGCCTTTATCCATCCCAGAATCGGTTTGATGTCCGGATCTTCCTGCTGTGCATGTCGTAGGCTGTCCTTCCACCCGTTGCTGAGGTGGTCTGTCCTGAGCATCCTCACGGATACCACTTCCTTACTCTCTTGCCTACTACAGTGGTTGAAATCTTCAGGACAAGGTCTTCTTGACAATGCACCTGCGCTGCCGTGAGATTTCCTACTGCAGTGTCTGATAGTAAAGTCGTATTCCTGCTGCTGCTGGGCGGTGCTGTTAGCCGCACTTCCTTTCTGAGACCGTTCACCTTCCCTTCCTAGGGTGTGCTTAGGGCAGCTGGACCGAAGATGACCCTTTTCCCCACAGCCATAGCACCTAGGGCTGTATCTTTGTATCTTTTACTGTGGTCGCGAACCGTAACTGCTGTAACCTCCCTAGCGTGAGGTGAACGATGATCCTGTCGCCGCCAGGCAGTGCCGTTAGCTGCACTACCCTCTCGAGATCGATCAACTCTCCTTTTCACGGTTCGCTTAGGGCAGCTGGATCGAAGATGGCCCTTTTCCCCACAGCCATAGCACCTAGGGCTGTATTCTTTGTTGCGGTCGCGAACTGTAGCTGCTGCAACCTCCCTGACGCGATGGGAATGATGATCCTGCCGCACGGCTTCTACCTCCAGTACATGGGCCAAGGCGTCCTTAAGCGTCTCGTGGTGCCCGAGCCTCACAGCAGCTCTGACTTCCAGGTCGCGGATGCCGTCGATGAATGTTTGCACCAGGTTCCCTCCAATGAGCGCAGGTACAGACTGATATGCTTTACGAACCATCTTCTCCACCTCAAGGGCCCACTGCTGCAGGTTTTCGTTGCTGCGTTGCACGCGAGCTTTAAGCTGCACGCGAAAGACGTGTTCCAGGTGAGCGTCACCATATCTCGCCTCCAAGGCCTCAAGAAGCTGCTCATAGGTCACTTTCTTACCGAGAGCTTCCAACACAGTTAAGGCTTGGTCGTGCAGGCCTAGGGTGAGTGCAGTCATGGCTTGGCTTTTATTCCAGCCGTTCGCCTCCATGACAGCCTCGAACTGGATTTTGTAGGCCGACCAGGAAGAGGTCCCGTCGAACGGCGGCACTTTTAATCCACGTAGCGAAGGTGCTGCAGCTACTACGGGAGCTGTAGTTCCATCCCCAAGTTTGAGGTCGTTTAGCGTTTTCTTCACGTCAGCCATCACGTTGTCAACCCGATTGTTCACATGGTTGATTCGGGTTTCATGTTCTTCGATTCGGGTTTCAGCATCCGACAGGCGGTTGTCGTGTTGAGCAACCCTATCCTTCACCTGCCTTATCTCTTTCCCAAAGGTAGCGTGAAGGTCCTTCATGAGGAGCATCTGCTCTTCCGACCGACGAGCCTGTTCCGCCTGCAGACGGGCCTGTTCCTCCTGTCGGTGAGCCTGTTCCTCCTGTCCGCCCCGCAGCTGCTCTTCCAACCGACGGACCTGTTCCTCCTGTCGGCGAGCCTGCTCCTGCAGCATAACCATCAGAGCACCTAAGTCAGGTGCGGCAGATGTAGGAGCTACCGACGGGCCTGCAGCCGGTGGCTGGCCCTCCGGCGTCTGCGGCGTTGCACCACCAAATCTTCGTTGGTCTGTCTCCTGCTGGCGTTGACTTCGGGTACGGACACCCTCCGTTTCCTCCTTAGGTAAAATCGGCATTATTTTATCCCACTTCTGACACCAATTGTTACGAGCTTAAGGTTCATGACAATAAAAATTGCCGATAAAATTACCTAAATTAACACTTTAATTTACTTTACATAAATTAAAGTTAAAACACTAATAATTAAACACACTAATTCACTTAATTCCGCTCCGAAGCTTCGCTTGTGTCGCCGAGTTCAACTCTGTCTCCATCGCATCTTGCGCCACCTATTTATTTAAATTAGCAAAATATCCGGAATGTTCAAGTAAACACGCGCAAGATACCGAGAGTTCGAGTATAGATTTTCTAGTTCTTCGGGTGGCGCTGTCGGTCGAAAGATCTGTGATGTCATAAACTGCAACGCTCCCCTCGCTCTCGTTCCTGACACTAGATGGCGCTAGTTGTGTCGTCGACTGGAGCGCGTAACAATATTAAAATGTGTAACGGAATATTTTTGCCAGAATTAAAAATATTTATTTTTAGATGTTCCATATTCGTTACTCGTGGAAAATTGCAAATATGAAAACCCATAAAAGCGGAAATTCATAAGTTTTGTGACACGTGAATAAAAACATGTGAGATTGTATACCGCGAAATGTTTGAGTTGTTGTTATTGTGTTTTATAAACTAATACCTAATAGGTTTTTGATTTGGTTTTAAGTTGGGTTTGGTTTAATTCTAGTTTCAATTACAAATACTTAGGTAATATTTCGAAACGATGTGATAATTTATATACGTATTATAAAATATAATGTTTTTAAATCATTATTTAAAACCGCAAGTATGCGATTTAGTGATTAAAACAGTACTTTTGCATAAAAAATACATGGATAAAAGTAATGAACTTCATTCGTAAGACAATATATTTTTTCTAGCGAGCTGATACTGTGTGGTCGAATAGAACAGAGCAGAGAAGATAACAAATCACCTTATTTCGTCCCGTACGTGTCGCTCGAGGCAACTGTTGGAAACGGCAGATAAATCTTGTTATGTCCGCTAGATGGCGGTATATAACGCTTACACCAGACGTAAAATACTGTAAGTAATAAATTAAATAAAGCAAAAATAAAAGTAATTAATAACATTCACAAAATTCGAATTAATTCATAATTTTAAATCTTATCATCTTAATATACTACCACAATTTACAGGCACAGCGGTTTAATTTTTACCAAGTATATTTCTTCTATTTACATGAAACCGTTTAGCTACTTAACGTCCCCAAATATTTAGAAAGAGACTACTGATCTGCTAACAGGACGAACAATAATATATTTTTCTTTATCATAGCTAAGCATTAGTGTTCGGGTGCATCCAATTGGGGGTATGTAGAATAGGACTTCTTTATTTTTGCGTTTATTAATTTGATCCCAATAGTAACTATTAATATTATAAAGCTTTGTTTGTTTGAACGCGCTAAATTCGAGAATTACCGGTCTGGTTTGTAAAATCGTTTTTATTATTACATTCAAGTATCGTGAAATTATTATAAGCAGTATAACACAACCCTACGACCCATAGGAACGAAAGATTAATCATAAACACCGACCATCCTAGCGAAGTGCAGGCGAGTACGCTTAGCAAGAATAACGGCAGGTGAACATTTCCAAGAAGGGCCCAACTCTGAATGCACATATAAGCGAAGTACCATATCAGGTCCAATTACATTCTCTGCTCCCCAAGCAGCAGTTATGCTATAGAGAACAAATTTTTATGTTAATTTTTTTGAATAATTTCAGTTATACAGAACAGAGTTCGAAAATCAAGCACTGAACGTTCTTAGCGTTCAACTCATCATTAAACGAACTTCATAAATTCCATTACCTCCACAATACCTTCTCTCTACCACTTGTATGCTGATGATCTCTAGATATATCTAAAAACCACCGTAGAGGATTTGCTAAAATCAATTTGTGATATAAACAAGGATCTAGCATCTATTCTTGACTGAAGCCGATTCGGGTTAACTGTTAATCCGATAAAATCCCAAGCTATATTATTGGTAGTTCAATAATAATATCCAAATTAAAAAAAAACTCAATTAAATCCCATAACATTTAATGGTGTTCAAATCTCATAAGGACGTTGTGAAAAACTTGGGAATCTTGATAGATTCTAGTCTTTCGTGGTCTCCTCAAATCAACGCTGTGTTTCGTAATATTTTTGCAGCTTATGGTTAGCTCCGAAGAATGAATTCTTACCCATCTCCAACAAAATTATGCTTACCCAGTCTCTACTGCTCTAAATAAGTTATCTAGACATTACCGAAGAGCAACTTAACAAACTTGAGCGACTCAAAAATCTATGTATAAGGTTCATATTTGGACTTCATAAACATGACCATGTCTCGGAATACCGCGTTAAGCTCAAGTGGCTTCCAAAAAAGAATATCATAATAGTTTGTGACAGTTTTGATATTTTTATCATTATTTTAAGCCGTGGTAGCTCAGTTATTAAAATTTTTGTAGCAATTTTCAGTGATGATTTACCACGTGCTTGGTGGTGAAGGAAAATATCGTGAGGAAATCTGCATGTCTGAGAAATAAGAAAAAAATAAGACATGACAAGACATGTGAAGTTCACCAAACCGCATTGGGGCAGCGCGGCGGACACTTCCTTACCTCAAAAACCCTCTCAGAAATGAGGGCAGGCCTGCGCCCAGCAGTGGAACGTATATAGGCTATAAGTTTGACGCCAAGTAATTTTTGGAGTGAAAATTTCTTTAGGCATTTTGGGTACTTTTGGGATGAGGAAAAAGCTCTGAAATCGCGTGGTTGTCACGCTGAGATATATAATATTGATGAAAGTAATGTCGAAAATCGTATATATTAAACTTTATAAGATTGATATGTATTTCTAAATTTGTTAGAATTTTTAAGATAAAAGTCATTCTTTTTTGAGTAAAACAGTTCAATAAATTAAAATTTTATTACTTTATACCACCCTAATAAAAATAGTTTCCAAAATATTTTTAACAATCCAAAAATAAAGTTTACAGGTTTGGGAAGATACGAAGTTTTATTTCATCCGTTTTCATGTACGTACGTAGACAATATTGATTTTTAATTTGCGGCATCAAATCAAGATTGCGCAATCAGATTTTATTAACGGTTAAAGGGCAGAGGTCTGATGGAACAACATTAGGTTGCAAACGTCAAGGGATAATGAATCTTATTTACGAAAACCGACACGTTTCAAAGGCATGGAAAAGACTTAGGAAATTTGTAATTTGACGACAGTATGACAGTTTGTAACATTATCAAAGTGAAATTGATATTATTTCAGTACTGAAGTTCCAGACAATGTTTCACGAATTTATTTACAAAATTTTGCTTCTATATGACTTTTTAATTTACTTCTTATTTTTCGTTAAAAAATCTAGTAGAAGAAAAATTTTCATATTCACCACACTTGGCACGTAAATTGGCCTTGAAACCGTGAAACTGACTTTTCTCTGTTCATTAAGTTCAATGATACTATAAAAATTAGACTATTTAAAAATATATTAACCTAATTCCTATAGGGATGAAATCCGAGTTTCAAGGTTACTGTGAAATTTACGTCAAACGCTTACCGCCTATGCTACCCCGGCTATTCAAGAATTGATATGAATATTTTTGGTACACACAATAAAAAAAACTGAACTATAATATCTTCAAAAGTCAAGGCAGATGTTAATAATCTTATAATGCAACGCTACGTACAGGTTTAGGTAGGTTTATGATAGGACTACGGGATGTAGTCATATGGTTTGAAATCAGCGGCTAGTCTATCTGTACCTTAAAACATATTTACTGACGATAACAATTATTAATGCGAGTTAAAAAATAATGATAATAATGTCCTCCAGACCGAATTTCGGCCACAGCGGCCTGCCTCAACAGAGACTAGCCATCGGCGTAGGACAGGATTATAGTGCCCAAGTGTACGCGCAAGCACAGGTGCACTCTACTCCTTCACACTCATAATACGAAGGGACGGTAAACCGACATGACCGGAGAGAGATCAGGCGCAGAACCAACGGCTTTACGTGCTTTCCGAGGCACGGTGGTGAGACACCGCCGACTTCCTGACTCCAGGCAACTACTGAGAATTTCTTGACGGAAAAAATCAATAATTAATTTTTGGTCTGACCCGGGATTCGAACCCAGGACCTTATTATCAGCAGTCACACTATTACAACCACTGGACCAACAAGGCAGTCTTTTAAAAAATATTTTGTGTTTGAAGGGAATAATTTCCCAAGTTTAGCAACATCAACAAAATAAAGCCTAGTTACTTCATGATCGTATACGTTAGGCTACTGGCAACGGATAAAAGCTGTCTACGTGCAAATTTCAGGGCGACATAGACCCAGGGCTATTTGAATTCCCAACGGGAGAGATCAACTTGATTTCATGTTATGTTGTTAATTGCCAGCCTATTGTTGTTTGTGTTTAGTGATAGCATTAGTTAACAACTTAATAATTTCTAAAGTTGACACTATACAAAACACACACAAACCAATTAATTTCACGAATACAAATTAATTTCACGAATTTTATCGCAGTCAATTTATTTTTACTTAGTATTATTCACTGTAAATTAGTTTTAATTAACAACTTCTTGACCTTTTACCCAGAAATTACAAAGAATACCAGCGTGAAATAGCAGCTTAATGCTGTTTTGTTTCGTATGGTGAGTGTAGAGAACCGGAGACCCTTTTTACTGGTAACGAGGCAATCCATCTTACTAATTAGGAGTGACAATGCATTCTGTATTTTGATTCTTAATCGAAGACAGATGTAGATGGCTATGGACCACAGCATCCACTTACCATCAGATGGAATATCTGCTCGTTTGTAAATCTTACCCGATAAAAGAAAACGGGAAAATAGTAAAGCAATCGCGTTCTCCCTCCAGTTAAAGACACCATTTGAACTGCTTTTTGGCACTAAAATGAGAGATAAATATGATGAACTTCAGAAATTAATAGAAGAAGAAAGCATACAGAATTTTAACGAGAAAAGAGAAGAACTTAGAAAGAAGGCCAAAGAATCTACACAGAAAGTACAAGAAGAAAACATAAAAAGCTATAATAAAAAGCGAAGGGCAGCAATACCCTTTAATATTGGAGATTTGGTAGCCATAAAAAAGACACAGTTCTCACAAGGGAGTAAATTATGTCCTAAGTACTTAGGACCCTATGAAGTTGTTAAATGCAATTCAAACGATCGTTATGTTGTAAAGAAGATTGGTATCAGCGAAGGCCCGATTAATACAACCACCTCAGCTGATCTCATGAAGCCGTGGATTTCGCCGGAAGACGATTCATCTGGGTCAGATGAATGATCAGGACGGCCGTGTGGGATAATTTAGCAATGAGTAGTTTGTTTTTATTGTTTGTTGTAGAATATTGACCTCCTTGGATTATTGAACTGAAAATAAAATTGTAAGATGTCACTTTAGAAAAATGTCATTGTAATCAAGATAGTAATATGTAATGTATTTTTTGTGATTTAATGAAAATAAAAGAAGCAGTATAAAAGTGAGTGTTTCGTCTCAAATTCTTGAAATATCACCACATATATATACACTGATACTTTGTGGAATCTCTAGCAGATTCAGCAAGCAATTTTACGAAAAGTGCCTACTTTTTTTTAATAGACCGTTTCCTAAAAGGATGTTCGTAAGCGGCGGTGATCACTTACCATTTCGTGTTCTCGCATGATCGTTTACCTCTTCTTCTATAAAAAACGAAGCTGCCGTTACAAAAACTTTCTTCCTCATCAGCTATTAGTATATACGAGTAGGCTTGAGCTATAGGACTGTTTGATACAAGCGTTTAATTTTATTCATCTGTTGATATGCTCGTTATGGAATTTGAAACGCAGAGATATTTTGAGTATAGCCCTCTCATTTGATTTTTATTTTTGATAAAATAAGCACATACAAAATAGATATGAATTACATCCTGTAAACGTCCCTCTGTCTGATCTGTGGGGCAGATCTTTTCTCGTTAAAATTCTGTATGCTTTCTTCTTCTATTAATTTCTGAAGTTCATCATCTTTATCTCTCATTTTAGTGCCAAAAAGCAGTTCAAATGGTGTCATTCTTATACTTCTTTGGTGTGTTCCATTCAAACATCGTTGTACTTTGGACACACGGCGATACCATTTAGTCGGGTCATCAGCACTTAGTTTGCTCAACACGGCTATGATAATCTGATGGATGCGCTCAACTTGGCCGTTTCCTCTGGGTTGTCCGGTGGTAATTGTATAGTGCGTTATATTCTCACTCTTACAATACTCCTGGAAGTCTCTTGAAGTAAAAGCAGCGTTTCGATCAGTAAAAATTCTTTCAGGTGCTCCAAAGGTTTGTTGTTGTAGTCTTAGTTTCTCTAAAGTCTCTTCCGTGGTTAAAGTCTTAACAGGATAAATCCATGTAAATTTCGTATAAGCATCCACGACTGTAAGGATGTATTTGTAACTCTTGTGAGTCGAAGTCATTGGTCCTAGATGATCCACATGGTATGTCGACAGTGGGACATTACCTTTGTCTATCGGGTGTAGGAATCCTTCTTTTTTTACCTCTTTTGTGCGACATGAGAATGCATTCAATACAATTACTTATGACTTTTTTTTATTTTTTCAGTTAAATTTTCAATGAAATATTCCCTATTAATCAGTTCTTCAGTTTTTAAAATTCCAAAATGTCCTTTTCCGTGATTTTTCCTGATTATCTCATACTGCATTTTCTTAGGCACAACAATCAATTTACTGCCATCTTTCTCTTTATATAGTATTTCGTTCTGTATGATATAATCCTTGTATTTTTCTGTTTCTAAAATTCTCTTAATCAGTCTCATATAGTCGTCTTCATTCTGTGCTTTCTTTAAACGAGCTGTAGTTTCAGTAAGTATCATACAGATAGAATATCTGCTCAGTGCGTCGGCGTGTCTCATTCGTGTTCCTGGTCTGTGTTCGATCTTGTAGTCGTATTCTTCTAGAAGCAGGGCCCAACGAGCGACTCTAGGTGGTAAGTCCTTTTTTTGTAGTGTCATAGTAAGAGCAGAGCAATCTGTAACTATTTTAAATTTTATCCCAAGAAGGTAAACTCGGAACTTCTTTATGGCAGCAAAAATAGCTAAAATTTCTAAGTAATAACTATGATATTTTCTTTCAGCTGGAGTTGTTCTTTTACTCATATAGTGCACGGGGTGAAATTGATTGTCTTTAGGGCTTCTTTGTAGAAGAACAGCTCCATAACCGTCAGTACTTGCGTCGGTGTGTAATTCTGTCTCTAAATCTGGATTGAATATTCGGAGAACTGGTGAGTTACACAATATTTGTTTCAATTCTATAAAAGCTTTCTCACACCT
This sequence comes from Parnassius smintheus behrii, assembly GCA_036936625.1. Taxonomy (NCBI): domain Eukaryota; kingdom Metazoa; phylum Arthropoda; class Insecta; order Lepidoptera; family Papilionidae; genus Parnassius; species Parnassius smintheus. The sequence continues at coordinate 32,022,750 of JAUPFT010000006.1, forward strand.
TTCATCAAAATTGAATACAGCATCTTTCTTTAACAAATCCGTCATCGGTTTTGCAATCAGGGAATAGTTTTTTATAAACTTTCTGAAATACCCTGTCAGCCCAAGGAAAGACTGCACAGTTTTTATATTGTTTGGTTTCTTGAAATTCGCTACAGCTTTAATCTTTTCTGGAGACGGTCTTACTTCATTGTCACAAATAATGTATCCAAGATATTGGATTTCCCTCTTTAAAAAATGGCATTTCTTCCAATTAAACTCTAGACCGAATTCTTCGCTTCTTTTAAATACTTTCCCTAGCTTACTTATTCCTTCTTCTTCTGTTATCGAGGGTATGATTAAATCATCAAGGTACACTAGCAGTGTCCCATCGGTAATTAGATAGCTGAAGATATCGTTAATAACTCTTTGAAACACAGATGGCGCTGTACATAATCCATAAGGCATTCTTTGAAATTCGTACTGGCCTTGGGGTGTAACGAATGAAGTGTACTTTTGACTATCTTTGTGTACTTTCACATGTAAAAAGCCATTCTTCAGGTCAAGGGACGTGAACATTTTGGCCTCCTTCAACTTGTCTATCTGGTCTTCTATTATAGGTAGGGGAAATCTTTCTTTAATTACCTTTTTATTTAATCGTCGATAATCTATACACATTCTACGTGACCCATCTTTTTTATCAGCCAGAACTACAGGACAGGCGAAATCAGATTTGCTAGGTTTGATTATTCCTTTATCTAACCATTCTTTTACTTGCATATTCACGGCATTCATTTCTAAGGGTGACAAACGTCGGGGATTCTGAAAAACTGGTTCTTCATCGGTAAGTATTATTTTCAATTCAACGTTACTTTCTTTCTTCTTTTCATTAGGTCTGTACTCTTCACACATCTTACGAATCTTTTCCGCGTATTTAGAATCTCCTATATCATATTCTTGTTCATTATCCTTTTCCTCCATTAGAAGTGTAAGATGCATAATCTTTTGTATAAAGATACTTTCAGGAGTGAAACACACTTCGAAATCTTTAAGGATAGGATTTCCAATCAGTAAAGTTACCGGTATCTCGTTGTCTTTTACAACATGAAACTTGACATCTGTGTAGTAATTGTCAATTTGAACATTGGCTGTAAACATTCCTTCAGTAAGAATTTGTTTTTCGGCTATTCCTGTTATACACGTTGATTCTGTTTTATAATCTTTAATTCCCTCTTTAACCTTCTCGAATTCTGATTTTGTTATGAGGTTAATATCACTTCCAGTATCTATTAAGGTAACAAATTCTTTACCATTAATCTTTATCTTTTTGTAGGGTACTTTCTCTTCTTCACTTTTATTTCTAATTTTCAGCGTCTTCTTAGGTTTGCTTATACATTCAGTTGATTTGTGACCAAATTCATTGCATTTAAAGCATTTGACTCCCTTTGGACAGGTGGGCGATTGATGATCCAGTTCGCCACAGTTGTAACATCTTTTTACATGAGTCATCTTACGGGTTGAATGATGCCCATGTGATTGGCCAGACTGTGCCGATTTGTTAGGCACCTTCGTTCTAAAAGCACTGTAGATTTCTAACTTCCTGCGAAAATCCTTTATGTCTGTAGCGCCATATAAAATAACTTTATTGGTCTCTAGATCACGAATACCATCAATGACATACTCAATCAGCGCAGCGTCTTCAACCTTGCCATGAAGTGCTAATTCTTTCATAGACAGGAAATATTGTTGGTAAGTTTCATCGTTCTTCATCTTACGCGATGCAAGTTTCTTATGTATGATTGCGCTATTAATCTTGGGACCAAATTCTTCCTTAAGTGACTTTTTCAAACTAGCGTAGTCCTTTACTCTTCCCAAAGATCGTAAAAATAGCTTGGCAGTACCGTCTAAAAGTCTCCTTGCATAGACCAGCTTCTCGACTTTAGTCCACTTCATAATTTCGGCAGTATCTTCAAATTCATCAATAAATGTCTCAATAGGATAGGTGTCATCTCCGGTAAAAATATTCATTGACTTCTCCAAGTCTTTAAATGAAATCTGTATATCTAAATCCTGCCCTTCATCTTCACTTTCTTTTACATCTTTCTTCGGCGGCATTGTGGTTGTCAAACTACTATTAGTCTTTTTCTAGTCGTGCAAAATGACAGCTTATTTGAACTCATTAAGTTTTCAGTCCTTAAAATAAATTTTCATATCCAAATTCCAAAACGTTGTAATAAATCTTCGAATCTTTAGTCTTCGTCTCGCCTCAAATTTTGAGCGATCCCGGACGAGCCCCCAAAGTTGTGGTGATATTTCAAGAATTTGAGACGAAACACTCACTTTTATACTGCTTCTTTTATTTTCATTAAATCACAAAAAATACATTACATCTTACTATCTTGATTACAATGACATTTTTCTAAAGTGACATCTTACAATTTTATTTTCAGTTCAATAATCCAAGGAGGTCAATATTCTACAACAAACAATAAAAACAAACTACTCATTGCTAATTATCCCATATATATATATATATATATATATATATATATATATATATATATATATATATATATATATATATATATATATACAGGGTGTCCGGTAATGAATGGATAACCTTGAAATGTCTTATAGTACAACTTATGGCCGTCCTGAAAAAAATACGAAAAATAATATATCACAAGTAAGTACCTTTGATATATTTTTTTTAAAGAAAAGTAGATTCTTTTCTATCTTATTTTACTGTCTTGAACATTATGAAAAAAAATTAATGATTTCTATTGGTTTTTCTGTTGTTTTATTATTATACACTAACTGTGCTTATAGGTAAAATGTAAACAGTATGCATAGCTTTTGCAGTTTTTATTTAAAAAATTCGCAAATCAATTTATTTCTGAAAAACATGCAAAAAATATTATTTAAGCGAAGTTCAAACCTCTTGGGTATGAAAAAAATGTATGAATGTATGGGTGACCAATAATTTTACAATAATATCGGTTTCGTGTAGATTTTATAATGGTATAATTCATAAATGTATCTTCCATAAATAGTGACTTATTGCCATTAATGTAGAAAAGCAGAAAATTTGACTAAGTTACAAAATTTGTAATATGGGAACATTTTTTAATTTGAATTGTCCCTGATCATTGGGAATTAATAAAAACACATCAGGAGTTGATCATACATGAAAACAGCTATTTTTAAACAAATTGAAACCAAATTAAGTATTAGAAATTAACTTATTTAAATGTAATAAAATAACCAATTTAAATCTTGAAATGGTTACTTTACTAGCGTGAAATGGGTCGTGTGACCTTCATATTTGCTACCTGCTGCCTTTTGTGTTAGACAAAGAGAGGTCTGAATTGGGTAAGTGGGAGAGAGAAGAGCTAAATGTAAAAGAGAACTTAGTGCGTCACACGACCTGCTCGACTTCGCATGTATTTATTTTGTCTCCTTTGCAATTATTTAAATCAGTGTTAAAACGACCACTTGGCTATTTTACCGGACTATTTGTTTTTCTTATTGATTTGGACTTGTTTTGCGTTTGGTGATATTTGCGACGATTTGGCTTGTTTCTGGACTAAACTGGACTTTTGTGTACCTATCAAAATGCCACGTCATCAGTACACGGCACAAGAATATGCAAACATGCATTTTATTTATGGAGAATGCAGAGGCAACGCAAATGCAACCGCAGCTCTTTATAGGGAGAGGTACCCTAATGCTCGCCACCCAGACTGGCGTGTATTTATAAGAGTCCACGGTTGTTACTCTGAAGGAAGAATGCCGGGTAGTGGTGTTGGTGGTGCTAGCGCTGGAAGAATCGCTCGTCCTGATGTAGAAGACGTGGTGCTTGAGGATATTGAAAACGATCCTTCAACCTCTACGCGAGCAATAGCTCAACGCACAGGTATTGGAAAATCGACCGTACACGATATTTTAAAGAAAAACGAATTCCACCCTTACCACGTTACACGCGTGCAAACTCTCCAACCAAGAGATTATCTTTCAAGAGTGCGTTTTTGCCGGCAAATGCTGGCAAAGACGGAAGAAGACCCGCAATTTTTTAATAAAATTTTGTGGAGCGATGAGTCAACGCTTAAAAGAGACGGTTACTTAAATTTACACAATTTACATAGTTGGGAACTAGAAAATCCCCATCTTATGCGTGAAGACAGGTCACAATACCAATTTAAAATAAATTATTGGACCGGAATATTAAATGGTATGATAATTGGCCCATTTGAATTACCGGGGAATTTAACGGGGCAAAGTTATTTGGAGTTTCTTCAAAATGATCTCCCCAATTTATTACAAGAGGTTCCCGAGGAGCTGAGGGAATCGTATTGGCTGCAAAATGACGGTTGTCCTGCGTATTATGCTGTTCCGGTTCGTGCATATTTAAATAGCAGATACCCAAATAGATGGATCGAACGTCTAGGGCCAATTTTGTGGCCTCCACGTTCACCGGATCTAAATCCATTGGATTTTTTTATATACTGTAAGCCCGTGCGGTCTTTGGGCGAACTTTGGCGAGCGACGGTACACTAGACTGCTCAGAAGATCATTTATCCAAAGATGTAGGGCATGCATAAGAGTGTCAGGCAAACAATTTGAACATTTGTTGTAAATTAACGAAAAATAAAATATTTTAATTTTAAATGTTGTTTTTTATTAATCCCCAATGATCAGACACAATTCAATTTAATAAATGTTCCCATATTACAAATTTTGTAACTTAGTCAAATTTTCTCCTTTTCTACATTAATGGCAATAGTCACTATTTATGGAAGATACATTTATGAATTATACCATTATAAAATCTACACAAAACAGACATTATTGTAAAATTATTAGTCACCCATACATTCATACATTTCTTTCATACCCAAGAGGTTTGAACTTCGCTTAAATAACATTTTTTGCATGTTTTTCAGAAATAAATTAATTTGCGAATTTTTTAAATAAAAACTGCAAAAGCTATTCATACTGTTTACATTTTACCTATAAGCACAGTTAGTGTATAATAATAAAACAACAGAAAAACCAATAGAAATCATTAATTTTTGGTCATAGTGTTCAAGACAGTAAAATAAAATAGAAAAGAATCTACTTTTTAAAAAAAAAAATATATCAAAGGTACGACTTGTGATATATTATTTTTCGTATTTTTTTCAGAACGGCCATAAGTTATACTATAAGACTTTTCAAGGTTATCCATTCATTACAGGACACCCGATATATATATGTATGTATGTAGAAGTACAGATTGTGAGTTATTAAGTAATAAAGGGTTTAAAATAACGAACATAACGAGTTTGCAGTAACTTTTCCAACAGCGTATATCTATAATGAAATACGTCTCCCTACTCCGATCGCTGCACTTTAACAATGTAAATGTGTAACTTAGTCTAAGGAGTGAGTTGAGAACATATGAGCGGAACATCTCTATTGCTGCAAGCAATTTACGTTTATTTAGTTCAGCTTTAAAGCTGAACCACTGTTCCACCACAAAATAACCACGCGAACTGTGCTATCAACAGTAAGAACTCATTTTCAATATCTACTCTATAATCTAATATATGATATCAATCGAATATATTTGAGTAGATTATTTCTATTTATTATTATAACGTGCTGAAACAACGTTTTTTTTCAATTTTAACGAGATATACTAGACGAACAAAATGTGTATTATATGAAGTAAAGCTGCATATATTTAATACTACGTTATAACAATAGCATCCTAAAACTTTCTTTGTTCATGAAAAATGGAATATCTGAATACTTGTTATTGTTTGCTTCCTAAGTGTAAGTTCTCGTTTTGTAATACAAAGTCTGTTATGAAAAATTTACATTGCACGTATTCAGATCGAAATTATTGTTACGTTTGTAACTTACTAAAAACAAAAGGTGTATACTAAATTGTATCGTGCACCAATAAAGAAAGTTTCAACAAAATGAACAAAAATGCTTTTTCATCCAAATATAAATAAAGAATTGATTGAGATTATTAAATAAGGTTTATGTTCACATTATTTATAGAATACGATTAAATTCATGGGCCTGCCTCGGCTGGCTTTGTAGGAACAGATCCTGTCAGCCTAATTTTGCAAGTCTTTGATGGTTTTGGGCTCTATTTTATAAATGACTTGGCTAATATTTGACACAAGGTCTTAAATACTTTGTAGAACGTCTGAATGAAATCAATCCTTCAAGGTACTCCACAAACATAAGCACTAACGCCGACAAGTTGCAGCTCGGACGCGGCCAGTAATGACATCGCCTAAACAGCTGGTTAAATGATTACCGAACTTGCCAAAAATACTGATTGTTTCATAAGCTGTGTCGCGCCATCTTACTGACACCAGAGGTCATATAAGCGAATAATCCGAGGCCTTTGTGTGGAATTCTTCTCAGGCTGGTGTTCTCAACATTGCAATTGGTTTTGAGTTCATGTTCTGGGATTGCCGCCTAGACTCTGGACATTAGTAGGGACATTTTCAGCTGTGCTCCTTACATGCACGGGGTCGTGATTATTGTTCACTACGATGCTCATTTAATGAACTTTTTACACAAATTAGCTCATTACTTTTGATATAAGACTGAATAAAAATTGAACTTATAGTCCACCTGATGGTAACTGGTTACTGAAGTCCACGAACAACCGTAGCCAATATCAAACAAGGAAAACTTCAGATGCGTTGCCACCTCTGAGGACTAAGATGGAATGCCTCACGGCGTGCAACTTTTTAGATCATTTGACATATTATTAACACGCACTGGTGCAGATAGTTACCGAATTGTTACTGAAAGGATTATGTTCTCAGATAATGAAGGGAACTCCCTGTGCCCAGAAGTGGAACGTTATAGGGTACTATTTTATTTCATTTTTATAGTCGTTCATTTCCGTGTTCGTCTTAACAGACCACGTTTTCTCTAATGTTAGTTGCGTTCTATCGGATATACAAAAAGGTAAAAATGTAGAAGTACTGTGTGTTAAAGCTAGCGTAAACGATAGACCTTAAATTTTGCCTTTCTACCTTGATATGAATATTTTCGCAATAGTATATAATTGATATTTAATATCAAATACTGTTTTAGTTCATATTGGAATATATTTTACATTAAGCTACTTCAAGTTACTTCTTCAATTCTGTCTGTCAAAAAGACTTACACAAAAAGAAGCCCAAAGAAATAATTACTTTGCTTTCTTACGTTCAATCATTTATTGTCATCAAGGTACTCAAAGTATTGTTAACTCATCATAGTCCGTATTTTAAAATAAATCGTTAACCATTTTGCTTTATTTACAATATTTCCATTTTCTAGTTTGTGCTTTGTTTGCCAGAAAATCATTTTAAAATTTTAAATATCGCATCTGGTAAACCGTTATTAATAGGAAAATAAAGCTCAAAGCCTCTTTGATTTAATACGCGAAACCATGAATAAAGCAAAAAGTGGAATAGACCGAAACAGTTTAAAATTTTAAACGTTATCGCATTCCTTTGAAAATTGACACAGAACAAGTATGAGTATAATTGAAAAACTTCTCGCACAGTATACGAGATGCAAATTAAGTATGTAAAAGTTCTTGGGCGTATTTCATAAAAGCTTAATCGAATGGTAAGTTAAATTTGAGTTAGCATATTTTCCATGTTCTCAGATTATAATGAGAATGCAAAGTTACCAGACTTACACGATGCATATATTAGTCGGATTATAATTTTATAAAGCCATTAGTATTTAATTTACAATCTAGGAATAATTTCATCGATATATTAAGCACGCTGTTAAATAAAAGTCATAAACTCGTAAAAGAGGCTGTGGCCAATAGACATCTATGTCCATTGTCGATTAAGAATCAAAATGAAGACGAGTTGCCACGTAAAAAGTGATGAGTTGTCACTTTTAAGATGATAAAGCCACACCGCAACTATGTGTTATGATTGTAGTATGAATGGTTGGGCTCAACCGGGGTAGGACCACACTCTTTCAGAATACCAGCTTAAAATAGCAGACCAGAGACCCTTTTGAATGGAAACGAGGCATTCCATCTCGGTCCCCAGGGCGACAACGCATTTTGAATTTTAATTTTTTTAATTGAAAATTAATTAATTAATTGAAGGTTAAATGTCATCAGGTAGACTGTATCCTCGTTTGTCACCCTTATTCTACAAAACAAAACTTATTAAAGTGTAATGTCTTCTATTCAATGAAAAGCGTCTCTGGTAGCTAGTCTACACGCACCACACACAAAACAGCAGCATTAAGTTACTATTTACCCGACTGCCACTGAAGGAGGGTATTTGTTTTTCGAGATTATGAATGGAAGTCTATTTTTAGCACGCTCTGATCAAGATTTTAATACATGATTAGATTCGTCTCAATTGTGGGAGTGACATGAACTATCTTAATATATATATATATATATATATATATATATATATATATATATATATATATATATATATATATATATATAAATTACGTGTCACGTTGTTTGTACAACTAAAGTGAAATATAATGTGTAAAATGTAATAATATAGTGTCAAGAACACAGCGCTTAAACATATTATTTCATATTTAAGTAATAGAATGCAAAAAGTTATTATAAATGGTAAAAGTTGTTCCGGGTTGCCCGTAAAAATGGGTGTCCCTTAATGTTCGAGTCTTGACCCATTCCTTTTAGTGTATATTAATTGACTTACCTTCCCTTGTAGGGGATAATCATGATATAGTATTGTGGGATATTTCTTTGATTTTTAAAGTTAAAAGTAAATTATTTAAATGTGACAAAGTGAATAATGTTAAATCAAAATTATAGTCCGTTCGCGTTAAGAAAATAGTGATCATCAGTGCAACTACAGAGTAAAGGTGTTTCACAGTGGAGTAAAAATTATTATTTTTTTCAAACATTTAATTAAGTTTAACGGAAACATATTTTCTTAAAATTACTTAAGTCACTAATCAGTATCGCTAGATCAGAGAATTTTGTTCTGCAAGTTCCATGATGTCATCCAAATTCTACATGGTATTTTTTTCGCGTATCACGTGGTCGCAGCACTTCTTCCAACGATTAGCGTCTATTAATGCTATTGTGTCATCTAATATTTTTTTATGTCACTCATTTTGAATGTGGAGTTATTGGCACCAACATAATTTTTTATTTGGGCCCAAACCAATTCAATTGGATTAAGTTTGCAATGGTAAGGCGGTAGGCGAAGAATTGTAATGCCATTACTTTTGTCAGTCTCATCTATTAAATATTTATTACATTGTGGGGTGATTTCGGCAACTTTCATTAATAATTCTTTTTTTAAATCATGTCCGTTTTGTTCGAAGGCCTGACTTCAACTGGTCACTGTGAACTCGACTTTCTAATTTCTTGCATTTTAATTAGCTGGGGGGCGTGGCCTGCCGGTGGACAACGATGACTCACTATTTTCTTAACGCGAACGGACTATAGTGCATGGGTTTAACATTAATAATCAACTTTTAAATGGCAATAAAATTAAATGTATTAAATTTACAATAACGAATGTTAAACATCTGAATACCAATGTGTTTTTAAATAGAGCAGAACTGAGCCCCGCTAAATTCTCTATTTTTCTTGGCATCACTTTCGACGGAATCTTCAGTGAGGGCGATATTGAGCAAGCAGCAAGCTAAACTAGCAGGCACATTAAGCTCTGCAGCTTATGCTGTAAAAAGATTAGAGATGTCACTGTGTCGAGGCAGCTAGATTTGTTTACTTCGGTTATTGTCATAGCATAGTGTCTTGTGGGATTTTGCTATGGGGAATTGTGGCCGATTTAGAAACTATTTTTGTTTTGCAGAAAAGGGGCCATAGAGAGAGTCTCTTAGAGAAAATTTTATAGAAATAAATATATTAATTTTGGCCTTTCAGTATATTTATTTTATGTATGTTCACAAAAACAAAGGTAGTTTTAGTAAAAAAGTTATATACACTCTGTTAACACTAGGAATAAACACAAGCTAGTGATACCAGTTTCTCGACTCCACAGAGTCAGTAATTAATTTTTGGGGAAATGTATACGTTCTTAAAATAAAGCCCCAAAAATATATAAGGTCTCCCTATTACCAAGTTTAAATATTTAATAAAACAAAAACTGTATAAAAAGAGTTATTATAATATAAATGAATACATTGCTCATAATCACAATATGATGTAATAGGTTAAGTTATGGAATAAAGAATTTGAATTTGAATAACCCCTGGTAATGAGGTGGTCGTTTCCAAGATGTTTCTAAAATAAATTTTGTTAATAGTTTTTAACAATTCATATTGTTGAATTTATTTTAAAAAAATTGTCGCACTGGGTTTCTTGCTGGTTCTTCCCAAGACATAGGTTTTTTTCGAACCAGTGATCAGTGAATTACATGTGATCGATATTGAATAAAAAATATTCTATTCTATTTTATTCTTTCCTATCCTATTCTATTCTATACTATTCTATTATACTCGACGTTACTTCGACTATTATAGTACAGATACAATACACCAATGACCCATAATATGTAAAAAAAAATCAAGTGTTTTGCTGCAAATAACAAATTAATATTCAAACTTTTAATTTTGGCACGCTTTAAATAACATTCATTGCAATCATCACCGTCACCTACTATTTAAGTCCACTGCTGAACAAAGCTCACCCCCCATAGATTGTCTTATAGGTGGGATATTAGCCAGCGTCTTATCAGGTGGTTTGGCAACGGTAGTTTTTTTTAAATTATTTTGAGTTATTTATAGGAATATGCTGCTGCTGTTTTGTTGCACTGTGTCACCTCTTACGACACCCACGGGTAATGTAAGCTAGCAAATTCTCTTACGCCGCCACTATAAGGCAAATCAAATTAATATTATTATCTATTTTGTACATTTATACATATTATACTAGCTTTTTACCCGCTGCTTCACTCGCGTGGGCTTCAATTTAGAAACATTATTATAACTCAATGCTAAAATTAGCACAATTGGATCATTTGTATAGTTATCTCGTTGTACATATTGGACGATAATAATTGAAATTTGGCAATATAATATACCACAGAAAAACATACGTGACGTCTAGCGACAACTTTCTTATATCGGACATGTCTTCCCATGTGTCTTTATGAAGGGTTAATTATCCTAGAATCAGAAATTCTTTATTTAAATTTATTCATTATAAAAGTTTTGACGAAATAATGTTGAATTTTACGGTCTTTTATTAATACACGGCGTAGTGTTTATTTGCGTTATTCGATTCAAATCATTGGCCCCGTTGAATATTGATTGAACATTGATTGTGCCGGTATTAACTATATTCATGAACGGGAGTAGAAATACGAGTATACAGAAGAGAGACAGCAGCGTCTTTCAACAAAGTTCGGCGATTCTTCTGGTACTTGTATGTGATTGTTTATGTAATTGTTTTGAACGTATAGATTTTTCAGGGATTAGTTGAAAAAAAATATTTTTAAAGAAATATAAATGTGGTGCTGTTCTGCGGTGCGGTGCATTTTTGTGCAAATGAATAAAACAAAGTGTTTTACTATTCACATTTTTAGTACATTTTTCTTAGAATAACTCGTAAAAGCTGTCGGATTCGAAAGTCTAAGCGAGCTTAGACTTGTTAAATTCACAACAGTATCAGAACTACTTAACTTTGATGTCGCCTTTATTAGAAATAATACAATTGCTTCTCCTGTGTATCTATTTTTATTATCCAACGCGGTCGTTTTCTGTGACATAAAAGAAGAAGCGGTTTAAAGCTTTTGCAACCTTACGCTTCAGTTATATTTCGCTTTTGATGTTTATTCAAACGTTGTGTGTAAATGAATTGAATGAAAATATAATTTGTAAGAGTACACTAAATGGCAAAAGGGTTGAAATTTTAGCGTGTTATTGTAAGTTCAAATTAAATTAATTTAAACAAAGTATGGTAAAAAACCAATGAGGACATCTAACATACTAAAATTGTAACAGAACTAGCCTTATAAGCCTGTATTTCCAAATTAGAAACATAATATAAGGGATTAAAAAAATCATCATCTTCTATATATTATTACATGAGGAGAAAACTTTGTACACCTTTTAAAACATGTTGCGCACCTGGGGGAGTGTGAGATTTAGCATAGTTTTAGTTTATGAATAATATAATATGAAAAAAAAAACAAAATTCAAGTAAGTAATGCGGAATTTTAAAATTTATGTGTCTTTTGGTGCTGTATCACATCTAGGTACTGAACGTATGTTATTACCCATTTTCTTCTCTGCTCCCTTAATCTGAATTAAATAAATGAATGAATGATAGATAATATCTTTATCCATCATTCATTCAATAATTAGTCCACTGCTGAACGTAGTAGGAGGTAGTGGATTCATTGACATTGCCGCTACACGGCATTATCAAGATCCTGCTTTTTCGATTTCGAAATCTTCTTCGATAATTTAATATTTAACATTTTTGAATAATTTTCATCCAAGGAGATAAAACTTTTTTGAATATGGTTTTATTTTCTGCTAAGCAATTGGTAAATTTTTGCAAAAAAAAATCAATTGCCGCAAGTATTCGACTCATACGCCTACTCTACTACTACCACTTGAGAACTGCGGGACCGATTTTGATGAACATTCTCACGTACGAGACATTGTTGTCGAGGTCTATAAAACAGTCATGCGAAGCCTGGGTGGATTCTTAGTCAGCATATAACCGTGTATACCGTGTGTCTGTGAATACTTAGTATTCATACCTCCCTGACAGTTTTAAAGTTTGCGAAACGAATATTTGCAAAGTAATGTGACCATCATCACTTGATTTAGAAAAAGATTTCCTTGATCTTTTGAATAACATTAAGCCTAGTCATATTTTGTTTATACTTTTAGACTTCTAATAAAGTAATAAAAATAAATAAACAAAAACAAGTATATCGATGTCGATTGCTGCTAACGAAATCACTATAAGTTAAAAACGTCATGTCTTTTAAAATAACGTCGCACATAATACTACTACAAATGGGATTTAATTTTTCTAGTAAATCAGAAGATAGGATGGATATAAAGAGACCAAATATGATCACTTGGCATTTATATTTACACGCATGAATTAAAATTTTCTTTCAATAGATTTGTCTCTTTTTGCCTTATTTGAATGTTAAATTAGAGAAACCGAATTATAGACTCTCTGTATGTAATTACAGTTAAAAATATAAGTAAAATAAATAAAAATAATATTAAAGCATACAAAAGCCGATTGATTTCATATTTTTATGTATTGTATATTAGATGAATATTTCTTAAAAGTAAATACATGTGACAGTTCAAAGAACATTGCGATATATAAAAAAAATACAACTTGCTTAAAGTACAAACCAAAAAAAAAATATTTATTTCGGTCGAATTTCGACAACAGGACAAGGAACTTACTAACTTTATTACGAGTATGATATCTTAGATAGTAATATTGACGAAAGACTGTTCGGAATCATTAAAAAGCAATATCCTTTAAGTTGGTCATTATGCAAGGGCCTAATAAATGCCAATAATGTTTTATTTTTATTGAATTCCAATTTAACATTATCATCATCATTATTACATCCGTTTAGGAGACTACTGCTGAGCGTAGGCCTCCCATAAGGAATACCACAAAACATGGTGTCGCTTCTCGCTTCGCTTTCCTGCATCTCTATTAACCAGCCATATCTTAGCGTCCTTTTAAAATTATTTAACAATTGTTGTGAGGTAAACTTAAAACTTTTAAGTGCTGATTTACTACGTGTTTGGCAGTGAAGGAAAACCTGCGTGTCTGAGAAATAAGAAAAAAAAATATTTCGAAAACGTGAAGTTCGTCGACACGCATAGGCAGCAGCGCGGGGGACATTTCCTTTCCTTAAAACCCTCTCAGAAATGAGGGGAGGCCTGTGCCCAGCAGTCTGGCGTATATACTGTAACTTTACTTTACTTACTTTTAAACTAAAAAGGAGGCGGGCAACATAATATTCCTGATAACAACTGAAAATCCCCGCCTCCCAAGCGTGGGAACTATGCCGAAATATCCCCTATAAGACCATCTCTAGGGAAGCTTATGTACAGTGAACGTTTGACAGGCTATAACGAATAAAAATTTTAAAATTGTGGACTATTATACCGTACTCAATTTATTGCTTCGCTTGCCTTTTATATAAATATTCAAAAAATAACATGAGTTTTGAAAGGAATTTTCCTTAATATTTACGAAAAGAATTCAAAAATTTTCATAAGCATACTTCGGACCAGCGAAAGGTAAACGTAAATATATTGAGGAATTCGTTTTCATAAATCACTCGTTTGATTGCTTAGCTTTCATGTTTAGTGGGTCGTCTCATTGGGACTTTGATTTTTTTCATTAAGTACATTAATTTTATTCATAAACTACATTTGTTCCATGATAGTGTGGCCCTAACAAATCCCATATCTAAATGAGACATAACAAAAAGAATACAAACTCTTTTCTACTTGTTTATCATATCGTAAAAGGCCACTTATATTGGAGTTTGCAATTATGAAGGCTACGAGTATAAGCTAGCTACCTATTCTTTTAAAACTTTCCATTTAAACTTATATTTATTAATTACTGGGCTAAATGTAGTCTGAGTAGCTCGCTACTTTTTGGACTCTGGCTATCAATATGAGACGTGATGTATGTAACTAAAATAATTTATAAAATGAAAACTAACTACTCCTGTTCCTAAAAATAGAGGCAGTGGTAGTAAATAAGGAAGTAAAGCTACTATTTTGCTTACAAACCTGTCTGCGACAAGTACAACAAGTGAACAGCAGCAGATCCACTCACTTTAATGCATTCTTAGAAGATACAAGCCAATAAAAGATCATTGCTTCATATGGGCCTTTTCCGTTGTAAGAGCGATTTGCCTTAATTGCCACGTTTGACAGTAAAATTTGCGATCACAGTACTAGACGTAATCCATCTTTGACGCTGTTTCCAGTCGCCGATCTGGGTATTTTTGCAACTAGCAAAAACTTAATAGTGACATCACCGTCTGTTGTAAGCTGCAAGATCTTTCTGTCAATATCCATAAAATCTCCTTTCGACAACTAAGGATAAAAAGGGCTTTTGTCTACTAAGGTTCGATAGATTCTCATGCATAGCAAAACCTCATATTACAAAAATCAAAATAGATTAAATTTAAAAATATACTCAAAAGAGTTTTGTATTTTTAAATTGAAGGCTAATTTTTTAATAGAAAGCCTAAAAGAGTAATTCTAAATTTCTACAAACGTTGCAAAGTCGTGCTAGTAAGTCGAATCAGTGCTCCGTTAGTACAGGAAAGTTCCATTATGTTTATCTAGCGACACTTTCCAAAAGCGACTCGATCGAGAGCCAAATTAGGATTGACGCCGACAGGTTTTGTAAAAGCATTGCACTGTTGAATTATTAAGGCAAGTTTGGCTGGGTCTATATTCGTGGGACTGCCGGCTGTCGGCCTCTACATGTATATAAACGTACGTAATAGTCCATTTACTGTAGAGCTCATTTTAAATTCTGACACTCGGATAAAGTGGCCAGCAAACAAGCATAAGCCGCGGCAGCGATCCAACAAATGACGGATGCTACAAAATTATATCATGATTATTTAATGCAGTTACTGTCATTTGTTTAAATATAAAATTTCGAGTGGAAATGTTTTTATTTATTTATTTTAACTACTGAAAACAGACTCACATAAATTGTCAAAAAGCATAACGCTATTGCCTCATACGGGAAAATATTCCATAGCTTTGTCACGCTTGGGGAACGGGTTGGCAACTGTAGTTTTTTTTATTATCCATCAATTATTATCAAGAAGAAGATACTGTTGCACATTTTCTCGTTACGTTTCCTTCTGTCTTCTCTTACGCGAGATATAGCGTAGTAGATTCTCTTACCGTAGGTATACAATGCTGTGTTGCCATGTAGTGGCGCTACATTATACATACACTACATAATAAAATATAAGTAATACATTTTGTAACATATCATATTTTGATCCAGTTTCAAATGGTCTAATACATTAGTATGTTAATATTATAATAACACAAACTTATCAAAAGACAACACCAATAACTAAACAAAATAGATAAATAGTTTGAGATTTAAAACTTTTCTTTGCATTTTTTATACTAAAGTAATCTTAAGAATAAGTTACTGCAATATTACATACATACATACACACATAAACACTCACGCCTGTCACCCAGAGGGGTAGGCAGAGACTACAGACTTCCATTTAGCACGATCCTGACATACCTCTCTCGCCTCTTCCACATCCATATACCTACGCATATATGCTCGTCGGTTAAGGGTACTCTTAATTTGGCCCATTTTTAGTATATCGCCAATTTGGTCGACAAACTTTCGCCTAGGACGTCCCTTTCCGACTCTTCCATTCATTTCTGCAACATATATTTGCTTTGTCAGTCTTTCCTCAGTAATTCTTTCTACATGACCAAACCACCGAAGCATTCCTTTCTTAATCCTGGTCACCGCATCATCTTCCAAACCACACTCTTCTTTTATCACACAGTTTCTCACCCTATCACTCAGATTCAGCCCTAACATACCCCTTAGCGACCGCATTTCTACTGCATTTATTCTACTCTCGTGCTTCTTCTGCCACACCCAACTTTTACTACCATACGTTAAAGTAGGGACTAATACAGTATTGTGAATTGCCATACGTGCATTTTTTGACACATTCTGACTTTTCACAATAGAGTGTACAGCACCAGTTACTTTATTTCCTGCATTTACTCGTCGTTCAATATCCTTATCATATCTCCCATCCCTGCTGAATACACATCCCAAATATACGAACTCATCCACTTGCTCAATTAACTCTCCTTCTATTCTTATTTCACATACCGTTTTGCTTTCTTCTCTTTCAAAACCCATCAATTTCGTCTTACTTACGTTACTGCAATATTATAAAAACAAAATATTATATAACATTAACGTAAATGCAGTGACTGCATTCGAAAAGGCGAAGATTTGGTCCATTATATCTGTCAGTGATTTGACCTAGTGCGACCATGCGTAAAATCATTAGAAAACTTTAAGTGGTTATGTAGCATTTCAAGGAATTCTTATGGTGACAAAAACTTAGATTGCTACTTAAATATTAAAAAATAATGTAATTTTAAATTATTCCTAGAGTGTATTTCATCATCATTATTAAATCCCTTCACAAGTCAACTGCTGCTTGAGGGTAGTTACGCATACATAAATCTGAATTGATCTGAATGTATGAACGTTATTTCTTGATCATCTAGATTGCCGACAGATACTTTATGAATAATAATAATAATAATAATAATAATAATAATAATAATAATAATAATAATAATAAGCGCAGCAAACTGCAAATGTGGACGCTGCCGTCAATATTCCATTTGTGGTTGATTCAGACGATGATGGAATAGTCCCCCTCAAACTAGAGAAAATGAGGAGCATATTGGAAGAGTCGATGCTCAAACCGGGGTGGTACCACGACCTCACAGAATACCGGCGTCAAGTGGAAGCTCTGCTTCCGCGTTTCGTCTGGTGAGTGCAGGTGGCCGGAGGCCCAAATCCCACCCCCCCCCTCATCAACATGGTAGCGGAATTAAATAAAGATAGACTACCCCAGGAGGGTACCAGCACCCCTGGAGAATCCCTCGCTGAGCATCCACGACCATGTTTCTCCACTTCTGAGCGTGGGTGCTCAGGCTGCCCCGCGTATTCTAGGGGGGGGGGGGCGAAATTCCGCTCAAGACTACAACTGCTCGGGGCAAACGGAGCAACAAGACCAAGGCGACCCCTGCCACGCTGTCCGTGAATTTCTGCAATATCAGGGGACTTCACTCTAACCTAAACGCCGTCCACTACCATCTCGAGACGGCGAGGCCGGCTCTGCTCTTTCTGACCGAGACGCAGGTGTCCTCTCCGGCTGATGTCTCGTATCTCTCCTACCCGGGGTACAAACTGGAACACTCCTTTGTGCCTCGGGCTGGAGTTTGCGTTTACGTCAGAGAGGACATCTGTTCTCGACGCCTCGGCAGACTTGAAGGTTCGGACCTGTCCATCCTTTGGCTACGCGTAGACAGCGACGACCATCCGCGCGTCTACGGGTGCCTCTATAGGTCCCATAGCGATGCCGAAACAGACCGACTCTTCGACCACGTCCAAATGGCTGCAGATTCGTTGCTACAGCAGATCCCCTCCGCAGAGATCGTGATCCTCGGCGACTTTAACGCCCATCACGCCGAATGGCTTGGTTCACGTTTAACCGATCATGCGGGGAGATCTGTTCATGATTTTGCCTTGGCATATGGTCTGACACAACTGGTTACTTCGCCTACGCGGATTCCAGATGTGGAGGATCATGCACCTTCCCTGTTGGACCTTCTGCTGACCTCTCACCCGGACGGATATCAGATTTCCGTCGACGCCCCTTTAGGCTCCTCGGACCATTGTCTGGTCCGGAGTGTTGTGCCACTCACGCTGAAATCGCGGTTGCATTCTGCAGGCTGCCGCCGTGTTTGGCACTATAGGTCAGCCGATTGGGATGGGATGCGGTCTTTCTTTGCATCCTACCCTTGGGGGCGGGTTTGCTTCTCGCCGGATGATCCCAACGTTGTTGCGGATTCTGTTACTGATGTGGTACTTCAGGGTATGGAACTTTTTATTCCTTCCTCTGTGGTGCCCATTGGAGGCAAATCTCAGCCATGGTTTGGTCGCTCCTGTAAAATAGCATCATGCTATAAGCAGGAGTGCTATCAAGCCTGGGTTGATGCATCAGCGTCCCGGGATGTAAACACCAGCGCTCTAAAAAAGAAGTATAATTCCGCCTCTAGGTCCTTCAAAAGAGTCATTGCCAAGGCAAAGTCAGAGCACATAGGCAGAATTGGCGAGAAACTAGTTCGCCTTCCTTCTGGAACCCGTGCATTCTGGTCTCTCGCCAAGGCTGTCCAGGGGAATTTCTGTCAGCCTTCTCTTCCATCTCTGCACAGGGAGGACGACTCACTGGCCCATACTGCAAAGGAGAAAGCCGATCTTCTAGGCTCCTTCTTTGCGTCTAACTCGACTCTCGATGACGGGGGGAGTACGCCGCCGACCATCCCGCGGTGTGAGTGCTCCATGCCGGAAGTGCAGTTCACACAGCGCTCGGTTCGCAAAGCACTCCTCTCCCTGGACATCCACAAGTCGAGTGGGCCTGACGGAATCCCCCCAATTGTGCTGAGGACGTGTGCTCCAGAGTTGGCACCGGTTTTAACGCGTCTTTTCCAGTACTCCTACTCCCTAGGCGTAGTCCCAAAATCATGGAAGACGGCTTTCGTCCACACGATCCCTAAAAAAGGCGACCGCTCAGACCCGTCCAACTACCGGCCAATCGCCATTACCTCCTTGTTCTCCAAAACAATGGAGTCCATTGTAAACTGCCAGCTCATGAGGTACCTTGAGGATCACCAGCTGATTAGTGACCGCCAATACGGTTTTCGCCGTGGTCGGTCAGCTGGTGATCTTCTGGTCTACCTCACTCACAGATGGGCGGAGGCAGTAGAGTTCAAGGGGGAGGCATTGGCCGTTAGTTTGGACATTGCGAAGGCCTTCGATCGGGTTTGGCACAAAGCGCTTCTTTCGAAGCTCCCTTCCTATGGGCTTCTCAAGAAATTGTGCGATTGGATCACCAGCTTTCTTGCAGATCGGAGCATCAAGGTTGTTGTAGACGTTGCAAGCTCCGATTGCAAGCCTATTAATGCTGGTGTTCCACAGGGCTGCGTGCTATCGCCAACGCTGTTTCTTCTGCATATCAATGATATGTTGCATACCCGTAACATTCATTGCTATGCAGATGACAGCACTGGTGATGCTCTTTACACCGGCCGAGCCAATATTTCTCGGGAAAACGTCTCCGAGTGCCGGGACAAACTTGTGTCTGAAGTCGAGTCTTTGCTGAACAGAGTCTCGGATTGGGGACGACTAAATCTAGTCCAGTTTAACCCCCAGAAGACACAAGTTTGCGCGTTAACCGCTAAAAAGAACCCCTTTGTCGTATCCCCTCAGTTTCAAGGCACTCCCCTTGTTGCCTCAGCCAGTATCGGAATCCTCGGCGTTGACATATCGAGTGACGTGCAGTTTCGTGGTCACTTGGAAGGGAAGGCCAAATTGGCCTCTAAAAAGCTTGGCGTGCTCAGCAGAGCGGGACAGTATTTCATGCCGGCACACCGCCTGCAACTTTACAAGGCGCAGGTTCGGCCGCACATGGAATACTGTTCCCATCTCTGGGCTGGGGCTCCCCAGTACCAGCTCCTTCCACTTGACCGCATCCAGCGCAGAGCGGCTCGAATCGTCGACGACCGAGTGCTTTCCGATCGGCTCGATTCACTGGCGTTGCGAAGAGATGTTGCATCTCTTTGCGTATTTTATCGCATCTATCACGGGGAGTGCTCTGAGGAATTGTTCGGATTAATCCCAGCCGCCAAATTTCGTGAACGCACGACACGGCAAACGTCCCGATACCATCCACACCATCTGGATGCTTAGCGGTCCACCACTGTACGTTCCACAAGGAGTTTTCTTCCACGTACAACCTCTCTGTGGAATAGTTTATCACCGGCGATTTTTCCGGACCGATACGACCTGGGGACCTTCAAGAAAAGAGCTTACTCCTTTCTAAAGGGCCGGCAACGCACCTGCAATTCTCCTGGTGTTGCGGTTGATCATGGGCGGCGGTAGTCACTTAACATCAGGTGAGCCGCATGCTCGTTTGCCCCCTCTTCTATAAAAAAAAAAAAAAAAAAAAAAACGCGCAGCATGCCTCTCGAAAATCGACCGCGACTTCCCCGCATACCCCTTAGCAAGCGAAATCGGGCTGTCGTGCGGGCTCTTAACCCAATGCTGGTGACCTATTTGGAAGCCAGCCGGGACCTTTGCGAGACGGACTCAATTCTTTTTGGCGCCGCACTGGCAGTATGCCGTATTATTGGCGCCAAACTTCCCATGGCTGGACGTGCTACTCAACAAGGTAGTGCCATCCCAGCCTGGAGAAAAAGAATCGAGGACCGTATCGCAAAGGCAAGGGCCTTTATCGGCAGACTGACAAGCTTCAGGTTAGGTAATAATAGACCGAGAGTTGTGCGCACCGTTAGAATGGCGTTTGCTGGGACAAATATTAGTTTGTCCCAGCCGGATATCACGCAGAAACTAACGGAGCGCATAGATAACCTGAAGCAAAAAATAGCTGCTTGGGGGAAGCGGATTCGACGATTTAGCGAGAGGTCAAGGCGGTTCAACCAAAATCGTCTCTTCCAGAGTGATCAGAAGAGGCTCTATAAATCATTGGAGCGACCAGAGGTATGTGGAGCGGGCCCAGGAGCGGATCAGGCTGACACTGTCGCATTTTGGCGTGGCCTGTGGTCAGAGCCCATAAACCACAGCGAGGGCCCTTGGATGGAAGTTGTGGCGAGCCAGAGTGCAAGTGTTACGCCTATGGACCCCGTCACCATAACGCCTGAAGACGTGGCTGAGGCGGTCCGTAAGGCCCCGAACTGGAAAAGTCCGGGGCTCGACGGGCTGCATCATTACTGGCTGAAGGGGTTCGTAGTGTGTCACGCTGTGCTCGCCCGACAGTATCAAGAGGCTCTCGATCAGAGGTCGCTCCCGAGCCTCTTCACTACTTCATGGATGGATCACTCACTTGGTTCCTAAAGATCGGGATACCACAGACCCGAGCAAATACCGCCCCATCACGTGTCTACCCACTATATATAAGACACTGACATCCATTTTGAGCACGAGAATCACTCGTCACCTGGAGCTAAATCAGGTGATGTCACGCGCTCAAAATGGATGTCGGGGCGGTGGTCGTGGAACCAAGGAACCACTCCTCATTGACGCGGTCATTGGCAAAGTGGTGAAACGCAACCGTCGGAACTTCTCCGCCGCCTGGATAGACTACAGAAAAGCATTCGACTCGGTGCCCCATACATGGCTAAAGAGGGTCCTCGAGCTGTACAAGATTGACTGTACAGTTAGAGACTTCCTCGAGCAGTGTATGGGGCAGTGGAGTACGATCCTCTGTTATCTGGGCGAGCGGATGATGGCTGCAGAGAACCACATAAGGATAAGAAGGGGTATCTTCCAGGGCGATTGTCTGAGTCCAATCTGGTTCTGCCTCTCTCTGAACCCTCTCAGTACCTTACTGGAGGGCTCCGGGACAGGATTTCAGCTACGGAAGGGAGGAACAAAAGTGACCCACCTTTTCTATATGGATGACCTCAAGTTATTCGCCTCCAGTCGCTCCCATCTTGTGGAATTGCTAAACATCACTTGTGAATATAGCAATTCTATTGGAATGGAGCTGGGGACGGATAAGTGTGCGGTCCTTCATGTTGAAAGGGAAAGGGTTGCTAACTCTGAGGGCATAGATTTATCTATGCCCGTCAACTTAAAGACCCTTTCCGAGGCTGAAACATACCGATACCTGGGTATGTCACAGAACATCGGTATCGATGAGGCTGGTATGAAACAGTCAGTTTGCGACGTGTTTATGCACGCTTGACCAAAGTGCTTAACAGCCTTTTGTCCGGTGTGAATAAGGCACACTCATATAACGGCTGGGTCATGCCTGTCCTCATGTATACCTTTGGCATACTCAGGTGGACTCAGACCGAACTTAACACCCTGGATAGAAAGATCCGCACTACCATGACGTCCCATAGGATGCATCATCCGAGATCGTCGGTAATGAGGCTGTACTTGCCGCGAAAGCACGGTGGGCGTGGTTTTCTGAGCGCGCTCACCATGCATAATCGCGAAGTGTGCAGCCTCCGTGATTACTTCCTGGCGAGATCGGATGATCCATTCTACAATACGTCATTTCTAGTGATAAAGGGCTTACCCCTCTATCCTTAGCCCACGAGCAATGGCAGGACCCAGAAGTGCTTAGCATTTCCGACCGGGAGACCGTATGGAAGGAGAAAGAGCTCCACGGGAGGTACTACAGGGCTCTTCATGAGCCCTTCGTAGATACAGTCGCCTCCCTCAACTGGCTACGTTTCGGTGACCTATTCGGGGAAACCGAGGGTTTTGTCTGTGCAATACAGGATCAGGTTATTAAGACCAACAACTATCGGAGATACATCCTAAAGGATGGCACCGTCGACGTCTGTCGAGTTTGTCGCCATCCCGGTGAGTCACTTAGGCATGTCATCTCCGGTTGTTCGGCGCTTTCTAACTCTGAGTACTTGCACAGGCACAACCTAGTAGCCAGAATTCTACACCAGGAGCTCGCTCTGAAATACGGTCTCGTGGACCGGAAATTGCCGTATTACAAGTACTTGCCGGAAGCCGTGCTCGAAAATGACCGCGCCAGGCTCTACTGGGACCGGGCCATCATCACAGACAGGACTATTCTTGCGAATAAGCCTGATATTGTGCTGATTGACCGGGCACAGTCAAGGATAGTTTTGGTCGATATTACCATCCCGTATGACGAGAACCTCGTGAAAGCCGAAACAGATAAGCAATCAAAATATCTGGACCTGGCTCACGAGATGACCGACATGTGGGGTGGTCTGCCAACCGAAATTATTCCTGTAGTCATCTCTGCGAATGGGCTAATCCCAGTTGGCCTCTCTGGTCATCTGAGGCGACTGGGACTCCGTGACGGACTGCTCCGGGCTCAAATGCAGAAGGCGGTGCTCCTTGATACTGCCCGCATCGTCCGCCGGTTTCTTTCCCTTTCCCCCTAACCCTTGGCCGTTTGGTCTCCCCTGCCGAGGGCTTCCATCTGGTTGGGCTTTTATTTATTTATGTATTATTTATTTATTTATGTTAAAATATTAAATATATATTTAAGTAAATTTATTTTTCCCTTTTTATATTTATACAGCCCAACCAGATGTGACTACTCTATTAATAACCCAATAATAATAAAAATAATAATAATAATGATAATAATATGATGAATATTAATTATGAATAATAATAATAATAATAATAATAATAATAAGGCGTAGGGAATTGACGACCCCATCGCCCGCTGACGTAACAGTTAAGTGACAAAACTGCTACGTCAACGCAGTCAGTCAGCGCCTTGCGAGAGGTGTGAGCGCCGTGCCTCGGCAGAATTTAGGGTGCAGAGGCCCGTTTGTGCTTATGGCTACACACGAAACGGTGCCGGGCCTGGGCGTCTCCCGTTAATGGACGCCCAAATAATGGATGATGGATAAGAAGATAGTGCGCAAAGGGCCGCTGCCTGGGGGTCGCCGGGGCGCGTCTGGAGCTGGCGCTGGACGCGGCAGCATGCGGGTCGCCAGCCGAGCGCGAGGAGCTGCACGGTCACCTAGCAGCCCTCCGCATCCATCATCCCCACCAGAAGGCTTGGTGTCGGCTGGGTCTTCTCGGACTCAGCAAGCGGCACCCGCCGCTGGTGGAGCACGTCGCATGCGTTGGTCACAAGAAATGAATGCAAACGCACTGCGGGCGTACTTTAGGGCAAAAGGGGAAGAAACTGGATGTTTGGCGTATCGGGCTAGGATGCATCGTCTTTTTGCTGAGCTGGAGCCATCTTTAACCGTCACAGAGCAACACCTGGCAGACCGAGTTCGGTATATCTTGCGCTCAAATATATTTGATGTCGCCGAACTCGAACGGCTACGACGTGAGGCTGTTCCCTCGTCGGATGAGAATGCTACGGCTGAGGATGCGGCGCCACAAATGGTAGAGCAATCCGCAAACGTGGATGCCGCCGTGAATACCCCAGTTGTGGTTGATTCAAACGATGATGGAACAGTCGCCCAGGAACTGGAATTAGAGCATATGAGGAGTATATTGGAAGAGGCGATTGTGGAAACGCGCAGTACGCCTCTCGAAAATCGACCGCGACTTCCCCGCATAGCCCTAAGCAAGCGGAATCGGGCTGTCGTGAGGGCTCTGAACCCAATGCTGGTTACCTATTTGGAAGCCAGCCGGGACCTTTGCGAGACGGACTCAATTCTTTTTGGCGCCGCGCTGGCAGTCTGCCGTATCATAGGCGCCAAGGTTTCCACGGCTGGACGCGCTACTGGCCATAGTAGCGCTATCCCAGCATGGAGAAGAAGAATTGAGGAACGTATCGCAAGGGCTAGAGCTCTCATCGGCAGACTGATATGCTTCAGATCAGGCAACAACAGGCCAAGAATTGTGCGCACCGTCAGGATGGCGTTTGCTGGGACAAATGTCAGTTTGTCCCAGCCGGATATAACGCAAAAACTGACGGAGCGCATAGATGATCTGAAGCAGAGAATCGCTGCTTGGGGAAAGCGGATTCGGCGATATACCGAGAGGTCGACACGGTTCAACCAGAATCGTCTCTTCCAGAGTGATCAGAAGAGGCTCTATGAATCATTGGAGCGACCAATGGTAAGTGGAACGGGTCCAGCACCGAATCAGGCCGACAGTGTAGCATTCTGGCGCGGCCTGTGGTCAGAGCCCGTAAACCACAGCGAGGGCCCTTGGACAGAAGTTGTGGCGAGTCAGTGTGCGGGTATTACGCCCATGGACCCCGTCATCATAACGCCGGATGACGTAGCTGAGGCGGTCCGTAGGGCCCCGAACTGGAAAAGTCCGGGGCTTGACGGGCTGCATCACTACTGGCTGAAGGGGTTCATGGTGTGTCACTCTGTGCTCGCCCGACAGTTTCAAGAGGCTCTCAACCAGAAGTCGCTCCCAAGCCTCTTCACTACTGGGATCACTCATTTGGTTCCTAAAGACCAGGGTACCACAGACCCGAGCAAATACCGCCCCATCACTTGTCTACCGACAATATACAAGACACTAACATCCATTTTGAGCGCGAGAATCACTTGTCACCTGGACTCAAATCAGGTGATGTCGCGCGCTCAAAATGGATGTCGGGGCGGTGGTCGTGGAACCAAGGAACCACTCCTCATTGACGCGGTCATTGGCAAAGTGGTGAAACGCAACCGTCGGAACTTCTCCGCCGCCTGGATAGACTACAGAAAGGCATTCGACTCGGTGCCCCATACATGGCTAAAGAGAGTCCTCGAGCTGTACAAGATAGACTGTACAGTTAGAGACTTCCTCGAGCAGTGTATGGGGCAGTGGAGTACGATCCTTTATCATCTGGGTGAGCGGATGATGGCTGCGGAGAACCACATAAGGATAAGAAGGGGTATCTTCCAGGGCGATTGTCTGAGTCCAATCTGGTTCTGCCTCTCTCTGAACCCTCTCAGTACCTTACTGGAGGGCTCCGGGAGGGGATTTCAGCTACGGAAAGGAGGGACAAAAGTGACCCACCTTTTCTATATGGATGACCTCAAGTTATTCGCCTCCAGTCGCTCCCATCTTATGGAATTGCTAAACATCACTTGTGAATTTAGCAATTCCATTGGAATGGAGCTTGGGACGGATAAGTGTGCGGTCCTCCATGTTGAGAGGGGAAGGGTTGCTAACTCTGAGGGCGCAGACTTATCTGTGCCCGTCAACTTAAGGACCCTTTCCGAGGCTGAAACATACCGACACCTGGGTATGTCACAAAACATCGGTATCGATGAGACTGGTATGAAACAGTCAGTTTGCGACGTGTTTTATGCACGCTTGACCAAAGTGCTTAACAGCCTTTTGTCCGGTGTGAATAAGGCACACGCATATAACGGCTGGGTCATGCCTGTCCTCATGTATACCTTTGGCATACTCAGGTGGACTCAGACTGAACTTAACGCCCTGGATAGAAAAGTCCGCACTACCATGACGTCCCATAGGATGCATCATCCGAGATCGTCGGTAATGAGGCTGTACTTGCCGCGGAAGCATGGTGGTCGTGGCTTCTTGAGCGCGCTCACCATGCACAATCGCGAAGTGTGCAGCCTCCGTGATTACTTCCTGGCGAGATCGGATGATCCATTCTATAAGGACGTCATTTCTTGTGATAAAGGACTTACCCCTCTATCCTTAGCCAACGAGCAATGGCAAGACCCGGCAGTGCAGAGCATTTCCGACCGGGAGACCGTATGGAAGGAGAAGGAGCTCCACGGGAGGTTCTACAAGGCTCTACATGAGCCTTTCGTAGACACAGTAGCCTCCCTCCACTGGCTACGCTTTGGTGATCTCTTCGGGGAAACCGAGGGTTTTGTCTGTGCAATACAGGATCAGGTTATTAAGACCAACAACTATCGGAGATACATCCTAAAGGATGGCACCGTCGACATCTGTCGAGCTTGTCGCCATCCCGGTGAGTCACTTAGGCATGTTATCTCCGGTTGTTCGGCGCTTTCTAACTCTGAGTACTTGCACAGGCACAACCTAGTAGCCAGAATTCTACACCAGGAGCTCGCTCTGAAATACGGTCTCGTGGATCGGAAATTGCCGTATTACAAGTACTTGCCGGAAGCCGTGCTCGAAAATGATCGCGCCAGGCTCTATTGGGACCGGGCCATCATCACAGACAGGACTATTCTTGCGAATAAGCCTGATATTGTGCTGATGGACCGGGCACAGTCAAGGATATTTTTGGTCGACATTACCATTCCGTATGACGAGAACCTCGTGAAAGCCGAAACAGACAAGCAAACAAAATATCTGGACCTGGCTCACGAGGTGACCGACATGTGGGGTGGTCTGCCGACCGAAATTATTCCTGTAGTCGTCTCTGCAAACGGGCTAATCCCAGTCAGCCTCTCGGGTCATCTGAGGCGGCTGGGACTACGTGGCGGGCCGCTCCAGGTTCAAATGCAGAAGGCGGTGCTCCTCGATACCGCCCGCATCGTCCGCCGGTTTCTTTCCCTTTCCCCCTAACCCTCGGCCGTTTGGTCTCCCCTGCCGAGGGCCTCCATCTGGTTGGGCTTTTATTTATTTATGTACTTTTATATTTATTTTATGTTATTGATATTTATGTATATTTATCTTTTCATTTTCATTTATAATTATATATTTATAGCACCCAACCAGATGAGAAAACTATATAGATACCCCACAATAATAATAAAAAGGCGTAGGGAATTGACGACCCCATCGCCCGCTGACGTAACAGTTAAGTGACAAAACTGCTACGTCAACGCAGTCAGTCAGCGCCTTGCGAGAGGTGTGAGCGCCGTGCCTCGGCAGAATTTAGGGTGCAGAGGCCCGTTTGTGCTTATGGCTACACACGAAACGGTGCCGGGCCTGGGCGTCTCCCGTTAATGGACGCCCAAATAATGGATGATGGATAAGAAGATAGTGCGCAAAGGGCCGCTGCCTGGGGGTCGCCGGGGCGCGTCTGGAGCTGGCGCTGGACGCGGCAGCATGCGGGTCGCCAGCCGAGCGCGAGGAGCTGCACGGTCACCTAGCAGCCCTCCGCATCCATCATCCCCACCAGAAGGCTTGGTGTCGGCTGGGTCTTCTCGGACTCAGCAAGCGGCACCCGCCGCTGGTGGAGCACGTCGCATGCGTTGGTCACAAGAAATGAATGCAAACGCACTGCGGGCGTACTTTAGGGCAAAAGGGGAAGAAACTGGATGTTTGGCGTATCGGGCTAGGATGCATCGTCTTTTTGCTGAGCTGGAGCCATCTTTAACCGTCACAGAGCAACACCTGGCAGACCGAGTTCGGTATATCTTGCGCTCAAATATATTTGATGTCGCCGAACTCGAACGGCTACGACGTGAGGCTGTTCCCTCGTCGGATGAGAATGCTACGGCTGAGGATGCGGCGCCACAAATGGTAGAGCAATCCGCAAACGTGGATGCCGCCGTGAATACCCCAGTTGTGGTTGATTCAAACGATGATGGAACAGTCGCCCAGGAACTGGAATTAGAGCATATGAGGAGTATATTGGAAGAGGCGATTGTGGAAACGCGCAGTACGCCTCTCGAAAATCGACCGCGACTTCCCCGCATAGCCCTAAGCAAGCGGAATCGGGCTGTCGTGAGGGCTCTGAACCCAATGCTGGTTACCTATTTGGAAGCCAGCCGGGACCTTTGCGAGACGGACTCAATTCTTTTTGGCGCCGCGCTGGCAGTCTGCCGTATCATAGGCGCCAAGGTTTCCACGGCTGGACGCGCTACTGGCCATAGTAGCGCTATCCCAGCATGGAGAAGAAGAATTGAGGAACGTATCGCAAGGGCTAGAGCTCTCATCGGCAGACTGATATGCTTCAGATCAGGCAACAACAGGCCAAGAATTGTGCGCACCGTCAGGATGGCGTTTGCTGGGACAAATGTCAGTTTGTCCCAGCCGGATATAACGCAAAAACTGACGGAGCGCATAGATGATCTGAAGCAGAGAATCGCTGCTTGGGGAAAGCGGATTCGGCGATATACCGAGAGGTCGACACGGTTCAACCAGAATCGTCTCTTCCAGAGTGATCAGAAGAGGCTCTATGAATCATTGGAGCGACCAATGGTAAGTGGAACGGGTCCAGCACCGAATCAGGCCGACAGTGTAGCATTCTGGCGCGGCCTGTGGTCAGAGCCCGTAAACCACAGCGAGGGCCCTTGGACAGAAGTTGTGGCGAGTCAGTGTGCGGGTATTACGCCCATGGACCCCGTCATCATAACGCCGGATGACGTAGCTGAGGCGGTCCGTAGGGCCCCGAACTGGAAAAGTCCGGGGCTTGACGGGCTGCATCACTACTGGCTGAAGGGGTTCATGGTGTGTCACTCTGTGCTCGCCCGACAGTTTCAAGAGGCTCTCAACCAGAAGTCGCTCCCAAGCCTCTTCACTACTGGGATCACTCATTTGGTTCCTAAAGACCAGGGTACCACAGACCCGAGCAAATACCGCCCCATCACTTGTCTACCGACAATATACAAGACACTAACATCCATTTTGAGCGCGAGAATCACTTGTCACCTGGACTCAAATCAGGTGATGTCGCGCGCTCAAAATGGATGTCGGGGCGGTGGTCGTGGAACCAAGGAACCACTCCTCATTGACGCGGTCATTGGCAAAGTGGTGAAACGCAACCGTCGGAACTTCTCCGCCGCCTGGATAGACTACAGAAAGGCATTCGACTCGGTGCCCCATACATGGCTAAAGAGAGTCCTCGAGCTGTACAAGATAGACTGTACAGTTAGAGACTTCCTCGAGCAGTGTATGAGGCAGTGGAGTACGATCCTTTGTCATCTGGGTGAGCGGATGATGGCTGCGGAGAACCACATAAGGATAAGAAGGGGTATCTTCCAGGGCGATTGTCTGAGTCCAATCTGGTTCTGCCTCTCTCTGAACCCTCTCAGTACCTTACTGGAGGGCTCCGGGAGGGGATTTCAGCTACGGAAAGGAGGGACAAAAGTGACCCACCTTTTCTATATGGATGACCTCAAGTTATTCGCCTCCAGTCGCTCCCATCTTATGGAATTGCTAAACATCACTTGTGAATTTAGCAATTCCATTGGAATGGAGCTTGGGACGGATAAGTGTGCGGTCCTCCATGTTGAGAGGGGAAGGGTTGCTAACTCTGAGGGCGCAGACTTATCTGTGCCCGTCAACTTAAGGACCCTTTCCGAGGCTGAAACATACCGATACCTGGGTATGTCACAAAACATCGGTATCGATGAGACTGGTATGAAACAGTCAGTTTGCGACGTGTTTTATGCACGCTTGACCAAAGTGCTTAACAGCCTTTTGTCCGGTGTGAATAAGGCACACGCATATAACGGCTGGGTCATGCCTGTCCTCATGTATACCTTTGGCATACTCAGGTGGACTCAGACTGAACTTAACGCCCTGGATAGAAAAGTCCGCACTACCATGACGTCCCATAGGATGCATCATCCGAGATCGTCGGTAATGAGGCTGTACTTGCCGCGGAAGCATGGTGGTCGTGGCTTCTTGAGCGCGCTCACCATGCACAATCGCGAAGTGTGCAGCCTCCGTGATTACTTCCTGGCGAGATCGGATGATCCATTCTATAAGGACGTCATTTCTTGTGATAAAGGACTTACCCCTCTATCCTTAGCCAACGAGCAATGGCAAGACCCGGCAGTGCAGGGCATTTCCGACCGGGAGACCGTATGGAAGGAGAAGGAGCTCCACGGGAGGTTCTACAAGGCTCTACATGAGCCTTTCGTAGACACAGTAGCCTCCCTCCACTGGCTACGCTTTGGTGATCTCTTCGGGGAAACCGAGGGTTTTGTCTGTGCAATACAGGATCAGGTTATTAAGACCAACAACTATCGGAGATACATCCTAAAGGATGGCACCGTCGACATCTGTCGAGCTTGTCGCCATCCCGGTGAGTCACTTAGGCATGTTATCTCCGGTTGTTCGGCGCTTTCTAACTCTGAGTACTTGCACAGGCACAACCTAGTAGCCAGAATTCTACACCAGGAGCTCGCTCTGAAATACGGTCTCGTGGATCGGAAATTGCCGTATTACAAGTACTTGCCGGAAGCCGTGCTCGAAAATGATCGCGCCAGGCTCTATTGGGACCGGGCCATCATCACAGACAGGACTATTCTTGCGAATAAGCCTGATATTGTGCTGATGGACCGGGCACAGTCAAGGATATTTTTGGTCGACATTACCATTCCGTATGACGAGAACCTCGTGAAAGCCGAAACAGACAAGCAAACAAAATATCTGGACCTGGCTCACGAGGTGACCGACATGTGGGGTGGTCTGCCGACCGAAATTATTCCTGTAGTCGTCTCTGCAAACGGGCTAATCCCAGTCAGCCTCTCGGGTCATCTGAGGCGGCTGGGACTACGTGGCGGGCCGCTCCAGGTTCAAATGCAGAAGGCGGTGCTCCTCGATACCGCCCGCATCGTCCGCCGGTTTCTTTCCCTTTCCCCCTAACCCTCGGCCGTTTGGTCTCCCCTGCCGAGGGCCTCCATCTGGTTGGGCTTTTATTTATTTATGTACTTTTATATTTATTTTATGTTATTGATATTTATGTATATTTATCTTTTCATTTTCATTTATAATTATATATTTATAGCACCCAACCAGATGAGAAAACTATATAGATACCCCACAATAATAATAATAATAATAATAATAATAATAATAATAATCCCCACCAGCTGGCTTGGTGTCGGCAGGGTCTTCGCAGGCCCAGCAATCGGCACCCGCCACTGGTGGAGTACGCCGCATGCGATGGACAACCGAAATGAATACTAACGCATTGTGGGCGTATTTTAGGGCGAAAGGGGGAGAAGTTGGAGGTTTGGCGTATCGGGCTAGGTTGCATCGTCTTTTTGCTGAGCTGGAGCCATCTTTAACCGTCTCAGAGCAAAACCTGGCAGACCGAGTTCGGTATATCTTGCGCTCAAATATATTTGATGTCGCCGAACTCGAACGACTACGACGTGAGGCTGTTCCCTCATCGGATGAAAATGCTACGGCTGAGGATGCGGCGCCACAAATTGCAGAGCAACCCGCAAATGTGAATGCCGCCGTGAATACCCCAGTTGTGGTTGATTCAAACGATGATGGAACAGTCGCCCAGGAACTGGAATTAGAGCATATGAGGAGTACATTGGAAGAGGCGATTGTGGAAACGCGCAGTACGCCTCTCGAAAATCGACCGCGACTTCCCCGCATAGCCCTAAGCAAGCGG
Source organism: Parnassius smintheus behrii (assembly GCA_036936625.1). Lineage (NCBI taxonomy): Eukaryota > Metazoa > Arthropoda > Insecta > Lepidoptera > Papilionidae > Parnassius > Parnassius smintheus. The sequence continues at coordinate 32,055,293 of JAUPFT010000006.1, forward strand.
AATCGGGCTGTCGTGAGGGCTCTGAACCCAATGCTGGTGACCTATTTGGAAGCCAGCCGGGACCTTTGCGAGACGGACTCAATTCTTTTTGGCGCCGCACTGGCAGTGTGCCGTATAATAAGCGCCAAACTTTCCACGGCTGGACGCGCTACTGGACAAAGTAGCGCTATCCCAGCCTGGAGAATAAGAATTGAAGAACGTATCGCAAAGGCTAGGGCCCTCATCGGCAGACTGATATGCTTCAGGTCAGGCAACAACAGGCCAAGGATTGTGCGCACCGCATTTGCTGGGACAAATGTTAGATTGTCCCAGCCGGATATCACGCAGAAACTAACGGAGCGCATAGATAACCTGAAGCAAAAAATAGCTGCTTGGGGGAAGCGGATTCGACGATTTAGCGAGAGGTCAAGGCGGTTCAACCAAAATCGTCTCTTCCAGAGTGATCAGAAGAGGCTCTATAAATCATTGGAGCGACCAGAGGTATGTGGAGCGGGCCCAGGAGCGGATCAGGCTGACACTGTCGCATTTTGGCGTGGCCTGTGGTCAGAGCCCATAAACCACAGCGAGGGCCCTTGGATGGAAGTTGTGGCGAGCCAGAGTGCAAGTGTTACGCCTATGGACCCCGTCACCATAACGCCTGAAGACGTGGCTGAGGCGGTCCGTAAGGCCCCGAACTGGAAAAGTCCGGGGCTCGACGGGCTGCATCATTACTGGCTGAAGGGGTTCGTAGTGTGTCACGCTGTGCTCGCCCGACAGTATCAAGAGGCTCTCGATCAGAGGTCGCTCCCGAGCCTCTTCACTACTTCATGGATGGATCACTCATTTGGTTCCTAAAGACCAGGTTACCACAGACCCGAGCAAATACCGCCCCATCACGTGTCTGCCGACCATATACAAGACACTAACATCCATTTTGAGCGCGAGAATCACTCGTCACTTGGAATCAAATCAGGTGATGTCGCGCGCTCAAAATGGATGTCGGGGCGGCGGCCGTGGAACCAAGGAACCACTCCTCATTGACGCGGTCATTGGCAAAGTGGTGAAACGCAACCGTCGGAACTTCTCCGCCGCCTGGATAGACTACAGAAAGGCATTTGACTCGGTGCCCCATACATGGCTAAAGAGGATCCTCGAGCTGTACAAGATTGACCGTACAGTTCAAGACTTCCTCGAGCGGTGTATGGGGCAGTGGAGTACGATCCTCTGTCATCTAGGCGAGCGGATGACGGATGCGGAAAGCCGCATAAGGATAAGAAGGGGTATATTCCAGGGCGACTGTCTGAGTCCAATCTGGTTCTGCCTCTCTTTGAACCCTCTCAGTACTTTACTGGAGGGTTCCTGGAGGGGATTTCAGCTTCGGAAAGGAGGTACAAAAGTGACCCACCTCTTTTATATGGATGACCTCAAATTATTCGCCTCCAGTCGCTCCCATCTTATGGAATTGCTAAACATCACTTGTGAATTTAGCAATTCTATTGGAATGGAGCTGGGGACGGATAAGTGTGCGGTCCTCCATGTTGAGAGGGGTAGGGTTGCTAACTCTGAGGGCATAGACTTATCTATGCCCGTCAACTTAAGGACCCTTTCCGAGGCTGAAACATACCGATATCTGGGTATGTCACAGAACATGGGTATCGATGAGGCTGGTATGAAACAGTCAGTTTGCGACACGTTTTATGCACGCTTGACCAAAGTGCTTAACAGCCTTTTGTCCGGTGTGAATAAGGCACACTCATATAACGGCTGGGTCATGCCTGTCCTCATGTATACCTTTGGCATACTCAGGTGGACTCAGACCGAACTTAACGCCCTGGATAGAAAAGTCCGCACTACCATGACGTCCCATAGGATGCATCATCCGAGATCGTCGGTAATGAGGCTGTACTTGCCGCGAAAGCATGGTGATCCATTCTATAATGACGTCATTTCTAGTGATAAAGGACTTACCCCTCTATCCTTAGCCAACGAGCAATGGCAGGACCCGGCAGTACTAAGCATTTCCGACCGGGAGACCGTATGGAAGGAGAAGGAGCTCCACGGGAGGTACTACAGGGTTCTACATGAGCCCTTCGTAGATACAGTTGCCTCCCTCAACTGGCTACGTTTCGGTGACCTCTTCGGGGAAACCGAGGGTTTTGTCTGTGCAATACAGGATTAGGTTATTAAGACCAACAACTATCGGAGATACATCCTAAAGGATGGCACCGTTGACGTCTGTCGAGCTTGTCGCCATCCCGGTGAGTCACTTAGGCATGTCATCTCCGGTTGTTCGGCGCTTTCTAACTCTGAGTACTTGCACAGGCACAACCTAGTAGCCAGAATTCTTCACCAGGAGCTCGCTCTGAAATACGGTCTCGTGGATCGGAAATTGCCGTATTACAAGTACTTGCCGGAAGCCGTGCTCGAAAATGATCGCGCCAGGCTCTATTGGGACCGAGCCATCATCACAGACAAGACTATTCTTGCGAATAAGCCTGATATTGTGCTGATGGACCGGGCACAGTCAAGGATATTTTTGGTCGACATTACCATTCCGTATGACGAGAACCTCGTGAAAGCCGAATCAGACAAGCAAACAAAATATCTGGACCTGGCTCACGAGGTGACCGACATGTGGGGCGGTCTGCCGACTGAAATTATTCCTGTAGTCGTCTCTGCAAATGGGCTAATCCCAGTCAGCCTCTCGGGTCATCTGAGGCGACTGGGTACTACGTGGCGGACCGCTCCGGGCTCAAATGCAGAAGGCGGTGCTCATCGATACCGCCCGCATCGTCCGCCGGTTTCTTTCCCTTTCCCCCTAACCCTCGGCCGTTTGGTCTCCCCTGCCGAGGGCCTCCATCTGGTTGGGCTTTTATTTATTTATGTATTTTTATATTTATTTTATGTTATTGATATTTATGTATATTTATCTTTTCATTTTCATTTATAATTATATATTTATAGAACCCAACCAGATGAGAAAACTATATAGATACCCCATAATAATAATAATAATAGTAATATTCCACAACTATCACACAACGCCATCTAGTCCCAAGCTAAGCAGAGCTTGTGTTATGGGTACTAGACAACTGATAAACATACTTATTTATTTCTAAATACATAAATATTAATACATGCCGTGTAGTGGCGGTTAAGAATATCCACTACCCCATATCTTCCCGTGGGTGTCGTAAGAGGCGACAGAGGGAGACAGGCAGGAGATGGGCAGCAGCATCTTCCTGATGACAACTGTGACGTAATAAAAAAACTGCGGTTGCCAACCCGCTCGCCAAGCGTGGCAACTACGGCAAATACCCCCCAATGAACAAATACACAAAAAGACGGCCCCCAGTCCCCGGCGGCCCCGCTATTCCTGGCTACGGTGGCGACCATGGTAACGGCGGGGCAGGGGGTGCTAAGAATCTCCGGTGGAGGTTCGGTTGCCACCTACGACGACTCGACCTGGCAACATATAACGCACGCACCCTGAGGACTGACGAGAAGATACTGGAGCTGGAAGAAGAGGTAGACAAGTTGCGCTGGCATATTATTGGATTATCCGAGGTCCGAAGAGAGGGGGAGGACACGGCAATCCTCGAGTCCGGCAACTTGTTCTATCACCGGGAGGGTGACCATCTGTCCCAAGGAGGTGTCGGATTTATCGTCCACAAGTCTCTCGTCAACAACGTTGTAAAGATTGGGAGTGTGTCGACAAGGGTCGCGTACCTGATACTCAGAATCACCAAACGGTATTCGCTGAAGGTCATTCAGGTTTACGCACCAACCTCGGCACACCCCGATGAGGAGGTGGAGGAAATGTATGAGGATATTTCCAGAGCCATACATTCCTCCAAAACTCACTACACGGTGTTGATGGGAGACTTCAACGCAAAACTAGGCACAAGAGAAAGCGGTGAGCTGAAGGTAGGGAAATTTGGAGTAGGGCAACGGAACCGAAGGGGCCAGCAGCTGGCCGACTTTATGGAGAAAGAGGGACTCTTTATGATGAACTCTTTCTTCCAGAAGCGGCCCCACAGGAAGTGGACCTGGTCGAGCCCCGACGGTTCGACAAAAAATGAGATTGACTTCATTATGACGACCAGACGCCAACTGTTCAGTGATGTCTCAGTGATCGCAAGGGTGAAAACTGGCAGCGATCACCGAATGGTTAGAGGCACACTGAACCTAAACGTTAAGTTGGAGAGGTCTCGTCTAATGAAGTCAACGCTCCGTCCCCCTCGTGCTCTAATCCAGAATCCCGAAACCTTTCAGCTCGAGTTACGTAACCGCTTCTAGTGCCTAGAAGATTGCAATGCAGTGGACGATATGAACGACAAGCTCGTGGAAACTGTCCATGCGGTCGGAGCTAAGTTCTGCAAGACCCGCCGCAGAAGAACACAAAAACTCTCCGATCACACTCTTAATCTCATGGCTGTTAGACGGGAGATGAGGCTGCAATCGTCAACAGATTTGACAGCATACAGGCAACTGAACAGACAGATCTCCAAATGCATGCAGCGAGACTTACGCATCTTTAATACTTCTCGTATTAAAGAAGCGATCGAGCGGAACCAGGGCTCCAAAGTCTTTGCCAGAGATCTGTCTACCAGAAAGAGCCAACTGTCAAAGCTGAAGACTGAGTGTGGCAACATCGTTTCCGGGACACCTGAGATTTTGAGTGAGATTGAGAGGTTCTATGGGCAGCTGTACACATCATCGTTGGAGCCACACGCAAGTGTGAGTAACGATCCAAGAGCAAGTCTTGTCCGACACTATTCCGATGATATCCCGGACGTCAGTCTAAGCGAGATTAGAATGGCTCTCCAGCACCTTAAAAACGGCAGGGCCCCAGGCGAGGATGGAATTACAGCGGAGCTTCTGAAAGCGGGTGGAACACCGGTACTTGTAGTCCTTCAGAAGCTCTTCAATTCCGTCCTCCATGGTGGCACTACTCCAGAGGCGTGGAGCAGAAGTGCGGTGGTCTTGTTCTTTAAGAAAGGCGACAACGCTCCTTAAAGAACTACAGACCGATTTCCCTTCTGAGCCGCGTCTACGTGCTGTTTTCGAGAGTCATTACGAATCGTCTCGCACGCAGACTTGACGACTTCCAGCCTCCCGAACAAGCCGGTTTCCGAAAAGGCTTCTGTACCATAGACCACATACATACCCTGCGGCAGATTGTACAGAAGACTGAAGAGTACAATCTGCCACTTTGCCTGGCGTATGTGGACTATGAGAAAGCCTTTGATTCCGTCGAAATTTGGGCGGTGCTACAGTCCCTTCAGCGGTGCCAAGTTGATTGTCGGTATATCGAAGTGCTGAAGTGTTTGTACAGTAGGGCTACGATGGCTATCCGAGTACAGAACCAGAGCTCGAAACCTATCCAACTGCAGAGAGGTGTAAGACAGGGTGACGTTATATCCCCGAAACTCTTCACCGCTGCATTGGAAGACGTTTTCAAGCTACTGGACTGGAAAGGATACGGTATTGACATCAATGGCGAGTACATCACTCACCTTCGATTTGCCGACGATATAGTCCTTATGGCAGAATCGCTGGAGGACTTAAGCACTATGCTCAATGACCTCAATAGTGCCTCCCAACGGATAGGTCTTAAGATGAACATGGACAAAACAAAGATCATGTTCAATGTCCATGTCACACCTATGCCGGTAGTTGTTGGGAGCACTATGCTCGAAGTTGTTGACGAGTACGTTTACCTGGGACAAATAGTCCGACTAGGTAAGTCCAACTTCGACCGAGAGGTCAATCGACGGATTCAACTCGGCTGGGCAGCGTTCGGGAAATTACGACATATCTTTTCGTCAGGTATACCTCAATCTCTAAAAACTAGATTGTACAACCAGTGCGTGTTGCCAGTGATGACTTATGGATCTGAGACGTGGTCCTTCACTGCTGGCCGTATGAGGACGCTTAAGGTCGCTCAGCGAGCTATGGAGGGGGCTATGCTCGGAGTTTCTCTGCGTGATAGACTCAGAAATGAGGATATCCGCAGTAAAACCAGAGTGACCGACATAGCCCAACGGATTAGTAAGCTGAAGTGGCAATGGGCCGGCCATATAGCTCGAAGAACCGATAACCGATGGGGAAGAAAGGTTCTCGAGTGGCAGCCTCGTACCGGTAGGCGTAGTGTAGGGCGACCCCCCACTAGATGGAGTGACGACCTGGTAAGACATGCAGGAAGTCGATGGATGCAGGTGGCTCAGGACCGTGCTTTGTGGCATTACTTGGGGGAGGCCTATGTTCAGCAGTGGACTTGTGAAAGGCTGTAATGATGATGATGATGATGACATAAATATTATAGATAAATTACATCCAGACACAGAACAAATGATCGTGCTCATCACACAAACATTTGTCCTGGGTGGGAATCGAACCCACGACCTCCGGCGTAGCAGTCAGGGTCACTAACCACTAGACCAACAGGCCTGTCAATATCGAGGATAGATAGATATGTATAAGCCACAAGTCCCGATGCGCTATTTTTAACCAAATGAAGATATTATTTTAGCTATTTGACCCTTTGAATGGACTTAGGAATATGACAAGCTCAAGGTAACAACTAGCACGTCGTTGAAATAGTTTCATTAAATACTTCATGTTTTTATGTAACTATTTTTAACGTTTAACTGAAAAATTCCCCTTCAATAAAAAATAATCGCTAGAATCTGTTCACTATTGACAAAGGTATCGCATCATCACCATTATCATTTCAATCTTTCCCAAGTCCACTGCTGCACAAAGGGCTTCTCCGAGGAATGCCACAAAGCACGGTCTTGAGCCACCTGCATCTATCGACTTCCTGTTTGGCTTAACAGGTCATAATAAAATAACATATATAATATATTAACATTTATACATTCAAAAACATAAACATGCAATCGAATTGTTAACCACCTTTTTTGATATGGCTAAAAAAGAGCTTTTAACTATTATGCGGAAACCAAAATTTAGTATTGTTTTGTTCATTAGCTGTTCAAAATTCAAAAAGAGTTTATTAAAAGAACATTTTATCATATAGTTTATTAGAAGTTGAATGACGTGTTTATGCATGCGAGACATAATAATGGTGCAACATGAGAGTTCTCGGAGAGCGTAAGCAGGTGGTAATTAATACATAACAAGCAACAACGTGATGCAAACTATGCTTTCGAATATCGAGCTCGGGCATATTGAAAGAGGAAAAGTTAGAAAGCAATTTCATGAAAATTTAACGCTCTTCAGAACTTATCAGAATAAGGAATTTGTTAACTGAAGCCAACAATGAGCATAGCTAATTTGTTACGAAATATAAATGAGGTCCACTGAGTTATCCTGGGAACAAGAGACAGCTGCCATGAACTTATCTCTTCCAGTTAAATAACGAAGCGAAAGACAAAATAATGATTTGTTTCTTCCTCTTTAAATCAAGTACTTTATTAATCTGGTTTAAACAAAAAACTTATAATGTATCTGTTAAAGTTCATTCATCATTAATTCATTCATAGTATTTCAAAAGTCTGCTGTTGAACAAATATGATTCTGCTCTATAGATTGCCTCACGGGAGGGGGGGGGGGATTTTTATATTACTTTTAAGTTGTTACTTAGATGATGCTGTTCCCCATCTCCTGCTTCACATTCACTCTGTTGCCTCTTACGACATACACCCACGGGATGACATGGTGTAGTGACTTCTATTTTACAGCCGCTACACGGCATACCTGTTCAAGTTAAAGTCCACTAATATGGGCACATCTTCAAAGTATAATAATTTTTAAAGTTTTACGACAGTATCTTTCAAAAAAGAAGCTACCGAATCTTATAAATATAGTTCACAGTCTGTTTTTTAATACAATAACAGAAAGCTCCACTCATGGCAATCACTGACGTAAATAGACACAACTTTTTATATAGCGTAGTGTTTATGTACTCTTTGATAATATGTGTATTTTCCGTAGAGGTATTCGAATCAGCGGTAAATTAAACATAAGAGTGACTGTTAATAAGTATTATTTATAATATATATTAAATAAAAAGGTTTTTGTTTCTATGTCTTTAAGATTTATATATGTATGAAATATGTTTTGCACACCACGAACGCGAAGCGGAGTGGTTGGGCTTTACTGTCGTGTTTTGTATTTTTATTTTACATCGCTCTAATATGTTACGGAAAGCCTATGATTAAAAAGAGGAAATGCTATTGAATCTGATGCCTTTTTTAATTCAACAACAAGTGTTATTATAAAAAATACAAAAAAGTGGATGTTTTTAAGTCTGTGGTTCATAAATCCTTCATGTACAAGATATCTCGAGAACGTACTTACCAAAACGAGCATTTTTTTCACTATCTTCAGAATCACGAAGAGCTCGTTTCTTTCAACAATCAGTTCTGTAACCAATTTCGTCACCGATGAAGCAATTAGTTTAGAGGGATAATAAAAAAATTCAATCGTTAAATTATTCATATGCAGTGAAAACATTTCTGTAAGGGTAGCCATAAATAAAAAAATACAATTAGAGGGTAGATTAAGAGTAAGATTAAAGAGTAGGTAATGTAGAGACAAATTATTTAAGGCAAAATACATCAATCTGATTAAATGCAATCTAAAAAATGTTCTAATCCGAGTACAGAACCAGAGTTCGAAACCTATCCAACTGCAGAGAGGTGTAAGACAGGGTGATGTTATATCCCCGAAACTTTTCACCGCTGCGTTGGAAGACGTTTTCAAGCTACTGGACTGGAAAGGATACGGTATTAACATCAATGGCGAGTACATCACTCACCTTCGATTTGCCGACGATAATATAGTCCTTATGGCAGAATCGCTGGAGGACCTTAGCACTATGCTCAGTGACCTCAATGGTGTCTCCCAACGGATAGGTCTTAAGATAAACATGGACAAAACAAAGATCAGAAAGAGAGAATTTTAATAATTTTTATTATTATCAAAATCAAAAATATTAACAATTGATTTTACTCCGATTCATTGTTTTGCGCTAATTTGTAGTGCTAAATGAAAAAATGTTTTGTATTTTATTAGAGTGATTATACCAAAATACACAGATTTACCACTTGCTTGGCAGTGAAGGAAAACATAGTGAGGAAATCTGCATGTCTGAGAAATAATAAAAAAGAGTATTTCTAAGACATGTGAAATCACACAGTGAAGAAATGCGACAGACTCTTCTTTGGCTTAAAACCCTCTCAGAAGTGAGAGTAGGTCTGTGCCCAGCATTGTAATTTTTTTTATATAATCCATATTTAATCTGCCATAAGGACTATATTAATTTTTTTTAATATAGTCCTTATGGCAGAATCGCTGGAGGACCTTAGCACTATGCTCAGTGACCTCAATGGTGTCTCCCAACGGATAGGTCTTAAGATAAACATGGACAAAACAAAGATCATGTTGAATGTCCATGTCACACCTATGACGGTAGTTGTTGGGAGCACGTTTACCTGGGACAAATAGTCCGACTAGGTAAGTCCAACTTCGACCCAGAGGTCAATCGACGAATTCAACTCGGCTGGGCAGCGTTCGGGAAATTACGACACATCTTCTCGTCAGGTATACCTCAATCTCTGAAAACTAATGCGTATAACCAGTGCGTGTTGCCAGTGATGACTTACGGATCTGAGACGTGGTCCTTCACTGCTGGCCGTATGAGGACGCTCAAGGTCGCTCAGCGAGCTACGGAGAGGGCTATGCTCGGAGTTTTCCTGCGTGATAGACTCAGAAATGAGGATATCCGCAGTAAAACCAGAGTGACCGACATATCCCAACGGATTAGTAAGCTGAAGTGGCAATGGGCCGGCCATATAGCTCGAAGAACCGATAACCGATGGGGAAGAAAGCTTCTCGAGTGGCAGCCTCGTATCGGTAGGCGTAGTGTAGGGCGACCCCCCACTAGATGGAGTGACGATCTGGTAAGACATGCAGGAAGTCGATGGATGCAGGTGGCTCAGGACCGTGCTTTGTGGCATTACTTGGGGGAGGCCTATGTTCAGCAGTGGACTTGTGAAGGGCTGTAATGATGATGATGATGATGATTAAATGCAAGATATTTTATCTTACTTTTAATAATAAATAACACTTTCAGTACATAAATCTCTTGAGAAAGACAATTGTAATGACTTCACTGAGGAATGCTTAATGATGTTCAGGTACGGGTTGTAGCGTAGCTTATCCCGAACGGTAGAGTAAACTAATTACTCGTTTAGGCTATTTGCTTTGACACCGTGATTGCTTTGTCGCCCCAGAGCACTTGTGAACTCAATAGATATTCCCCGTCATTCAATTATATTGCTTATCCATTCCGTTTATACAGTCATCGACATGAAGATAGTATTTGTTAAAATAATCGGATTTTCTACAAAGTAAAATAATATAACTCACCCTTTAAATACTGTTATGACAAACTTAGCTTGCCTAGGATACTCAAGTTGGCGTCATTATGCAAGCTCGTCCTTGTTGCTCTGACGAAAATTTGAATAAGAGAAAGAGAGTAGGTATAAATTCCGCAGTCATGAATCAATAACCTGGATTACTCACACAGATGTAAAATTGAGTATTATGATGCCACACAACATTAGTATTCGCAGACGTTTATTTTGACGGATGGCTGACTTGCTTTATTTAAAAATCACACAGAACATTGGCGCTCGTTGTTTTCACAAAGCTAAACAATGGTACGTATAGAATTCTTATTCTTATAGGGAAATATTTTATTTTACTTTTCGGGATTGCTTTATTCTTTTTGAAGAATGGTGGAACCAGTCCACCCGATGGCAAATGGATGCTATGGCATGTGTACGTTTGTCCTAATCTAAGAATCAAAATGCAGATGCGTTGTCACTCCTAAGGACTAAGATGTATTGTCTCGTTTCCAGTGAAAAGGATCACTCAGCATTAGACTGCTATATTACCAAAAGATTTGCTGATGTTTTACGATGACATTTGTTTCTTGACGACTTCAACATCAATAGAAGAGCATTTGTTTTTGTTTCTTCAGTTTCAGAGCTTTGTGGAATATTTAGACAGAAGATCCGACGTTTGGGATGCTACATACATAGCAACTTCAGCGACCTCCTATTTCAGGTGCAATTTTTTTTAAAGCTGGGTTGACATCAGAAGTGACTGAACTATTCATTTCTTGCAAATATAAGTCAACTTTATTTTAGCCATTCAACAAGAAATCGAGTCTAGAGTTCTTGGCGCTATACCGCTACTATATAGAAGTTGGTATATTATAATAAATATTGCAAGTCATCTTAAGCTGTCGAAGTAATAGTTTAAAATTAATAAAATATAAAAATGTGTATTTTTTTCAACGCATAAATTACCTGTTGCTGGAATATATCATGATAAAAACGATGACCGTAAATTATTATAGCACTCGAAACAGTATTGCACCTACTTTGATAGATAATAAAAAAATCAGCTTTGAAAGTTTGAAAGTGGCTATCTTGTTTACATTCTGAGATTGGATACAAAAAGCAGCGGCAAAGGTACGGAGTGTCCTAAGGTAAATTTGACCGCATTAGGTAGAGATCTCTCCTGGATTATGGCATTGAAAATGATGAATTTTTGACTAATTTAATGACGGGTTACGGTCTATAAATACGTCCCACTGCTGGGCATAGGCCTCTCATTTCTGAGAGGGTTTGAAGATAAGAAAATGTTCGTGCAATGCGTATAGGCTAATTTAAGATGTCTCCGAATATTTTTATTATTTACTTACATGCAGATTTCCTCACAATGTTTTATTTTTGGATACAACATTTTTAATTAAGATCTATTTGGGTTCATTATTGCTTTGAACTAGGGAAATGTAATTTACCTTGGAAATAGATAATATTAAATTCAGACTTGTTACAAAATATTTTACTGAAATTTGATAGTCAAGTATCACTTTCTCAAACATCTGCTATTATTAAAGATCAAAGTATAATAATAACTTTGTTTAAATTGTTGAGGTACTTTAAGTGTAGTTTATAAGTTATGCTATGGGGGTTGTGAAATAGTTTAGTATAAATAATAATTTGTCATCGTGGTTCATTTAAAATCAAATAATGAAAAATCTATTATTAAAGTGAAAACTCCTTTACCGACATCCTGATTTGAAATTCGATGAAACAAAATCGCCTCACTAAAAAGAGACATACATATACTTTACTGGATTTAGCCTGCGAGAGAATGAGATAGAGTACAGAATACAGTGTTTCATATTATCTTGGTTCAGTACAAATAACAATTTGTCGTCGTGATTTATTTAAGATCAAATAATAAAAAAATCTATTATTAAAGTGAAAACTTTTTACCATCGTTGTGATTTGAAACTCGATGAAATGAAATCGCCACACTAAAAAGAGACATACACATACTTTATAGGATTTAGCCTGCGAGAGAATGAGATAGAGTACAGAGTTCAGAGTTTCATATTTTCTTGGTCTCTTTATCTGAAGGTTTCACTTCTACCGTTTCTGAAGTGCACACATGTTTTTTTTATTATTATGTATCTTGAAAATTTCTAATAAAATATTCAAATATATCTCTTACATATTCTTTATCTAATAATAAAGAAAAGTAAATACCACTGCTAAATATGAGACTGCCCCGTTGTTAGGTTTCGTCATAATCGAAACACTTGATTGGCGGATTGGCGATCGCGTTTTTCATCACATGAACTCCTTACTCTGTGGTTGTCACTTCGCTCGCCATTTGTCTCTCTACCACCACTCTACTACTACTACTCTACTACTACACCACTCTAATACTATACACCATTTGACGTTACCGTTGCAGGTTTAGGTACTTTATGTCTGGCGGAATTGTAATAATATATTTCAGTAATCATGAGATCTTTCCGGCATATCAGAGTCATCACTAACAATACGTGACAAAAAGGGGTGATGGACTCACTTTCTTCACTACCACACATATATTAATTTTAATTATTTTTACTGAAGGTAATTATTTAAACAAATGTTTGCTAATAATGATTAAATATAATTATTTTTATTAAGATAATTATTTCTACAAATGTTTGCTAATTATAATGAAATTTAATTATTTTTAGTAAAGATACTTATATCTACAAACGTTTGTTAATAATAATTAATTTTAATAATTTTTATTATTATCAAAATCAAAAATATTAACAATTGATTTTACTCCGATTCATTGTTTTGCGCTAATTTGTAGTGCTAAATGAAAAAATGTTTTGTATTTTATTAGAGTGATTATACCAAAATACACAGATTTACCACTTGCTTGGCAGTGAAGGAAAACATAGTGAGGAAATCTGCATGTCTGAGAAATAATAAAAAAGAGTATTTCTAAGACATGTGAAATCACACAGTGAAGAAATGCGACAGACTCTTCTTTGGCTTAAAACCCTCTCAGAAGTGAGAGTAGGTCTGTGCCCAGCATTGTAATTTTTTTTATACAAACATATTCCTACTTATATAAAATTGTCGTTTGGGTACTTGCGTTTTATTTAAGTAACGCACTTTAATTCTGTAATCGAAGAAATACATTAAACTGATTTTTTTTTGTAAATACAAAAATGTATATTATTAAATATTATGTAGGTATTTACGCGAGAAACTTTTAAATTGTAAAAAAAATCGATGTAAACAATTTCTTTAAAGTATAAATTCAAGTAGTGGTTCTATACGTCACGCCACGCTGCATGAATATTATGGTTGTGGCACCTATGGGTCGGCTCGACTGGGGTATGTCCACGCTCTCACAGAATACTAGCGTAATTAGATGTGTTTATCTTAGTCCTCAATGGTGATAACGCATCTGGATTTGATTCTTAATCGAGAATAAATATATATGGACCAGAAAATCAACTTACTGTCTAGGGTAACAAAGGGAAACACAGTCAGGTGGACTGTTATTCTATGAATAAGTAATTTTTGCGATTAATAAACAACTTGTCCTCCAAGTGGTCCTTCTCTGCTGGCCGTACGAGTACGCTCAAGGTCGCTCAGCGAGCTATGGAGAGGGCTATGCTCGGAGTTTCTCTGCGTGATAGACTCAGAAACGAGGATATCCGCAGTAAAACAAGAGTGACCGACATAGCCCAACGGATTAGTAAGCTGAAGTGGCAATGGGCCGGCCATATAGCTCGAAGAACCGATAACCGGTGGGGAAGAAAGGTTCTCGAGTGGCAGCCTCGTACCGGTAGGCGTAGTGTAGGGCGACCCCCCTCTAGATGGAGTGACGACCTGGTAAGACATGCAGGAAGTCGATGGATGCAGGTGGCTCAGGACCGTGCTTTGTGGCATTACTTGGGGGAGGCCTATGTTCAGCAGTGGACTTGTGAAAGGCTGTAATGATGATGATGAATAAACGACTGTCATTATACAGTCCATAATACAGGTGATACATCTGGTACTGCAATATACCGTCCACCTGCCAAGCCTGTCGGTCACTGCATATCTTACAATTTCCAACAATAAAGCAGTCTCATGACCAACAGTCGACGTTCTTTTTTCTGAAAGTGTATGCTGTTGGCCCTGCGGTCTTTACACCTTCATCAAAATATACTCGCGAGTGAGGACCCACGAGCTATTGAATAGAGATACCCCGACTCCTGCTTTTGGAGTGAGGTTCCTCGAGCTAGAAGGGGGCTCTATGTGAAGAGGAGAGGTGGAAGATGGCTTCTAATGCTACCTCTTTAGAGTCAATAACATCGGGCACCTGTCCTAAATGTTCCGAACCATCACAGTTTTTTTTTTTAGTTTAAGAAGAATTCTTGTAACTAAAGTGCTAGCTGTAGGCACCACCGCCGACGAGGAAACGATTAGCTATCGACAACTTTCTCGCTCTAGAAACGAAAAATAGATATAGATCCCGTGTCCACAAAAGAGTTACACATATTAATAGTTGTTTGCTGACAGTTCACATTGTCGGCGAGAAATCTCTCTATACTAGTTTGTCGCAGCGACAAGAGCTGTCAAAGATAAAACTCGTTCAGCGATGCTTGCTTAGCGGTCCGACTTCACGCCAAGAGACCAACCAACGGTCATCCTACAGTGCGGGTCTGATTAATAAATATAGATCTAAATAATATATTAAGATGAAAAAACAAACATTAAAACGAAAAGCATTGCAATATTTTATGTGTTGTCGATATTTTTATAAAAACATATTTTTTTTATAAAATTATGCCCGCTATTCGCAGGAAGAATCTATACAGTGAATTGTGAAGAGAAAATAGAAAATTTTTCATAGAGTAACATCGTAAAGATTTCCTACATTCTCATATCGTATTACGATATAAATACGTATTCTGGGTAAATAGAGCAGTAGAAAATAAATATAAACTTTAAATTTTGCATTACTAAATTACGGCATATACGAGTACTTACGTATGATTGAAAGTAGACAAAATATTGGATTCTTTTTTAAATTTAAACAGTGAAATCAGTCCTAATAATAACTCATGCCTTTATATCGCCTGTATCATTTCTATAACATTTAATGATGGATGTAGCTCAAATCGGTTCTACTTGAAAACTATCTTTTACTTAAAAAACTATTGAGAAATGTATATGTCTAACACATTTTGGTAAGAATTCTGTATAGACTGTTTTGCTTAAAAAACACACGATAGTAGTGAGTTTTTGCTCATATCCAGGATTACACTCCCTAACCGAAAGCGAACCATCTAGATAATTATACAATGAATCCTAAGCAAAGACAGTTTTTTTTATAGAAGAGGGGGCAAACGAGCATGCGGCTCACCTGATGTTAAGTAACTACCGCCGCCCATGATCAACCGCAACATCAGGGGAATTGCAGGTGTGTTGCCGGCCCGAAAAAATCGCCGGTGGTAAACTATTCCACAGAGAGGTTGTACGCGGAATAAAACTCGTTTTGAAACGTACAGTGGTGGACCGCCAAGCATCCAGATGTGTGGTGTGCAGGTGTGGATGGTATCGGTATGTTTGCCGCGTAGTGCGTTTACGAAATTTGGCGGCTGGGATTAATCCGAAAAATTCCTCAGAGCACTCTCCATGGTATATGCGAAATAAAACCCAAAGAGATGCAACATCTCTTCGCAGCGCCAGTGAATCGAGCCGATCGGAAAGCAACAATTAAGCTACTGAATAAAATGACAAAATTTTGACGCATTACAGATTACTATTTACTAAATAAGTAGAGGGAAGGAGACGGGATTCTCAACAATATCTGGCTACTGCAGCGAATGTTGTACAAAATATATGTCGAGAGTAGTATCAAGACTGAAATGAGGCAGCTATTACCTAGTTGCATTATACAATACAGCTTCTTAAGATCTAGCACAAAAAGAGTAGTGATCGTTCTTAGAGAATTTTTCAGATTTAAGTTCCGACGATTGAGGGAGGGTAATGTTTGTTTAATTAAAACAGTTTAATTTGATTATATATAATTTTAATTTTAATTCCAATTGCTATCGAATTGGACCTATTTCTATTGTTTCGACCAATAATTTCCATTTTATAGTTAATTGTACCTATACTATTTGACCCAAAGTTTACTTTTCCTGTTGACAGACTTCATATCTTGATCATAAGTAAAATGTATCTAAGTTTATCTCCAGATAAATAATGTTACGACTAATGACATTTTGCAGCCTGTAACGTTTAATCCTCGAAACCTCGAAACATTATAAATCTGTCCATTTTTTTACTCTTACATTTCACTTTTTCGTTACAGCGTATTTAAGGTTAGTAATTTGAAAACCTTTATGATATGAGAAGCCAAATTCATGGTTACTTACATAACCTTAGATATTTTTTTATTTTTATGTACAGCAGCAGTAGTAAATCACCGTAAGTTTTTTAGCCGTCTAAAAAACTTACGGTGATTTATTTATTTTGATTTTTTTACTCTGAGTGTGCCTGAGTGAATAATTGCTAGGTTTCTTCTTCACCGCAATTTTGCTTTTTGTACTTATGACATTCTTTGCGCAGTAGATAGCTCACGATGTGTTCGAAAGTTGTTCTGTGGCTTAAATTGGTGAAACACACACACAAACGCGCGCACATGCATGCACACACGCATGCAAACACATACACGCACGAATGCAAGAGTGATTTATAAATAATTAGGAAATTTCACGACTTTGTGTTAAATTCCAACATTAGATGGAGGTGGTTGGGGAACTCGCGATTCTCACGATACCCATGTAACGTCTCAAAGAGGCAGGAGTGCCTGAAAACCAGCCATGGGATCTTTATTCCATTTAAGCAAAAGCTGAGTCAAGTCCGTTTCTCTAAATTTAATTAAGGTGCTTGTTTGAGCAAAATGCCGTGCTAGCCGTTATTTGTGTTTTAGGAGCTATTTACTTGTTATTAAAAAGATATATCAACTAATAAAAAAATCCATTCAATTTGTACATAATCTTAATTCCATAATAGCCAATTTTTTAAGGGAGTAAATACTTGATGAATCTTCCTACACCTAAACCACAGAAATGCGAAATAATTATTGATAACATGCATGTCCTCACAAAGTAAGCATTATTTTGTGTTGCGATTGACACTAATGAATAGGCAATTTATTAATGAAAATTTTGATCTATTTATTCTTTTCAAAGGACTGAAATTCAATTTTATAAAGAAAATATTATAAAATTTGAGCGTATTGCTTACGCGATAATATGTTGTAGCGAGAGTGCGTGGATTGTATAGGACCGAACGCTGAAGGTTGTTCGCTAGGAGTAGCGCCTTAAGATTAAGTAGGTACTTAGTTTATATGTAAATATGTTTTACAAATGTGGCAATAAAGTGATATATATTTTATTTATTTATTTAAATAAATAGTTTGATAACAAGAAATTATAACTCTGAGAAATTCTATAAAAGTTTGCAGATATGTAATAAATTATGGTTTCAATTAAATATTACAAGACACCAAAACTAATTCCCAACAGTAACGGGAATTATATTCTCTGCAATATATTATTGTACATCAAACCATTAATCTCCGTCAAAAGCTCGGGGAAAAGGTGGCTTTTCACGGAGAGACCCTACTCTAAGATATTAGTAAAATCATCATTGACTTGACACATTAACTACTATCGTGTGACAGGAATCTATCGAAGTTTATTGGACGGAAAATGGAAAGATTAAATTATGATGTATTACATCACGACAATAATATAGCTAAGCGTTTAAAAGAAAAATGTTATTGTATTTTCAGAATATAAAAAACATATTATTATAATTTAAGGATGTTTTGAATTGATTTTAGTACGCATAAATGCCATTTATGTTGTTGGGTGCACACGAGAATGTATTTTAGTACTTTAATAAGTAATGTAATCATAAATATAATAAAATTCGAGTTAAAATGTTGGTCGTCACGGAACGCCCGGCAGATGCAGATCTAAAACGTAATAGTTGATGGTAGAATTTATAATTAATGAAAGCAATAAAGAAATATGGAGTGAAATAAATAAAAAAAATATTTCAAATTAATGTACTATAGCCGAATAGAAAGGCACACGAAGTCCACATCTCACACAGATAAACAACGAATTGTATAGTATACGCCCATGCACACATAGATAAGTCGAGAGCGATGGTGTAGAAAGGGCATGACGGCATAAGATCGCGTCATGTCGCTTGCCATTATGGCATGCGGGTTGGTTTTACTGCCGAAGTGCGTCAAGAGATATTTTACATCAAAACTAAAACAACCCGCATTGTCCTGAGCTGTAATGATTTTGTCATAATCGTGAAAACATTGACATGTACGGAAACCTAAAAAAGAATGACACCTTGCCGGTTTTATTTTATTACTTTGAGTCCTTATCAAGAAGTTGCTACTCCAAAAAAGTTATATAAAACTGGAACCCAATATGCGTAAATTAGGGACATTTTGTGTATGTACTTCGGCGAATATACGGGTACTATGATAGTTAGTAATGAATGAACAAAATAAATGTCGGTGCATCCATTTCAAAATGCTTAAACCAAGGCATTATTTCAGTCTAGCGTCATAGAAATGACCAAATGTTTCAAACGGTCCAAATAAAAAATGTTCCAAATGTCTTTAGCAGTTGAAGTTTAAAAATTCATATGACAATGAATTAAAAAAAAGAAACTACGTTATTATTTCCGCATTAAAACATTTATTTCTTTGTGTCATATATGCAACACAAGTCTTCCAGCTTTATCAGAGACCTTTTGCCTAAAAACTCGATGTTTTGAAAAAGTATATTCTTGTGAAGATTTTTGTAATTATACCGATTTTTTAATTCCATTAATGCACTTTTACACTTATATATGAAAAATACGTATACACATAAATTAAATTTACAGTGTCCGTCTGCAACATCGAAATAACTACCTCATATTGAGCCGCCCCAATGCAAGTTCGAAAACATGAACTGGGGCGGTGCGGCGGATAATTCCTTGCCATAAAACCTGAAATGAGACGAGGTCTGTGCCCAGGAGTAGGACGTATATAGGTTGTAACTTTACTTTTTAATTCTTTCCTTTACAGCCTATAAAAGTAAATTCTATACATAGGCCTCTCCCATAATTTGCCTTATGGGGGAATTTCCCCACAGTTGCCACGTTTGGTAGGCGGGTTGACAACCTTTTGGTGCTGACCACGGAAATCGTAATAATATGACAATAGAAGTCGCATAGATGCGTGACCTTTTCGCCGCTATTATGTGTTTGACGAACATGATTCACCATTTTGTGATTTAGTTGCGCGGGGAACGTCGTACATGAATTTATGTTGTTATAACGGTGAACTGCAGCATAATAGTAAAAAAAAGTAGTAAAAACTCATCAGGGACCTGTAATTTAAGTAATAAAGGCATAACATTTCATCGGTAAGTTGATTATTTACTAATTATAATTGTTTTAACTAATTTACATCTAGATGAGTACTTTACCATGATATTTACCTTTGTAAACTTACATTTACTACTTTTTGTATTGACAATTACCATTGCTGCTTTTGCTCTACCGTAATACGCGACGTACGCGACGTTGACAAATTTGCCAAGCAATGTAATGTGAAGCGTTAGATATCATTGTGCATTGCGTATGTTTATAATACTGCTGCTGGTGGCGACATCGGTTTTTGAAGTTATTCATTTCTATTGTTTATTTTTATTGTATTATTACTATTTCTGTGGTGCTGACCATCTCCTGTTTCAGTTTCTCTCTGTCGTCTCTTACGACACCCTCGAGAAAATAAGGAGTAGTTTACTCGTATATTCTTTATGCGACACTACACGGTAAAGCCAAAATTTGTTGGGATATTTGACCATTTTATATAAAAAAAAATATAAATTGATTAGCAACAATATTTAAGTACCTACAATTTTTAATTAATAAAAAGTAGGTACTTAAATATACCATAATAATTTAATGTAGTGAATACATACTTTTTAGCAATAAAAATTGTATGCACTTAAACATTGTTATAGAGATAGAGAGTCGTGGTAGCTCAGTGGTTAACGCTCTCTGTAAATATAACAGAACGCGAGTAACCCGGGTTCGATCCCCGCCGGCACCAATGAAATTGTTAATTGCAATTTTAAGTGCTGATTTACCACGTGCTCGGCGGTGAAGGAAAACATCGTGAGGAAATTTGCATGTCTGAGGAATAAGAAAAAAAATATTTCGAAGACATGTGAAGTTCGTCAACACGCATTTGGGCAGCGCGGCGGACACTTCCTTGCCCTAAACCCTCTCAGAAATGAGGGGAGGCCTGAGCCCAGCAGTGGGACGTATATAGGCTGTAACTTTACTTTACTTTACTTAAACATTGTTGTTGAAAGTTAATTATTTTTAATTTGAAAAATAAGATAAAAGTGCTTATGGCGACAAACTTGAGATTCAACACATACACTTTACCTGGAAGCAACTAAATATTAACAGCGGACCCTATCAATCCTAATTACTTACGGTAACTTACAGACTCATTATCCAAATGAAAGCGAGAAGGCCGCTCGCTGCGCAATGTACTTCGACCATTAATTTATTTTTTGTTCTTGTTATAAACCATTGCTGGCTTTTCTCTTTAATTGTGAAATAAAACGCGATGGTTTATTTTTGTGCCATCCGCTGGTTTTCCGACGTTCGCCAATTAACAAAATACTTGACAACATACTTTAATATTAAAAGTTCGTTCTTTATAGGCTCTTTATAATATTATGCTGTATTCTTTAAAAAATATTTATAATTATAAATTCGGAGTTTTTCAGTTGAGTACTTTTACAACTTTTGATTATTACACAAAATCATTTAAGAGCATTATGGATTCAAACGATTTACTGATTTTTATTACATTTAGGACTTGATCGTCATTATTACAGCTCTTCTCAAGTCCACTGCCGCAGACAGGCCTCCTGCAAGGAATGCCACAACGCACGGTCCTGAGTCACCTGCATCCATCAATTTCCTGCTTGTCTAACCAGGTTTTCACTCTATCCAGTCACGCCCCACGCTTCGTTTGCCGGTACGAGGCGAAGCGTACTCGAGAACCTTTCTTGCCTATCGGTTGTCGGTTCTTCGAGCTATATGGCCCGCCCGTTGCCACTTTAGCTTAATAATCCGTTGAGCTATGTCAGTTATCCTGGTTCTACTTCAGATATCCTCGTTTTTAAGTTTATCACGTAAATAAACCCGACTATAACCCCGTCCATAGCTCAGCAACATAGAATTTCCACATACGGCCAGCAGTGAATAACTACGTCTCAGATTCATAGGTCATCACTGGCAACACGCACTGGTTGTTTAGCGAACTCTACAATGTGACCATTTGTGCTGCAATAAATAAAAATAAGTAGAATTAACGCGAAATAAATGTGTAAAAGTACATAGGTTTTATTCAATAACTTAAGATATAATTTATGAATAACTTTTATCCGCTGATTGAAAAATCAGTCCTTGGTTTAGTTGCGACAACGCATCTGTGGTTGTTTGAAGTTAGATGCAGGTGCCCATATGACAGACTAACCATAAACCATCAGGTGAACTTTTGTTACCTTTGTCGTTTTAATATTGCAAAAAATGTCTGTAAACTGTCGGGATGGGTTATAAAAGCATAGGTGTGTCCGCTTTGATGTATTCATGTCGATTGTTTCGGTTAATATACAGTTTTCCTTTGAGGAATTCCCTTAACACCCGAGTACATATTAAGTAGTAAATATTTCTTAATCTTAACTGTAATATACTGCTGGCCTCCTCTCATTTCTGAGAGGATTTTAACACAAAACTCAGTCGCGTAGTCTTAATGCGTGTTTGCGGACTTCATATACTTTCGAAGAATTTATAATTTTAAAACATTTAAAAAATACTATGTTTTGAAATAATACTAGTTTTAACGGAATTTATCGCGTATATTTAACTTTTTTACCCGACGTTTCGAGAGCTTTACAGCACCCATGGTCACGGGAAGGACTGAGATGTTCAACGTCCAGCTGTCATAGTTAACCGCGGTTACCATAGATTAAAATTTTAACTTTTGTTCCGATCTACACAGTATGAGCTTATGGTATCATGGAGCCTTGCAGTTGTATGCTTGGGTTGGGATTTAATTTTATTTATTAGAGGATCCCAAGCAGATGGTAGCACCCAGCCATCTTCTCTATTGAAATTAGGATGTTTTTTGATTTCAATAGCCTCGCGAATCATCCTTGGAAGGAATCGGTGTTCTTTAGCGAGGATTTGTGGTCTATCAAATCTGATGTAGTGACGGGGGCGATCTTGTACATGTTCACAGACTGCAGACTTCCCAGAGCGTCGAAGTCTGCAGTCTGTGAACATGTACAAGATCACCCCCGTCACTACATCAGATTTGATAGACCACAAATCCTCGCTAAAGAATACCGATTCCTTCCAAGGATGATTCGCGAGGCTATTGAAATCAAAAAACATCCTAATTTCAATAGAGAAGATGGCTGGGTGCTACCATCTGCTTGGGATCCTATAATAAATAAAATTAAATCCCAACCCAAGCATACAACTGCAAGGCTCCATGATACCATAAGCTCATACTGTGTAGATCGGAACAAAAGTTAAAATTTTAATCTATGGTAACCGCGGTTAACTATGACAGCTGGACGTTGAACATCTCAGTCCTTCCCGTGACCATGGGTGCTGTAAAGCTCTCGAAACGTCGGGTAAAAAAGTTAAATATACGCGATAAATTCCGTTAAAACTAGTATTATTTCAATGTGTAGTGTTCGCGTAAATATAAGAAATCATTAAATACTATGTTGTTTTCCTTCATAGACGAGCACGTGACCTGCCAGAACTTAAAATTATTGCAATTAATAATTTCATTACTGCTGGAGAAAATTGAACCCCTTTGTTCTTTGAAATGAAATTTAAAGAGCAGCGTGATAGAACAGGTATATATATCAACAACATGTATAAATGTGGACTTCATATTATTAATAGGAAGCGTATTGACTTTTTATACAGGGTTATTTTACATAATACTGGCCAAATTTGAATAGAAGGTTCAGAATTAGTAATATAAGTAAATAGTGATGTAAAATTCATAAAAAATCTTAAACATTGTGTCCTTTTTATCTTTTAAATTAAAAACGCGTGGATTTTACTGCGCACGCACACATTCGTAAGGGTCCATCGGTAGGCAAAAAGGTTGTTGCTCGTAAATCACGTCAATTTGGGATAATTTCTAATAAAAGTAGAAATTTTATTTTAAAATAAAATTTTAAAAAACTGCCCAAGCGGCAAATCATTATTTTTATACTTGAACTTAAGTTTAGTATTTGGCTTCTCTTTGAAAAATAACCCTATATATTGAAGCATCATTGATAGTTTCCAAAAGTCATTTTTCTGACTACGCACCAAATGCCTCACTGTTTGCTACCATTATGCTATAAACGAACGTAAATTAACCGGGACCTGCAGTCTGTGTGAGTCTAAGTTGGTCTAGGCAGAATTAGATACCCCCCTAAGTGGGTTTCTGTCTTATCGTGGCCTAGTAGCCGTGATTTGATCACCAACGGTAAACAAAGAGACAACCTACTTGGCTGGCTCAAGGTGGCCGCTCCAAGTGGGTTTGTACTTCGAATGCGCGTTCGTGGAGTATGACGGGCGGGGTGTCCATATCTAAAGGTGAACCATAGACCAGATCCATCGCTGGGGCCACACGGTCTCCACGTACTGAATTCGGGGGGAGGCTCCATTGCGCAGGTATAGGCCGCGGAGAAGGATGCATCTAGTGTCTTTCATCTTTTGCATCTAATGCGCTTTTCCTGAGAAGGAGAAGAGGGGTGGAGTTGTCTTCTATAGGGGAGGGCGGCCGGCGCAGGTGGGGCTGCGGATTTGTGTTTTAAAGCGATCCCACAGCCCTGTCAATATGTTAGTTGGAACACCATGGGGTTTTAGTCAGTGCGAAAGCGACATAACCCGTCCATGGCCCCGCGAGACGTCTATGTGTATGTATTTCCATATGTAAAAAATACGGTTGACCCTACAGGCCCTTCCTGCATCTTCCTGCAAATTTCAAAAACAAAGCGCTCCAGAGTCCACATATTACGACGAGAAATCGTGGTCGAAATTTCTCTTGAACGAATGAATCGATTTTGATGCGGTTTAAGGAAATTGATGCTGTTTTTTGCGGTTAAGTGTTGATTAAAATTTTAGAATCGATCGATACATTAGTTTAAAAGTTTACTCAAAAAACACAATTTTACCATCAGACAAAGAAACTGCATTTTTAGAACATCTTAATTCCATAAACTCTAAAATTCAATTTACTATGGAGTTAGAGGCAAATAATTCCTTACCTTTCCTAGATGTCTTAGTCATCCGAAATCCTAATAACACCATTGGTCACACTGTGTATAGGAAAAAGACCCATACAAACCGATATTTAAACGGTGAATCTCACCACCACCCTTCGCAGTTAGCTACCGTGGGCAAATCTTTGTTACAGAGAGCACGAGGGATCTGTGACAGCAAACACCTGGCCACCGAGCTTCAGCACGTCAAGCAAGTTCTGCATGACAACAAGCTTCGGGTCCCGCGCCTACGTCACAGTGACCGAGTGAAGCCGGCCACAGTCGAGCGTGTGCCTGCTGTACTACCATATGTCAGAGGTGTCACAGACAAGATTGGCTATATCTTGAAGCGAGCTTCTATTAGAACATTCTACAAGCCGCCGAAGAAGATTAGTCAGTTCCTACCATCCGTCAAGTGTCATATTCCTCTACAAGATGCAGCAGTGTACAAGCTTGATTGTGAATGTGGTCTCTCTTATATAGGACAAACAAAAAGATCAATTAGGACCCGCGTAAAAGAACATATAGCTGATGTGAAGCATCAACGTTCCGGGAAGTCTGCAGTTTGTGATCATATCCTAGACGGCCCCAACCATTACATCAGATTTGATAGACCACAAATCATCGCGAAAGAACACCGATTCCTACCAAGGATGATACGTGAGGCTATTGAAATTAAAAAACATCCTAATTTCAATAGAGAAGGAGGCTGGGTACTACCACCTGCTTGGGATCCCATAATAAATAAAATTAAAACTAAACCCAAGCATACCACTGCAAGACCTCAGGACATAGTTCATTTTGCATAGATTGGACCATAAACAATAATTAAAAAAGCTGAAGGTACTCCGGGTTTAACAATGACATCGGGACATCAATTATCTCAGTCCCCCGTAACCATGGGTGCTGGGAAGCGCCCGAAACGTCGGGAATTAAAAATAAAAGTAAATAAAAAGTTTAAAAAAAAACACGATAAAATCCGTAAAAGTAGTTTTATTCATGTGTAGTGTTAGCGTAAATATAAGAAATCATTATCAAAAAACAATTTTTTGATAATTTAATTTTTGATATTTCTCAAAATCTACCGAGCCGAATTGATTCAAATTCACATGGAATATAATGGAAATAGTACTCTTTCAAATGTCAACAACCGTGTTTCTATAGGTCAAGCCGTTCAAAAGTTGTAAGGGGTTTACACACACGCACACACACACACACACACACACACACACGCGCGCGCGCGCACACATGCACACGCAAATGCACACGCACACGCATACTCACACGCACATGCACGCGCACACGCACACGCGCATACGCGCACGCACACGCACACGCGCACACGCGCACACACGCACAGGCGCACACGAGCACACGCGCACACGCGCACACGTGCACACGCACACAAGCACGAATGGGCCGACACGACCGGGGAACTTAATACTGCTGTATTTCGTATAGTGAGTGTAGAGATCCGGCGAACCTTTTTTACTGGAAACGAGGCATTCCATCTTAGTCCTCAGGGGTAACAACGCATCTGCGTTATGATTCTTAATCGATGATAAATGTAGATGTCTATGAGCCACAGCATCGACTTACCATCTGGTGGACTGTGTGCTCGTTTGTCACCCTTATTCTATAAAATTAAAAAAATATCGTTTCCGAGAAATATTTACTAAATTATATAATATACTAGCTTGCCAGGCAGACGTTGTTCTGCTCTTTTCGACGACCCTTTTTCATGTCCTATTAAAAATCATTAAATTCGCAAAAAAATATTATGGTTCACTCATGGGCAAAAAAAACTATCCTATCTCTCAAGTTGAACTAATCTGCACACGGTTTGCAAATTTGATTAAAATCGGTTAAGTAGTTTAGGAGTCCATCGTGGAAAAACAACGTGACACGTAATTTATATATATTAAGATAATAAGCGCTTAACCTCTGAATTGTTTAAAATTATATTGCTGGCTATTTATTTATATTTAAGGGCTTTGAGAATAAATTAAAAGTAGCATGAAAGGAAAATTGTGAGAAAATAAATTCAATAAAACGTAGGATATTCTTACTTAACTACATTCACGTTACTTAGAAAGCACTTTATTTCAATTGGCTATTCGCTGATCACCAAGAAGATTTCGGAATAAGCTTTCATATTCATAAGCGGATTATTAATCTTTTCCCAACTATTTAGCCCATAATTTTTCAATTCATGTTACGATTGATGTATTTGAGAATATAATATTTATAGTACTACGTAGACTATCTGTGCTAATTTTGTCCAAAATTGAACCATTACATTCAGAAAATATGATAATATATGATTATATGTTATGTAGAATATTGAGAATACAACAATACAATACAATTGAAGTTGATTTTCTGATCGATTTTCAACCACGGTGACTACTTGTGAATAATTTAAAACAACTGCGTAAGAGATAGTTTAGTCCCATTACCACACAGGTCAACAAGAGGCACTAAGTCGTTTTACTCGTGCCACATAATCTGATATAAGTTTGGATGCAGTAAAAGAAACACGATTTGAACCCATAACCTGTTGTTTCACTAGTCATATACACCTTCTCTTTTCTCTCAACTGACGTCAAATAATCTTTTTTTAAATCAGTAAACATATAAAATCGCTAGGAATTTAACGTAATAAGTAATTTAGCTTTGTTAGTAATATAGTAATATAGAATGATTTCTTATATTTACGCGAACACTACACATGATTAAAACTACTTTTACGGATTTTATCGCGTTTATTTTTTACTTTTTATTTTTAATTCCCGACGTTTCGGGCGCCCATGGTCACGGGGGCTGAGATGACTGACGTCCCGATGTCATTGTTAAACCCGGAGTACCTTTAATTAAAATCCGTAAAAGTTGTTTTAATCATAGTAATATAGTATATATAATAGAAATAGCAATAATGAAAATTAGTATATAAGGATAATGTACCTCTTCCGTATAATCGAGTTGATTATATCGCTATATAAGAAGGTACGAGATCTATCAGGTATTTTAAAAGCCACCCAACACCCATCTTGATCTATTTTATCTATTAGGAATTTTCTGCTACTTGTAAGGTTCTACGAAATGGCAATAAGAAGCTTAATGGCCAGTAAAGCAGTGTCAATTTGAACTACACCGTAACAGAGGTAAATAAACACGATTTTCACGATTGGTTTTGTTTTATTTATTTTACTATACTTTTATCCTGTCCTATTTTTGCCTCCTCATATATGCAAAGAAATAAGGCTCAAGTAACGATCACAGAATAACAAACTAGTAAACTGAAGCTTAAGGTACATTTTAAAATAATTATTTTCAATAAGAGATCGGGCAATGTTATGGATATTGATCCCATCTTTGCCTGCTTACGAAATCGGTAATGGGCTAAGTTTCTGCAAAAATTCAATGTGAGTCCAAGCACTATAAACGATCCTAAACTAAACTAACCTAAACAAGATCCTAACTTAAGCTTTACTTTTCATACAGTAGTTTTAAATATTTTAAGGTAAATTTTGATATATGGGTAAAATTGTTCAAAATTCAGGCAAAGTTAGGGTAGTTCACGGTATATAAATATTATATATTTTATTGTATCCTTTTTTATCTTAATCTTATTTTATGCTAGTGACTACCGCTCTGGCCTAGCCTAGATGGGTTATATTAATGTGGTATCGCTTAGATTTCTAAAGTAATCATCAAATACCACTTAATTTATCAGCTTTTCGATTTATAAAAAAAAATAATCTCGATTTTTTTGGATAAAATGTAGCTTAGATCACTCCTGGCATTGATCTCAATATGGTCGTCAAGTTTCATTAAAGTCAGTTCAGTTATTTTGAAGATTAGTGCAGATAGACAGACCAAACATACAGATATACAGACAGACTTATAGACTGATAGAAAAAAAAGTTATAACCATATTTATAAATTCATGTCCTAAGAGCATGCCAGTAACCCTCTGAGCCCAATAAAAGGGTGACACGAGCACACAGTCCACCTAATGATACCTAAGTAGTTGCTGTGGCCCAGAGAAATCTACATCTGTCCTCGTCTACGAATCAAAATGTGTTGTCACCCGTGAGGGCTAAGTTGGAAAACCTCGTTTTCAGTAGAAGGGGTTTCCGGTTCTCTACACTCAACTTACGAAACATAGCAGCTCTAAGATTGTTTTTCTGTGAGAGCGTGGTCCTTCTCCGGTCGAGTCGACCCATTCGTGCTACAACTATACTACTAATATAGCTGCAGTATGGCTCTACCACGTGGATAAGACATACAATTCAATTTTATTTACATTTTATATAACTATATAAATGCATTTAAACTACATTTTTATATCTGTTTTATAATAATGTTATTAATATTTTAATCGTACATAATCATTTACATTATTATCTATGTTTAGAAGTTACTAAATTGTTTATTTTACTATATTTGTTATGTATTTTATAAATGACTTATTAGGTAACTTAGCAGGTTACATGGTGTATTTCTTCAAAACTTTTAAAGTAGATACTGGTCAAATACGAACTTTACCCGTATCTTCTAATAGTTCTTAGAATGTTAATTGTATTTTATTAGAATGTAAGTTATGACTGTCGGAAATGAAACGTTCCGTCACTGCTGGGAAATTTCATTCACATATAAGAAAGCTCATTGTACTCTACGGAATAAAATCCGTATCGAACATAACCGAAGAAAAACAAGAGTAACTGATATAGCCTAGCGGATAGCAGCTGAAGTGGCAAAGAGCTGGCATTATAGCTCAAAAAACCAACAACCGATGGGGAAGAAAGGTTCTCAAGCAGCAGCCTTATACTGGCTAGCGTAGTACTGGGCAACCATACTAGTTGGAATGAAAATAAAGAGCCTCCTCTTTTTTAAAAGGCTGGCAACGCATCTGCAATTCGCCCGGTATTGCAATTGTTAATGAGCGGCGGTAGTCACTTACCATCAGGTTAGCCACACTCTCGCTTACTCCTCTTATGTAAAAAAGACGACCTAATGAAACACGCAGGTAGTCGATGGATGCAGGTCGCTCAGAACCATATTCTGCGGTAAATTGTGTGGTATGTTCCGCAGTGGACTTGTGATGGGCTGAATTGTTACTAGAGATCACTAGATAGTGAATCAGCGTTTGTATTTGTGTTCAGCTTTGACTCTGAATTTAAATTCATTTTCGCAATGTGCAAATCAAATTATACCTATCCCGTAATGAATTAAACTGATGTTACCTGCGTTTGTTTATGCAAAGGCAACCTTGTGTAGGATGTCTATCAGAGAATGGTTACACGGTGATTTTAATCAGAAATCCACACACATGCTTAGTTCAGAGGATTGCAGTATTCATGAACAATTTAGCCGACACTAGCCTTAGGTTATCCCTTGACCTTCTGACGTTTACAGCAAGACGTGACCTGGGTACAAAAATACGTATTCAAGAACGATACAATATGTAAGTAGCGAGCCTATCATACAGTAATTTGCAATATTAATAAAATTGGTACATGTTTGCACTCTATTTGAGTAATTATTAAATTAATCTTTGAATGTTTAAATTAAAATAATGACGTCAAGAGCTTTTTTCTATTAAAATAAAGCATCGAAAAGAATAACAGAATTGACTTATTTACTCCTTAGTTGAAAATAAATTATTCATACAAGTTAGCATTTGTTTAAAAGTATTAATTGTTTTCATGTTTTATACTTGGTGAGTACTAACTTTTTATCTCAGTTACGATACCTTAGTTCGTTCGGTTGTGGCATTCGCTTCCGAAGTAGGAGACTTCAGTTTGATCCACATAGTGTATACAGTGTGAATAGGGTCCAATCCATACTGTGAATGGCACGTAACAATGAGCTATCAGAACTTATATGCGATTATTATTATTGGAATGAACTAAGATGGTGATAGATTTACCACCTGTTAGTTTAGTTTAGATAGTTAGTCCCAGCAAAGTGATGAAAAGTGAGCTTAGGACAAATGAACTTTTAATAGTACATTTTTGCATTTTCATCAATTATTCTAAATAATAGTAATAATAATAATAATAATAATATATTATTTTGGCGTAGGGAAGTGACGACCCCATCGCCCGCTGACGTAACAGTCATGTGACAAAACTGCTACGTCGGCGCAGTCAGTCAGCATCCTGCCAAGAGGTGTGAGCGCCGTGCCTAGGCAAAATTGTGGTGGTGCAAAGGTCCGTTTGTGCATATGACCCAACCACGAAACGGTGCCGGGTTTGGGCGTCTCCCGTTATTTGGCGCCCATAAAATGGATGATGGCACAAAGAGGAACGCGCATAGGGCCGCTGCCTGGGGGTCGCCGGGGCGCGTCTGGAGCTGGCGCTGGACGCGGCAGCATGCGGGCCGCCAGCCGAGCGCGAGGAGCTGCACGATCACCTAGCAGCCCCTCGCATCCATCATCCCCACCAGAAGGCTTGGTGTCGGCTGGGTCTTCTCGGACTCAGCAAGCGGCACCCGCCGCTGGTGGAGCACGTCGCATGCGTTGGACAAAATCTATGAACGAAAACGCATTGCGGGCGTACTATAGGGCGAAAGGGGAAGAAACTGTGGGAATAGCGTACAGGTCTCGGATGCATAGCTTTTTTGCTGAGCTGGAGCCTTCTATCCCCGTCACGGAACAAAACCTGGCAGACCGAGTTCGGTACATCATGTGCTCGAAAATATTTGATGATGCCGAACTCGAACGACTACGACGTGAGGCTATTCCGTCGTCGAATGAATCGGCTATGGCTGGAGATGCAGCTCCACATTCGACAGACCAGCATCCACACGTGGAAGCCGCCATGGATCTTCCAGTTGTGGTTGATTCGAACGACGATGAAATAGTCTCCCACGAACTAGAGAAAATGAGGAGTATATTGGAAGAGGCGATTTTGGAAACGCGCAGCACCCCTCTCGAAAATCGACCGCGACTTCCCC
Organism: Parnassius smintheus behrii; assembly: GCA_036936625.1. Lineage (NCBI taxonomy): Eukaryota > Metazoa > Arthropoda > Insecta > Lepidoptera > Papilionidae > Parnassius > Parnassius smintheus. Next base: position 32,087,028 of record JAUPFT010000006.1, read on the forward strand.
GCATACCCCTAAGCAAGCGAAATCGGGCTGTCGTGAGGGCTCTTAACCCAATGCTGGTGACCTATTTGGAAGCCAGCCAGGACCTTTGCGAGACGGACTCAATTCTCTTTGGCGCCGCAGTGGCAGTTTGCCGTATTATTGGCGCCAAACTTCCCATGGCTGGACGCGCTACTACACAAAGTAGCGCCATCCCAGCCTGGAGAAAAAGAATCGAGGACCGTATCGCAAAGGCTAGGGCCCTTATCGGCAGACTGACAAGCTTCAGGTCGGGTAATAATAGACCGAGGATTATGCGCACCGTTAGGATGGCGTTTGCTGGGACAAATATCAGTTTGTCCCAGCCGGATATCACGCAGAAACTAACGGAGCGCATAGACGACCTGAAGCAAAAGATCGCTGCTTGGGGGAAGCGGATTCGACGATTTACCGAGAGGTCAAGGCGGTTCAACCAGAATCGTCTCTTCCAGAGTGATCAGAAGAGGCTCTATAAATCATTGGAGCGACCAAAGGTATGTGGAGCGGGCCAAGGACCGGATCAGGCTGACATTATCGCATTCTGGCGTGGCCTGTGGTCAGAGCCCGTAAACCACAGCGAGGGCCCTTGGATGGAAGTTGTGGCGAGCCAGGGTGCGAGTGTTACGCCTATGGACCCCATCACCATAACGCCGGAAGACGTGGCTGAGGCGGTCCGTAGGGCCCCGAACTGGAAATGTCCGGGGCTCGACGGGTTGCATCATTACTGGCTGAAGGGGTTCATAGTGTGTCACGCTGTGCTCGCCCGACAGTTTCAAGAGGCTCTCGACCAGAAGTCGCTCCCGAGCCTCTTCACTACTGGGATCACTCACTTGGTTCCTAAAGATCAGGATACCACAGACCCGAGCAAATACCGCCCCATCACGTGTCTACCCACCATATATAAGACACTGACATCCATTTTGAGCGCGAGAATCACTCGGCACCTGGAGCTAAACCAGGTGATGTCACGCGCTCAAAATGGATGTCGGGGCGGTGGTCGTGGAACCAAGGAACCACTCCTCATTGACGCGGTCATAGGCAAAGTGGTGAAACGCAACCGTCGGAACTTCTCTGCCGCCTGGATAGACTACAGAAAGGCGTTCGACTCGGTGCCCCATACATGGCTAAAGAGGGTCCTCGAGCTGTACAAGATTGACTGTACAGTTAGAGACTTCCTCGAGCAGTGTATGGGGCAGTGGAGTACGATCCTTTGTCATCTGGGCGAGCGGATGATGGCTGCGGAGCACCACATAAGGATAAGAAGGGGTATCTTCCAGGGCGATTGTCTGAGTCCAATCTGGTTCTGCCTCTCTCTGAATCCTCTCAGTACCTTACTGGAGGGCTCCGGGAGGGGATTTCAGCTTAGGAAAGGAGGTACAAAAGTGACCCACCTTTTCTATATGGATGACCTCAAATTATTCGCCTCCAGTCGCTCCCATCTTATGGAACTGCTAAACATCACTTGTGAATTTGGCAATTCTATTGGAATGGAGCTGGGAACGGATAAGTGTGCGGTCCTCCATGTTGAAAGGGGGAGGGTTGCTAACTCTGAGGGCATAGACTTCTCTATGCCCGTCAACTTAAGGACCCTTTCCGAGGCTGAAACATACCGATACCTGGGTATGTCACAGAACATCGGTATCGATGAGGCTGGTATGAAACAGTCAGTTTGCGACGTGTTTTATGCACGCTTGACCAAAGTGCTTAACAGCCTTTTGTCCGGTGTGAATAAGACACACGCATATAACGGCTGGGTCATGCCTGTCCTCATGTATACCTTTGGCATACTCAGGTGGACTCAGACTGAACTTAACGCCCTGGATAGAAAAGTCCGCACTACCATGACGTCCCACAGGATGCATCATCCGAGATCGTCGGTAATGAGGCTGTACTTGCCGCGAAAGCATGGTGGGCGTGGCTTCTTGTGCGCGCTCACCATGCATAATCGCGAAGTGTGCAGCCTCCGTAATTACTTCCTGACGAGATCGAATGATCCATTCTATAATGACGTCATTTCTAGTGATAAAGGGCTTACCCCTCTATCCTTAGCCCACGAGCAATGGCAGGACCCAGCAGTGCTTAGCATTTCCGATCGGGAGACCGTATGGAAAGAGAAAGAGCTCCACGGGAGGTACTACAGGGCTCTACATGAGCCTCACGTAGATACAGCCGCCTCCCTCAACTGGCTACGTTTCGGTGACCTCTTCGGGGAAACCGAGGGTTTTGTCTGTGCAATACAGGATCAGGTTATTAAGACCAACAACTATCGGAGATACATCCTAAAGGATGGCACTGTCGATGTCTGTCGAGCTTGTCGCCATCCCGGGGAGTCACTTAGGCATGTCATCTCCGGTTGTTCGGCGCTTTCTAACTCTGAGTACTTGCACAGGCACAACCTAGTAGCCAGAATTCTACACCAGGAGCTCGCTCTGAAATACGGTCTCGTGGACCGGAAATTGCCGTATTACAAGTACTTGCCGGAAGCCGTGCTCGAAAATGACCGCGCCAGACTCTACTGGGACCGGGCCATCATCACAGACAGGACTATTCTTGCGAATAAGCCTGATATTGTGCTGATGGACCGGGCACAGTCAAGGATATTTTTGGTCGATATTACCATCCCGTATGACGAGAACCTCGTGAAAGCCGAAACAGATAAGCGATCAAAATATCTGGACCTGGCTCACGAGGTGACCGACATGTGGGGTGGTCTGCCGACCGAAATTATTCCTGTAGTCGTCTCTGCAAACGGGCTAATCCCAGTTAGCCTCTCTGGTCATCTGAGGCGACTGGGACTCCGTCACGGACCGCTCCGGGCTCAAATGCAGAAGGCGGTGCTCCTTGATACTGCCCGCATCGTCCGCCGGTTTCTTTCCCTTTCCCCCTAACCCTTGGCCGTTTGGTCTCCCCTGCCAAGGGCTTCCATCTGGTTGGGCTTTTATTTATTTATGTATTTTTGTATTTATTTTATTTTATTGATATTTATGTATATTTATCTTTTCATTTTCATTTTCATTTATAATTATATATTTATACATCCCAACCAGATGAGAAAACTATATAGATACCCCACATAATAATAATATAATCAAAGGATGGCACTATCGACATCTGTCGAGCTTGTCGCCATCCCGGTGAGTCACTTAGGCATGTCATCTCCGGTTGTTCGGCGCTTTCTAACTCTGAGTACTTGCACAGGCACAACCTAGTAGCCAGAATTCTACACCAGGAGCTCGCTCTGAAATACGGTCTCGTGGATCGGAAATTGCCGTATTACAAGTACTTGCCGGAAGCCGTGCTCGAAAATGATCGCGCCAGGCTCTATTGGGACCGGGCCATCATCACAGACAGGACTATTCTTGCGAATAACCCTGATATTGTGCTGATGGACCGGGCACAGTCAAGGATATTTTTGGTCGACATTACCATTCCGTGTGACGAAAACCTCGTGAAAGCCGAAACAGATAAGCAAACAAAATATCTGGACCTGGCTCACGAGGTGACCGACATGTGGGGTGGTCTGCCGACCGAAATTATTCCTGTAGTCGTCTCTGCAAACGGGCTAATCCCAGTCAGCCTCTCAGGTCATCTGAGGCGGCTGGGTCTACGTGGCGGACCGCTCCAGGCTCAGATGCAGAAGGCGGTGCTCCTCGAAACCGCCCGCATCGTCCGCCGGTTTCTTTCCCTTTCCCCCTAACCCTCGGCCGTTTGGTCTCCCCTGCCGAGGGCCTCCATCTGGTTGGGCTTTTATTTATATATGTATTTTTATATTTAGTTTATGTTATTGATATTTATGTATATTTATCTTTTCATTTCCATTTATAATTATATATTTATAGAACCCAACCAGATGAGAAAACTATATTGATAGCCCACATATATAATCAAATATTATACATTTGAGCCTGCAGTAGCAGTGCAAGAATATCCGCTACTCCTTATCGTCCCGTAGGTGTCGTAAGAGGCGACAGAGGGAAACTGAAACGGAAGAAGGGCAGAAGCGACTTCCTGAAAATAATTTAAAATGATTCATAATTCTGCAATTACCAACCCGTCCACCAAATGTGGCTACTACGGAAAATTCCGGGTCGAACAATTCGATTACGTTAATATTTTTTTCATAACATAAAAATGAAAACAATTTTTTAAAAATATATTTTAAATGTATTCTCAACACGACCCAAAAAAATTAACAAGCCTTTTATTTCTTATAAGTTTAAACTATTTTAAACTATAATCTCTACACTGTACACTATTAATAGCGATGTAGTGTCATCTTTATGATTTTTTTACTTTTTATCAAGCCAATTAATATGATTCAAGATACTGTCCTCTCACAACCATTACCGTATGTTTAATTTAATGAAATAAATTTGTTTTTGTGCAATAATTAAACTTAAGTAAATTTACATAGATTCGAAAAAGTTAAAAAGTACTGCAACCTCACCATAACTTCAAATGATCATATGTTAGAGTATATACGTCATTTGCGTGACACAATGTGGCTACTAGACGTGAATCTATTCCTTATAAATCGGGCCGTTTTTAAATTATGATCTCGTGCGTGACATAATCCCATCTCGGTGAGTGGTGAAAACGAGTGTAAACAGGCTTCTTTTAATTTTCTACTTTACACCATTTTTTCTTACCATTCTCTTGAAGAGCCACATTGTATTTGAATAGAAAAAAATTCAATACATCATTATAAATGAAGAAATCACCTGAATGTTGGTATATTTACAATGCAACAAATGAGCTCACAACGCGCCTCATTGTTCCGTGATAAAACGAGATAGGGTAATTAAGTCTTAATTTCGTTTTAACTTCTGTAGTCGTCTCTCAAAAAATATTAAATATTAAATTTAATAGGGACTAAACGGCAAACTCTGTCATGGTCCAAAAAATCTTTTCAAAGATAAGAGGAGGCATCTGCCAACAAATTTAATAAGACCGTGTTGGTCTCATTAAATTATTATTTCTTTAATATGAAGTACCAGTACTCCAATGGTCAAGGGTGCGAATTTTGAAACCAAACAGGTCGTATGTTTAAATCCTGCATTTAACTACCGTCGTAAAAGACTTTTAGCAGAATTATTTTTAGCTTAATTTAATAAATCACCCGGAATATTAGCTGCAGCAAAGCTAAATCATTAAAATACGTTACTTTACTTATAAAACGGACGTATATATGATACTTTTGAGGTTTAATGAAACTTTTTTCATATACTAGGATTTTACTAGTCCACCAGTTAGCACAACTTTTATCTAGTTCAATTGACTTATTTTTATTTTACCATTCTTCGATTACATGACAGAATTCGTGATCACGGGGGGACAGAGAAGTTTTATGTTTCAATTAATTTTTGGTCAGTTGTACGCTGAAAATATATTTTGAAGTTTTATAGTTGTATACTTTGGTTGGGATTTAATTTTATTAACTATACAATGCTAAGCAGATAGGATAACCCTGCCATCTTTTTTACTTCATTTAAGATGATTTTTTATTTCAATAGATTTGTGAATCTTCCACGCTAAGAATTAGTATTCTTTTGTGAGAATTTTTAGTTTATCATTCCATTAGATTTGATTGGAATAGAAATTAATAATTTTGATTGAATTCGACATTGAAATGTTGCATACTTTCGACACCCCGTTGCCACGAGTGATTCTTAGTACGCGAAATGTCAGGAAAATAAAAATAAATCAACTAAAAGATTCATTCAGTGTGTAATGCTTGCGAAAGTGTGAGAAATCATTTCACTTTTCTATGTATTAATTAGAATAATTGAAAGATAAAGATAATAAAGATAAAGATATTTATTTTGTAAATCATGAGTAAAAAAAATAGGTGTTAAAAAACTTAAAACGATCTAAATGTTTTCCATTTATGGCGTACAAAAATTATACTACATATATTAATTATTCTATTTAACTAACCCTACGTTCATAATTTTAGATGTGCAACAATTTCAATGGCATCTCGTAAAATTGTATTAGAGAAATGTCGCAATTCATTATTTAGCTTTAAACAAATCAATCACTTAAGAAATCAGGCAAGCTGTAATAACATTTGGCTATCAAATATTTTTTAAGATGTAGCTTAAAAAGTCTGGTAGGCAATTGTTTGATGTGTTTGGGGAATTTATTATATATTATTGGCGCCAGACAGAAAATACTTTTATGCATCTATGCCGTTCTTGAACCAACTGCGCATAGCCTACTATTATCCCTGCGATTGCGAATTGTAACGCCCAATAGTTTGTTAAACAATTTAGGGTTACTTTGAACGAAGTTTGCTACTTTATATATAAATAAGGAGGGTAAGCTCAAATTTTTGTGCTCAATGATATATGGTTTGCAGCTATCAGTAATTTTAAGACCGAACATAGCTCTGATGCACCTTTTTGGGACTTAAATATAATTTCCTTATTAGTAGAATTTCCCCAGAATATGATGACAAACCTCAAGATGGAATCAACAATACCATGGTAAGCCGTGAGAAGCGCATCGGTACTTACGACGGAGGAGAGTTTATAGAGCGCATAAAAAGAAGAACTAATTCTTTTGTTTAGTCCAGTTCAAACTTTTATCAATGGTTACACCTAGAAATTTTGTTGTATCTACTTGGTTGATTTCTGTTTTTTGGTAATTAACGTTAATATTTGGTGTTGCTAAGCGTTGACTGTAGTGTATAATTTTAGTTTTTTGAAGATTAATTTTTAAATTATTATTATTTAACTAGTTTATTATTAAATTAATTGTATTATTAATTTCACTTTCAAGTATATCCTTATTGATAGAGTTTATTATTACCGTACTATTATCGGCAAATAGCGATATTGGATATTTTGTAATTTTTGGTAAATCATTTATGTAGATGATGAACAACAAAGGACTTAACACACACACTCCCTTGTGGGACACCGTATTTAACTATTTGTTTGTTTGATATGCATATTTTTCTTTTTTGGTCTTAATATTTATTCTAGAAATTTCGGTATATTGTGTTCGATTTTTAAGATAGGATTCCATGAGATTTAATGCGTTTCCCCTGATGCCATAGGCTTCTAATTTACTGAGCAGAATGTCATGGTCAACAAAAGCCTGAGTCATGTCGCAATAGACACCGCATACCGGTATCTTTTTGTCAACATTCATCATCACTCTATTTAAAAAATCAAAAGTGGCCATATTTATGGTTTTTTTTAAAGAATCCGTTTTGGTCTTCTGTAAGAATGTTTAATTTTTCTAAAAAGTTATAAATTTCTAAATATATATTTTTTTCAAACACTTTTGATAGTATAGACACAAGCGCAATAGGTCTATAGCAGTTCATATTTTGTTTGTCATCTTTTTTAAACAATGGCTTAACAATTGAATTTTTTAAACTTTCGGGATAGGATCCTGTGCTTATATAAATATTCAAAATATGGCTGAGATGATCACAAATGTAATAAACAACATACTTTAAAATTTTAGTTGAGATCCCATCATGCCCTATACTTGTAGTATTTCTTAGTGACCTTATGATTTTAAGTGTATCGTACGTTGTACTCGGTGTCATAAACATTGACTAAGTTTATTTGACAATATTTGAAGTTACTTGCTTTCTTGTGCCCGATATAGGTTTTATTTTATCTATAAATAATTGTTAAAGGCATTCGTGGTCTCCTGTAGACTAGTTAACGTTTTGTTACCTACTTTTATGGAAATTATCATATGCTTTGGCATATTCATTTTTGATCTATTTATTATTGCCCACGTCGCTTTAGATTTATTAATCGCCGTTTTTATTTTATGGTTGTTTTGAACTCGTTGTGTTGGTTGGATAATTTTTTTATAAAGCTTAGCATGCTTTTTAAATTTTATTTTGTTTATCTCATTTTGCTTAAGTGCTATAGTTCCACATTAGCTCTATTTTTTGCTACAAATTTTTATTCCACGTGTTAGTCATTGCCATTTTTCTTTAGTTCTAATTGTATTTTTTTAAAAACGGAAACATAAATTATAAAGACGTTTGAAAGTATCTATATACGCATTGAAGGCTGTGTTTGGATTATAAGTATTATAGATTTCAGAGAAAGAAATACACTGTAAACATGTTTTAAATTTTTGCATGTTTACTTGACTATAGTCACGTCTATTTATTTACCACTGGTTAATTGTGAAAGTTTTATGAACCGGTAATTTCAATATTTGTGCTGTATGGTCTGATAAGCCAAAGTCTAATACATCGGATTTACACTTCTTTAGATTATGTGCAAAGTTATCGATGCAAGTCATGCTCGTAAGTCGCGTTGGCTGATTTATTTCCAATTTTAGATTAAAATTTAAGAGCAAACATTCCAATTCTATTAAAGTATTATTACGCTTAAGACAGTCAATGTTAAAATCACCTGCAATTACGAATTTTCTCTTTGTTTTATTTCTGTATGAAATGTTTAGTAACAGCTTTTCCAATTGTTCAAAAAATACAGTTAATTTGTTAGACTTTGGTACCCTATAAATACAGACAAAAATAGTTTTGTAATTAATTAAATCAATAGCGCAACTTTCGAATACCCCATTTATGGAGAGTTTGGCTATATCTGAAATTTCTTTATACTGGTGACCTTTTTTTGTAAGAATACACGTTCCGCCTCTTTTACAGTCTTTTCGTGAGTAGAAAAAACGAAGAAAATTAACGAGAAGCGGACACGCACAAAGCTTCTTCTATTAATCTTTCTATATAAAAATCAATTACTGTCCATTAGTCTTACTAAAACTCAAAAACGGCTTGGCCGGTTTTGTTGAATTTTTTGTGTCTATTTGAATGGGCTCCTACATGGTAACCCAGTTATTGGCGCTGTTGTCGAGATCCAAAAACCACCCATGCGAAGCCGGGGTGGATCGGCTAGTTTTAAGTGAAAATAAGTTTTATATGTGATATTATCAGGAAAAAAGTTAAACAATAAACGCTTCAGTTATTTTATAAAACTGTAATCTTATTGACTTGCGGTGAAGTAATACGAGTACAAGCACTTTATCATATTACCTTGATTAAATATTCATCACCACAAATCTTAACCCATTATTAGGTAAACTTATCCAATATTATAATAATAATAAAGGGGTAAAATTATTAGGTATATTAATATGATAAAAGAAACATTTAAGAAAATTCTATTAGGTTCAATTCGCGGGTAGCTTGGTCGGCTGTCAAGTGCTTGTGTCCCGTATTAAAAACTATTTTAAATATAAAACAGCATTTTTAAATAAGTAAACAAGTATATTTAAGAACAATTTTAGTAGTGTTATAAGATACATTAGTAGAATAAAGTGAAAACAATGGTCGTTGGTTGTTACAGTGCAAAATAGTGATCAGCTGTTCGTAACAATATCAGCTGTTTGTCATTAAACCGTATTGCAAATTGCTGCTGTAAACATTTAAGTTATTAAACAAACCTTAAATAGTTAAATGTAAATAAGTTAGTAAAGCATAATTCTAGTTTCTCTATAATCATATCTTCAATATAACTTGAGTCTCACAAGTATCAATAGAGGTACGGAAGTGTTTTCAAATATAAATAGCCACTATCATTATCAAATAAGTGTATTTAATTGTGAAACTTTTACAAATATATTTCCTTAAGCTGAAGTGATGAAAATAATATATTATTGCCATTTAATACTAAAAAGTGTGCGTCCAGTGTCAGAAAAGTGAATGATTATCATAAAAAGTGATTAACTTTACGGTGTAGCAGTGCACCGAACTTGGAAAAAATTCACAATAACCGACTTGCCGTATTTAAAAAACAAGACTGCTAGAAACCATACCAAAAATTCAGCGTAATATCGTAATTACATCGTGGTCGAGTGGCACATTAGGCTACATTTGAACGAGTACATTGAAAGGCGATGATTCGAGCCTCTTAACGTTAGTCTTTTTGTGATTAATTTTTCAACAAATTATATTAACATACTTAGTATCGCGAGACTTATCGACCCACATTTAACAGAAAGCAATAGATATTCATGGGTAAGAATTATAAGCTGATTTCAACAGAGGGCGCTACGATATCCAATAATAATCATATAAAATTTTATAAAATGGATACAGACAGCAATAACATTACTTATCGCAAACCTTGTAGAACAAGTTCATTAAATGACCTTACAAACATGACAAATAACAATGAAAAAAACATATTTGAATCCACAGTAATGAGTATTCCGGATAGCTTACATGACAATAGTAACGTATTAAATTATCTGAGCGAACAAGTTAAAACACTTACGACGCAACTACAGAGTGCTCATCAAGAGATTGAAAATCTAAATAGCGAAAACTTTCGTCTTAAATCTGATCTTCAAAACATAATAAAGACTAACAACGCGTACGAAAAATATACTCAACGCCTGAGAAAAAAAGCATAACACCAGTTTCAAAACGAAAGTGCAAAACATTGCATAACAATAACGTGCCAATTTTTGAACACAATATTAAAAACAATATTAAAAACAATGACGAACTTTCTCAACCATCAGGAGAACATACCAAAAGCTCGTCTCAGATGCATAACGAAGAAACTCAAACGTGTTACGTCTATACAGCAAATAAATCAAAAGAAATATCTACATCCTTTTCTTATAATAACAAAAAACCTCAACTTAATGAAGAACTGACAACAATGATAGCAAATCGTAAACAAAAGAATAAATTATGCATTCTAAGCAGTAACAAAACAGGGTCCCTATCCATAATTGAAGACGTGTTTTCAAATTACTTTGATTTCTGCCATTATGTAATCCCGAATGGTACTATAAAGGAACTTTTATGCAACATAGAAAACAAATTAAAAGACTTTACCTTAAATGATTATTGTATTTTTTGTATTGGAGAAAACGATATTAAAGCTGAGGTGAGTCAAATTAACATAATAAATATGATAAAAGATTCCCTAAAAAAAATAACCCACACTAATAGGATAATTTGTGTACCGACATATATAACAGGAGCACCTATATATAATTTTAAAGTTGAAATGTTTATTAATCTCCTTCATCTTGATATACAGAATAATGAATACGCATACCTATTTGACTGCAACCGTGATCTATCACTAGATATGTTTTCTTATAAAACAGGAAAAATTAATAAATACGGAATAAAAAATATATGTGACCGTATTATGGACAATATTTTAATTGATTTGTGTTCATCTGAACAGATCGACATACAAAAAAATAATAGTATAAAACGCAATACTCCTGATATTTCGACATGGTCTCTAAAAATTGACGAAAAAGAAACCGACACTCAGTTTTTTCTCTGAAAAATATATAAATGTCTTACATCAAAATATTGCAGGACTACTTAACAATAGATGCATTATGTATAAATCTGGAAGAACTCAGAGACATTAACAAATTTATAGACGCTATATGTATAACAGAGCATTTTATGATGGCAGGTCAGGAATTAAACCTAAATGTACCAAATTACATTTTGGCTTCGTCTTACAGCCGAAGCAACAGCAACAGAGGAGGAACATGCATCTTACTGAAAAAAGAACATAAATTGAGGGAATTTTCAGAAATTAGTAAATATTGTCTTGACTATGTATTTGAGTGCTGTGCAATTGAACTTATTGATTTTAAAATTGTTATTATATGTATTTATAGTATACCCAATCAAAATAACTTGTATACATTCTTTCAGAGGTTGGAAAAACTTTTGACTTATTTTGCCAATCTTAATTTAAAAAATATTTTAATTGCTGGTGATTTTAATATAGATGTTTTAAAAAGCAATAATGTTACTTTAGACTTTGAATGTTTATTATTAAGTTATAATCTTAAGCTAGCACTACATGAACCGACGAGACTAGCCGGTCAAACATGTATCGACAATTTTGCACATAATTTCAAAAAGTGTTGTAAAACTGAAATTTTAGAATTAGGTCTCTCAGACCATACTGCTCAGTTAATCAAAGCACCTGCTAAAAAAATACCGACATTAAATTTTTGGCGTACCAGAAAACGTGATTATAGCTCAGAGAACATAGAAAAATTTAAAATGTGTATTAAAAGTTTATCTTTTTGAATATTTACCATGCTAATGACCCAAACATAGCCTACCAATATTTTATTGATGATTTTAAACTTTTTTATGACCTTTGTTTTCCGCAAATACAAGTTTTGATAAAAGTCAATAGTAAACCAAAATGGGTATCCTATGGAATCAAGGTTTGCAGTAGAAAGAAAAAAGATTTGCTTTGGAAATTCAGATTGAATTCAACTAAAGAGAACAAATTAAAATATGTAAAATATAGTAATTTTTTTTAAAATAATTATAACCCTAACGAAACGTGCACAAAATAATTATAAAATAAAAATCTCAAGTAATAAAAGTAAAACAGCGTGGCAAATTATAAACAAAACAAGACTCAATACACCTAAAGGAACTATTGTCAACATAAAAATTAATGATCGAATTTGCATAGATAATCCTAAAAAAATAGCTAACGCGTTTAATAATTATTTTATTGAAAAAGTTAATCCCCTTCCGGATGCCGGGAAAAAAGTAAATACTACAATTAAAAACCAATTAAATTCAATGTTTCTTGCACCAAGTTCACCATACCAAATAAATAAGATTATAAAAACATTGAAAAACACGAACAGTGTAGGATACGATGGTATATCCACAAAAATAATTAAAGCAGTAAGTGAGGATATATGCCACCATCTGAGTCACATCATTAACTTATGTATATCAACAGGAATATTTCCAAAAGACCTTAAATTATCAATTATAAAACCATTATTCAAAAAAGGAAATAAACAGTTAATGGAAAATTATAGACCTATAGCATTATTATCAATATTCTCGAAAATTTATGAAAAATATCTTTATGGTGAAATAAATTCCTATCTCGAAAAACAAAAAATTTTGTGCAATGAACAAAAAGGGTTCCGGCAAAATAAGACCATAAATATGGCCATTTATGAATTCATTGAAAATATTATATGCCATGTTGACAAAAGATTTCCCATTTGTGCTATTTACTGCCATATGTCACAGGCATTTGACTATGTAGACCATAATATACTTATTAATAAACTTGACGCTTACGGTATTAGAGGAAATGTCTTAGATTTAATTCGTTCCTACTTAAATAATCGACACCAAATAACAGAAGTAACTAGAGTGAATCTTGAAACAAAAAGAAATATACACTTCCAAGAAGCGCTATGTATCATATGGCGTGCCCCAAGGCAGTGTACTGGGGCCACTCTTATTTATTATATATGTTAACGACTTGCCAAATGCAGCGACACAGCCTATTACACTATTTGCTGATGACAGTACTGTTACAATTGCATGTAAGGACATTAATCATTATAAATTTGACATCAAAAACGCATTGACATCTATAATTTCATGGCTAAACAATAATAATTTAAAAATCAATTTAACAAAGACAAATGCACTTTGGACAAAGATCACAAAATCCATTAAATATAAATTTGGTTTATGATAATTACACGATAAGTGAAGTTACTTCTACCCGCTTTCTTGGCTTAATTATAGACAGCAAATTAAATTGGAAAGAACACATTAACGTATTAAGTAAAAAAATCAGCAATCTTTCATACGCCCTTCATAAATTTGCTCCAACTATCAACACAGATACGCTTTTTTCGGCATACTATGGTCTTGTTGAATCTGTTCTCAGATATGGCATCATATTTAGGGCCAACTCAACTAACACAGATATGGTATTTAAAATGCAAAAGCGATGCATACGGGCCATGTTTGGTATTCAAAGTACGGAGAGCTGTAAGCCATTATTTATCAAACACAAAATTCTCACACTTCCATCACTATATATATTGGAAATAGCTTTATTCGTTAGAAGCAACCCACACTTGTTTCCTCGCCTATCAGACAATGTAAGACGTAATCGCCGAGACAACAATAGACTATGTGCTCACCCTGCTAAAACAGTGCTACTGCGTAAAAGTGTAGTATGCAAAGCTCCATTAATATGTAACAAAATTCCAAACGACATTAAACAATTGAATACAGGATTATTTAAGAAAACATTAAAAAAATATTGACTGCAAAATGCTATTATAATGTTAATGACTTCCTTAACGACAAATCTTGAATCATGAATGTAACAAACTTATTTAACTACTATTTACTACTTTATTATATACATTGTTAATATCATTGTATTGTTAATGCCATTGTATAATTATTTTTGATAGGATATAATTGACATTTATTACATTCAATTACTTCATGTTCTGATAAATTATTTAGTAGATATTATACCTTTTGTCATAACTCATTAATTATCTGTTACAGCTATCTTTATTTTCTATTTTTTTTCTCATATTTGTACACCAACTATGGTCAAACATGTTGATTCAAAATTATAACTTTAAGACCAATAATAAACATCAAATGTATTATTATCTACACATGTTTTTGCAAATAAATATATCTTATCTTATCTTATCTTCAATATGACAGTTAAAATCATTTCCTAATAATGGGTCCTTACATATGGAATTGGCGTTTTGTCGTACTGACCACTTTGATCTGAAATATCTCCTCTTTGGTTAAGAATTCTGAATTCAAATTTATAAATTCATTTAACTGGTACATTTGAGTTTTGAAAATAGTCATTCATTTGTTTTTTCCTCATTATTTTTTTCTTTGGCATCGCTTATTACCGCACAATGGAAAACATGAAATATCGGTATATTTACGAGTACGAGTTCTACCGTGGCACCATTGCTGCAGAAACAGCTCGAAGGATTAATGATGTGTACTACACTGGTGTCGCAAAACAAAGCAAAGCCCAATATTTATGAAGAGAGGTGTTGGTGTAAAAGAGTCCATCCTCACATTTAGTCCTGTGGGTGTCGTGTGCCATGGGAAATCTTAGAAATATCTAAGGAGAAGTTTTTAGTATATCGAGACAATCTCGAGCTAAAACCCAAACTCACCTATATCGAGCTAAAACTAAAATTTACTTTGTCAAAATTTGTGGAGTATGAATTAGAATGAAATTTTGAAATTGTGGAATTTAGTTCAATTTAGAGATTGTCTCGAATTCCGGACTAATACTCTTTCAATAGTGAGCGGTATAATCATATCGTTTACACTAGACGTATAAAACGTGTACAGCAGCGTCGAAGTTGCAAGACATCTGGTGCTGCGATGGTCGATATACCTGCTAACTGTAACGATTTAGGCATATCCTCGCTACAACGGGAAATAACTTTTGGGGCTGATGATTATGAAGAAGAATGTTATGTGTCTCGAAGTGGTAAGTTTTGTGCAGAGCGATAGCTATACTCTAGTGCTTCCTACATTACCTATTAGTCCTATACATTAGAAATCATATTAATTATTCAATGTTGTTTACGTGGTAGAGCCATGCTGCAATTATATTAGTAGTATAGTTGTAGCACGAATGGGTCGGCTTGACCGGGGAAGGACCACGCTCTCACAGAATACCAGCGTGAAATGGTAGCTTGATGCTGCTGTGTTTCGTATGGTGAGTGTAGAGAACCGGAGACCCTTTTTACTGGAAATGAGACATTCCATCTTAGTCCTCACGAGTGACAACGCATCTGCATTTTGATTTGTAATCGAAGATAAATGTAGATATCTATGGGCTACAGCAGCCACTTACCATCAGATGGACTGTGTGCTCGTTTGTCACCCTATCCTATAAAAAAATGTAAATAACGAGTAACGCTAAATATCTGTTCCATTATAATTAGAAAACAAAACTATTAAGAAACTTTTAGAAGTTTTTAGTAACAAGGTATTAAGTATTAACTTACTTATTTGTTTTTTGGAGATTCATCTCCCAGATGCAATAATACATTTTAATGTGCTTGTTTCCGAACACTTTAACTTCTGAAATCTCTAAAAGATTACTTTTGTTCTACCGGGATAAAGTTATTCTAAACTTATCTTGACGTTTGGTGTTAAATTATTCAAGTTTATAAGTATAGTACATTTACTCGGTGATTTATAACAGAATTTCTTGCAATTTATGTATTATTTACGTATGTATTTATTATTTAGTAGTGCTTTGTTTTAACGTTACATCGACACTAGTATTTTGTCCTGTGTCGTGGGGGGATAGTTTAATAAACATAAATTTCACAAGGAAAAACATCCAGACCCGGAACAATTACTTGTAGACCGTATAAATACCTGTTCGGTGCGTAATTCGAACCAGCGGCCCTTAGCGCTGTAACTCATTGCTAAGCCACTGCGCCACGGAGCCGTCTGCAGTAAATTACAGTAAATTAAAAATATTTATTGGTGTTACTTGATACAGTTATTTCCTAAATCTTATTTATTTACACAACATTAAAATATTTACTACCATTGATTAAAACTACTTTTACGGATTTTGTAGCGTTTAATTACAATTATTTTTAATTCCCGACGTTTCGGATGCTTTCTACCCATGGTCACGGAGACTGAGGTGACTGACGTCCCGATGTCAATGTTAACCCAGAGTACCTTCCTTATGCTTGAAAAGGTTTACATTGACATCGGGACGTCTGAATAGTAGTAGTAGGATTTTTTTTCTATAGAAGAGGGGGCAAACGAGCATGTGGCTCACCTGATGTTAAGTGACTACCGCCGCCCATGATCAACTGTGACACCAGGGGAATTGCAGATGCGTTGCCGGCCCTTTAGAAAGGAGTAAGCTCTTTTTTTGAAGGTCCCAAGGTCGTATCGGTCCGGAAAAATCGCAGGTGGTAAATTATTCGGTTGTACGCGGAAGAAAACTCCTTTTGAAACGTACAGTGGTGGACCGCCAAGCATCCAGATTATGTGGATGGTATCGGGACGTTTGCCGCGTAGTGTGTTCACGAAATTTGGCGGCTGGGATTAATCCGAACAATTCCTCAGAGCACTCTCCATGGTATATGCGAAAGAAAATACAAAGGGATGCAACATCTCTTCGCAGTGGCAGTGAATCGAGCCGATCGGAAAGCACTCGGTCGTCGACGATTCGAGCCGCTCCACGCTGGATGCGGTCAAGTGGAAAGAGCTGGTACTGGGGAGCCCCAGCCCAGAGATGGGAACAGTATTCCATGTGAGGCCAAACCTGCGCCTTGTAAAGTTGCAGGCGGTGTGCCGGCATGAAATACTGTCCCGCTCTGCTGAGCACGCCAAGCTTTTTAGAGGCCAATTTGGCCTTCCCTTCCAAGTGACCACGAAACTGCACGTCACTCAATATGTCGACGCCGAGGATTCCGATACTGGCTGAGGCAACAAGGGGAGTGCCTTGAAACTGAGGGGATACGACAAAGGGGTTCTTTTTAGCGGTTAACGCGCAAACTTGTGTCTTCTGGGGGTTAAACTGGACTAGATTTAGTTGCCCCCAATCCGAGACTCTGTCCAGCAGAGACTCGACTTCAGACACAAGTTTGTCCCGGCACGCAGAGACGTTTTCCCGAGAAATATTGGCTCGGCCGGTGTAAAGAGCATCATCAGTGCTGTCATCTGCATAGCAATGAATGTTACGGGTCTGCAACATATCATTGATATGGAGAAGAAACCGCGTTGGCGATAGCACGCAGCCCTGCGAAACACCAGCATTAATAGGCTTGCAATCGGAGCTTGCACCGTCTACAACGACCTTGATGCTCCTATCTGCAAGATAGGAGCATCAAGGTCGTGATATATATGATATATATATAAGGTCGTGATATCAATGATATGTTGCATACCCGTAACATTCATTGCTATGCAGATGACAGCACTGGTGATGCTCTTTACACCGGTCGAGCCAATATTTCTCGGGAAAACGTCTCCGAGTGCCGGGACAAACTTGTGTCTGAAGTCGAGTCTTTGCTGAACAGAGTCTCGGATTGGGGACGACTAAATCTAGTCCAGTTTAACCCCCAGAAGACACAAGTTTGCGCGTTAACCGCTAAAAAGAACCCCTTTGTCGTATCCCCTCAGTTTCAAGGTACTCCCCTTGTTGCCTCAGCCAGTGTCGGAATCCTCGGCGTCGACATATCGAGTGACGTGCAGTTTCGTGGTCACTTGGAAGGGAAGGCCAAATTGGCCTCTAAAAAGCTTGGCGTGCTCAGCAGAGCGGGACAGTATTTCATGCCGGTACACCGCCTGCAACTTTACAAGGCGCAGGTTCGGCCGCACATGGAATACTGTTCCCATCTCTGGGCTGGGGCTCCCCAGTACCAGCTCCTTCCACTTGACCGCATCCAGCGCAGAGCGGCTCGAATCGTCGACGACCGAGTGCTTTCCGATCGGCTCGATTCACTGGCGTTGCGAAGAGATGTTGCATCTCTTTGCGTATTTTATCGCATCTATCACGGGGAGTGCTCTAAAGAATTGTTCGGATTAATCCCAGCCGCCAAATTTCGTGAACGCACGACACGGCAAACGTCCCGATACCATCCACACCATCTGGATGCTTGGCGGTCCACCACTGTACGTTTCACAAGGAGTTTTCTTCCACGTACAACCTCTCTGTGGAATAGTTTATCACCGGCGATTTTTCCGGACCGATACGACCTGGGGACCTTCAAGAAAAGAGCTTACTCCTTTCTAAAGGGCCGGCAACGCACCCGCAATTCTCCTGGTGTTGCGGTTGATCATGGGCGGCGGTAGTCACTTAACATCAGGTGAGCCGCATGCTCGTTTGCCCCCTCTTCTATAAAAAAAAAAAAAAAAAAAAAAGAAAACTGGTGATCCAATCGCACAATTTCTCGGGAAGCCCATAGGAAGGGAGCTTCGAAAGAAGCGCTTTGTGCCAAACCCGATCGAAGGCCTTCGCAATGTCCAGACTAACGGCCAATGCCTCCCTCTTGGACTCTACTGCCTCCGCCCATCTGTGAGTTAGGTAGACCAGAAGATCACCAGCTGACCAACCACGGTGAAAACCGTATTGGCGGTCACTAATCAGCTGGTGATCCTCAAGGTACCTCATGAGCTGGTAGTTTACAATGGACTCCATTGTTTTGGAGAACAAGGAGGTGATGGCGATAGGCCGGTAGTTGGACGGGTCTGAGTGGTCGCTTTTTTTAGGGATCGGGTGGACGAAAGCCGTCTTCCATGATTTTGGGACTACGCCTAGGGAGTAGGAGTACCGGAAAAGACGCGTTAAAACCGGTGCCAACTCTGGAGCACACGTCCTCAGCACAATTGGGGGGATTCCGTCAGGCCCACTCGACTTGTGGATGTCCAGGGAGAGGAGTGCTTTGCGAACCGAGCGCTGAGTGAACTGCACTTCCGGCATGGAGCACTCATACCGCGGGATGGTCGGCGGCGTACTCCCCCCGTCATCGAGAGTCGAGTTAGACGCAAAGAAAGAGCCTAGAAGATCAGTTTTCTCCTTTGCGGTGTGGGCCAGTGAGTCGTCCTCCCTGTGCAGAGATGGAAGAGATGGCTGACAGAAATTTCCCTGGACAGCCTTGGCGAGAGACCAGAATGCACGGGTTCCAGAAGGAAGACGAACTAGTTTCTTGCCAATTCTGCCTATGTGCTCTGACTTTGCTTTGGCAATGACTCTTTTGAAGGACCTAGAGGCGGAGTTATACTTCTTTTATAGAGCGCTGGTGTTTACATCCCTGGACGCTGATGCGTCAGCCCAGGCTTGGTAGCACTTCTGCTTAAAGCATGATGCTATTTTACAGGAGCGACCAAACCATGGCTGCGATTTGCCTCCAATGGGCACCACAGAGGAAGGAATAAAAAGTTCCATACCCTGAAGTACCACATCAGCAACGGAATCCGCAACAACGTTGGGATCGTCCGGCGAGAAGCAAACCCGTCCCCAAGGGTAGGATGCAAAGAAAGACCGCATCTCATCCCAATCGGCTGACCTATAGTGCCAAACACGGCGGCAGCCTGCAGAATGCAGCCGCGATTTCAGCGTGAGTGGCACCACACTCCGGACAAGACAATGGTCCGAGGAGCCTAAAGGGGCGTCGACGGAAATCTGATATCCGTCCGGGTGAGAGGTCAGCAGAAGGTCCAACAAGGAAGGTGCATGTTCCTCCACATCTGGAATCCGCGTAGGCGAAGTAACCAGTTGTGTCAGACCATATGCCAAGGCAAAATCATGAACAGATCTCCCCGCATGATCGGTTAAACGTGAACCGAGCCATTCGGCGTGATGGGCGTTAAAGTCGCCGAGGATCACGATCTCTGCGGAAGGGATCTGCTGTAGCAACGAATCTGCAGCCATTTGGACGTGGTCGAAGAGTCGGTCTGTTTCGGCATTACCGCTATGGGACCTATAGAGGCACCCGTAGACGCGCGGATGGTCGTCGCTGTCTACGCGTAGCCAAAGGATGGACAGGTCCGAACCTTCAAGTCTGCCGAGGCGTCGAGAACAGATGTCCTCTCTGACGTAAACGCAAACTCCAGCCCGAGGCACAAAGGAGTGTTCCAGTTTGTACCGCCGGAGAGGACACCTGCGTCTCGGTCAGAAAGAGCAGAGTCGGCCTCGCCGTCTCGAGATGATAGTGGACGGCGGTTAGGTTAGAGTGAAGTCCCCTGGTATTGCAGAAATTCACGGACAGCGTGGCAGGGGTCGCCTTGGTCTTGTTGCTCCGTTTGCCCCGAGCAGTTTTAGTCTTGAGCGGAATTTGGCCCCCCCCCCCCAGAATACGCGGGGCAGCCTGAGCACCCACGCTCAGAAGTGGAGAAACATGGTCGTGGATGCTCAGCGAGGGATTCTCCAGGGGTGCTGGTACCCTCCTGGGGTAGTCTATCATTGAATTCCGCTACCATGTTGATGGGGGGGGGGGGGATTTGGGCCTCCGGCCACCTGCACTCACCAGACGAAACGCGGAAGCAGAGCTTCCACTTCACGCCGGTATTCTGTGAGGTCGTGGTACCACCCCGGTTTGAGCCGGCCCATACGTGCAACAGCAAAGCTGCCGCGTGGCTCTACCACTGTTAAATTATAAAGATGTATATAAATATTAAAAGATATAAAATTCTCCTTTCTGGTCTCTGATAAATGTTTAGATTCGTGTGTTATATTTTAAAATATAAGATAGTAGTATATAGATCAACACAACTTTTGGCAGGAAGTCGTGTGTCAATTGTTTTTATCACAAGTTAAAGTTCGTTATCCGTAGCAGAAATGGAATTAACGTGATAAGATTTTGGGGCGATTATTTTTTACGATTTTGAATCTATTCGCAAGATTGCAATGCTCGTCTTCAAATTGGTTTTCGGAGGGAAGCACCTCATTTGAGCACCGTAAGCGACTGTAATGCGATTTATTTTCCCAAAAATCAAAGATTTGGTGGGAGGTTTGACCTCTTATTGACTTCTTATTCGCTTATTTACAGTACCAGAAGCGGCTTTGATAGTTTTTAACTTGTACGTGAAAAACATGTCCTCAGACCAATGGTTCTCATGTTTCTTTGAATGGCTTGAACAATTGAAAATAATTTTAAAATGTAATATAAATTATATGGAAAGACAGTTAATATATTAGGTTACATATAAATTGGTTTATTATAAAGTAACACAAAACTTTTAGTATACCCCATACTTTGAGTATTAAACCTAAGCAGGTGGCATCGCAAGGCATACTCCTCTGTAAAAGGTACGAGAGTCAGACTCATACCCGTTATATAAAACTAGTTGCTACGCGTCGTGCGCCATTTTGCAAGTGTTCGTGTCAGTCTATCGAGCTCCGACAAAAATGCCGAATTGCAGTGTATTTTTATGCAAAAATACTCAAAAACATCAAATCTACAAAAGGACAATGTGACTTTTATCCATACTAATATTATAAATGCGAAAGTAACTCTGTCTGTCTGTCTGTCTGTCTGTCTGCTCCTCTTTCACGCCTAAACGGCTGAACGGATTTTGATGAAATTTGGTATGGTGATAGATGATAACCTAGAAATGGTCATAGGCTATAAATAATCACGCCATCGTTCTTAGGGGGTAGGCAGTAGGCAGATAACTAAATTGAGTTAGTGATTTTTAGTCGTTTTTGTTGGGACTTTTGCTCTTTCACGTATAAAAGGCTGAACAGATCTGTAAGGTAATAGATGGTTACCTAAAAACGGATATAAGATCAAAATGATCACGTCATAGTACTTAGGGGGTAGGAAGTAGGCAGAAAACTGAATTGAGTTAGTGATTTTTTATGGTTTTTGGTGGGAATTTTGCTCTATCATGCCTAAACGGCTGAACGGATTTTGATGAAATTTAGTTAGGTGATAGATAGTAACCTAGAAAAGGATATGGGCTATTAATATTCATGCTATCGTACTTAAGGCGTAGGCAGTAGGCAGAAAACTAATTAAGTTAGTGATTTTTAATAGTTTGGTTTAAAAGTTTACCTCATTCACGCCTTAACGTATGAACGGATTTTTATAAGACTTGATTAATATAAAGATAGGATCCTAGGCACGGACACAGGCTACTTCTTACGGCGGGAAAATACCTCATTCCCGCGGAAATCTAGCGTGATCGTGTCAAGAAGCGAATGACGCCATAGCTACTGAAATGATTTTGATGTTTTTTTTTAAATGAGTGTTACTAAGACTTAAAGTTAGTATTTGATCACTTTTCTAACTTAGAGGGTCGGTGGGCGCCATAATTTAGGGAATTTATTATAAAATTTTGATGCATCTGTCTTTATTTAACAGTTTTACTTGGATCGAAACTTAGCGACATACCATCACACTACTTAACTTATAGGGTAGGAAGGTACCAAAATTCAGACTACTTTTTACTTCGGGAAAATATCTCATTCCCACAGGAACCTATACACAGCTACCTATCTACAACATTAAAACTCTGTCTAGAATCACATTACGCCATAGCTATTGATCTGATTTGTATACGATTTTTTATTCAACTGACTGTTAAATTACATACAGATAAAATCTAATTACCTACACCACAGAATTAATATAGTACTACATAACTAGCTACGCTTTAAACTTGAGGAGGTAATTAGATAGACATTTATACGAACTTTATGCTCAGTAATCAATCATAGTGATAAGTTAATACTCATTTTAGACAAAGAAACGGATAGGTAATCAGTTCATCACCGAAATTATAACACCTACACTTAGTTTGTTTACTATTCAACGAGGGAAAATAATTCAATATAACGCAAACCTTCAAATCATACGTCGTCGTAGTGAATACAAGACGCTGCGCCGAGCGAAGAGGCGGTGCAGCGCGAGGGGAGGGCCGTGCCCAACTGTGCCTACCCAAGCGGGCAGACGCACGAGGGCAGACGTCGTCGTCGCACGTATGCGAATATTGAAATATTGCGTTACGAAACTCTATTCGTTGCGTATTTTTGGTTAGCTAAAAACGTTCTTTTTAAATTCAGAGTTGAAATAGGTACTACGGTCTACGCGTAGGGTCTGTAAGCTTTAATTTAGTCCTTTGTTTTAGATATCTAAATAAATATTTGGTAGGTTATTATTTTTGAGTCCAAGTTGACGTCATTTTCGTATTTTTATTAAGTACTTAGTTACATTTTAATTATTAGGTAGTTAAGGTAGCTGTTAGATGTAGGTATTTTCTTAACCAATCATTCATATCTCTAGGTTTACTCAGATACGTATTATTCTTTATTTTTGCAGTCGCTTTCATTTGTTAATTCTCAATTTTATTCATGTGTAGGTTAAGTGTTTTTTAGCTCACATCAGGATGTTTATAGTTCGTAGTAAATTAGTTTAGTAATAGATTTTGTCATTATATTATAGTACTTTTATGTTAGTTTTGATAGATAAGTAGGTAGTACCAGTAGTGAAGAAAATTGTGTATTGTGGTGTGGTACATAAATTCAATATTTTTGAATTTATTTAGTTAATTTAGGTTTTAGGTATAAAAGGTTTGTCAGGTGCATAGTTGTTTCGGTTCAATACGTTATTGATTGATTTAGATATTTAGGTTATAAGTAAAAAAGTTTGCTTTATCGAAGTTTTTATAAAAAATTGTCTTACGTTGTAGTTTTTAAAACTACCGATTTTACAAATCTTTAATTATTGTTTTATTGTTTTCGATATGCCACGCAAACGTAAATCCAATCTAAGCCGTAGTTCTAGCAGAGCTCGAACTGCAAAAGTTGCTAGAAGCCAAGAATCTGAAGAGCAGACTCAGACGCGTCAGATGTTAGATTCTCAGCGTCATGCGACTCAAAGAGCTTCTGAGACCTATACGCAGACTCAAGCCCGTAGGACCTTAGATGCTGAGCGCCACGCATCTCAAAGGGCCTCTGAGACGTTTACACAGACTCAAGCCCGTCAGGCCCTAGATGCTGAACGCCACGCATCTCAAAGAGCCTCTGAGACGTTTACGCAGACTGAGACCCGTCAGGCCCTGGATGCTGAACGCCACGCATCTCAAAGGGCCTCTGAGACCTATACGCAGACTCAAGCCCGACAAACCTTAGATGCTGAGCGCCACGCATTTCAAAGGGCCTCTGAGACGTTTACGCAGACTCAGGCCCGTCAGACCCTGGATGCTGAACGCCACGCATCTCAAAGAGCTGCTGAGACAGTGGAACAGACTCAGACACGTCGAGTTTTAGATGCCGAACGTCACGCGCAATTGATTGCGGCAGAGACTGACGAAGATTCACAAAGACGACGTCTTTTAAAGAAAGAAAGAGGCAGAAAGAAGACGTACGTTTTCAATGAGTACGTGGGAGGCATTTAATGGTGCCGCTTTTGAGTATGACCCTTTGATCGACTATGTTAATCACCGATTGGTTATCATTGGGAGAATGGATAAAAAATGCAGATATTGTGAAGCACTGAAATGGAAAGAAGAAACTCCAGGTATGTGCTGTTCTGGTGGAAAGGTTAAAATTCCATTACTTGGCGAACCAGAGGAGCCTCTTAAATCTTTACTTTTATACGACAGTAACGAATCGCGCCGGTTTTTAAGCAGGATTAGAAAGTATAATTCTTGCTTTCAGATGACGTCATTTGGTGTAGATAAGGAGGTCGTAATGCCTGGATTTTCACCTACTTTTACCATCCAAGGACAGGTGTATCACAGGATTGGTTCCTTACTTCCCGCAAATAATGAACAACCAAAGTTTTTGCAACTTTATTTCATGGGCGATGAAAAAAACGAAGCTGATCGCAGGTGTCAAAATATACAGGGAATCGAAAGGGATACTGTTTTAAAAATCCAGAGAATGTTGCATGAACATAATCGCCTTATCAATACTTTCAAAACAGCACTAGAAAGAATGCCGAGAGAGGATTATAGGTTGGTGATGCACCCCGATCGCACACCAAGTGGGGAACATGAAAGGCGGTATAATGCACCGTTAATAAATGAAGTCGCAGCCTTGGTTACAGGCGAACAGTTTGCTTTCCGTGATATAGTTTTACAGGCCCGAGATGACACATTAACCAGGGTGCCTGATACTCATAAATTTTATGATGCGTTGCAATATCCGATCATATTTAGTAAGGGACAAGAGGGGTACCACTTTCAAGTTCCTCAAATTAATCCTGTAACAGGTCTTCCCTTGCATAACAAAAAGGTTTCATGCATGGATTTTTATGCCTACAACATGATGATACGAGAAAACAACTTTAACATTGTACAAAGATGCAAGCAACTGGCCAATCAGTTTTACGTTGACATGTACGTTAAAGTTGAAAGCGAGAGGTTACGGTACATATCATTAAATCAAACTAAACTAAGAGCAGAGAATTACATCCATCTTCAAGACGCTGTGGCAAATGACGCTAATTTAAATCCAAATAACTTAGGTCGTATGGTCATTTTACCATCTTCATTTGTAAATAGCCCGCGGTACTTACACGAATATACTCAGGACGCGTTTGTTTATGTGCGTACACATGGTCGCCCTGACTTATTCGTCACCTTTACTTGCAACCCAGCCTGGCCCGAAATAGTCAATCAGTTGATGCCGGGGCAAAGCGCAATAGATAGACATGATGTAGTCGCAAGAGTTTTTAGACTAAAAGTTAAAAAACTAATGGATGTGATTAATAAAGGCCGAGTGTTCAGAGAAGTGCGCTGCTTTATGTACTCTGTCGAATGGCAGAAACGTGGACTGCCACATGTCCATATATTATTGTGGTTAAAAGATAAGTTACGACCCGATCAAATAGATAACATAATCAGCGCTGAAATACCGGATCCTAACATTGACAAGACTCTCCATGACATTATTGTAAAAAATATGATTCACGGTCCATGCGGACCCGAAAATCCACAGTGCCACTGCATGAAAGACGGAAAATGCACAAAAAAATTTCCTCGCAAGTTAGTGAAAGAGACCGTTCACAACGACCACGGATACCCGCAGTATCGTAGAAGAGCGCCAGCAGACGGAGGTCGAACAGCAACCGTGAAGCTCCGAAATGGTAGCTACGTTACGGTTGATAATAGTTGGGTAGTCCCCTATTCACCAATTTTATCAAAAATGTTTAACGCCCACATAAATGTTGAGGCATGCAGTTCAGTACGCGCCATCAAATATATTTGCAAATATATAAACAAGGGTAGTGATCAAGCTATTTTCAATTTTAGAAATACTGATCTTGTGAATCCCGTAGATGAGGTACAAACTTATCAGTCTGGTCGGTATGTCAGCAGCAACGAAGCCGTGTGGCGTCTGTTAGCATTTCCGTTGCACGAAAGGCATCCCACCGTGACACATCTCAGCGTGCATTTAGAAAATGGTGAACGCGTTTATTTTAATGAACACAATTTCCACGAACGAATAACTACTCCGCCAAAAACCACACTCACTGCTTTTTTTGATCTTTGTATCAGAGATGAGTTTGCAAAAACTCTTCTTTATGTCGAGGTGCCGAGGTATTATACTTGGGATGCAAGTAGGAAAACTTGGAAACGCCGCATTCAAGGTACTTCAGTTCACGATTGGCCTGGCGTCAAATCTGGAGATGCTTTAGGACGAGTTTATACAGTTCATGTTAGTAACATGGAATGTTTTTGTCTACGCATGCTTTTACACCATGTGCGCGGACCTACCTCTTTCAATGATCTAAAAAAATACAACACACAAGATTATCCTACATTTCGAGAGGCATGTGAGGCAAGAGGATTACTGGAGAATGACAACCATTGGGATGTGACACTGGAAGAAGCTGCTCAATGTAGATCAGCAGGCAAGATGAGAGAGCTATTTGCTGTATTAGTAGCGACATGTGGTCTTTCAAATCCTCAACAATTGTGGGATAAATACAAAAATGATATGACCGACGATATATTGCACAGATTACAAGAGCAAAATCCCAATGTCACGTACAGTGATTTAATTTACAATGAGGGTTTGACAAAAATTGAAGACCAGGTTAAAACAATTTCTGGAAAGGATTTATCAGATTATGGAATGATCAGACCACAGAGAACCGAGGAAATCAGTAGCGATTTAATACGGGAACTAGATTACGATACTGCTTCCTTACAACAACAATTGACAGAGTCTGTTCCACGTTTGATCCCAGAACAAAGGTTAGTATTTGACAATGTTTTCAAAAAAATCGAAGATGGCGAAGGTGGTTTGTTATTTTTGGATGCTCCCGGAGGCACGGGAAAAACCTTTCTTTTAAACTTGCTTTTAGCGCAAATCCGAAAAGATAAAGGAATTGCTGTAGCAGTTGCCTCTTCCGGAATAGCCGCCACTCTGCTCAATGGTGGTCGAACGGCACATTCGGTGCTTAAACTGCCATTAAACTTAGCCCATGAAGAAATGCCAGTCTGTAATATAAGTAAAAACAGCGAGCGTGGACGTATGTTGCAGCAATGTAAATTATTAGTTTGGGATGAGTGTACTATGTCCCATAAAAGAGCAATTGAAGCTCTAGATCGGACTTTGAAAGACATCAAGAGTAATCCAAATATCATGGGGGGGATGGTGGTACTTTTAGCGGGCGATTTTAGACAGACTTTGCCGGTTATCACTAAAGGCACCCCTGCAGATGAAATAAATGCGTGTTTAAAAGCGTCAACGTTATGGGTGCACGTAAAAACGTTTAGTCTGTCTACAAATATGAGAGTGCAACTACACAATGATGTACAATCTGGACATTATGCTGCTGCTCTTCTTAAAATTGGAGAAGATCGTGTGGCAAAGGATGGTAATGGCATGATTACATTGGATCGTGAATTCTGCAATGTTGTGCATAATCCAGATGATCTAAATAACTTCGTCTATAGCGAACTGCTAACTAATATGAGGAATAGAGACTGGTTATGTGAAAGAGCAATTTTAGCGCCGACGAATGAAATGGTGGGACAGATAAACGAGCAAATTATGTCACGCGTGGAAGGTGATATTGTTGAGTTTCTCTCTGTAGACACTGTAATGGATACTGAACAAGTAACATCATACCCTGTAGAATTTCTTAATTCTTTAGAACTGTCGGGAGTACCTTCACACAAACTGAGGCTGAAAGTAGGCGTTCCTGTCCTTTTAATGCGGAGTTTAGATGCACCAAGACTGTGTAATGGCACACGGTTGCAAGTGACACACCTCGGTCGCAATATTGTAAAAGCAATCATTATGACTGGAATGGCAAAAGGAGAGAACGTTTTAATCCCCCGTATACCCATAATTCCGACAGATTTGCCATTCCAGTTTAAGAGATTACAGTTTCCGCTGAAAATCGCATTCGCTATGACGATAAATAAAGCTCAGGGGCAAACATTAAAAGTAGCCGGCATTAATTTAGAAAAGAGTTGTTTTTCTCACGGACAATTATACGTGGCTTGCTCACGTGTTTCAAGTCCACAGAATCTCCATGTGTTGGCCAGAGAGGGAAAAACAAAGAACATAGTTTACAAAAATGTACTACAGTAATAAGGCCTCTTATTGTTAGCTTCCTACATTATTATACTACTTACATTAAGTTAGTACTTCCTACGCAGACGATGTTACGGATGTCACACTGTCTAACATCGGGGGTTGGCAGGTAGGTAGTTAGTAGTATTTTAAACCGATTTACATTATTTACTTTTTATATTTACTAAGGAAACATTCGGAGCTATCCATTATGTAGCTTAGGTTGCTTTTGAACAAATTTTGATGTGAAGTTGAGGACTGGAACACGATAGTGGGACATTGATGCATGGGGACTTATAGCCGGGAGAAAACAAAAAAACTTATGCGGACGAAGTCGCGGGTAAAAGCTAGTCTGTGAATATTTTTAACATAATATTGTTCTTAAAACTCGTATTTTCTCAATATTTTCGTAAAACACCAAGTGTTGTCATCGTAGTTCATGAAGTGAAAAATAATCAATTTTTAAATAAATAAAATTTGCTACACAAATTAAATATACTAACGAAAATTTATTTCCTATTAACTGAGTCAGTTAGTGATGAGTAATAATCATTATATATATGTGGAAATCCACTATAATATACATTACAGTAGATTTCCAGCTCAATCTCTACACAATTCTGAATATATTATAATTTAGTGTAATCAATAACTCGTATTTACCAAAATATTATACAAAATAAATATCAAATGAGACGAAACGACACTTGCCACCTCGTAGCAAAAGTATGCATTTTTTAATAAAAGAAACAGGTATCACTGCAACCGAAAGTACTGCAATGTAGTGATGTACACCACAACTTTAGCTATCGATAAGTTAATTGACCATTCGGGTTTATCTGCCGAACTAATTTTTATTTTTTTGTTTAGATTTTATAGTAAAGTATTACAAAAAGCAGTAAATTTTTCTATTGGTAGTTTGATTTCACATATTTCCAAGAGATCTTAGGCAGCTGACTTGGATCGCAGCTTATAGAAATAATGAATGTTGGATACCTAAACGGACTAGCACCATTTGCTCTGAACATTTTGATAAATTATATGCAATATCCCAAGCTATCAATAACAGAAGGTTAGCCGATACTGCTGTACCAAACTTGTGGGAGGTAATGACTAGCTGTAATTATATCAATAGATTAAATATTTTTATTATTACCAATGACACCAATATTATTCTTCTTGAAAATATTTTAGAAAGTTTACAATAATGACCTCTTATATTTACGCGAACATACACATTAAAGAAACTAATCTTACGGATTTTATCGCGTTTAATTTTGACTTTTTGAGTCCCGACGTTTCGGGTGCTTTACAACACGACCTTTAATGTTGCGCTTTTGACAAAGTGTGGCTCGTGCCGAGGCGGTGCGGCACAAAATAAACTTTATCTAAGCGAACAGACTAGATGGAGTGACGACCTGGTAAGAAATTCAGGAGTCCGATGGATGCAAGTGGCTCACAACCGTGTTTTGTGACAATCCTTGGGGAAGAACTATTGAGTAAAAGCTAATTCAGCTGTGGACTTGTGAAGGGTTGTAATTAATGGAAAAATACTAAAAATCACTTTTACCAATGCTGAACTTATGTGGATTATGATGATTTATTTATCGATAATATATCGACATAGTCCTCGCCCCACGTTGCTTACGCATGTAGACAGCGGCAAAAGTGTATTGACTGACAGGTGTACAATTTAATGGTATGCGTAAATGCAATGAACACAAATGTAAATGCTGTAGTGTGCGTGTATAGTAGTACAGTAGTAACAGTAGAGTGTTTTCCTCGCCTCTCCCTGAAATTGACAGACTTTTTGTTTAGGAACTCACGCGCGACGCCTCTCTAGTTGGTTTCATTTTTTTAATAGAATAAGGGTGACAAACGAGCACACAGTCCACCTGATGGTAAGTGGATGCTGTGGCCCATAGACATCTACATTTATCCTCGATTAAGAATCAAAATACAGAAATGCGTTGTCACCACTGAGAACTGAGATGGAATCCCTCGTTTCCAGTAAAAGGAATCTCCGGAACTCTACACTCACCATACGAAACACAGCAGTATTATGCTGCTATTTTACGCTGGTATTCTGTGTGTGCGTGGTCCTTCCTCGGTCAAGCCGACCCATTCGTGATACAACCATATTATAACTGCAGCATGGCTCTACCACGTTTGGAATTATTGAATACTCAAAGACCCCTTACTACTTGTGTTTATGTCTATAGATTCATTCGGTTTCAAATCAAATTTGATGGAGATATTTTTAGTCGTTAGATTCGTATTGAAAATGTACTTAAAATAGAAAAAACATATAAAAGCAATATAATTGTAAATAAAAACATTTTAATTTCAAAAATTGCTCACGTACTAAAATTAAATTTATGTTTGTATATTGTACACCAACACTCAAAATGATAAATGAATGTCTTATGAGAATTGGCAATAGTAATTACTGGTGGATCAAGAGGGTTCACTTTGAGAGTCTACAAAAGGATCAGATTTACAAGAGAAAGGTTTGCAATGTCGCGCGTTAACAAGCTCGCCTCAGACAATCAGAAGTCAAGCAGAAATTGATGGGGCGATGAACACCCACAGTAATGTTACTTTAATTAAAATACTTCACTCAAGCGTAATTAGCAAAATATAAGCGTTAATAATAATAATCTGAAATAAT
The DNA here is from genome assembly GCA_036936625.1 of Parnassius smintheus behrii. Taxonomy (NCBI): domain Eukaryota; kingdom Metazoa; phylum Arthropoda; class Insecta; order Lepidoptera; family Papilionidae; genus Parnassius; species Parnassius smintheus. The sequence continues at coordinate 32,118,573 of JAUPFT010000006.1, forward strand.
ATATATACAACACATAACATAATTAGCGCACATCCTGGAAGTAGTTTGTTCATTTTTTTTTCATTGTTTTACATTTTATCCCAAAAATAATTAAACTACGTAAATTACAGTCACACTAATTCTGTACAGTCATAACAAACTGAAATGGACCGTAACTTAAGGCAATAAGACTTTTAAGAGTGTAGTTTTATTTGATATTATTACTAATTCTGTCATTCAATAAAAATAAAGAAAAATGAACTTTATTTCAAGCATGTTAAAGTCTTTGTGTTCGTGGATTTGTACTGTGACCACAACATACTTCCGGAATTAGTATAACTAATTTGATAAATAATCACTGCATTAAAAAGGTTTAACTAAAAATTCAGTGTGTGTTGGGGTGTCTGAGGGTGCTCTTAAGTATAATAATACACTCATGGACAAATTAAAGAAACGAAAAAATTTCTACTCCTCCACTAGTAGTTGTCGTGTCTGCTGTCCACAAACATTAGTAAATGCTATTTAAAAAAACAGCCAAGCGCGTGTCGGGCCATGTACCATGTAGGTAGACTTCCGAAAACGCCCGTCACAATACGTGAACTTAGAAGGGGCCTCCTTGATACTTTTCACGGTTTGATCGCTCTAACGAGTAAAATTAGGTCTAAACTAAAGGACTTATTTTCAAAGCAGACTTATAGGGAGTGGTATTCGGAAAAGATTAAAAAAAACTTTTGATTTCGAAAATAATACAATATGCATCAAATAATTCACATGCCAACAATGGTATGACTATTTTCCCTATAATTCTACATGTATTATTTCTGGGGGGTGCAGTATCTTAAGATATACATGAACGAAATGAATGACCCTAATATATGCCCTAACGATCCTTCCCCTAAACCACCATTTCTCTAAACTTCTCCGAGGGTCGCTCGCGTCACCAAAAGAAACATGAATTGAACTGTAGACCTACAATAACAACTAACTGAAAAATAAGCGAAAGTGGTATTCGATTCGGTCTCTTGGCAATCGATCCTTGTTGCCTAGCCCGCACAGAAAAACGTTAAGCTATAGTAGTAAAGCTAAATGAAGTGACATTCTAATGAAACTTGCAGATAGTCACTCAGAAAAGTGTTTTGTGGAATCCTTGTGAATTTGTGATGGTCTATTATGTTGATAGTAAATTCATCACATTCATGGAAATTTCTCTACCGAAAGTCAATTACCGACAGTATAGAAATAGAAATTCAGTTGGATTGTTGAGATCTTTACGAGTTTTCAAATTAATTTTGTCTCTATATTTAGAACATTTTATTAATCCTGGAGTCATTCAAAGTTCTAGCAATAAAAGCCGATCGACTGACTTTAATAGCTCGAAAATGTTTTTTGATGTTGGATATTACTTTGAACATAAATTCGAATTAATAAACTATTAAAAGTTCTGAAACTTAAACTTAATACAAGGGCATTCATTGTCTAAAGCAATGTAATAAATGTACGTAAATACGGATTTTTACATTAACGCAAATACTGCACACTTAATTAAAATAATATTACGGATTCTATATACGCGTTTTATGTTCCCGACGCTTCGAGTGATTTTTTTCAGCACCTTTAATTAGTAAATTAGACATTTTTATATTTCATTTGAGCACTTTAATTCTGCGGGGCTCAGTAAAAATTAGAAAGTGTTGGCTTCGCGTATGCATGATCGGCCTAGTCACATTCAAAATCAAAAGCCTTAATATAGGGACACCTTTAAAATAATTTAAAATTATTAATACATAAACGCCCGTTGCCAAGAAACGTAGGCAGAGACTAGGGACAAATAATAAATAACTATTAAGTAAATAGGCTAATATGGATGCACTGTATACATTTATTAAAGTGAGGACCACAAATAGTTGAAATATCGAAAAGTTTGGTCTCACCTGACGGCAAATTGAAGACTGTCCAATCTGTAACATAGAAACATATTTCAAGTTACTCAATGTTTACGTGACCCGAATACTAACAAAGTCTCAAGAAATAAGACAAGCAATATACTTATCATGTCGTAAAAGTGAGTAGGTGGTTTATTGACCCTAAAGGCGTGTTATCGTTAAATTTGCATAAGGCCGAGTATACACATGACCTTCTGCCGGCACTAACCCTCCGTTTTTACGACTTCCACACGCGTCGGTGGCCTAGGTATAAATTCAAATAATATTTTTCTGTTCATCCCTCAAATATACGACTTCATAAGGAAATAAGAAAGTTATAACCATGCTAAAAAGCTCTTACAAAGGTACTGTCAATGAATAATATTAAATTTGTTGGAATGATCAATAATAATAAAAGAAGTGTAACAGAGAGATTTATGAGATATTTATAAAGTTTACAATCACTTTTTACTGTCTTTATTAATGCACATTCTATTTCTATTTTCATGTGGTTTAGGAACGTATTATGCGGCAGTGCGGTGGATATCTGTCTTCAGCGTTGGTCTTGTGATGGACTCCAATTGAGTTCAAATTGTTTTGGTCAAAAAGATTCAGCGTAATGTCATTTAGCTTTAAATACAAAACACATATTTAAATAATTAGCTCAAACACGCTCAGCACATTCGGTATATTTTCTGCGAAAATATTTTTCTTTTAGCCAAAATTATTGCACGTGAATACGATCTCTTACGGTCTCATATCACTAGACTATTTGATTTATCTTAAATTAATAAATTTATTAATATACTTAGTGATTGTTGTATTCGAAAGAAAACCATAGAGGTAACGATTGATTGATTACGATTACGATTTTGACCACCTTGTCCCGTTTATCACTCGTAACGTGGTTTACGTTTGATTTTGGCAGTGCCGGCTGCAATTGTTTTAGTTGCTGACGCACAATAATATTTTAAAAAGCTTATCCCAGACATAGGCCTTTATTTCTATACAGCGCATATTATATGATAACTAACATAGTAATGCTATATGTTTCACAACATATTTTTATTTACAAATATGAAAATAGAGTTAATCTTTATGTTTGATTGTTTAAACATAAATAGCATTCTTCGTAGAGATGGAGACCTGGTGACCTACAATACGAGTATCTTAACCGCCGTAGGCACCAGCGATCCACGGGCAAAGTTGTTATATACTAATTATATGCTATTCATAACTTTAGATGTAACTTTGTTTGTGGTGAGAAATAAACGTTATATTATTATTATTATATTATTATATATTTTTTTTTCTCAAGATTTTATAAAATCTTGGTTTTAAAGAGATGTTCACGGGCCTAAGCCAGATGCGCATCCATTTGGGAATCAAATTTCAAGGAGTCTTCTTGCAAAAATTTAAGGTACGTGTTGATAGGTCAGCCGATTGGGATGGAATGCGGTCTTTCTTTGCATCCTACCCTTGGGGGCGGGTTTGCTTCTCGCCGGACGATCCCAACGTTGTTGCGGATTCTGTCGCTGGTGTGGTACTTCAGGGTATCGAACTTTTTATTCCTTCCTCTGTGGTGACCATTGGAGGCAAATCTCAGCCATAATTTGGTCGCTCCTGTAAAATAGCATCATGCTATAAGCAGGAGTGCTCCCAAGCCTGAGCTGACGCATCAGTGTCCCGGGATGTAAACACCAGCGCTCTATAAAAGAAGTATAATTCCGCCTCTAGGTCCTTCAAAAGAGTCATTGCAGGCAAAGTCAGAGCACATAGGCAGAATTGGCGAGAAACTAGTTCGCCTTCCTTCTGGAACCCGTGCATTCTGGTCTCTCGCTAAGGCTGTCCAGGGGAATTTCTGTCAGCCATCTCTTCCATCTCTGCACAGGGAGGACGACTCACTGGCCCATACCGCAAAGGAGAAAGCCGAACTTCTAGGCTCTTTCTTTGCGCCCAACTCGACCCTCGATGACGGGAGGAGTACGCCGCTGACCATCCCGCGGTATGAGTGTTCCATGACAGAAGTGCAGTTCACACAGCGCTCGGTTCGCAAAGCACTCATCTCCCTGGACATTCACAAGTCGAGTGGGCCTGACGGAATCCCCCTAATTGTGCTGAGGACGTGTGCTCCAGAGTTGGCACCGGTTTTAACGCGTCTTTTCCGGTACTCCTACTCCCTAGGCGTAGTCCAAAATCATGGAAGACGGCTTTCGTCCACCCGATCCCTAAAAAAGGCAACCGCTCAGACCCGTCCAACTACCGGCCTATCGCCATCACCTCCTACTACCTCTTCCTCCTACTATGAGGTACCTTGAGGATCACCAGCTGATTAGTAACCGCCAATACGGTTTTCAACGTGGTCGGTCAGCTGGTGATCTTCTGGTCTACCTAAATCACAGATGGGCGGAGGCAGTAGAGTCCAAGGGGAAGGCATTGGCCGTTAGTTTGGACATTGCGAAAGCCTTCGATCGGGTTTGGCACAAAGCGCTTCTTTCAAAGCTCCCCTCCTATGGGCTTCCCGAGAAATTGTGCGATTGAATCACCAGCTTTCTTGCAGATCGGGGCATCAAGGTCGTTGTAGACGGTGCAAGCTCCGATTGCAAGCCTATTAACGCTGGTGTTCCACAAGGCTGCGTGCTATCGCCAACGCTGTTTCTTCTGCATATCAATGATATGTTGCAAACCCGTAACATTCATTGCTATGCAGATGACAGCACTGGTGATACTCTTTACACCGGCCGAGCCAATATTTCTCGGGAAAACGTCTCCGAGTGCCGGGACAAACTTGTGTCTGAAGTCGAGTCTTTGCTGAACAGAGTCTCGGATTGGGGGCGACTAAATCTAGTCCAGTTTAACCCCCAAAAGACACAAGTTTACGCGTTAACCGCTAAAAAGATCCCCTTTGTCGTATCTCCTTAGTTTCAAGGCACTCCCCTTGTTGCCTCAGCCAGTATCAGATTCCTCGGCGTCGACATATCGAGTGACGTGCAATTTCGTGGTCACTTGTAAGAGAAGGCCAAATTGGCCTCTAAAAAGCTTGGCGTGCTCAGCAGAGCGGGACAGTATTTCATGCTGGCACACCGCCTGCAACTTTACAAGGCGCAGGTTCGGTACAAGGCGCAGGTTCGGAATACTGTCTCCCCAGTACCAGCTCCTTCCACTTAACCGCATCCAGCGCAGAGCGGCTCGAATCATCGACGACCGAGTGCTTTCCAATCGGCTCGATTCACTGGCACTGCGAAGAGATGTTGCATCTCTTTGCATTTTCTTTCGCATATACCATGGAGAATGCTTTGAGAAATTGTTAGGATTAATCCCAGCCGCCAAATTTCGTAAACGCACTACGCGGCAAACGTCCCGATACCATCCACACCATCTGCATGCTTGGCGGTCCACCACTGTACGTTTCAAGAGGAGTTTTCTTCCTCGTACAACCTCTCTGTGGAATAGTTTACCACTAGCGATTTTTCCGGACCGATACAACCTGGGGACCTTCAAGAAAAGAGCTTACTCCTTTTTAAAGGGCCGGCAACGCACCTGCAATTCCCCTAGTGTTGCGGTTGATCATGGGCGGCGGTAGTCACTGAACATCAGATGAGCCGCATGCTCGTTTGCCCCCTGTTCTATAAAAAAGCCGCTTTTTGCATGGTAATATAACTATTTTCAGAAAGATCTAATCGTTTAAGGGGGTGTACTGGGTAGTACTGGAGAGCACCAGCGGCACAATGTATACTTTATTCGTTTTCCAGATTCTAGTTACTTCTTCTTTTAGTTCTGTGTATTTTATGATTTTTTTCAGTAATGGTTTTTCGTAGATTATGGGTATTTGGGATCGCAATAAGGTATGCTGTTTTATTTAATTAATCGATTAAAGTTATATCCGGTCTATTATAATGAATTATTTTATCGGTAAGAATAGCTCTATCAAAGTATATTCCGTGACTGTCACTCTCAAGAACAATTTTACTAATAGCAGGTTTTGCTTGGTGACAGTCAAAGATGGCTTCAGCTTAGCAAAAAGTCGATGCAACTTAGTCTGATAGGCAAAACCTCCAATTATCCTCCCTTCGCCCTAAACTATGCTTTGCTATTCAGCTGCATTGTCCAAACATTGCGGCGTGCTCCACCAGTGGCAGTTGCCGATTGCTGAGCCCGCGAAGACGCTGCCGAAACCAAACCAGCTGGTGGGGATGATGAATGCAAGGGGCTGCTGGGTGGTCGTGCAGCACCTCGCGCCCGGCTGGCGGTTCGCATTGTGTCGCGTCCAGCGCCAGCTTCAGATGCGCCCTGGCGACCTCCAGGCCTTTTGCTCATCGTTCTATGTTCCATCATCTATTTTAATAGGCATTATTTGACGGGAGGCGCCAAGACCCGGCGCCCTTTCATGGTGAGGCATTATTATTATTACTATTATTATTTAGATTTTTCTTAACTACGCCAATTCATATGCTGAAGCTACGTAGATTAATTCTGTAAATAGTTTAAATTATATATGTGTTAGGTTCTGATATAATTTCCTTACCTTTTTTATGATACGACAATTAAGGTTTTAACAAAACATCATAAAGAAAATAGTCTGGCCCAAAGAAAATTACCGTATTTTTATTAAATAATATTGATTTTTCTCCTTGCATCATTATAGAAAATTGAAATAAGTCGTATTTGGATTGATTAAATAGAATTTGATGAGATTTGATTTCAAAAATTTGGACAAACACTTTTTGCAAAAATGACTAACTTACGAACGAGTTATACTTAATTCCCTGTTTCATAATTATTTAAAAACTTAACATTTTCTTATTTTTGCATTAGTCTAATATTAAATTAACGATTAATGTAAACATAAACTACTGTAAGTTGTAGGGCTGACTGTCTTACTAAGAGCCATTCTAAGTAAGAGGTAACACCTGTTTCAGCCATTAAACAGCTGTCTATCCCGCTGTTTTATTCCGTTTTGAATGGTCAATATAATTTATACATAATTTTAAACTGTTTATATATACCTGTGGAAATTTTAGTTTTTAATTTAGCGAATTAGTTTTAGGATTACTTTTATATGTTTTATAAGTTTTTTTGTACTGTATGTTTCCCTTGAATATGAAATAAATAAGTAAATTATATTTAGCATTTAATATGTTTAATCGTAACAATTGTTGGTAAAGGTTCATGTAAAACATTTTTAGTAATGTGTGTTATTTTCTTCTCTTATTGGAATCTTTCTTTCTTATTTTTTTCATTTTTGAAATAAAAAAGTCCAGTGGGCTACATAGAATTATTTTTCAAAGTGTAACCAAATTTTAAACCTAATTTAATATATAAATAATTACATACCATTATTGCAGTTTTTCTAAGAGGGTTTTAGGGCAAGGAATTGTCCGTCGCGCTGCCCCAATGCATTTTGGCGAACTTCACATGTCTTCGAAATATTTTTTTCTTATTTCTCTGACATGCAGGTTTCCTCACGATGTTTTCCTTCACCGCCTAGCACGTGGTAAATCAGCACTTAAAATTACAATTAACAATTTAATTGGTGCCGGTGGGAATCGAACCCGGTTTTCTCCCGTACTGTGAAATTTACAGCGAGCGTTAAACTGCTGAGCTACCACGGCTACAACCTTCTCAGAAATGAGCGGAGGCCTGTGCCCAGCAGTGGGACGTATATAGGCTGTAACTTTACTTTTTGCTGTTTTACTTTATTGCATTTTTTGAAAATACGATTAAATAAGCCTTCTACTTTTCTATGAAATTATCCCAAATTGAATGTCATTTATTGGCACAACGTTTTTGGCTACCGATCGACCTTTATGAATGTGTGCTCAGTAAAATCAGTTAAAATAATGCATTACCACGCATTTTGAATTTAAAAGGTAAAAAGGATAGAATTTAACTTTTCTTTACCATTTGCCTATATTACTTGTTCTGTACCTTCTTTGCTAATTTGGATCGTTATTGCAAAATAAATCTGTATAAAGAATACTAAAATTGACTTCGATTTTAAAATGACTTTCAATAAGAAATACATGTAATCAATATGAAATAAAAATTATCTATTCTATTCTATTATATTGTAAAGTAAATTATTGGTTTAAGAATGTAAGTCTGTGTTTCTGTGTGATTCACACAAAATCAATCCTGGAGGGCGAATTGCCGCGAAATATTGATACGTACGTAGCGACTGACCATGTGTAATGCAGTGGCTACTTTTAATTTTGAATACTGTGTGCACAAAAACCTTGGATATGTGGTGTAGTTAGCTTATTTTTTAGTTTCCTACTGCGCAAATTGCTTAATTGCAAATTGCAAAATGCTTTTTTCAGTTTCATTTAATAGAAAGAAGATTCTGTTAAAAGACTTCTTATAAAATATAATATATATAATATAATATTCCACAACCATCACAGAACGCCATCTAGTCCCAAGCTAAGCAGAGCTTGTGTTATGGGTACTAGACAACTGATAAACATACTTATATATTTCTAAATACATAAATATTATAGATAAATTACACCCAGACACAGAACAAATTATCGTGCTCACCACACAAACATTTGTCCTGGGTGGGAATCGAACCCACGACCTCCGGCATAGCAGTCAGGGTCACTAACCACTAGACCAACAGGCCTGTCAATATATCGAGGATAACGGTGATTAAAAAATGCATGCATGTCCCTTGGCATCTATCGTTAAATTATACATTTAATAAGTACATTTTTTATATTTGAAATTTTATTGATTTATTATATGGCATTATACTGACATGACATGACATCGGTAACATCGGTTGCCAACCCGCTCGCCAAGCGTGGCAACTATGGCAATATACCCCCCATGAACAATAACACAAATAGACGGCCCCCAGTCCCCGGCGGCCCCGCTATTCCTGGCTACGGTGGCGACCATGGTAACGGCGGGGCAGGGGGTGCTAAGAATTTCCGGTGGAGGTTCGGTTGCCACCTACGACGACTCGACCTGGCAACATTTAACGCACGCACACTGAGGACTGACGAGAAGATCCTGTAGCTGGAAGAAGAGATAGACAAGTTGCGCTGGAGTATTATAGGATTATCCGAGGTCCGAAGAGAGGGGGAGGACACGGTGATTCTCGAATCCGGCAACTTGTTCTATCACCGGGAGGGCGACTATCTGTCCCAAGGAGGTGTCGGATTTATCGTCCACAAGTCTCTCGTCAACAACATTGTAAAGATTGGGAGTGTGTCGACGAGGGTCGCGTACTTGATACTCAGAATCACCAAACGGTATTCGCTGAAGGTCATACAGGTTTACGCACCAACCTCGGCACATCCCGATGAGGAGGTGGAGGAAATGTATGAGGATATTTCCAAAGCCATGCATTCCTCCAAAACCCACTACACGGTGTTGATGGGAGACTTCAACGCAAAACTAGGCACAAGAGAAAACGGTGAGCTGAAGTTAGGGAAATTTGGAGTAGGGCAACGGAACCGAAGGGGCCAGCAGCTGGCCGACTTTATGGAGAAGGAGGGACTCTTTATGATGAACTCTTTCTTCCAGAAGCGGCCCCACAGGAAGTGGACCTGGTCGAGCCCCGACGGTTCGACAAAAAATGAGATTGACTTCATTATGACGACCAGACGCCAGCTGTTCGGTGATGTCTCAGTGATCGCAAGGGTGAAAACTGGCAGCGATCACCGAATGGTTAGAGGCACACTGAACCTAAACGTTAAGTTGGAGAGGTCTCGTCTAATGAAGTCAACGCTCCGTCCCCCTCGTGCTCTAATCCAGAATCCCGAAAACTTTCAGCTCGAGTTACACAACCGCTTTCAGTGCCTACAAGATTGCAATGCAGTGGACGATATGAATGACATGCTCGTGGAAACTGTCCATGCGGTCGGAGCTAAGTTCTGCAAGACCCACCGCAGAAGAACACAAAAACTCTCCGATCACACTCTTAATCTCATGGCTGTTAGACGGGAGATGAGGCTGCAATCGTCAACAGATTTGACAGCATACAGGCAACTGAACAGACAGATCTCCAAATGCATGCGGCGAGACTTACGCAACTTTAATACTGCTCGTATTAAAGAAGCGATCGAGCGGAACCAGGGCTCCAAAGTCTTTGCCAGAGATCTGTCTGCCCATAAGAGCCAACTGTCAAAGCTGAAGACTGAGTGTGGCAGCATCGTTTCCGGGACACCTGAGATTTTGAGTGAGATTGAGAGGTTCTATGGGCAGCTGTACACATCATCGTTGGAGCCACACGCAAGTGTGAGTAACGATCCAAGAGCAAGTCTTATCCGACACTATTCCGATGATATCCTGGACGTCAGTCTAAGCGAGATTAGAATGGCTCTCCAGCACCTTAAAAACGGCAGGGCCCCAGGCGAGGATGGAATTACAGCGGAGCTTCTGAAAGCAGGTGGAACACCGGTACTTGAAGTCCTACTACTCCAGAGGCGTGGAGCAGAAGTGCGGTGGTCTTGTTCTTTAAGAAAGGCGACAACGCTCTCTTGAAGAACTACAGACCGATTTCCCTTCTGAGCCGCGTCTACGTGCTGTTTTCGAGAGTCATTACGAATCGTCTCGCACGCAGACTCGACGAGTTGCAGCCTCCCGAACAAGCCGGTTTCCGAAAAGGCTTCAGTACCATAGACCACATACATACCCTGCGGCAGATTGTACAGAAGACTGAAGAGTACAATTTGCCACTTTGCCTGGCGTATGTGGACTATGAGAAAGCCTTTGATTCCGTCGAAATTTGGGCGGTGCTGCAGTCCCTTCAGCGGTGCCAAGTTGACTGTCGGTATATCGAAGTGCTGAAGTGTTTGTACAGTAGGGCTACGATGGCTATCCGAGTACAGAACCAGAGCTCGAAACCTATGCAACTGCAGAGAGGTGTAAGACAGGGTGACGTTATATCCCCGAAACTCTTCACCGCTGCTTTGGAAGACGTTTTCAAGCTACTGGACCGGAAAGGATACGGTATTAACATCAATGGCGAGTACATCACTCACCTTCGATTTGCCGACGATATAGTCCTTATGGCAGAATCGCTGGAGGACTTAAGCACTATGTTCAATGACCTCAATAGTGCCTCCCAACGGATAGGTCTTAATATGAACATGGACAAAACAAAGATCATGTTTAATGTCCATGTCACACCTATGCCGGTAGTTGTTGGGAGCACTATGCTCGAAGTTGTTGACGAGTACGTTTACCTGGGACAAATAGTCCGACTAGGTAAGTCCAACTTCGACCGAGAGGTCAATCGACGGATTCAACTCGGCTGGGCAGCGTTCGGGAAATTACGACATATCTTCTCGTCAGGTATACCTCAAACTCTAAAAACTAGATTGTATAACCAGTGCGTGTTGCCAGTGATGACTTACGGATCTGAGACGTGGTCCTTCACTGCTGGCCGTATGAGGACGCTCAAGGTCGCTCAGCGAGCTATGGAGAGGGCTATGCTCGGAGTTTCTCTGCGTGATAGACTCAGAAATGAGGATATCCGCAGTAGAACCAGAGTGACCGACATAGCCCAACGGATTAGTAAGCTGAAGTGGCAATGGGCCGGCCATATGGCTCGAACAACCGATAACCGATGGGGAAGAAAGGTTCTCGAGTGGCAGCCTCGTACCGGTAGGCGTAGTGTAGGGCGACCCCCCACTAGATGGAGTGACGACCTGGTAAGATATGCAGGAAGTCGATGGATGCAGGTGGCTCAGGACTGTGCTTTGTGGCATTACTTGGGGGAGGCCTATGTTCAGCAGTGGACTTGTGAAGGGCTGTAATGATGAATGATGATACTGACATGATAGTTCTTTTGTGGGAGGGACTTGTTATAGCGAACATGACCCATTAGGTGTTCAACAATGTAATAGTAGCAGTATTCGTTTCACCACATACCATCAGGTGAGATGGCTTCAGTATTAAAAGCCGGTGATTATATTAGTAAAAAGAATAAATGAGTTATTAAAAGAAATCAAGTAAGTCAAATCTGCCAACACGCATTAAGGCAATGGCGGACGCTTCTCTGCCCCAAAACCATCTCAATAATAAGACGAGGCAAGTGTTCAGTTGTGTGACGTAAGTAGACTGCTATTTTTTACATGTAATAAAGCTATTAAGTAGTTGAAATTCATTTTAAAGGTAATGGATACGAGTTACATATACTTACCGAGACCTTGCAAGTAACCAAGAAGCAACCTACTATACAGCATCGTCTGCTAAGCAACTAACAGCACGTGCATTGAGAATATTCAACACAGTGCCATGCCCATCAGGAAGTCGCCTGGCGCCTGCTAAGCAAAAAACCAGCAGTCACGTACGTTGTAATTATTAATGCGGCCCAGTTGTATTTAAGTTAGTTTGTAAGTTATGTATATATTATTATATATTATTCCTGTGTACTCACATTGTCACAGTAATTAAGTTAACATGTAATGTAGAAAATAAACGTAATGCAGGAAAAGTCTTCGTCTACTTCCTCTTCGATCCTCCGTAAGCTGCCGCAAACGTAAGTTACGTTATAAATAATCTACATCATAATAGGCTGTGCAGAATTCAATGACAGTTGTCAAGAGAGATAACGCAACTGTAGCCGACATCAGATACCCACCATTAGATTGAGTATTACGCTACTTACGTTTGCGGTAGTTTAGGGAGGGTTGAAGTGGAAGGAGATAAGACTTTTCCTATATTACTTTTATTTTCTAACTTGCCAGCTAACTTAAGTACTCTGACAATGTGAGTACACAGGAATAATATATAATAATATATACATAACTTACAAACTAACTTAAATACAACGGGGCCGCATTAATAATTACAACGTAAGTAAATTTAGTCAAATCTTTGAAGACGTGCTGATTTTTGCTTAGCAGGCGGTAGGTGACTTCCTGATGGCACTGTGTTGAATATTTTTAAGTCATTTGTTATTTGCTTAGCAGACGATGCTGTATGATAGATGACTTCCTGATTGCTTGCAAGGTCTCGGTAGACATATGTAACTCGCTTGATTAATTTAGGTTAAGTTTGAAAACAACATTTTAGATTATTGAGGTGTGTTTCTGAGGTTTGCCTGGTGAGACGACGAATGGAAAAGTGTATCGATATCACCTAATAATAAAAATAATTACTCGGGGAAGGATCACGCTTGCACATAATACTATCGCTTTCTGTATTTCTTGCTGTAGGTAAAGAACAAGGAGACCCTTTTTCCTGGTATCAAGCTATTTTATCTGATACTTCAGCTGTATTAACGCATACTAGTTTTGGTTCTTAACTGCAGATTAAAGTAGATGTCTATTGGCTACAAAGTCTTTTCGCCATCATGAACTGTGTGCTTGCTTCTCATCCTAACTAACCAAGGGATAGTCACAACATATTCACACCCAAAAAATATTTCTGTTTTGCTCACTGCATATTTATTATAAATAAAAAATGCAGTGTTTAACAGGCATAAAATGGCATAAAATGGAACCAAATTAATCAAGAATTTCGTAAATGATTTTTAAGGCAGGTATGACAACTGAATAGCTAATGAGGCTCTGCATTCGACTCTTTGTTTCGGCATATTCATTACCTGCTCTCGTCTCAGTTTGTTTACAAAAAACGGCTTTGTTCTCTGGCATGGCCCCTTGAGAGAAACAAACGATATCTCTAACGATTTTGAGGTCAAGCGATCTCACGCCGTAAATTTTATGAAAGGTAAATTAAAAGAACGAGGAAGTTAACTGGGAAAAGATGTTATTATATATATATATATTTACATTAGGTAGAATTTTTTTATATTTAATTAAATAATTTCATGTCAAAGTTAAAATAAATTTCGACTTTTTTCAGATTTTTTACAGAATATAAAGATTTCCGCTTGTATCCGAAAAATAGATTTACATTGGTTTTTATTTTATTTTAATAAATATATATAATAATCCTGCATCTACGATTTCAGTGTTGTTAAAGTTGTTGAGTGATATTTTTAATATAAGAATTAATACGTGAACGCCACAAAGCACGGTCCTAAGCCACATGCATGCATCGACTTCCTGCACATCTTACCTCAGTCTATGTAATGGGGGGCCACACTCCGCTTACCTGTCTCGGTGGTCCGCTTCGGCTTACTAATCCGTTGCGTTTGTTGGTTACTCTGATTCTATTGCGGATATCCTTATTTCTACGTCCATCACTCAGACAACACCCGACCATAGTCCTTTATTAATATTTTATTTATATAATTATACGTACCTTCAATTTCAAGCTGAAGGTTAACGTAAACAAGGATATAAGTGGTAATTCTTGTGTATTTACAACTATACTTAAAAGGTCATATGTATTTTTCTAAATTTTAATTATAGGAGATTTTAATGGAAGGGTTGGGGTGAGGAGGCTTGGTTATGAAAGGATATTGGGAACGTTTGGTGATGAAAGTATAAATGAGAATGGTGAAAGCCTCCTCACCGTATGTGTGGAAAGGAATCTTTTTGTGACGAACACTTTCTTTCGTCATAAGAAGATTCACATGTATACTTGGGAAAGAGGTGATGATAGAAGCATGATAGATTTCATAACTGTGGATGAAAGAATGAGGAGCGCAGTGGTGGATACAAGGGTTTACCGGGGGTCCAACGTAGGGACGGACCTGGTCCGGTACCTGGTCTTATGCCGAATTAGGAGTTTATTCAGACGTTGGCGGCATAGGACATCTGTGTCTACCACTGCGTTACAGCGTATAAGAATTGAGAGGTTACAAGATGAAGATGTGAAAGACAAGTACAAATGCAGACTGAGAGAAAATATAAGTAATTTGGATGAGTTGTGTGTGAATGAGTTAGACTTGGAGAATGTGTGGCATAATGTTAAGAAAGGTTTAGTGGATGCAGCTACCGAAGTATGTGGTGTTAGTAAGAGAATGAATGAAAGGAAAGACAATACGTTATGGTGGGATGACGAGTTACGTATGGAAGTTGAAGCAAAGAAGAGAGCATGGCTAGATTTACTAGCGACCAAAGCTGGTAACTCTGGCGGTAAGAATGATGAGAATGAAAGAAAAAAGGCAGAGTTTAAACGTTTAAATAAGAGAGTAAAAGAATTAGTTGAAAGGAAAAAGCAAGAAAGAACGGATAGGAATGATAGAAGAATATCGGATAACTTCCAGGCAAATATTAAAATGTTCTGGAAACTCGTAAGAAATACCAGGGGACTTTCAAAACAGCCTAGATTGAATGCGATACGAGACGAGAATGGCTGTATCCTGAATGATGAAGTGTTGAGTCTAAAGAGATGGAAGGAATATTTTGAAAGCGAATTTATGAGTGAGGAGAAGTGTGAACTAAATGAAATAGAAATTCCGAAAGAAGATGAAAGGGATAAGGAGATAAGTATGGATGAAATAATGAAAGCAATGAAAAGCATGAAAGTAGGTAAGGCAGCCGGATATGATAGAGTTTCACTCGAAATGCTAAGGGCTGGAGAGGACGTGGTGGCAGGCCTGCTGTACACCTTGTTTAATTTATGTTGGGAACTAAAGTGGGTACCGGGAGACTGGTGCAAAGCCGTGATAGTCCCAATATATAAGGGAAAAGGGTCACAGCAGGACTGTAAAAACTACCGTGGTATCAGCCTTCTTAGCATTGTGGGAAAACTGTATGCTAAGGTACTAATTGAAAGAGTTATGAAAGAAACTGATGAAAAAATTTGGGATGTGCAAGCGGGATTTAGAAAGGGAATGGGGTGTACAGATCAAGTCTTTTCCATGCGCATGATCGCGGAGAAGTTTTTGGCGAAAAACCAAAGAGTTTTTTGTGCGTTCATGGACTTGGAAAAGGCTTATGACAGAGTGGACAGGGATGTGTTATGGCAAACGCTGAACGCATTTAGGTTGAGCGCTGGTTTGATACAGGCATTAAAGTCTCTGTATAGGGACTCGAGTGCTTGTGTTAGAATCAACGGGGTCTACTCGGACTGGTTTGGCATCCATAAAGGTGTCAGACAGGGCTGTGTAGCTTCCCCGTGGCTGTTCAACCTATTTATGGACAGCTGTTTGGAAAATTTGAAAGTTGAAGAATGCGGGGTAAGAATGGGTGAGTTAACCATCAAATGCCTTTTGTACGCCGATGATCAAGTCATACTTGCGATGTCGGCGGCCGAGTTGCAAATGATGGTTACATTAATGAACAGGTCATTAAAAGAAAGGGGAATGAAAGTGAACGCGAGTAAGACGAAAGTGATGGTTTTTGAAAGAGATGAAAGCAAAACGGTATGTGAAATAAGAATAGAAGGAGAGTTAATTGAGCAAGTGGATGAGTTCGTATATTTGGGATGTGTATTCAGCAGGGATGCGAGATATGATAAGGACATTGAACGACGAGTGAATGCAGGAAATAAAGTAAATGGGGCTCTACACTCTATTGTGAAAAGTCAGAATGTGTCAAAAAAGGCACGTATGGCAATTCACACTGCTGTATTAGTCCCTACTTTAACGTATGGTAGTGAAAGTTGGGTGTGGCAGAAGAAGCACGAGAGTAGAATAAATGCGGTAGAAATGCGGTTGCTAAGGAGTATGTTAGGGCTGAATCTGAGTGACAGGGTGAGAAACTGTGTGATAAAAGAAGAGTGTGGTTTGCAAGATGATGCGGTGACCAGGATTAAGAAAGGAATGCTTCGGTGGTTTGGTCATGTAGAAAGAATGAATGCGGAAAGACTGACAAAGCAAATATATGTTGCAGAAGTGAATGGAAGAGTCGGAAAGGGACGTCCTAGGCGGAAGTTTGTCGACCAAATTGGCGATATACTAAAAATGGGCCAAATTAAGAGTACCCTTAACCGACGAGCATGTATGCGTAGGTATATGAATGTGGAAGAGGCGAGAAAGGTATGTCAGGATCGTGCTAAATGGAAGTCTGTAGTCTCTGCCTACCCCTCTGGGTGACAGGCGTGAGTGTTTATGTTTATGTTATGTTTTAATTATTGCTACTAGGGTTAATTTAACATCAGCGTGAAATACTATTTAGCTTAATGTTACTTAATCTGCTAAAATACACCCCACTGCTTGCAAATTGTACTTGTATGATGTGACATTTGAATGGAAGTGCCTAACTCAATACCAAGTCTCAGAAGTTATGATTCGAGTCGCACTTAGTTACAACAACTTCACTCTGAGGTTTATTGCTGCTATGAACTGATTTAACAGTTTGTACTCTTTAGTGTGAAAAGCTTGGTTGCTTACATGTGGTGTTATACATTCATAGCAGAAACTTAAACATGTATTTGACAAGAGAAATAGTAGCGAGTTCAGAAATTCGAAAGGCGGCTTAACTAACATTAGTAAAGCTATATATAAAAACTTCATTGTCATTTTGTTAAATTTAAGTCTTTTATAGCTTTCTTTCACTTGGGCTTTCAATCTGGAAAATGGGTTTACTAAAGCGGATGAAATGTCGAGGGAAAAGAATAACCAAGTACTATGATTTACTGTTCCTTTGTGTTTTTTTGTATATTCTTTTAGGATTAGGAACAAATCTTGTTAAGGATTTTTGCTGAGATATTAAATGAAAATACCAAAAAATGTCGGAGTTTGTACTTCTGCCAAGGTAAAGAAACTGACATAATCATTCTTATTACAAAACGTGGTTTAATGATCATCTCAGGTTTAAACACTTTAAAATATGAATTGAGAAGAAACTCTCTCACTGAGGAAATCCCTTAGCCCCGTGGCTAGGGGATTGAGGAAATCCCTTAGCCCCGTGGCTAGGGGATTTCCTCAGTGGCGCTGCCGTCGCCAGACACAGTCTGCGAAATTTGACATATGCTGTCAAATTCCATGCTTTACGTTTTAATCCGCATATATCAGCACGACTTCTCTCGTAGGACAATTATTAGTTTAATCCTGACTAATTATAAACTACTTCTTGTTTTTTTTTATAGGATAGGGTGACAAACGAGCACACAGTCCACCTGATGGTAAATGGTAGCAGTGGCCCATAGACATCTACACCTATCCTCGATTACGAATCAAAATGCAGATGCGTTGTGACCCGTGAGGACTAAGATGGAATGCCTCGTTTCCAGTAAAAGGGATCTCCGGTTCTCTGCACTCACCATACGAAACATAGCAGCATTAAGCTACTATTTGACGCTGGTATTCTGTGAGAGTGTCGTCCTTCCCCGGTCGAGCCGACCCATTCAAGCTACAACTATGCTACTAATATAACTGCAGCATGGCTCTACCACGTAATGGTGTGATGTGTAATGAATTCTTGTAAAAAGAGTCATAAAGGTTATTTTTTTATTATTTAGCCATATAGAGGCGCAAAGACCGTGTGGTGACCGTGTAAGAATATGCACTACCCTATATCATTCAGTGGTTGTTGTAAAAAGCAACGGAGAGAAATTGAACTCGCCAAGTGTATCAACTAAAAATCCCCCTTCATGAGAGAACCTATGGGGGATGCCTATGTTCAGCAGTGGAATTTTATAGGATGAAGTAGATGGATGGATAGAGGCGCAAGTCATATGAGATTTCTTTGACAGTTGTGAAACATAGAGTTAGATTAATTAACGATTTATATTAAACAACATCATGGTAATGTAACAAATACACTCATATGATACTTAAACTTGAAGTTAAAACACATTCTTCTTTATATTATTGATATAACTTTTATTAAAGCATATAATTATATTAAGCTTAAATAAACAACGCAACGTTAGACCTATGTTATACATGGTATATGAGTTTATGATAACAACTGGATCGAAAGACAATGTTCAATTCCCGAGAGCAGCGAATCATAAATTTGTATTGCCGTACAAGTTGATCACATAATAAAGGTAGACTAACTGCAACATGTCATGTACATGTTTAACGGAATTGACATGATTTCCATCTAAATATTAATTACTTTGAATCCATAATTTATATAAATGTTATAACCATACGACAAACACATCAAATTAAATAAAACTAGTTTTACACACTTTATCGATTTAATTCAAAAATCCGTAAAATAAGTTTAACTCAATGACTAGTATTCGTAAAAATATAAAAAATCATTACAAACACATACTTTAAGCTCAAAAAACTTGTTATTAATCGCCGCTGATATGAATATCTGAAATCTTTTTCTGTACTTTAAAATAATGGTTACTTTTATTAACATAATGCTTAATAGTATTAGACTACTACAGTCATGTTATTATAATTCGTTTTATTTTAGAATAAAAGATGACATTAAAAACATAACTTGTACAAAAATCCAAGTCTCGCAACTTAGTTCTTCTATCGTAAAAAGTTGTGAGATCCATGTAATACCAAGTCGGTTAATTTATTCAGTCCCTACTTAAGGGTCCTTCTGTCTTAAGTTATTACGTAATTAGCCAACATAACAACATCTTGTTGTGATCATATCAATATTAAAAATCTTTTATGTTTTAAATAAACAGATGGACTTAGGCCATCGCACAATGTATCTCACAAGTAATACATATTATATTAAATTCGATTGCTTAGTGTTGTTGCAATAAGTAAATTTTTTAATAAGCGTGATTAATTATTTAAATTAGTTTCTTTATTATTTGTCTTCAGAAATCGTAATTTTGAAAACTTTCTAACAATCCAAATTACGAAGGCGTATTATAACAAAGCCTATTTACTTGAACAAATTAGAAGAAGGTCTAATTGCAAATTAAGTTTTTGATGGCACCTTTATCCTTTAATTTGATAATGTTTACTCGGATGAACACACAAAGATTGTATTTCTTTTTCCTATTACAACTTAAATAGTTTTTCTTTTAGTAGAATACGATTTCTGTTTGTAGGAATACTTTGTTTGTCATTTACAAAAAAAAGGTGTCGTTTAAACGTAATTCCATGTAAAACTTTAGGTAGTAAAACATTTAAAGTTTTGTTATTATTATTTAAGAACATTTTGATGTTTTTCCTATTAATTCATTTAAGTTTTATACAATTGAAAGCAACCATAGTAAATAAGAACATCTACTAACTCGTAATATGTTTACCGTAATAAGCACCGTTAAATGCACTTTAAAGTACCTTCACCTCTTCTTTCATTGTAATGAACGTTACTAAAAATCTTGTATTTATATAACCCATTTTAAGATTGATGTGTGCTGATTTTTCATTAATCTTGCTTATTTTAGGGTTCCGTACTTCAAAACAAAAACCTTCCCTTAAAGGCCAAATTTATAATCCGTTTGTCTGTCTGTCAAGACCCATTCTATATTCTCTTGGAGATATATAAAAAGCGACTAAGTCAATGTGATTAAAAGATACGGCCATCTATGTCATATATTTTGATATTCGCAAACTTGTTCATATATTCAAATAACCTATAGGTTATTTCTGTTGACCGACAATCATAAAAATTTATCACGAAACAAGGTATCACAACACAAGTGAAAGAAAAAAAATCTTAAACAGTAATTTTGTAGTTACATCAAATAAAAAGTACGGTTGACAGTTAAACTTAAAAATTAAACTAAAATTTTATTCAATTGAGTTATTGATCGTGATGTAGAACGATGTATGGGAGGATTTTTTTTCACTGCAAAGTTACGTTTGTATTTCACCTGACTTATCAACAAACAACAAAAATTAGAGCAATGTTCGGTGCTTACTTTAATTTATGAATTTCAGTAAGTCAATTATTTTGATGCAAATAAGTACTTATTCAACTGCTTGTACTGTTATATGTATCTATTAAATATAAATGTAATATCCAACCCATCCATCCAACCATGTAATAACCCATCTTTGTCGTGTATAAGTACTGAAAAAAAAATGCAAAAATGGTTGGGATTTGATTCCCGGGATGGATGAATTTTATCTACACGGATAATTAGGTTTATTCGGAACCCTGAGGTCACGAGTTCAACTCACTCTTGTCCGCTTTTTAAATTTAAATAACACAATTTACTACATAAATATTACAAGTATTACATTTTTATTTAAGAAAAGCGATCTGCCTCGGGTTTGCACGGGTGATATCTGGATCCTACAACAGCGCCACCTACCGGGTCTAACTATGCCTAGAACCTTTGCGGGTGAGCAAGCAATATGTGGACAGTTTTACCGCAATTTGATGAATGATGAATGGTATGGCAGCGCATACTCGTATAATACGAACAAAAAACATTAATTTTTATATATTAGAATAGCTTCTTTATATATTAGAATAGTTTCAGATGGTCGTGAAAATTCTAACTCTACACTTATGATCTTTGCTATCACTGCTTCCTTTAAGCTTTATATCTACTTCAGCATCTTCTTCAAACTCAACTTTAGGGCGCATGTATAATATTCTTAGCAGTCTTGAACCTAGTCTCCCCTATCGCTCGCATAGTTACCAGACCTGATCTTCGTAAACTTGATAATGCATAGATCGTTCGTTCTTTTTTGTCCGTTTCTTGAATCGACTACAGTTTTTCGGTAAAAATTGTCCAATAATATCAAATTAACCAAATAATGAGATCATGTCTTCGTTATCTACTGTGCTAATCCCAACTTTCAAACAAGCAACACCTTTTTTGCAAGAAAAACACGACACAACAATCAAGTCTCAAGTTCCTTTATGTCCCCTTATCTGGCATGCATTTGGTACTCGAAATTTTCTAGCATTACCCATAGTTAATTTTTATGAAACTTATAGGACAAGACGGGATATGAATTCTTGTAAGCGGCTAGAAGAGCGAAACAAAGAATTCACATTTTTTTTCTTATTCTTAATTTTATTTCAAAGCACCATTATTGAATTAGTAATGCGTAGACTGTATGTGAACGAATGGGTCGGCTCGACCGGGGTAGGACCACGCTCTCACAGAATACCAGCGTGAAATAGTAGCTTAATGCTGCTGTATTTCGTATGGTGAGTGTAGAGAACCGGAGACCCTCTTTACTGGAAACGAGGCATTCCATCTTAGTCCTCACGGGTGACAACGCATCTGCATTTTGATTCGTAATGGAGGATAGATGTAGATGTCTATGGGCCACAGCAACCACTTATCATCAGGTGGACTGTGTGCTCGTTTGTCACCCTATCCTATAAAAAAAGACTATATTGTAGAGTATTTGCACACCTCATAAGGTAATAATACAGTGTACATATTCTAATTTTTTTGTAACAACTCTTATACCTGTATTATGCAAATAAATGAATTTGATTTGATTTGATTTGAAAAAGACTGTGTCCTACGCCGACTCAACGTAGTGGTTTATATACCCTTTAGTGCCACTGCAATGACACTGGTGCCGCTGACTCGTTTAGTGGCTGTTCTGTTTTCTAGTATGAATTTGTTTAATATCTTATTTATAACAGAGAACAGACTAAAATGGCCCACTGCCAGATATTTAGCTAGTCTGTTATACATAAATGTTTTATATATAACATACCTTGCTGACAGTAAAACTATGGTCAAAGATGCCCAGTCACTACATATATGCCTACCTATTAAAGCCTGCATTTCAATAGTGATTAGTAAGGTAGAAGAAAACAACAATCCCGCAGAATATGCAGTATTGCACGGAGGACTTAGAAGAGAAAGCCCTTCTCACTACACGTTCAGGTGTCCCGTCCAATCCAAGATTATACAAGCGATATGTAAACGACACTCACAATTTTACGGTCAGAAAAAGTTACTGCATCTTTAGACCACCGTAAACTTATAAACTCTTAAATTCAATTCACTATGGAGTTAAAATTTTCACGCTTTTCTAGATGTTTTTAAAAAGATCAAAAAGTTAAATTAAAGGCAATAAAATCCGTAAAAACTTAATTTATTCCATAAGTTGGTAGTATTAAATCATTATACAAACATCTACCGCCGCATTCGCAAGACTCTTTAGAAATTGTATTAAGGTGGGAAATATAAAGACACAGATTTCACCGGACAGTGATCAGGAGTTACCAAGGAAGAGGTGATCTAAGCATCGTACCGGATAGGTAGTGTTTAGCAAGGTCGACGTTGTGTACCCATTCACAGGTGGGTGAAAAAATTCGCCTGTTAGACCAATTGGTAGTGCTCTACAACGCAAAATTCTACGCCACTCTCCCAGCGTGGTCGGTCTTTTGGTATGGGAAAGCTAGTTGATAGAGATGACAGGCATAGGCTCCCAGAAAAACCAACTGTGCTGTAATACAGTATAACTTATATACAATATTGAAACAAAAACTTTTTTATTCAATATAGATTATAAATAATACCTATTGAAAGTCACTTTTTTATTTACCACTGGTTTGGAAAAAAACCTCTGTCCTGGTGTGAGCCAGCAAGAAACCCAGACAGAAAAACCAGCTGTGCTGTAGTACAATATAACTTATACAAAATATTCATACAAGTCAAACCACACAACATGACATCCCCTTCGCATTTAAATGGGTCGCTCCAAACGTTATAAGTACGCCAGAGTACGTCATGAAACCCTCATGTCCTGCAAGCCAACCTTACTTCTAACTGGATTATCTAGTCAAATGCTACCGATATAAAATGAATAGATACGTTATTTATGTTTTACAAATACTTTCTTTGTAATGTTATGTAACAAGCGTAGTTGTCATAGAATAAAATTGTCGGACTGCGGTTCCGAGTTGCGATATCTGGAGATAGTAATTCAAATTTGTTTAAAATACAAGTATCGGTGTATGTTTTACTTACGTTTCTCTGATTCTCCGTTTACTTGAAAGTTTTGTCTTCGTTAGTAGCTTTGAGTGAGAGAGGTTCGGATAAAGGTAAGCTAGGGCAAGTGATCTTAACGCTTACACGTAAGTATAGTAGCTAATATCACAGGTCGGTTGTGGAATATTGTCGTGCATGAAATATTTCAAAGAAGTAGCATGTGTGTTTGCTCTTATATACTATAAATAACATTAAAAGCGTGTGGCTTACCTGAAGGCGATTGACCGACCAACAAACGGCTCATACGCAGCCTCTCGTTAAAAACTATAGGTGTAACGCCATTGGCCGATTAGATCGGAATTTCGTGTCTCTGATTTGACCGATTTGATCAGCGTTCATCTGAGTTTATACATTAAACATTAATTTTGAAACTGACCGTTTATCCAGCCAATTACTTTAGCTTCAGTGCTCTTAAATTCGGCCCTAGTAGATGGCATTATTTGGCGGCGAGTGTGCGCTTGTTTAGGGTATACCCACACGTACCACAACCACAACACGTGGGCGGCCGCACTTTGTATTGGGAATGAATAGTACAATTTACATGTACCACATTTTGCCGTCATTATCGCCCGCTTGAGTGATACCGACCACAACGCAACCACGATACAACCACCATCGACGCTGAGAATTACCGGCCAAATTTAAAAACAACGTTGCGTCGACGCCACTTTTGCCAACTTTTTTGCAATGTAAGCACATTGGTGATTAAAGGTAAGGATAAAAGTAAAAAAATGTCAAAATGAAGTATTTTTTATTTTAACATTATTTATAAAACGTATTGTATGAGACATAATATTCACCCTTACATCATTTTCCCCAATTCGGTCGTATAAATCTGGTTATATTCTCTTTTAAGTATAAACAATCCTTTATTCATACCAATTTAAACTTTGCTTCAGTATTAACCTTGTATTAATACTACCACATCTAGCAGTCTACGTATCTATGACTTTACGAGCAACCTACATCGTATGTCGTAGCGTACTTATTTAATAATCTAATTCAATTCGCAGCGTAGGTACAGTTTCTCGCTTGACAATTTATTTGATATTGAATGACTATTTTAGCTTTATACCATGTTTATGAACATTGGCATTATAGCTTTTTTGCTATGCAACTACAACTTAATTTAGCATGTAGGTCTACATTTCTAAATTGTTCGATACAGGTACAGTCTATTAAAGTCCACTGCCAAACTATTGCCTCATAGAGGGTATTTGGAATAGTTACCACGCTTTGCAAGCGGGCTGACAACCGTAGTTTTTTTAGTCATTATTAGGAAGACACTGCAGCGCATCTCCTGATTGGATTCCCTCTGTCGCCTCTACACTTCTTCTCTTCTTCATATGATTAAAGAAATGCATTATTTATCGCCCATTAAAAACATATCCATCAGTTGATAAAAGTGATTCAAATCGGGTTATGTGTGAATTATTCCGTACTTTATATAACGATAGAAAGACGTTTAATTGAAATGAGTATAGATAAATCAGGATACTAACACATGACCGCAAGCACCAACTAGGTAAGTTACAAATACGTTGGCATTGCTTAGAGTTCGCCAGTAATGGCCGCGAACGTGCTCTGCTACCCCGGGGATAATATCCGCAACGGCATCACGCAAATGTGACTGAAATCTCTTAAGAACGCCGCTCGATTCCCATTGCACATATAAATGAACAATGTTTATTTATGTGGAAATGTGAACAAGTCAACAAAGATGGTGCGGGAAATTATTCAAAAACAGTGTTTTTCGTTTCTTTTCCTTGCTACATTGTTATTGTTATTAATGGTATCATGATTTTTTAACTTTTTTAAATCTCTATAAATTACCGAAATGCAGTCTGTGTAAATACATACACGCGAATTATAATTATAATTTTATAAAGATAACATAAAATCGCTTATTGCACAAGTCCCATTCAGATATTAAATAATGAAGTCATGTAAAAGTAATATCAAATGAAAAGGCCTATTATTTTTTAAACGATGTGAGTCAAAATAAGTGAATAATAAACGCAATAAAATGCTTAAAAATTGTTTCATTCAATGTGTAGAATTCGTGTGTATATACTCGTAAGAAATCAGTAAGTAAGACATAGAAGGGCTTTAAGACATAAAAGAAGCCTTCCCACCAAGCAAATTACGAGTAAAGGTATCATATTATATTTTACATACACTTTATAGATAAAATTAACTATTGTTTAAAAATAAGCTATTATTTTCTTCGGATCGTCTTGTCACATCACTCACCTTCGATTTGCCGACGATATAGTCCTTATGGCAGAATCGCTGGAGAACTTATGCACTATGCTCAATGACCTCAATAGTGCCTCCCAACGGATAGGTCTTAAGATGAACATGGACAAAACAAAGATCGCGTTAAATGTCCATGTCACACCTATGCCGGTAGTTGTTGGGAGCACTATGCTCGAAGTTGTTGACGAGTACGTTTACCCGGGACAAATAGTCCGACTAGGTAAGTCCAACTTTGACCGAGAGGTCAATCGACGGATTCAACTCGGCTGGGCAGCGTTCGGGAAATTACGACATATCTTCTCGTCAGGTATACCTCAATCTCTAAAAACTAGATTGTACGACCAGTGCGTGTTGCTTGTAATAACTTTCGGATCTCATACGTGGTCCTTCACACAACCTGATTTTCCATAGTGATGTGATATTCCCATAAAGATGTAGGTAAAAATATATAAAATAGTATACCATAAATTTTGATTTCTATCTTTTGTCCGAATAACTGAAAAGAAAATTAACAAAAGCCGACGAAAGATTTCTTCAAAAAATTATTAAGTAGACTTATAATACCTACTTAATATTCAATTATATTCTATTTAATTCTATCTGAAAATTATTCGACTATGCCAGTTGGTTATTCTTATCTGCTCATCAGATAAAGTTATTTAATAATAATCAAGCCTCTTTTCATTCCAGCTTGTAAAGGAAGTTTTAAACGCTCCTAATTAGGCAATTGGGAGTATTCTCACTGTATTAACGCATTTATGCTCAATAAAAGCATTTGGATTAGTCGCTTAATCTAAGTGTATATCAATGTCAATACTACTAATGATAAATCCATAGAAAAGTTCGTGTATTTTCTGGAGACATAGTTAAGGGGGATATAAAAGAAATATAATGTATAACAATAATAATTCTTTATTGAGCACAGAAATTAATATACAATTCATAGATACCCTGACTCCTAAACTAGGTTACCCTGTATGTTAGGAGGCAGTTTCCCTCCCATTCAGTTATCTTACATTCCGTGCACAATGCAGACTCTAAACATAGATCTAGAAAATGCGTGCGTGTGTGTGCGTGTGCGTGCGTGTGCGTGTGTGCGCGTGTGCGTGTGTGTGTGTGTGTGTGTGTGTGTGTGTGTGTGTGTGTGTGTGTGTGTGTGTGTGTGTGTGTGTGTGTGTGTGTGTGTGTGTGCGTGCGGTGTGTGTGTGTGTGTGTGTGCGTGCGTGTGTGTGTGTGTGTGTGTGTGTGTGTGTGTGTGTGTGTGTGTGTGTGTGTGCGTTTGTGTGCGTGTGTCTGTTTTTGTTGAAATATGTGCTTAAAGTAGGTTTTCACAATTTTCATAGTCGTATTCTTTTAGCCAATTTAAAATAGTTTCTTTAATTTGGTGTCGTTTTAAGTTCTTTAATTTAATTTTTTTATTAATAGCATTGTATAAATGAGGTGCTTGGTAGTCATATTGCCTTATTGCTAAAGCGCTTTTGACAAATGGTACTGGACATTTTTGTGTTCTTTTGTTTCTATCTACATATATGGGGCAAATATTATGATATCGTTTTATGCATTGGTATATATATGATTTTCGTACACTTAGGACATTGCCAATTCATATACTTTAGATGTTGAGTATGTATAAGGAAGATTTAATATTAGTTTTAATATAGATTTTTGTGCTCTCTCTACCTCTATAAAATACGTTTTGGGAGCGGATACAACAATTTATGAGACAATGACAAAAGGCGTTATATGTCTCAATTAGCAGTTTTTTTTGTCGCTACAGTTCTTAGGTTTTTAAATACTATTGTGAGTCTCCGAATTCGTTTAAATGCATTTGCTATATGAGGTTGCCAATTTAATTTTTCGTCGAGGATTACTCCAAGGTATTTTATCATAGATGTTGGTTCTAATATTGTATGTAACGGATAATGAAGACAAATGATTGAGTTTTGGAAATTTTTATCTGCCTGTGTATCAGTCATCTTTATGTGTATTTACAATTCACGCAAAAACCATTGGACTGATTTCCAAGAAATTTGGTATACTTGCAACGCTATGCATTGTTGGTAGCTTATGATCCTAGGCAACTTATCATTAGACTAAGAAGGTGCAAAATGAGAATTATGTTTTCCCCTTTCTTAGATATTTGTACTAATGTGAATACTAATTTGACCCGAAAACTGGTGAACCGAAGCTCTCATGAGCAAAGGCAGAGAAGAAGCCAGTGTTTAATATTAAATATATTGATTTTTTTTAAATTCTTTGATCATTAAAATCCTCGATGATGCGTGAAAACTTAATATTATTTTAAAAGATCTTAAACACCGCATTGATTCAGAAAGTTAAAATAATTTTGTAATTCTTTACATTAAGGGCAAGTACATATAATTGTTTTTGTGCGATTTTTGTGTATTCAATTATATTTTCTAATGCACACCTCGAATTTGTAGCGAGAGAGGTTAGGCTTTACCTTTACTGTCGACTTGACAAGGTCACTCTACCCGCTTTGTTTTAATTTTAATGTTCTGACATTTTCGGATAGACAGGCGGCAGAATCCAGAAAAGTTTATTTTAATAAACATTTTTATAATACACTATATACATATTAGATTGGGTTTCAGCTTAGAAAACAATATTTTCTCTAGAATGACACCTATCTAGATGGACATGGAAAGTAAAACCACCAAACCAATTACATAGCTTTTCATAAATATACATATCAAACAAGAATTGTTTTTTTAAAGTGTTTAAATACACAGCAATAAGTAAAACCAAGTAAAGTTACAGTCTGTATACGTTCCACTGCTAGCCATGGGCCTGCTTTCAATTCTGAAAGGGTTTTAGTCAAGAGAATGTCCTTGTGTGTGTGGTGGTAGCGTAAGACAATTTATTATCCCACATTATGCCGTGGATGTGTTAAGGGAAAATTATGAGAAATGCAAGAAAGAAAGCTGCGGATATATGGGGGAATGTAACCATTACGAAACATTCAAACCGGCGGCAGGGCGCAGCGTCCAAAGTGCGAAACATTTAGTACCGTGAGTCCTCCTGCCAAACGTAGCAATTATGCGGTATGATAGTAGTGATTGTTACATCATTTCTATTCTAAACAATTATAACACACATATAAATGCTCACGCCTGTCACCGAGAGGGGTAGGCAGAGACTACGAACTTCCACTTGGCATGATCCTGACACACTTCTCTCGCCTCCTCCACATTCATATACTTACGTATACATGCTCGTTGGTTAAAGGAATACTTTATTTGGCCCATTTTTCATATATCGCCAATTTGGTCGATAAACTTTCGCCAAGAGCGGCCCTTCCCGACTCTGCCGTTCACTTCTGCATTACTTGCTTTGTCACTTTTTTCTTGTTCATTCTTTCTACATGACCAAACCACCGAAGCTTTCCTTTCTTAATCCTGGTCACAAAATCATCTTGCAAATCACACGCTTATCTTATCACACAATTTCTCATCCTGTCGTTCAGATTCTGCATGAATATAAGCAAAAATCATAAGTAATCATTGTATATTTATCGCTTTTGTTTCATATTTACCAAAAAAATGGATTATTAATCTTTGTATAATTATCATAAATAATTTTGTCAGCTTTTATAACTTTATATTTTGAGATATTTAAAATGAATATTATAGCTGCATATAAGGAATTTATTTTTCTAAACATTTGTAATTAATTCACCTATCAGTAATATTTGTAACAGTGTTTTACTTATTTTCGTATTATAAATATAAAATTATTTGGATTGTATGATTCTTACACATTCAGGGTCAGTTTCGATAGGTAATAGGAATGCTACCACAATTGTACAATTTTATTTAAACACTTACAATAATTATTGACTAGGTATTTGATTTGAGAACTAGTAAAAGCAAAACTCAAGTATTATTACCCTTCCTGAAACTCCTTAAATATGTCCCGACAAGGTATAAAATACTTACGTGGTAGAGGCAAGTTACAGCTATATTCTAGTTGTAGCACGAAAAAGTCGGTTCGCACGAGGAAAGATCACATTCTTAGAGAAGACTAGCGTAATATAGCAGCTTAATACGTTTGTGCTTCGTATGGTGAGTGTAGGGAAACGGAGACCCTTTTTACTTAAAATAGGCATTCGATTTAGTCGTCAGGGGTGACAACGCATCTGCATTTTGATTCTTAACTGACGGTCGACGTAGATGTTTGTGTATCACAACATCCACTTACCATCAGGTCGATTTTGTGTTTTCACCCTTATTCCATAAAAAGTACGAATATCTTATATAAATTATGCTCTTTCTAGTATCAAGTTATCGTTATTTCTTCTATTAAGTTGTAACATTCGTCATGCATATGTGGTTATCAAATGCTTATATTGTATAAATACCATTTAAAAAAGGTATTTCTTTGTCAATTTTTATACAAGATGTATTAGCAATTGAAAAGGGTACACATATTTCTACTGTTAAAAACTCATACATTAATTATTACTTAGAGGAAAAGCATTATTTTATATATTTTTAAAAACTAGGTAAGGTATATAAGGTAAAACTTGTATAGTAAATTGAATCAAATGAAATCACTTCAGCAATTTAAATAGAGCCGAAAGTGCTTACGCATTCTAAATTCACATTTCGCAACGTAATGCGAGGGTTTTTTAAACTTTCAATAAAAGTGCTGTGAATAGTGGTGACTACTGTTAATATTAGTAACCTGCCTTTTGAAAGATGTAATCCTTCAAATCCCGATTGGTGGAGCCACGTGTTTAAGGCTGCCGAAGTCTAGTTCCCCGGTCGAACCTTAAACCTATTACGCGAGATATTAACTAAAGTTGACTGTATATGCGGATGCTTCTACGCTTACGTAAAGGCGACTACTATAGCATGCGGTATAATGCACTCGCTCTTCCCTAAAACTAAACTATTATTGTGCCAAATCGCTGAAAAGGAATCCTGCCTTATTAGGAGAACAAAAAATTGGAGCGGGTTAGAACTATGTAAGGCAGGAGCTAAATTAAGGAATGTTGACTCACCGGGGTTTCTTCTATCCTGTTGAGCACTATAGCTGCAACTTCTGGAACTTCTTCTGGAACACTCCGGAGAGAGGCGATGCGCGACTATATCTCACACGATGTGAGGCGGGTCTCCTGGAGCTCTACTGCTTCCAGGCTAAAGCGGTTTCTACTAGCGGTGTGGTTTCAGCGACGACTGCAGTGGAAAAGAGGCCGCGCAACGGTCGCGCGTGCCTTATATGTCCTCGGCCCCGATGATTACGTGACATTCTATAATCATCTTCTTGCCCCTCCCACCCCACCACCCCGATGTGTCGATGGAGGATCGAGGAGGGTATGAATGATATCGTTTTGTCGGAAAGGAACAAGCGGCTTGGCACCTCTACCGTCAAATATAATAATCCAATGGTTTTTTTTTCGCGCAACCATCTCCCCCGCCCTTGAAGGATTTCCTTCAAAATTAACTAATACAACTAGAGCTAAGATCAACTAACAAAATAACTAACTAACGCTAAGATTACTTAAATTCAACTACAATTTAATCCAGAAAGCTAATTTAAATTATGGAAGAGGCAGGGGGCACAAACGGACAACCGGACGCAAGTAAGACCCAACCGTGGTCTTAACGCGAGCTATCCTAACTACTCCGTCGGAACCGGGAAAGACCTCTTCGACAATTCCTAACGGCCAGTGGAGAGGCGGCGTATTCTCTTTGGTGAGCACAACTACAGTTCCTACAGCTAAAGGCTCAGTTGCTGTGTTCCATTTTTGCCGAGACTGCAAAGTATGCAAGTATTCCATCCTCCATCGCTTCCAAAACGATTGCACTAACCGATCTAATAATTTGTGGCGTGCGGAAATGCTAAGTCTGTTCTCATCCATACCTTTTTTTTTTTTTGCGGATGGAAAATCATCTAATGACGCCTTTCGCTCTGGGTGGAGCGTAAGGGAGTGTCAGACTTTTACTGACTAAAAACCATCCGTGTTCCTTCAGTGCCCTTACGTTCCGGAGCCGCGGTATCTCTTTCGAACAGCCCGCAGCCAATCGAACAGCCTGCAGCCCTCTCATCCATACCTGCGGCTGGCAAATACTTTAAAGGCGTTAAATTCAAAAAATGTGCTGGAGTTAGAGCCAGCGGTTCCGAGGGGTCACTAGACAACGTACGACAAAGTGGGCGACTATTCATTACGCATTCAATTTGAGCGAGCACCGTACTTAGCTCTTCGAAGGACAAAATTTGATCTCCTATTACTCGGTATAAATGACTCTTTAGACTTTTGATATTAGTCTCCCAATTGCCCCCAAAATGGCTCGCGGCTGGGACGTTCAGAGACCACTCAATGCGGTTCTCGGCTAGAATATGAGCGAACTCCGAATTATAATATTTGCTAGCTAAGAACTCATGTAGTTCCGATAAAATACGTTTTGCACCGACGTAGTTCGTACCGTTATCCGAATACAATCTACTTACAGGGCCACGGCGGGAAAGAAATCTTTTAAATGCACCCATAAAGCCTGCTGTGCTTAGATCACCAACGAGTTCTATATGCACCGCTCGAGTAGTTAGACATACGAAAATGCAGACGTAAGCCTTTGTGGATCTTATACCACGCCCGCGAGTGAGCGTGACCTTAAACGGACCAGCGAAATCAGACCCGGTATGCGTGAAGGGCTTTACTGATTGTATTACTCTACAAGATCTAAGTTCTGCCATTTCCGGAAATGACGGCTTGGGGCGTGCCCGAAAGCAAGCATCGGTGCACCCGATTGCGTATTAAACTACGTGCAGAAAGAATCCAATAATTCTGACGCAAAATCGACATCAACAAGTCGGGGCCAGCGTGCGAGTTCAATTTATGATGGTAATCGACTAATAAGTTCATGATATGGTCTTTACGCGGTAAAACGAACGAACGAAACGGTCGAAACTCAATTGCGAGTTGGACAAGCGTCCACCCACCCTTACAATCCCATCCTGTAAAAATGGCTTAAGGGGTTGAAAGGCGCGACTACAAGCTCTATTCGATTGTGATCTTCTAATTTCTTCAGAGAAGTGCGCACGTTGAAGTTCACGTAATACTAGCGACTCGGCATAGTTGTAATCGGATGCTAAGACATACGAACGTCGCGGTAACAGCTTCGCGAATCGACAAACGTAAATTACGCTACGCAATAATTTCGACCAAGAGGACAAGCGGTTCGCCAAAGCAATGATTGGAGAAACCTCACTCGAAACGTTCGCCACTAGAGCGTGTCTCTTCTCTTCCGGCGGTTGTGACACTGACGAAGGTTCGAAGTCGGTTATTGGCCATTGCGAGGGATCCAAGTGAACCCAAGCAGGTCCGTGGAACCAAAGCGGGTGGTCCATTATTTGCATCGGGGTGAGTCCACGGGATAGACAATCGGCGGGGTTTTCCGTACCGGACACGTGATAAAAGTTCCGCGTTTCTAACTCGTCTTGTATCTTGGCCACTCGGTTCGCAACAAACGTATCCCAACGGTGGGGTGAAGAATGAACCCAGCATAAGGCGACGGTGGAGTCGGAAAAGGCCAATATCCTTTCTATGTGAACTCTATCCCTACATGCGCTGATAACTGCGGTAATAAGCTTGGTGAGTACTAATATTGCGCAAAGCTCTAAGCGCGCCAGAGAGACAACCTTACGGGGGGAGACTCTCGACTTAGAACTAATGAGGCTAATCGAATTTCTACCATTATTCTGGACGTGGAAATATACAACGCCCCCGTAAGCCTTCTCGCTGGCGTCTGCAAACCCAACGACTGTTATGGCGCTACTTCTATCTACGTTTATATGACGAGGTATTTTAATTTCTCTTAATAAAGGAAGTTCCTCTCTAAAGCGCTGCCACAACCGAACAATGCTGTCAGGCGGCGAGTCATCCCAGTCGCATTCCAATAACCAAAGTTGTTTAATTAAAAGCTTAGCGTATAATACCACCGGAGCTACGAAACCCATGACGTCCCATAATCTAGCAACGCATGACAGTATTGTGCGCTTTGTGCATTTCTCTACGGGCGGATTTACCTTAAGGCTAAACACGTCGGACTCTGGTGACCAACATAGACCGAGCACCTTGTGTGTATCAGAATCGTCGAATTCCTTTATCGCCGAAAGACGGTGTGATAGCGGGATTGTATCCAAAACCGGACGCGAATTACTAGTCCACTTCACAAGATCGAATTGACCCGATTTCATGAGCCTTATAACCTCGGCGGTGGTTAGGGTTGCCTCCTCCACGCTATCGACCGAGTACACAAAATCATCCATATATAATCCGCTCTCATTTGCCCTCTTAGCTTTAGGATAAGAGGGACCTTCATCGTGAGCGAGCTGTCTCACCGTGCGTAACGCATGAAATGGGCTCGACTTTAAACCAAAACAAACGCGATTAAATTCAAACACCATTAGAGGTTCCTTTGGGTTGAAACGATATAAAATGCGTTGGAATCTACGGTCGCATTCACGGACCCCTATGCAAAGAAACATTTGACGAATATCGGCGGATAGTGCTATACTAAACAAACGAAAATTGACTATTATGTTAAATAAACTGCCCTGTAAATTTTGCCCACTATAGAGGATATCGTTAAGCGACAGGTGAGAGCTAGTTTTAGCACCAGCGTCGAGCACTACACGTAACTTAGATGTAAGTTTGTCCTCTCTAATGACTCCGTGGTGTGGTATGAAATACGACGGTGTGTATTCGTAGTTATCTAATTTCGAAGCCACAAGTGATATGTAACCTTCTCTTATATATTCGTTAATGACGCCGTCGTAAGCTTCCTTTAACTGGGGTGAAGCGAGCATCCTACGCTCCAAGCTGTAGAAACGTTTTTCCGCCATTTGACGCGAATCCCCGAGAGATAAAACATCTCCTTTAAAGGGTAGCGCTACACTATATCTACCGTCGCGATCACGAATGGTCGTGCGGACGTAAATTTCCTCGCATAACCTGTCATCTGAGCTAGCTATGGGTGGGACGTTCACCTCCTCCATCTCCCAAAATTTGCGGACTAACGACTCGAGCGGTTCGACAGCCATACCACAATAAGAGGTTGCCGAAATACTATCTATGATGGGGGCGGAGCCAAGGATCACATAGCCCAATACGGTTTCCAGTGCGTAAGGCGCGGTATGCGAAGAGTTGCCCCTGACCTTATTGTTTAACAAAAGATAAGGGAAAAGCGATGCTCCAATGAGCATGTCTATGTTTCCAGGAACGGCGTAAGTGTCGTCCGCCAGAGTCAAATTCTT
This sequence comes from Parnassius smintheus behrii, assembly GCA_036936625.1. Taxonomy (NCBI): domain Eukaryota; kingdom Metazoa; phylum Arthropoda; class Insecta; order Lepidoptera; family Papilionidae; genus Parnassius; species Parnassius smintheus. The sequence goes on from JAUPFT010000006.1 coordinate 32,153,684, forward strand.
AAATTCAATCATTGCCGAGGTGTCAACCGAAACGGTTGGCAACCGTTCAGTGACCCTATCTACTACTAGTGCATTTATATCAAAGTTAACATTACGATCTATCCGAGAATAAATTTTTAAATTTATATATCCCTGTGTCGATTTACTAGTGCCTCCGATGCCTTTAATTACAGGACATGAAAGTGACCTATTTATTACTAAGCCTAAGCGCTGACAACATTGTCGCGTTATAAAGCTATTTTGGGCTCCGCTGTCCAGCAGTGCACGGACGCTTTGTTCGTTTCCACGCGAATCCCTAACCAAAATACGTGCCGTACCCAGTAACACGGTTGAAGGAGGTTGTGCTCCCATATTTGCCAATGAGCACAGAGCGACATCACCAGGTCGACCGCTAGAATCGTTGACCTTAGTAGGGGCGAATTCCTTCTCCGCTTTACTTGACGCCGCTATGTTGCTATTTTCAAAATGTAATAGCGTGTGATGTTTCCTGGCGTACTTGCTACATACGGAACTCGAATTGCATTTTGCAACTAAATGCTTATCGCTTAAGCAGTTCAAACATAGGTTGTTTGTCTTTACTAATTTATAACGCTCGCTTGGTGAATATTTACGAAAAGTCGCACAATTATATAAATTACCGTGTCTATCTTTACATACTAAACAAGTATGCTGGAGTGATGTTGGCGTAGCGGTTACGTAAGTTAACGACCCTGCTATTTTAGATGGTTGAGTCTGTCTACGGTCGACGCACCTTTTAATCTCCTGTTTAACGTTCGGAGAGCGCTGCATCACCTTTATTTGATCTCGCACAAACGATGCTAATGAATGAAAGGAAGGCATCTCCGAGCTACGATGCTCCATTTCAAACGCACGCACGGTGTCGGGGTCCAACTTCTTCAGTGCAATATGGAGAAACACCACGTCCATAAGATCATTAAATTTCAAATTCTTAAGTGCAGCCACCGATGCCACAAATTTATCTAGAAATTGCTCTAAGCCGTTGATATTCGCGGATGATATAGATTTAAGATCGAATATCTGGTTCAAATATTCGGAAGCTAACATTCTCCTATCTTCATATTTAGTTTTAAGCGTTTCGAATATTAATAAGTAATTGTTTGCTGTAGGTGTAAAACCAGAGCAGATCGACTGTGCCCTGCCACTAAGTTTACTGATTAAGTAATATAATTTTTCGGCGTCAGATAACGATGGGTTATTGTGTATATTGTTTTGAAAACTACTGAAGAAGAAGGGCCACGTCTTAATATCACCATTAAATACCGGAATATCTATTGGCGGCAACCTAATCGAGTCGCTTGGACGTACCTGTTTTTCCGGCTTTGCTTCGTTTTGAGATAGGGATCTCGCAATTCTTTTCACGCGACACAACATATCTTCGAATGCCAGCAGCGGTTGGTAGTTCACTATGTATTTCGGGTCGATTTGTAATTCCAAATGATTAATTTGGTCTAATATTTTTTCGTAATCTATTCGTAAAGAATCTATCGTTTCGATTTCGGTCAAAAAAGTTTCCCGCACTGCTTCTATATGGATGTTCTTTATATAATCACTTATATTCTGCATACGCGAAAAGAGTATGTCCCTCTTAGCATAAAGCGTTTTAATTTTGATTTCACTTCCACTAACTGCCATTTTAAACTATTATAATAAAGTTATATCAATCACAATTAATCTCACAACGCATAAACAATAAAGGATGGACACTCGGTATGCCGTATTACGTAATTAAATCGAACACCTGCGCAGCGAGTCGAGGTGACGCGTCATTTGCTAGACTCAATAATTTTATCAAGATTGTGGGTAAGCGTATCAAACGGTTCCTATTACACTGTTCAATTATTTAATAGGCTTTAAATTTAATCAAATACGAGCGCTATAAAACGAATAATTCTGTTTGCGAGTACCTAATCAAAATTTAAATTTAAACGAACACTATTTAAGTCTATTCTATAAATTGGAGTGCATTATCTAATTAATTAATTCAACAATTCGACCAAAATCCTGCTCGAAGTGACCATAAAATGATGGAGCCACGTGTTTAAGGCTGCCGAAGTCTAGTTCCCCGGTCGAACCTTAAACCTATTACGCGAGATATTAACTAAAGTGGACTGTATATGCGGATGCTTCTACGCTTACGTAAAGGCGACTACTATAGCATGCGGTATAATGCACTCGCTCTTCCCTAAAACTAAACTATTATTGTGCCAAATCGCTGAAAAGGAATCCTGCCTTATTAGGAGAACAAAAAATCGGAGCGGGTTAAAACTATGTAAGGCAGGAGCTAAATTAAGGAATGTTGACTCACCGGGGTTTCTTCTATCCTGTTGAGCACTATAGCTGCAACTTCTGGAACTTCTTCTGGAACACTCCGGAGAGAGGCGATGCGCGACTATATCTCACACGATGTGAGGCGGGTCTCCTGGAGCTCGACTGCTTCCAGGCTAAAGCGGTTTCTACTAGCGGTGTGGTTTCAGCGACGACTGCAGTGGAAAAGAGGCCGCGCAACGGTCGCGCGTGCCTTATATGTCCTCGGCCCCGATGATTACGTGACATTCTATAATCATCTTCTTGCCCCTCCCACCCCACCACCCCGATGTGTCGATGGAGGATCGAGGAGGGTATGAATGATATCGTTTTTTCGGAAAGGAACAAGCGGCTTGGCACCTCTACCGTCAAATATAATAATCCAATGGTTTTTTTTTTCGCGCAACCACCGATTGTTAATTGATAGCAATGTCATTTGTCTGATTCAACAAATCAAAAAGTCAAAAATATCTTAATTTAATGATCAAAATTAATAATGATAAAATTTAATTGTAGCGTCGTGGGTTAAGTATGGGTTAGGACTATTTTTACTCAAGCAGTAAATTTGTCATTTCTTACATAATCGCGTGTGAAAATATCAAAGAAAAGTGAATATCTCTATTTTTCTTAAGCATTTGAAATCAGATATTAAAAAAATAGTAACAAAGTCTGGCATCAATTTAAACGTTTAAAAATATGTCATAACGGCAAGAGGGGAGATATCATAAAGGTATAGTTACCTTCTTATCGTAAAAACCAGGCAGCAATTTATGCATTTTGAGGTAGATTTTACAAAACGATTGAACCTATTGGAATATAACGCCACAAAATATTAAATACCAGAAAAGAAATTACGAATTTTACAATACTGTTTACCTATCTTAAATAGGAAATCAAAAACAAATATTTAAATTAGAGTTTATTTATCAATTATTAGATAAAAGTTATCTAAAAAAAAATACAACATAAAGGAAAAAATACAGTTGCGTGAATAAAATGGTTCATTTGTTTCACTTAAAAGTTTAACTAAGGGCTGATTTTCTAATCGTCAGATAAGACAGCTTTTATCTGACGATTGGAAAATCAGCCCTTAGTTTGACAGTTATATGCTTTGACTTTATTTGATATTTTTTTGCTAAATTGTCATTGCACCAAAGTACTACAACTATTCTACGTATTGTCAGTGACATTTATCCCGCCTGCGCTTCATCATCATCATTGTCAATCATTACAGCCCCTCAGAAGTCCTCTACAGAAAATAAGGCTCCCATAATAAATGTCTTTTATAACATTCATGGGACAAATTGGGGTTTTGTAATCTCTTACGTCGCCATCGCAATAGCAATTACGGAAGAATTAGATACTTTTTACTTCGGGGGTGATCCGATATAAATTTAAAGAAAAAGTTCCCTAACGGTGGCAAAATAGGGAACGGTGTTTTGAATGTTACTTTTACATGATATTTAGATTGTGATATTCCTAGGTGCACTGCAAGGGTTTTAATATTTCTATTATGGAATAAGGACAACAAGCGAGCACACAGTCCATCCAACTGATGGTAAGTGGTGGCTGTAGCCTATAGACATCTACATTTATCCTCGATTACGAATAAAAATCTAGATGCGTTGTCACCCGTGAGGACTAAGATGGAATGCCTCGTTTCCAGTAAAATGATACCCCAGTTCTCTACGCTAATCCTACGACACACAGCAGAATTAAGTATTATACGTTGTTATTCTATGAGAGCGTGGCCCGTCCCCGGTCGTGCCGACCCATTCGTGCTACTAATATAACTGGACCATGGCTCTGCCAAGTAAATATTATAAACATATTACTATTTCATTTGGAACAATGAAGTTTATAAGATTATCATTTGAATTGGAAAAAGATGCAAACAAGTCATTTTTAAAAATACTAACTTATCAACTTACAACGCTCTAATTCGTCGTAACTTTACTACGCCCTAAGGCGATGAAAGTTGTTAACACCAATATACTTTGAAGGACTGATCCCTTAAAAGTCCATAAGTGACATATAAAATAGGTCTCTCACATTGCAGGAAGGATTTACCATAATCTACATGCTAAACATTTTACACATACATTTTATATCTTGGACGCTGCTTCGCAGCACTGGATGTCTTCTGATAATTTTGGCATTACCTATATTACACCTACGGTAGGGCATGACGTTACAGAAAACTGAAAAACGTTCGACTAACAAAATAGCTGAATTTTTTTTGTTTTACGTTATAATAGACTTTGTTGTGTCCCTAGTAAGATTTATTTTTACCTAGTTTAGAGTTATATAGATTAAAAATATTAGCTTTATTAAAGTAATTACTTATCTCTCTGACTCTTATAAAAGTCGGAGACCTACTATTATAAAATAGTATACATTCAAAATGACAAAATATGTCTACACATTATAAATTAATTATACAGAAAACCACGTTAACCATGTAAATTTAATCAGTTCACAAACAAATGACGAAGGTGGGACCCTCGCATTATCGCAGTCACCCGGACAACAGTTATTATGAAAATGCGGGTAACCAGCACGAAAATATGATGGCATTAATATAAATTGCACTTAGTCTGACGCAAAAGAAAAACACCTAGCTGTTAGAGACGTGTAAAAGGTGACTGTGCAAGGGACGCGTATTTCCATCATTAAACCCACCTTTGTTAAACCATAATGTAACAAAATTACTGTCACTTTTTTCAAATGAAAATATTAGAACATTTTGAACATATCATATTATTTTTATTTATTATGTCAAATAATGTTGAAATTTTTGAAAAGTGAAATACGAAAGACTAAAACTGTACACCCTATTGACTTAAAAAGTTATTATAGTTACTTATTTCATAATGTGGCCGCTGACTTAGAACGGATTTTACGATAGTCCCATAACGAAAATCTTAACATTTTATATCGACTTTTTATCGTTTATTATAATGTGCCCAGTGAAATGAGCGGGTATCAACTAGTAAATGAATAATTAATAACACAATTAATTAATAATAATTGCAAATGATAGTTTCGGATGTGTTGGCACAGGAAATCAAACCGAAATTGCTCGTATATTAAGTAATTAGGCGCGTATCGCGTATTGAGTAAATATTTATTAACTATATAATTCTTTCAATATAACGTCCTACATACTTAAAATGTATAATAATTTTATGACGTTAGACTAATATTTATTGCTTCTAATAACATAGTCCTTATAGAGAAAACCTTTTTTCCCCAACGGTTGTCGGTTCTTCGAGCTATATGGCCGGCCCATTGCCACTTTAGCTTACAAATCCGTTGGGCTACGTCGGCCACTGTGGTTCTACTGCGGATATCCTCATTTCTACGTTCATCACGCAGAGAAACCCCGGGCATAGCCCTCTCCATAGCTCACTGAGCGACTTTGAGCGTCCTCATACGGCCAGCAGTGAAGGACCAATCTCAGTTCCATAAGTTAACACTGGAAACACGCACTGGTTGTATCTAGTTTTAAGGTTTTGAGATATAACCTGACGAGAATATGTAACTTAAATTCCCGAACGCTGCCAAACCGAGTTGAATCCGTCGATTGACCTCTCGGTCGAAGTTGGACTTACCTAGTCGGACTATTTGTCCTAGGTAAACGTACTCGTCAACAACTTGTTATCTCATGTGACATGTAAATTATTTAGGTCACTACATAACGTCAAAGTTGTGAGTCATCTGTTGCTCTAAATAGGATCGTCAAGCAACACGTTTATGCACATCTTTTCCACTATAGGGGAAAACTAGTTAGGTAATATGAATAAGAAAACGTAGTAAAATTAAATACGATGTTATTAATAATAATTAATTTTCTCATTAAATTAACAGCCTGCTTATGTCCTACCGTTCGGGTACACAGACTTTCTCTTATTTGTTAAAAAGGTTTGAAGCAGAAAAAATTGCACAGCACGGAATTTTCCGATAAGTTTCCTTACGATGTTTTTCTTCATCACTGAACCTGTAATAAAACAGTTCTTAAAACTGTCACTACAATTAACAATCACATTTGTTGTTGACGGAGATCGAATCCTTTTGGCGTGTGGTTATCTCCTAAATTACAGTTTGCATTTTCATATAATAAAATAATGTAATAGTATCAATCAATGAATATAATATAATTCATGTAATTCATTTATGGGGCAATCTTTTTTTACAACAAAATCCCAGAAAGTGTACAAAATTTGTCATTTTACAAGTTTAAATTTTTATTAAAGAAAAATTGTTCAAAAAGGGTTATTATAATACAAATTAATACATAAATCAAAATAATCCCTGGGAATGAGGTGATCGCCACCACGTTGGCTCTGTAAAAATTCGTACAAAATTTGTACAAAATAAATGTATTGTATATTGAAATATGTTTAAAAAAAAGTCCCGCTGGGTTTCTTGCTGGTTCTTTCCAGGACAGAGGTTTTTTTGCGAACCAGTGGTAAACAAAAAAATGACTTTCATTAAGCTTTATACAATAACCTATATGGAATAAAAATCATTCATTGCATTATAAAGTTTTAGGTATATTATTTTCCATGACCGCGGAGTGTTATGAATAATTAAATAGCATAGCATTGTGAAGTTAATAATATTAAAATAAAGTGCTGGTGATGTGGAGGCCGCATAGAATGTCTATCTATCGCAACTTTTTATAGATTTATTATTTGTATTAATATTTAAATATAATATGTTTCGTACGTACGTACTTTGTATATATATATATATATATATATATATATATATATATATATATAATATACTTATTAACTTTCGTTGGTTGGTTACTAATTAACTTTAGTTGAGTAATATGTTTAGCACCTGTGCACGAAAACACAACCAACATGCTATCTTTATCATAGGTTACTACGAGGTATTAATTGAAGTTATAAGAGCAACATTAACACAAAAAAAAAAACATAATCAAAATGTGGTATTTATTTTTAATTAAAAAATTGAACTAGTGCATCATTGAACTAATGTATTCAAAATGGCTGTTGTAAGCACATTATTGCACTAACTGAAATTTGCCGTTTTTTTCGTTTTTGTTTCTTCAGCACATTGAGCGATGCGATCATGAAGTTCAGCCTTTGTATTTACAGTTGTACCATACACCCGTTACTTTATAACACCCCATAAAAAGTAATCTAAGTCTGGTCAGGCGAACATGCAGGCCATCCAACAGGTCCTTGTCCTTAATTTGGTTGAAGAAACTTCGTACATTTAATGCATACTGCGCGGGGCATCCATCTTTTTGTAAAAGCATAACTAACTTTGCTGTGCTTACCACAGGCCAGTTTTAACTGGTACTTTTTAAACTAATATTCCGCAGCATGACATTAGTGAAATATACAATAAGATATTAAGATTCTGGAAATGCTGTGAGCAAGTTATGCAACTAGTATTGCCCAAATGAAATAACAAGACAAGACTTAGCCAGTCTTGGTCTTTGTATTGCGCCAATACACCTGGTCTTGGTCAATACTCCCAGTTTTGGTCTTGATCTTGGTCTTACAGCAAGAGTCTCGCCAGTCTCGCAATTATTTATTTATTTATTTACACTTTATTGTACTAAAGGTACAAACGGCGGACTTAATGCCATACGGCATTTTCTACCTAATTACCAATTAGCCTATTGCTATTTATTAAACGTTACTTTAGATCTTAAAACTACTTAACAGAGTAGGTTCATTTTGAGCTTGAATTAACATAGCCATAGGAAAGACCAACCAAATTAGTAAATGTCTCAACATTCAATAAGAAATTCGAAAAATCAACTGACACCGGGTGGGGTTTGAAATCCATGCCGATGCTCTAATCTAACCAACTGAGGTATCTACCGTGTCCCACGACCACGGGAGTCAGTCTGTTTCTTGTGGTGTGAATTGTGTTTATTATGTTCTTCTTGTGACGGAATTAATCTACGTTAATTAAATTAAATTTGCCTAGGTACGTTACTTGCTGTATTTATCTAGGTACTTACTAACTACTAGAGTACGATAAAAGTTAATAAACCGACCCTTTTAATCAATTTTTGGAAGTGTGTGATTTCAAAACACAAAATGCACGAATATGACTTCACTCATTCGAAATTCAAAATTCAATTATTTTTAATTAAAGTAGGCATTAAAAATACACTTTTGAATAGTCATATAATTACTGTTTTCTCTAATTTTTTTCTTTTCCATTTTCAGGGGTGCTGTATCTACAGGGAATGATCATGGAAGAAAGTAAAAAAAAAAACAGTAGTTGCTCTATTCAAAATATTTTCAATAGCACTATAATTATGTAAAGCGATAAATCAAACATAAAATATCAAATGGGTATGTAGATACCAAGTCTGTATAGAAATTTCTAGTTAGACCTGTGTAGTACGAGAAGACAGCTCCAAGCTTCTTTGTCATTAAGATAATCATTTACAGAATGATATGCTTTTTTGGCTAAACAAGCCTTAATGTGTGACTTAAATTGAAAAGGTGAAAGATCTAACATTTCTTTTGGAAACTTGTTATAAAAGCATATACCGCTACCCAAGAACGAATTGTATACTTTGTGTAACCGTAAAGCAGGTAATGTGATTTTATTTTTACTTCTACCATTGAAATTGTACAAATCACTATTCTTTAGATATAAGATTCTGTTTATGTATATAAGATTTCTTATATACATAAACAGTTCTCTCAGAGATACTCGGGCTCCTAAGCAGATCTAATTGCACGCTTTTTATTTTATATGCACGCTTTTTATATTATTAGATACATTTTAACACGTTTCAAGTGTGTTTCGTTCTTTTCATTCGTTTTTTTAATATTAGTGATTTTATTTATTAAGATTACTAATATTCCTTTTAACCATTCCTGGTAAGCTTGAAACGCCTGTGTTAGGAGTGGTTCACGACAGTGGTCAAATGTCGGATTCAAACCCAAGACTTTTTGAGTTCGCAATCCGCGCCCTGCCATTAGACTACTGTCGCTTCAAGGAAAGTGTCTACAATATTTATCAAATGGATAACGACATATTCGAGCACTTTTTGTATTAAAAACACACACTTCATACAATCGAGTTTTGCAGTGTACTTATTGAACATGTTTATCTATTAGGTAACATAATAATAGAACATCGGTATCGATGAGGTGGGTATTAAACAGTCAGTTTGTGACGTGTTTGTGCACGCTTGACTAAAGTGCTTAGTGTTTTGTGCACGCTTGACTAAAGCGCCTTTTGTCCGGTGTGAATAAGACACGCGCATATAACGGTTGGGTCATGCCTGTCCTCATGTATAGCTTTGGCGTACTCAGATGGACTCAGACTGAGCTTAAGCCCTGGATAAAAAAAGTCCGTACTACCACGACGTCCCATAGAATGCATCATCCAAGATCATCGGCAATGAGGCTGTACTTGCCACGAAAGCATGGTAGACGTGGCTTTTTAAGTGAGCTCACCATTCATAATCGCGAAGTGTGCAGCCTCCGTAATTACATCCAGGGGATATCAGATGATCCATTCTATAGTGACGTAATTTCTTATCATAAAGGGCTTACCCCTCTATCCTCAGCCAAAGAGCAATGGTAGGACCCGACAGTAGATCGCATTTCCGACCGGGAGACCGTATGGAGAGAGACGGAGTTCTGCGGGAGGTTCTACAAGGCTCTGCATGAGCCTTTCGTAGATACAGTCGTCTCCCTCAACTGGCTACGTTTCGGTGACATAAAATAAAGGATCAGGTTATTAAGACCAGCAACTATCGGAGATACATCCTAAAGGATGGCACCGTCGACATCTGTCGAGGATGTTGCCATCCCGGTGTGTCACTTAGGCATGTCATCTCCGGTTGTTCGGCGCTTTCTAACTCTGAGTACTTGCACAGGCACAACCTAGTAGCCAGGATTCTACACCAGGAGCTCGCTCTGAAATACGGTCTCGTGGATCGGAAACTGCCTTATTATAAGTACTTGCCGGAAACCATGCTCGAAAATATAATATTTTGTGCATGTGGTGTTTACCTTAATTAATTGTGCATTTGGCTGTACATGTTGTTGTTAAATACTCATTAATGTATTATTGTTACAATTACTGGTAAACCTAATAAATAAAATAAAATAAAATGACCGCGTCAGGCTCTACTGAGACCAGAGATCATCACAGACAGGACTATTCTTGCGAATAAGCTTGATATTGTGCTAATGGACTGGGCACAGTCAAGTATATTTTTGGTCGATATTACCATTCCATATGACGAGACCCTAGTGAAAGCCGAACCAGAAAAGAAAACTAAATATCTGGACCTGGCTCACGATGTAACTGACATGTGGGGTGATCTGCCGACCGAAATTATTCCTGTAGTCGTCTCTGCGAATGGGCTAATCCCGGTCAGCCTCTCGGGTCATCTGAGGCGACTGGGACCGCTCCGGGCTCAAATGCAGAAGGCGGTGCTGCTCCTTGATACCGGCCACATGATCCGCCGTTTTCTTTCGATTTCCCCCTTATCTTCTGCAGTTTGGTCTTCCCTGCCGAGGGCTTCCATCTGGTTGGGCTTTTATTTATTTATGCAGTTTTGAGTATTTATTTTATTTTATTGATGTTTATGTATAATTATCTTTCTCGTTTACAATTATATATTTATGGAACCCAACCAGATGAGAAAACTATATAGATATCCCAAAAAATAATAAAAGTAATTAATTATTATAAAACCATATACTAGTTAATATTATAATAATTACTTACTAGAATAAATTATTATGATATCACCTATCCTTACCGTTGTCTAATTACAACATTCCTTGAGAGATCTGAATGTATTCGTGTCTTATGAATATGTATTCATATACATAAAGATATTTATATAGACATTCATATGTCTATTTAAATATCATTGGAATATGTACTCTGTGGCGGCAATCAAACAGTGGCAAATGTTGTGCGTTCGGGGCGGCGGTGACGATTGTATGAGATATCAATAGAAGTCGCCGACGCGAGTATCTTGACCTTGTACTCTTGAATAGTTGCAAAATTTCTTTGACAAGTAAGTATTTGACCTTTTAATGCCAACAACAAGAAGACGGTCAAAACTAGGAACGCACTCTTTTTTCTTTTAATGGGTATTTTCATTGCCTGTGTAAGTATGTTTATGATATTGTTCGTAATGCGCACAAGTTCAATTTTCCAAATTTTTATATAATTTTTTGCATCTCATAGAAAGCCTTAGCGTATACCTGAACTCCCTGAAACTACACTCAGTCCTAACTGCTAGACGCAAGAGTCTCACAGGCTTAGTGTTGTTCTTGCTCAAATCTTGCACAGTCAGTCTTGTTCTTGGTCTTGCTTAAATTAGGCGGTCTTGGTCTTGGTCTCGCAAAAATGCAAGAACAAGACCAAGACTGATTTTGGGAAACACTACTTGCAACATTTGTGGAAGGCATGGTCTAGGAACTATTTATCTACGCGACACGAGCGCACGAAGTAGACAAAAAACTACCAAACATCAAGGAAGGTACTGTGCCATTATTAAAAAAACCCTAACACTACTCGACAAAAAACTACCAAACATCAAGGAAGGTACTGTGGTATTATTAAGCAAACTCTAACACTCTACTCGACAAAAAAATTACCAAACATCAAGGAAGGTACTGTGGTATTATTAAGCAAACTCTAACACTCTACTCGACAAAAAAATTACCAAACATCAAGGAAGGTACTGCGATATTATTAAGCAAACTCTAACACTCTACTCGACAAAAAAATTACCAAACATCAAGGAAGGTACTGCGGTATTATTAAGCAAACCCTAACACCCTACTCGACAAAAATCTACCAAACATCAAGGAATGTACTGTGGTATTATTAAAAAAAAACCAACACTCTACTCGACAAAAAAAACTAGCAAACACCAAAGAAGGTACTGTGGTATTATTTAAAAAAAAACCTTAACACTCTACTCGACAAAAAAATTACCAAACATCAAGGAAGGTACTGTGGTATTATTAAGCAAACTCTAACACTCTACTCGACAAAAAAATTACCAAACATCAAGGAAGGTACTGCGGTATTATTAAGCAAACCCTAACACCCTACTCGACAAAAATCTACCAAACATCAAGGAATGTACTGTGGTATTATTAAAAAAAAACCAACACTCTACTCGACAAAAAAAACTAGCAAACACCAAAGAAGGTACTGTGGTATTATTTAAAAAAAACTTTAACACTCTACTCGACAAAAAAACTACCAAACATCAAGGAAGGTACTGTGATATTATTAAAAAAAAACCCTAATACGCCACCTCAACATTGGTCACATGGCAGAGTTAGCAGATTATTTTATGGTAGCGATAGGAACGAATGCTAATTTAGATTACTGTCAGAAGTTTCCCATAATTCTTTTTAAGCGTTGTCACCTAACAAAAATTGTAATAATACACGAGCATTTAGCTTTAATGCAGAGCGTTCTTAGCAGTTTGCTTCAAAAATACTATGTTATAAATTCTGTAAGAAAAATTAAAGGCGTTATACACAAATGCGTTGTTTGCTGTAGGCATAAAGCTGAGACGCCCAAACGGCTAATGGGGTATCTCCCTAAAAGTCGTGTAAATCCCGCTCGCGCATTTGAAAAGGTTGCTTTATATTATTGTGGCCCGTTTGATATTAGACAGTCTACAAAGCGTAACAGTATAGTCTCAAAGGGTTATGTAGCCTTATTTGTATGCTTTATGTCTAAGGCAGTACATATCGAAGTTGTTTCAGACTTGTCAACTGATACATTCATTGCAGCTTTTAAAAGGTTTATATCATTGAGTTAAACAACACTAGAGCAGCAAACCACATTACCGCGCGTCGAAAAAAGTGTAACCACTATCCAAACGCGACGACGTAGCTTTGAAAATAATAACAATTTTAAATAAACATATATCTATCTCACTTACACAAGTTGCGAAAACAATATCGTCGCTAAGATTAGATAAAGATAGACACACAAACATACAATGGCGGCTTGGTGTGGCTTACTATTTGAAATTTTACCTAAAATAGGTACGCAATAAATATGAGTTTTTTAAGTGCAGTAAATTGTTTTTATATTAAAAAAGTATATTTTATTTTAAAATCTTTATTGCGTCCCCTTAAAAAAGGATACAAAGCTTATCAGATGAATAGAAGTAAACATAGTGATGATATAAAACATATTTTTATAAGTGTTTTTATTGTACTAATCAAACAATATAAAATAGGTAATAAAATATAATTAATATAAAAAATTTATATGAAATTATAATTAATATAAAATTATTGATACAAAATAAGTAGGTAATAAAATATATTTAATAGTGAATTATTCATGAATAAACTAAAATAAGAATAATTAATTATTATGTATGAAAGTTAAAACGTAGTTTTTATTATAATTTCCGAAATATTTAAAATCAGAAGTAACAAATTAATTTACTTCATTAATTATATAGTCTCCCATTAATGTAGGATAATCACAAATGCGGAAAAGTGGAAACATTGAACCTAAATTGCAATATTCGATAATTTTATTTAATTATTTGAGGTTTTTTTACGTTTATATGAAAACAAGAACTAAAAGTTATGTGTTGATTCCGCTTGATTTATTACGTTTTTGTGACCTTGAATAGAATTCTTTCACTACGCATTTACCTATTTTTTGTCGCGGCTCAACTCCGTCGGCGTCACATTGAACACTGAACTTACGTTAGCTAGGCATATGGCTGTGGTCATATGTGCAGTGGCAACGCTTTGACGCGGTTATTACTGATCTAGTGTTATATAAATCAATGGTTTATATCACGTAGAGGAGTACTCGCATCTGTAGACGTCTATTGCGAGAATGTCACAACGTTTAAGGGCAGTTCCTCATTTGCCGTTTACAGTTCGTTCTCGGGCCGATCTCGGTCTGATTTATTATATTATTGGAATGGGATCCGACCGAAATTTGACTGCTACGGATAGAATGAATGCACAAACATATTTTTTACTTGATAATATTTTATCAGACCGAAATCGGACAGAGAACGAACTGTGAACGGCATTATAATGAGGATCGGCCTTAAAGGTGCAAGGAATACAGTCATACGATTTGCATAAAAGTCAAGAATTTCAAGACTTTGTAACTATTCCCTTCTGAATTAAATTAATTGTCATGTCATCTCCGCATATAGTCCAAACCGTGGCGGTCTTTGGGAGGATACAGTCAAGTCTGTAAAATATCAATTAAAAGAATTCCTATTTCAAAGTTTTTTTTTTACTTTTGAGCAATTTAGTACAATTATGACTGAAATAGAATCTACTTTGAATTCTTGTCCATTAATGCCATTGCTTACTCAAGATCATGTTTAATATTATATTAAAATATAATATGTTATGAGTGTATGTACTTTGTATATATATTTTAATATAAGTACTCAATTAAAGTGTAATTGAATAATATGTTCGCACCTGCCAACAATTGGCGTTGACAATCAGGGTTGCCTTAACTGACACAGAATGCTACTTGGTATTAAGTCTACCCTATATATCCTTAACTTTAAGGTGTAACATTTAAGCTTTTTTAATAAATAAATAAAATAGAATAAGGATAGCAAATGATCACACATTTCACCCAATGGTAAGGAGATGCTGTGGCACAAATAAATCTTCATTTAGACTCGATTACGAATCAAATCGCATATGCGTTGTCACTCCTGTTGATATATAGAATAACCCAAGTTTACCAATTAAAAAGGGTTTCCATTTTTCTACACTCACAATACAAAACTAGCAACATTATGCTGTTATTTTACTCTGGTATTCTATGAGAGCGTGGTTCTTCCCAGATCCTGACGACTAATTTGTGCTTCGGCAATAACAGCTATAAACGTGTAGCTCTACCACGTAAAAACCTAACTTTTTCTTATCTTGATTGTCATAAGAGTTATCATGTCATAAGATTTAAAATCTTGAAAACAAGGTAATAAAATTATGTCGTATTTACGACATATATAAAACACACGTCCAGATCAGGTTTAAAGAAACAACAACGAATGTTTGAGATATCTGAAATAATCTCACAAAATAATCTGCCAGGAATTAAGATTATAATATTATATTGAAATATGAAATACCCATGCTCAGCTTTACTCATTGGTTTGTTTTCAGGCTCAAAAATACAATGGGGATAATCATAATAAATACAAAGTAATAATTTGTAGTAAGGATTGCGAGTGAGTTGCATTTGTGGATATTCTTATATTTATTTTTCTGTTAATATTTCTGTACTTTGTTTGTTACGTAAACAATGTTCCACAATGTAACTTTCTTATATATTTTTTAACTTGTCACTGTATTTCCATTTCTATCAGATAAATCAGGTTTTATTGAAAAAAAAAATTTAAATATATACAACAATCTTATAACTTTCTCCAAACATTTTTTAATAAAAATACTTTAATATAAGGCTGATAATACTATAAAAATGTAAAGACTAAGTATATAATCTAACTTTTTGATATTGCTTTTTTTCATCCTTTCCCCAAAATCTAAAGTGAATGGGAAAGTAAATCCTATTTTCAGGAAACAGAACTTCCAAAATAAGCTTGACATGGGTTAAGGCGATTTTGATGCCTGATCCTACATAAAATCTATAATACAACACAAACCTTTTATCTCTTACAGTCAAATATATCGCACAAACTACAACGTACTCAGATCAAAAATAATTTTTGGGATATAATAGAAATATATCATTCTGATAGATAATTAAGTTACATATAACTTATATCATATGAGTTAATGTGAATATAAAACAACTTTGAACTATTTTGTAAAGAGCTAGATAAAGATTTGGTATATTAAAAATTGTTTTGGTTTTCATAAAATAACAAATAATATTATTTTCGAAATAAGACACTTGTCAATGAGTTATGGAAATGCGTTCCGTTTTTTGCGAATCATAAATTCGTTCGTAGCCAAGACCAGAAAAAAACTAAATTAAAACTATACCCAATTTGTTTTTCGATTTTTTACGGGAATTTGATTCGTATGCAAAATGGAGAAATTTGAACTTCAGGCGATAATTAAGTATTTCTGCCTGAAAAAATTTCACAAAAAGTGTTTTTAATGAATTGCAGTCTACTTTGGCGGACAATATTCCGTCTTCTTCTACTGTGGCATATTATACGCTGAATTAAAACGCGAACGAACCACCTGCAATGACGACACTCGCTTCGGGTGATAAAATTCGACACAGACAATGAGGTGATAACTAGGAGAATTGCGGGTGCGTTGAGGACCTTTTATGTCCTATACCTTATAACTTTTAGATTCTACAAAAAAGTTGTGCAAGGAAGAAAACTTCTGGTAAATCTCACAGTAGTGTACCGCGAACAATTCAGATGGTATAAGTGGTCGTTTTGTTGCGAATAAGGTGAAATTTAGAGGCCGGAATTAGTCCGAACATATCCTCTCCCCGTGGTAGGTGCGAAAGAATATGTAAAGGGATGCAAAATCTCTTCGTAGTGCCAGTGAGTTTAGGCGAACAGAAACGATGCGATCATAGACGATTCGAGCCGTGCTGAATGCGGTCAAGCAGGAACAGTTGGTACTGGGTTGCCCCAGTCCAAGATGAGAACTGTATTCCATGTGGGCCAAACTTGTAACTACTGAATATGTTAAATAACGCAAACTCAACACTAAACGTAAAATTTTGAACTAAAAAAAACAGCTATTTTTTGATATTATATCATAATCTCATCGAGCTTGAAGTTTTATTGAAGTCCTAAAATATATTACAATTATGTCATATCGGTACGTGTAGGTGTTAATCTACTTATTATGATTGTAAAATAATTTTGTACTAAGTACATGTACGAGTATTATTTGGCCTGCTCTACCATAATGCAAACAAATTTTAAGTACACCTAACAGACCATTTTAAGCGATCATGTAAGTTGTTATTTTTAATGTTTGAATTGACGTTAAGTAAATAATTTAACCTGATATCGAGAAAGAGATACATGATATGATTACTTGAATGCGCTCTTTTCTTTTAATATAACTTTCATAATGTAATAAACTACAGCCTTCTGACTGCCTTGTTGGTCTAGGGATTGTAGTAGTGTGACTGCTGATGCTCATGAGGTCCTGGGTTCGAATCCCGGGCCGGGCCAAAAAAAACTAATTATTGAGTTTTTCCGTCAAGAAATTCTCAGTAGTTGCCCGGAGTCAGGAAGTTGGCGGTGTCTCACCCCTGTGCCTTGGAAAGCACGTTGGTCCTGCGCCTGATCTCTCTCCGGTCGTGTCGGTTTATCATCCCATCGGATTATGAGAGTGGGGGAATAGCGAGTGCACCTGTGCTTGCTTATACACTTGGGCACTACAATCCTGTCCTGCGCCGATGGCTAGCCTCCGCTGAGACAGGCCGCCGTGGCCGAAATTCGGTCTGGAGGAAATCTGGTGATTATAAACTACAGCCCTCGCTTTTACGTAAATGTATCACGTACCAAAAAGTCGCCCTTCCTTATTTGTAATAAAAAAGTAATGTAATATATTTAAAATATTAAATGTATTTACATTAAATAACGCTTTTGTCCTCAATAAGACCACAGATCTAATAACGGAATATGCGGAGACAAAATTTGGAATGTCTTGATTCTATTTGAAGTCGAATTCAAGTGGATTTTGACATGAAAGTGCTTTTCGAAACGTCTTGAAAACGGAATTCGTTTGTTAATTTTACCGTACTTTTTAAACGGTTTTTTGTTTATAATTTTTAGCTAAAGTAATACATAATATTTTTTCAAGGAAAGTGTTAAATTTCTATGATATTATCAAAGATTTTTTACAGAAACAACTTTTTACAATTTTTTAAAGAAAAAAATAATAATATCATTTGTCAGTTGTTAAGTAAAATGTAAAAAATCCGTGTCACTACATATTTTTCATTATGATTTTGCAAATAAACGGTACGTAACATATATATTGATCATAATGATTAATTCAAATAAATCATTAAACATAAAGCTAAGGTATATTCACACATTCCACATCTCTTGACTGAAAATAAATACCTATACATATTACATATTAATAATTAATAATAATAAAATATCTGGACCAAAATATAATAAATAATCAAAATATCTGGACCTGGCTCACGAGGTGACCGACATATGGGGTGGTCTGCCGACCGAAATTAGTCGTCTCTGCAAACGGGTTAATCCCAGCCAGCCTCTCGGATCATCTGAGGCGGCTGGGACTCCGTGACGGACCGCTCCGGGGTCAAATGCAGAAGGCGGTGCTCCTCGATACTGCCCGCATCGTCCGCCGGTTTCTTTCACTTTCCCCCTAACCCTCGGACGTTTGATCTCCCCTGCCGTGCCGAGGGCTTCCATCTAGCTAGGTTCTATTTATTTATGTATTATTTATTTATTTATTATTTATTTATTTATGTTCGTATACTTATTGTATTTATGTATATTTATGTTTATTTATGGATATATTGCTTAGTGCAGGCGCTGATGCATGAACTAAGCAATAAGTTTGTATCTCAGGCAACAGTGCTCTTTATTATGGGAATATTTTACAAAAATCTTTCTGATAAAGAAATTTACAGCAGGAATACAGTGGCAACATCAGTTTTTTTAACTATTAAAAATAGAAACTACCGCGTTTGTTATGTATTGATTTGATTGTATTATATAGATGACATCTGTGTGCGAATTCTTACACATTTAAACCATATGTACATATGCAGTTGAAGCCTTGCACGAGAGATTTGTATACAGGATAATTAAATTATAATCATGTATGAAGTCCATAATTCGATTACATATGCGTGTTGTTTTTCCTGTGAACGCGATATAGCGTCGTATTCCATCCGATAGCCTGTGGTGACGACCGCAAACCTCAAACCAACGACTGCATATACCGTTACGTGTATTGGTATTATATCGCGACATACACACATACAATTGAAAACCGATATTAATTATTGTGTATCATTAGGCGTATTAACTTCCTTTAAACACACATTATGAAGTTGCAAACAATTTATTTAATTCAAATGCAGGTAGGTGTTACTTTTCTAGGAACAGTTATACAGGTCTAAGACCTGTATCACTGCCATCAGAAGGATTTATTGTGATCGCTGCTATGACATAGGTACACTACGAAGTAGTACTACTCTATATCTTCAATATATTGAAGCAGTTGCTTAGCTGTGAGCGTTTTCACTTCTTCTGGGCTAAGTATCTAGTTTCCCAGACGAATTTTAC
Source organism: Parnassius smintheus behrii (assembly GCA_036936625.1). Taxonomy (NCBI): domain Eukaryota; kingdom Metazoa; phylum Arthropoda; class Insecta; order Lepidoptera; family Papilionidae; genus Parnassius; species Parnassius smintheus. Next base: position 32,173,305 of record JAUPFT010000006.1, read on the forward strand.
GTTTGCACGTTAAGGGTCCGGAATCAATTAGGATGTACGGAGGCGTTTCTTCCGTCAATGAACAAAATCGGCACATCCTTGAGTTGCTTAATCCCAAGATGGCCATGTGATTTTTAACAACAATAACCATTCTCTGTGTGTGTGTGTGTGTGTATGTGTATATATATATATATATATATATATATATATCATAACTTTGTAACGGACCGTCCGATGGAAAATCGCTTTTCCTGAACTTAGATTTTCTGTGAATATAGACTGAATCAGCACGGTTAACTCTGATAAAACTTCAAAAAATCGAGTTATTTTAATTTTCAAAACATGTTGTTTTTAAAATTACTACTACTTATGATGTTTTAAAATGTTTTAAAATCAGCTCTTCTAATAAAAAACGACATCGATTCCCGCGAACCGCATCAACATCAATATGTTTTGATAAGCTCAAAAAAACTGCGTCGACTGCCGCGAAGCGCATCAAAATTAAAAAAAAAGCTCAAAGAGCTCAAAAACGTAACAGGTGAAATTTGAAGTGCTTTTCATTTGCAATTAGCGAAAAGTTGCAGAGATGGCCTGTAAGATCAACCGTATTTATTTTTATAAATGTTTAGTGATTTTTTAGAAACGGTTGAACAGATTTAAATGATTATTTTTTATTAAACGCTATATACGTCAAAGATCGTCCCATTTTATTTCGAAGAAAAATTCCACGCCTAAGACTGAAAAAGGGAATGAAGTTTTTACTGTAACTTTTTGGACAAAAATCTGTACTTGCATTTTTTTGTATCAATGTATTTTTCAAAAACGTTACCCCCCCACACTAGGATTTTCTCCAGTATCGTGCAAGCAGATTAAATAAATTATACAAGGACAAACATAATTTGTAAATTTTGAAACAATTATTTGTAGGCCATACTAATACGGGTTCCCTACGGGATTCGAACTCGCCAAGAGCGTCGCAACTCATTGCTAAATCACTACACCACGAAGCTGAAATTCTAGTTTATAGTTGTTACCTTGAGCTTGTTGTTGTCAAATTATAACTTTTGAAGTCGGGGCTTTTATTATACGATACACGATATCTTGGCACAGACTTCAAAAGTTTAAAGTAGAAATTATTATATTTTCTTTTGATTGTTTCAAGTTGGTATTTACTATGTATTATATGTTTAATTTGTTAAAAAGTCATTGTTTATATAAATAAAATAATTGCCTGTATATTTCTCTACTTTTATGACGAACGCTGAATCGATTGTTATGAAACTATAGGAACAGATAGAGAACAATTCCAGGAATGACCTAAGCTAAATTTTACGCGATAACTTGAAGATTTTTTGAAAATACCTAATATAAATAGATCCTATCTTGGCAAAGAGCGGGTCGCTAGTATTATATATAACTATTGCAAATAATATAAACATCATCATCATTGTGATTACTATCCATCACAAATGTACTGCTGAATATTATTATTGTCCTTACTCTGGAATGCCTCAAAACCAACCAAACATTGAAAGACCACATCTCAGATCCATAATTCCATAATACGTCACTGGCTTCCCGCACCGCCTCACCCAGCCACCTCATTTTCAATCTTTGAGGAATCTATGGTGAGACGTCTTGTATTCTCCTCAACGCTGTCCAACCGAGTAGGGTTAATTTATTGTTCTGGTTATCTTTTATGTCCGTTGGGAGAAACTATTAAAGTCAAAGAGTATAGTGGCAAACTCCTCCAACAATTATGCCATATTGACTATATCGTCGGAAAATCAAAGGTAAGCAATGTACTCACTACTGATGTTAATGCCGTATCCTTTCCAGTCCAGCAGCCTGAAAACGTCTTCCAACGCAGAGGTTCCAACTTTCTGTTGTTTTCCACTTACTTTCCTTACCTTCTAAATATTTTGTTTATTTATTAGGCATTTGATATTATCATTGTTTGTATAAATATAAATGCTGACATTCTATTAACATTAGGTGTATTCCCGTTAACTACTTTTTAGTTTTTAAAAGAATACTAGTACTAGGACTACTCGCGTAAATAAAGATGGGATTATAAGTGGCTCATCCATTTATCACTCGCTTGCGCACACTGTCGATGTCTATACTCACACCCGTCGGTAATAACCACAAAAACATAACGTCATTTATGCATAACGATTTTTGTTATTTATTGTTTTTATATATATATATATATATATATATATATATATATATATATATATATATATATATATATATATATGTCACCCAGAGGGGTAGGCAGAGACTACAGACTTCCATTTGGCACGATCCTGACACACCTCTCTCGCCTCCTTCACATCCATATACCTACGCATACATGCTCGTCGGTTAAGGGTGCTCCTAATTTGGCCCGTTTTCAATAAATCGCCAATTTGTCGATAAATTTTCGCCTAGGACGTCCCTTTCCGACTCTGCCATTCACTTCTGCAACATAAATTTTCTTTGTCATTCTTTCCTCATTCATTCTTTCCACATGACCAAACCACCGGAGCATTCCTTTCTTAATCCTGGTCACAACATCATCTTGCAAACCACACTCTTCTCTTATCACACAATTTCTCACCCTGTCATTCAGATTTAGGCTTAACATACTCCTTAACGACCGCATTTCTGCTGCGTTCATTCTACTCTCGTGCTTCTTCTGCCACACCCAACTTTCACTACCATACGTTAAAGTGGGGACCAACACAGCATTGTGAATTGCCATACGTGCCTTTTTCGACACATTTTGAGTTTTGACTCTTCACAATAGAGTGTAGGGCCCCATTTACTCTATTGCCTTAATTATTAAAATTTTTGTATTAATTTATATTAGAAAGTATCAATTAAGTATTAAAGTACACAAAACAAACAGTATTTATCAATTGATTTACATCGCTACTTAATATTCAGTTAGTAATTTAAGTAAATAATTCAATCGATTTTAATACAAATAAAAACAATACACTAACATAACGTTTTAATTATTATAATATCGTTATTTATAATATAATGATGTAGCATTATAACAACCTCCTTTACTTTACATATTGTGTATACTAACTCTACAGTCACGGCGAGCCACCATTTCCAATCAAATCGTTTTTAAAATCCTTCAAGTTAGCTTAAAGTTCACGTTCATGACAAGTCCACTAACAGATTAACCCACGACTATCCAAACTTACAATCAACTATTCGCTTTCTTAAACAATTAGGCTATTGTCACTTATAAACCACTCTAACTAAACTTTACATATTTGTACTAACTGAATCAGGACAGCGTTCGAAGCGCGATTTATAATACACGGTTTTAAATTAGCTGTTAACCTAAAATAAAATTTGGATATAGCTTGATTGTTTATGTTAAGAATCTGGTGTATAGACTTTGAATTAACTTTACATGTAGCACATCAAATAAATTGTATTTTTCTATTTACAAATAATCTCAAACCTATATAAGTGATCCCTTTTGTGAAAAAATATTAAGAATCCTTACTACCTTACTTTGAATAAGGCAATAGAAGGGTTGTAAAGGAAAATGGGATCATAATCCGTGGCACTTTTGTTTTTGATACAAAAGCCTTACCTTACCTTATTTTTTGAAAATGTTTTTATTTTAATAATAATATTTCTCAAGTTTGCAAAACGAATAAAATTATAATCATCACTTGATGATTATAATTATCAACACAATTTGCTTTATCGTTCAAGTAACAATAACTTTAGTCCTGTTTTTTTTATAATTTAAGACATATAATAAAGTAATAAAAATAAATAACTAAAAACGAGTATATCGATGTCGATTTCTGCTAACAATGCGAACGAAATCACTATAGGAATGTCATTTTTCTAGTCAATCAGAAGATACGATTACACTTACTCTCGTATTTGGCATAGTTTATAGAGACCAAAGATGATATTTCTATTTCCACGCATGAACTATATGCAACACATTTCAATAGATTTGTCTCTTTTTGTCTTATGTTAAAATTAAGTTAGAAAAAACGAGAAAAGTATATTGACTCAATTTATGTAGAATTGTAGATTCTCTCTATGCACACGTGTATGCTATTACACTAAGTTTGCAAACAAATAATTACTGACAGATTTTTTTAATTAAAATTCAAAAAAATTCTAAAATTTGAAATTGAAAATTGAGTGATTTTTTTGTGATTTCTGCGTGGACGTAATATGTCTACGCAAATAAGCCTTTATTTAAATTTAATATACAAAATATTAGATATCTGTGTTTTTAACTTAATGCGGTTGAAAGTGTAATACGGTTTCATGCACAAACCTAAAATAATGCATTACGATCGAATTTAAATAATTAAACATTACAATTTAAATAATTAAACACTAGTAATGAAAAGAAAACTAGTAATTGGTTGTTAAGCATATATATTTTTTTAATATTTCCATTACATTTATGTATTCGAAAAATACATAAATGTAATGGAAATTAATTTAATTAAATTTAATTTAATTTAAATTAATTATTTACAAGGAAAAACATAATTTTTCTTTATTAAATTGTAGAAACACGTCATAATTTATAAAACTTATAAAGAGGAAAAGTTATAAAGAGAAAGTTTTATAAAAGTTTTAGGGAGAAAATTTAATTTGTCTTAAAAAGACCACATAGGCATTTGTGAATTTAAATGGAGGCAGTTATTTCAAAAGCTTTAACACTATTTCACATTTCCCAAACAACATTATAAATGTCTTTAAATTTGAAGCTCTTTCATGGATTACGAAATTACTCCCCCGCTTTGAAATGAAATGGAATTCATAAGCACCTGAGAGGTTTTCAGACTAGGCGTATACAAAAACTCAAACGTAGGCAATCGTTGAAACAATTTTAATTTAGTCGAATCTCGCATTTGAATGAAACCATATGGGCTTTAAGCAATAGAACATCTTTGTGTCTAATTAATTTTATTGAATATCCGAAACATACAAAATCGAAACGAATAAGTACGAGATTGGTAAAGACTCAAATCAAAAGTTTTGAAGCAAAGAAAACTGAATGCAGTCAAACCGAAGAAGACTGCCGTTTTATTGAATAAGTCGAGCAACTTGCTGGATTGGATACCTGGAAACAAAAACTTTATTCGCAGTCGAGTTGAATTCAATGCGAAGGGACAGCCTCTTACCGTGAATACCATACGTACTCCACGTGATATAAAACATATCACTTAATATAAAATAAAACACTTATTTTCATTGGTGTTTCAGTTTGCTTAAAACTTTTTAATTAACTTATTAGATTAAGACGCCATTTTCGCCATCGACAAAAATTATTGAGAAAGTTCATCCTGTAGTTGCGGCGTAAGCAAATTCACTGAGCCATATTGTTCCGTGGATGTCATTAAAAGCAACGGAGGGAAAGGAAAAAGAAGATGGAAAGCAACATCATCTCGAAAACGACTCAAATATAGCTGCGATAGTCAACCTTGTCAAGTGTGGCAACTCTGGCATAAATATACCTCCCATAAGGTAAATCTATGGGGAGTCTATGTTTAGCTGTTAAATTTTGGTTAACTGTTATAATTGAGAAGAGTAATATAGTTAGTAGAGAAAAGTTAACGTTATGTGATCAAGTCGTGAATAGTTAATACCACATTGCATATGATAGAACATTTTAGCAATACATTCCACAAGTCCACTGCCGAACAGGCCTCCCCCAAGAAATGTTACAAAGCACATCTTAAACCACCAGTACCATTGACTTCCTGCGTTGCTTACCAGTCATCACTCCATCTAGTGACATCCACTTCGCATACCGTTCCGGGCTACACTCATAATCCTTTCTATCCTATCTTTGAACCTTATTTGTCCATCGGTTGTTGGTTCCTCGAGCTATATAGCCCATTGCCTCTTCAACTTACTGATCTTTTTTGTTAAATATCTTCCTAATATTCCTAAAATTATATATATATATATATATATATATATATATATATATATATATATATATATATATATATATATATATATATATAACATTATCTCTTGCTCGTATTATTGCCTGTACCTAAAAAGTGTTTGTATGGCCTACATACATTAATAATTTCGTATCTGGCCAGTCTATTGCCACTTCAGCCTAATGACTCCTTGGACTACATCGGTTGCTCTGGTTTTGCTTTCGAAGCCACTTCAAAGTTTATCACGCGAAAAAACTCTAAAAATACGAGATACTTTTTAAATATATTGCGCTCTCTCAACATATCTCCGGCTGTTGTTGACTGGTTTCGTAGTTAGTTGTTTGGGTGTCGACAGCGTATTCAAGTAGGAGATGTGTATACCTTTTGGACTGCTACTGTTTCTGGTGTGCCACAAGGTGGCGTGTTGTTTCCTCTCCTGTTTGCAGTTTTCATAAATTTCATTAGTAATCAACCGTCTTCTTCTTACCACTTGTACGCCGACTATCTACAAATATACATTCAATCTCCTCTGGATGATTTACCGAAACAATGATCTATAATCAAACAATGATCTATATCTATATCTTAAATTTAGGTTATAGTCGCCATTTTGGAAGTCTACCCTTGGTATGGTAGGCGCCTTGATTAATATAACTTGTAATGTACATATATAAAACTTTTTATTCAATTTAGGCTTGTTAAAATTCTTATGAACTTCAAAATCTACAGCGGTTCGGTATTCAAGATCAGAGCTAAAGTGCCAGTAAGAAACTCTGGGGTCTTTTTAATGCCATTTTATATTATAAACTTATATATTATATCTTTAAATGTAATCATGAAATTATTAATATTTTTAAATGTTTAACAATATATCAGTAGGAAGGGGATTGCAAGTGCAGATTAGGAGTTATTTCCATACGTCATTGACCTTAATATATTATTGATATTTTTAGATTGCTCTATATAGAAATTTATGAATTTACTCAGAAAAGCTTTTTTTGCTTTATCCAGTAAGGAACCTCTTGCGTATCACCTACCGTTATTCAAGAGACAGTCAGTTTTTATAAAATGAATTTAAATTTTTCTGTGCGAACATAATATTAAAAAAATACGCTTGAATCTACAGGCCATTCCTGTAACTTCCCACTAATTTCAAATGCAAAGCACTCCAAAGTTTACCTATTATCGTTGTTGTAATTTTTCGACAACGATTTTTTTGAACGAATTAACCCATTTTGGTTATTTAACTGTGCTTCAGTAACCATCAGCATCGTCAAGGATAGACAGAAGTAGGGATTGATCAAGCGTCACTTTAGTGGCATTAGGGAGAAAATTTCTAAGTCTCCGCATAGAGTTTAGCGCTGCAAACATTTTCCTACTGACTTTATTAATTTGTGGTGACAATGTTAGACAGGAGTCGATACATATTCCTAAATTCTCAACTTTATCAATATAAGGAGTATGAGAGAAAAGTCAACTCGAGCAACTAATGTCAAACTACCAATAGTTATTGCTTGAATTTTATTGGGATTAGTGGATAATCCATAAGATTTTCACCAGTCCAAAATACAAGACAGATTAGTGTTCGTTGTATCAATAGCTTTCGGTAAATCATCCAGAGGAGATTGAATGTATATTTGTAATTAAACGGTGTACAAGTGGTAAGAAGAAGACAGTTGAATAGTAATAAAATTTATGAAAATTACAAACAGGAGAGGAAACAACACGCCACCCTGTGGCACACCAGAAACAGTAGCAGTCCAAAAGGTATACACGTCTCCTACTTGAATACGCTGTCGACACCCAAACAAGTAACTACGAAATCAGTCAACAACAGCCGGAGATATGTTGAGAGAGCGCAATATATTTAAAAAGATATCAAAATTGACTTTATCAAACGCGTTGCTGAACTATAACAAAGTTAATATTGTTAATTTTTGATTTTTCATACCATAACATATGATGTCATCAGTAATTTGTGAAAGTGCTGTAGTATGACCAGGATTGACACCGGATTGCAAGGGATTAAGGAGGCTATGTTCTCGCAGATAAGATCTTAGTTGCTTTAATAGACTAGACGTTCTAAAACTTTACATAGAAAAGGAAGTAAAGAATTTGGCTGAGAAGAATTTGGCTAAAAATTGAGAGCTACACAGTCGAACATTCGAAATTATAATTATTATTTTGAACATGCTGCTGTGTTTTGTATGGTAAGTGTCTCTACACTCTACACAACTGGAGACAGTATTACTGGAAGCAAGGAATCGCAATTTTAGTTCTCAGGGGTGACAACGTATCCGCATTTTGATTCTTAATTAAGATTTATGTCTATGGGCCACAGCATCCACTTACCATCAGATGGACTAGGTTATCGATAAAAAGTATATATATATATATATATATCAGAAATTGTTCTTCCTTATCAATATCAAATATCAAAAATAAACGACCAAGTATCGATTCCTGTGGTATACCCACTATTTTCTCCTGTCCCGCTGATTCACACCGTGGACTGTAACTTTTTGCACTCGGTTTGGAATATATGACCAAAGTGCGGTATCAAATGTCTTACGTGTTTGATTTATAAATTAAAAGTTTATGATCCAATCAATCAAACGAATTTGAAAGATCACAGAAGACCCCTGGTAAGAGTACCATAACACAGAAGACAGTGTTATGGTATTCTTACCAGGCCTGCAAAACATGTACCTGAAATCGAGTGTCTGTATGTCTGTGTTTGTGTGGGCATGTGTGTGTGTGTGTGTGTGTGTGTGTGTGTGTGTGTGTGTATGTGTGTGTGTGTGTGTGTGTGTGTGTGTGTGTGTGTGTGTGTGTATGTGTGTGTGGGTGTGCGTGCACGTGTGTGTGTGGGTGTGCGTGCGTTTGTGTGTGTGTGTTTGTGTGAGTGTGCGTGCGTGTGTGTGTGCGTGTGTGTGTGTGTGTGTGTGTGTAAAACGAAAAAAAATGATAAGAAAAATATGATACTTAGATTCAAAATAAACTTCAAAATCGATACGATTGTGAATATTTGGAACCAACTGACCCTGTATGAAATCTTAATTATACACTCCGAAATAATGAGCTGTCAAGCGTGAGTGTGCATAGTTGGGCGTGGTCGGGCGCAAGTCAACGCATCGAGCGGTCGCCTATGAAAACGGATTAGCAGTTAATTGTGAAACCAGCAGTGCCTGCGACTCGCTTAATTAGTTGCCTTTATGGCTTGTTTGCCAGTCAACACTCGTGTCACGCGTCGCACATGCCTTACCACGCCGAACGTAGAACAACCCGCGCCCTAGTAATAACATTTGCAAAATTAAACAAGCGGTTTTGAGCCGCTTAAATATTCGCTATTACAGCCAAATTACTTTAACACCTGACCACAAAGTAGCATTTGTTATTTTTTGGCAATAAACAACAACAAATGTCAACTTTAATGGAGTATTAATTGACATTCTGAATTAAATAAAAATAATATCAGTGGTGATGACATTTGTTTTTTTATCGTAAGGCTGGCAAAAGAGTACACGCTCGACCTGATTTCGTGGATACTGTGGCCTATAAATACTCATTTAGACGCGTTGTAATCCTTGAGGATTGATCTCAGTGAAAAGACCTCAATCTCACGTTTAGAAATACAGCAGCATTATGCTGCTATTTGACGCTGCAACGTGTGTCTACCAGACACACGTTGCAGCGTTGAGTATGTTCAAAGATGTAATAACAAAAATTCTGAGAAAAACCTTAATTTATTTTAGATGGGTTATATTTAGAGCGATATTTTCTCTTTGTGTAATACAATTAAGAATATTTTAAAAATTATAACTTAAACATTATACAATATATATCACAAAATAAAACTTTATTGGAGAAACTTTAAAAGTGAAATATTTATAATATTGCAGCCTACACGCGCTCACGAATAAAGAAAACATATTCTGAAAACAGTAACGAAGCAACAGTACTATGTTTTGACTGCAAAGCTTGCGTTTCTAGTACCGTCTTTGTTTTTATAAAGCGGACAGTATGGATGGTTCATTCCAATTATTCTTCTGGAGCATACACGTTTGTCCTCGGGTTTTAACAATAAAGAGAAAGAAATTGTATATATTATCCTCTAGACGACATTACGCATAAATAAATTAGTACAAGGAATGAATCAAAGATTATAATATAAACTCTTTATCATAAATAAAAAAAATACTTTATACCATAATCTCTTAGTTTTTACATTTAATTCCTAAAATTATTAAAGCTATTTTTTAATATTTTATTGCATACTTTGAAATTTGATATAAACTACATTTTAGCGTTTTATAAATTTAATACGACACTCTCTTGTGAACTTTGTGTACAATTTAAAGGTTACAATGTGGCTTAATTGTTGAAACGGTATTTCAAATTTATGAGCACGTAATACTATTTTTGAAGGTAAAATCTTCCAAGTAAACTCAAAAGTTTCTCGACGGATGAAATCTTTTAACAAAGTAGTGAACGTTACAAAATCAAATATAACTACATATTATGTTTGACTACTAAGCAGTGTTTTGATGCGGTAGTGGGGATCGAACTCTCGTTGTTCACATACATCTAAGGCGATACCCAGACCAAAACCTTGCGATAGTGCGTTTTTCAGAGACTATTGTCTCATTAGTTATGAGAAATATAAACTACATCTAAAAGCATATTATTAATATTCAATAATATTATTAATGTATATAATATAAATACATTTAAAATTAAAATTAAAGAAATGACTAAAATTATAGAAATCTCGGTTGCTAAAGGCGACGCTCTAATCAATTGAGGATTACAATACACTAATGATATAGATAATTTAAAAATCTATATTATTCACGTTTTATTTAATTCCTTAAGTTCACTTTTATTTTTTGATTCAAATCAATTCAATTAAAAAATTTCTTTTTTAATTGAAATTGTTATTCGCTAGGAGTAGCGCCAACGCGCTCTCGCTACAATATATCGCGTAAGAAATAAGCCCATGTTTTGGAATTATTATTTTGGAACTTAAGATTTTTTATATATGGATTGTTTGAGTAATAATCCGTCTATTTTTAGTATAATCCGTAAGTCAGTTATATATATATATATATATATATATATATATATATATATATATATATATAATAATAATACTACCGTTGCAACTTGCAAATATTTTATTTAAAGGTGGCGAGCTAGAAACGTAAAATTATGATCTCAAAACAATTATGATACAAAAAATACTTTTTGAATTATATAATTTCAATAATAAACATTTTTCACGGATTAAGGCATTACGAAATCCACAAAAAGTACATATCCACGCAGATTTGTACGGATTTAAGTCTCCAATATCGAGTCGTAATCGCTCGGGGAAACTGCAGTCAATTCATCGTCCATATATAGAATTTCTAAATACATTATAAATGAGACTTGCCAACCATACAATAAGTAATTACTGCAATCCCTTGGAAATTAAGGCAAAATGCCTCAAAACCTGTACTCTATGTACTCTTAACACTGAAACTGGTTACAGACTGGTAATTCTCGTTGATGCACTGTTACTTTAAAAATGTTATATACAGTCCGTTCACAGTTATTCTATCTCTAGCTACAAAGTAGGCTAACTTGAGCTTTATGTTGCTATATGAGGTTTGTATAATTCCCTTGAACAAAATATTTTAGTAGTAGGTATTATATAGTATATATTTAATAACAGTAAATTTTTGACATTTAGTCAATTCTACGTTAATAAAAAATATTTTTTCTATTTCCATTTATTTTGAATATGAGTGATCAATGCGGATAGTAAATGTCGATAAGTCACTATCAGATGTACATGAATCATAAAAACTGCTGTCAGATTCTGTATCAGACTCCGCATTGTGTCTATACATCCATCAGTTTAAACAAAACTGATCTTCAATATGGTGCACATTTTCGCATTGCTTTTGCCAGTCTTCTGCAGTAATAGATTGTAAAGATAAGATAGATTCCTTCGTTTAATTTTAATATCTTATCTTTTACCTGTCCAACATTTTTACTAGCTACACGCCTCTTCAAAAGGCTTCACATAAATTCTATGGCACTTAACTCGCAGTGGTACGGTGGAAGTCTAGCCACTTTTATACAATGATAGGACGTATTATTACAACACTAAACTTTTAGCATTTCATAAAATTTGAGTGAATTCGACTGTGATTTAAATATCCATTTCGCATTTAGTATAAAGCCCATTTCACTACCTATATGAAAAATAATCTATCATACACCAATTGTATCACTCTTCACCTTCTTCATTTTCTGATTGCCAACATTTTTCACAGGGTATTTTTACTCCCCCCCGAACGGGTTCCCGCCTTGTCGTGGCGGGGGGGCTTAGTAGCCGTGGCTTGGTCTCCCACGGTGAACAAAGAGGAACCCACGTGGCTGGCCCGAGGTGAAGGGCCGGCCTGAGGTGGCCACTCCGAGTGGGCTTGGGGAGCCCACTTCGGATGTGTGCTGGTGGACTGCAGCGAGTGGGGACTCCGCACCCTCTACCGCTGCAGCCGAGGTGGAGTCGCGGAGGAAGAGGAGTGTTGGTATGGCGATGCGATGATCCTCCGCGATTCAAACGGGGCCGCACCGTTGATGCGGTGGTGATGGGGCTGCGGGGGGAGAGGATTGTCGGTATTGCGAGGCGCCGCTCTCCCTATCCTCCGCAGCCGAATCTTGGTTGGCGGCGGAGCCATAGACCAGATCCGCCGCTGGGGTCGGGAAGGCTAGTACTTCTAAGTGCTCGTTTTTCCTGGCCCCATGGCCTTCGCGCATCGGACGCGGGGGCGTCTGTTGCGCAGATGTAATTGGAGGCCGTAGAGGAAGGCGTGCCATGTGTTCTGGTGCGCCTTACTTGGGAAGGAGAACGGGGAGGAATATTCCTCTCCCGAGGAGGTGCTGCCATGGGGCGGCAGTCGCTGGTAGGGCCGCGGAAGTGTGCGAAAGCGTTCCCGTAGCCCTGCCAATATGCGACGAAGGTGGAACACCATGGGGTTTTAGTCGGTGCGAGTCCGACATAACCCGTCCTTGCCCCCGCGAGGCGGGTATGCGTAGGCATTTCCCCATGTTAAAAAAAGGGTATTTTTACTAATTGAGTTGATTTATATAACTGAGTCAAAAATATAAATAATTACATATTTATATTTTTGACTCAGTTAATAATTTAACCTCCTCTTTTCTGACTATGTTCATTTGATTCATTTTATGTCTGATTGCACAGAGATCAAAATTATTCAACTCTATTTTTTCGAATTTTTTTGTCCGATTTTTTTCTGGGTGAGAATACTTTTGTAGATATGGAAGCTACAGTTATTGAAGTAACTTCGCCTTCTTTGGTAATATCAGACAGTTTTCTCAGATATTACATTTAAACATTTTTATATTATATTTATAGAATATAACTGAAAAATAAACACAAGTTTATATTAATTTAATTAGCTTGTCATTAAAGTTAAATTGAATTATTACCTTCATACAAAAATGACGTAACTATACTAACTATTTCTATTTATAATGGAACGTAACATCATAAAAATCGAGACCAATTTACATAATTTTAGTTTTCGCTAATATGGGAAAAACACGAATAGCAGATAACACTACTTTTACTTACCTGTCGTGGCTGCTACTCGTTGATCAAAATTTTCAAATGGAATTATTGGGGCTTTATTAACTTTTTCCTGTTCATAAAACTTTATCAAAGATAGCACAATTTTTCTGCCGCTACTTTGAATTATTTTTAGCATGTTAAAATATTAATAATCAGCGATACAACAGAAGAACCGAGAAGCTTTTCAATACGACCAGCAAGTAATGCCAACCCAGCAAGAAAATATAATCACAGATGGCAGAGGTAAAATAACTGTGAACGGACTGTAGGAAAGAAAACTACACTTACTTAGACAAATTCCCAGGCAGAAAGGAGCTGCCTTTTGATTTTAGTTCCAATCCCTACAACCTTAAGGTATCTTTTTTAAAATAAATTAAAGCTAGAAAGTCTTACCTTGAGTGTTTTTAAAAAATATTTTATTTTAAAGTGTGTGCAAGTTTTGTAATAACTAACTACATAACGAGCAAGAACGCAGGTGCTATCACTTAGAGAATTATGTTGAGCCATATGGAGGCTAATCCATCAACCGATCGTGATCGGGTGTTGGCTTCCATTAATCATTCCCTATTGATTAACGAGTTGCCACACAAATTAAGCACACCATTATATATTGTAGCCAACCGTTACTTATTATATGATATGCTTTGTGGTGTTCAATTGTTTTGACATCAAACAGTAAATATGAATCGTAATAGTGCAAGAGCTAAGAATACGTTTTACCCCCGCCTTTACCATTAAAGCTATTAGACGTGATACCAATGCATTATGATTGTTACTTGTGAGTGGTAGGGCTTTTTTTATACCTAGCAGTCCTTCTAATCTCAACTCTTTTACTGATTTCTGTCGCAAAATAGCAGTGCGTACACTGTTTTCACCCGGTCTAAAATGTGTAAATAATCAGTGTAAATACAGTCTGTGAGGCATCCAATCTTAGTTTTCAGAGGTGACAACGCATGTGCTTGTATATGTGTACGTAGTAGAGCCATGCAGCAGTTATATTAATAGTTTGACTGCATCATTGTTCTAGTGGTTACAGTAGTGCGATTGCTGATTTTGAGGTCCTGGGTTCGAATCCCGGGTCCGACCAAAATCAATTATTGAGTTTTTCTGTCAAGAAATTCTCAGTAGCTGCCCGGAGTCAGGAAGTTGGCGGTGTAGCACCCCCGTGCCTCTGAAAGCACGTAAAGCCGTTGGTCCTGCGCCTGATCTCTCTCCGATCGTGTCGGTTTACCGTCCCATCGGATTATGAGAGTGAGGGAATAGAGATGCACCTATGCTTGCGCGCATACACTTGGGCACTATAATCCTGTCCTGCGCCGATGGCTTGCCTCCGTTGAGGCAGGCCGCCGTGGCCGAAATTCGGTCTGGAGGACATTATTATTATATTAATAGTATAGTTGCGAATGGGTCAGCTCGATCTCGAGAAGGACCACGCTCTCACAAAATATAATTAAAGTAAGAAAAATAATGTAAATGTAATGTAATGTAAAATATAATAGTAAAATTGTATTAAGCTACTACTTTCGTATGGTAAGTGCAGAGAACCGGAACCCTTTTTACTGGAAACGCATCTGTATTTTGATTCGTAATCGAGGATAGATGTAGATGTCTATGGGCCACAACAACCACTTACCATCAGGTGGACTATGTGCCCAAGGACTGTACTAGCAATTCGTCATCAGGTATACTCTAAGTTTTACTAAAAATAGCATTGAAAGCCTTTATATTTATTTGTATTTAAATTTATTGAGAGCTTTGTTTGTATATATATATATATATATATATATATATATATATATATATATATATATATATATATATATATATATATATATATATATATATATATATATATATATATATAAGGTTACCTTTACAAGTGTTGAAAGCAAGTTTTGTATTTATTTTTATGGTTGATATTATTAGAATTTTTGATATTTCATAATATAGATTTATTATTAAATTTTTTCTTGGTATTAACAAATATTTTATCGAAACATTTTTGTTGTATAATTATATAGATTGTAAATAAATTTAAGTGTTATGTAAAATTTCGTGTATATAATATGTATGTAGGTATACATACACTCAAGAAATATTATATGAGTCTTTCGTTGCCTTTATATATGCGAAAAATAAGGAAAACACTTCAAATTTATTTATAGGTATAAATATTAATAGTTTTACTGTATTATACGTAAAATAAATGGCGAGCTTTAAATAACCAGTAACTAAGATTCTAAGCCGCATTAAACAAAATCTGAAGAT
The DNA here is from genome assembly GCA_036936625.1 of Parnassius smintheus behrii. NCBI lineage: Eukaryota > Metazoa > Arthropoda > Insecta > Lepidoptera > Papilionidae > Parnassius > Parnassius smintheus. Next base: position 32,189,145 of record JAUPFT010000006.1, read on the forward strand.
TTTATTGTATATCGTAAAAGGGAAAATATTTCCAAGCTACAACTTACAGCAAAATATTTTATTGTAATGTTACAGTGCATTAAAACAGGATATGCTATCGCGATTATTATTAAGCTGACCACTTCAAGCCTTGGTAGCTCAGGCGCTAAGCTTTCGCTGTAAATTTAGATAGATTTGAGATTCTCGCTGTAGATTTAACGCGAGCAACCCGGGTTCAATCCCCGCCGGCACCAATGAAATTTTAGTTGCAAATTTAAGTGCTTATTCACCACGTGCTTGGCGGCGAAGGAAAACATCATGTATATAATAACAAAAAAATATTTCGAAAACATGTGAAGTTCGCCAACACGCAGTTGTCTCAGCGCGGCGGATATTTCCTTGCCCTAAAACACCCTCAGCAGTTAGAGGAAGCTCCCAGAAGTGGGACGTATATAGCCTGTATCTTTAATCTTTACCTTTAACTGCTTCTATATTGATTTTTAATTCGACTAAACTTAATATGTGACACATATTAAGACTGCATCTTAATATGTGAACATTTGTTAAAAGTTTGGAACCTTATCCTAATGAAATAAGGTTCGTAAGTTTTCCAAAGTATGTATCGTGCATCGTGTACGTGATATGTTTGGTTAAAAGCTTTAAAGTGGAAGCTGTATCGTCGGATTCACTTTTATTACATCTTGCCAGTGGTAAATATGATAACGATCATAATTTTAAAAGATATAATGAACTACAAAACCATTGTATTCAAAAAAATCTGTTGTTATATTTGTAAATTGTATATTTTATTGTATTATAGAAATAAATAAATTTAATAATAATAATAATCATGTCCCCCAGACCGAATTTCGGCCGCGGCGGCCTGCCTCAACGGAGACTAGCCATCGGCGCGGGACAGGATTATAGTGCCCAAGTGTATGCGCAAGCACAGGCGCACTCTTCATTCCCTCACTCTCATAACAAGATTGGACGATAAACCGACACGACCGAGAGATCAAGCGTAGGACCAACGGCTTTCCGTGCTTTCCGGGGCACGGGGGTGAGACACCGCCAACTTCCTGACTCCGGGCTACTACTGACAATTTCTTGAAGGAAAAACTCAATTATTAATTTTTTGGCCCGACCCGGGATTCGAACGACGAGGCATAAATTTAATACACTTAACACTTTCCATCCAAAAAATATTTCCCTATAATAATAAAAATTAAATATTAATCCCTTAACAGCGCAAAACAATCCTCGCTAATGAAGTAGAACTCAAATCGCATAAATTGTTTATTATGCAAAGCACAAAACATAATACTTGCAGATAAAACTTTCAAGGCATTTCGTTTTCGGATTATGATAATTTTAATGCCCTTAATAAAACAGATACCACGTATGATCACTAAACCAAATGGAAGTCAGAGTCTCGTCATGATTTTTACTGCTCAATAGCGGCCCGTATAAAGGTCTCATTAAATCGTTATGTTTGGCATATTGTTTAATCCGATGTCATACCGAATTGTCTCTTATTAAACCGGAACATCAAACCAACGGTCGAGTTCGATAATTAATATTGCAAAAACATCTTTTACATACCGCTGGCGTGTAATAACTAATTAAAAGCATATTGGGAAACGTAGACAAAATAATACAGTCTTCTTTTATATCATCGAAATTATGTAAATAACCTTAACGTACATAATAAGAGTGGCGTATAAAATTTATATAAGGTTAAAAATGTAATCTTATATCAAATTTCAAAGTACGTAATAAAATATCAATTAACGGCTTTTAAAATTTTAAGGAATTTTTCGAATTAAAATACGAAACTGAAAGATGAAAGCATAAAGTGTTTATTATATTATATACAGTCTTCTATTTTAACACCAAAATTTATGTAGGTATCAATTCCCATATTTATATATAGCCTCTATGGGTAAGCCTTATTTTTTTTAAATTACTATGTATTATATTTTACCTAAAATACTTTCTTTTTATTTAAATTCGATAAATTTGCCTTAAGTATATATTATATTGAAAGTATGTAAATCATTTAATAATTATTAATTATTTTTGATATCGAAGGACTATCTGCCATCATTCCGTCAGTCTTAGAAAATTAATTTTGAAATTCATAATGCGGCGTTATTCAAAATAACGCCAAAAAATTGCTCTTAATTGTTAAATTTGAAAAAGAAACCGGGACATCATTGTTTAGATTGTTTTCCCCTTTATATTTTTGTACATTCTGTAGATTGAAGCTTGTTTATTTTTCCTAAACATTAACCATTTTTATACATCTCAATTAAAATGCATTTAACGCATATATATATATATATATATATATATATATATATATATATATATATATATATATATATATATATATATATATGTGTGTGTGTGTGTGTGTGTGTGTGTGTGTTACTGAACACAGCCTATCATATTAACTGGCAGAGCAATGTCTGCCGAGTTTAGCTAGTAGTGTATAAAATCGAATTACGTTAATTTGTGGTAATAATTTATATTACTAATTAGGGTAAGTACATACCCTAATTAGTCGGCTTGAAAAATAGAGGAAGTTCTCAATTCGACTGCACGTTCTTGTTTGTTACGCAATATTTTCGTCAATTTTAAAACCATTTTAATGGATTTTTCTTGTTCAAAGACTGAAAATAAAATACAACTTCACAAGGGTGTAGTATTGTTATATCTTTTTAGAGTAACTCTTTAAACGACATCGAGCTTATGACATTTCTTAGTCCACAGAAAAGGGTAAAAAAACTTTTAATTATTCCTAATTATTTATTATGTTTAGTTTCTTGAAATCAGCTTCTACTTATTCTTAAAATTCAATTTTTTACTATTATTAGGTAAGTATTTTCAACTTTTCTTTTTTATTATAGTCTTTTTATTTAAAAGTCTTTGGGAAATAATTTAGATTAATATAAATGACTGCGTAAAATGATTTAATTTATAATAAATATGATTTTAATCCCAGCACTTGAGTATAAACAGTGTATGATACAGCTCACTTTATATTCCTCAATAATAAAGTAAGTCAGCTTTTACCTAGATCACACCGAGTACACCTCATCATTTTTACGTCGTGCTAAGTACCATAGAATTAAAGTATTACAAGATGAGACAATAATTGATATAATTATTTGATATAATATATTGATTTGATAAAATATATCAAATCTCTGAAAAAAAGTATGAAACTTTTGTAGTAAGTACATAAAGCGGCACGTCGTGACAGCGGAAGAGAATCCATTTCCCTATTTCCTGCCTTGTATAGTATGTTACAACCATAAGTGTCATAAGAGACGACTATAATATGTAATAGTAGAAAAATATGACTTCTGATAGATAGTGATTATCTCGTTTACGCAGGACATAAAACATCCACACCAGCGACGGGGAGCAGCATCGGAGGCGTATCTTGTTCGTCAATGCGCCTGCCAAACGTACGGTTAGGCAGGACACATACTACTTACAATATATTAAGCCCGTTACTTGCTTATATTACTTATCACTGATTTTTTTCGGGCTAACAAAGAAGAAGTACATAAAAACTTTTATTAGATATTTTTTTTATAGGATAGGGTGGCAAACGAGCACACAGTCCACCTGATGGTAAGTGGTTGCTGTGGCCCATTGACATCTACATCTATCCTCGATTACGAATCAAAATGCAGATGCGTTGTCACCCATGAGGACTAAGATGGAATGCCTCGTTTCCAGTAAAATGGGTCTCCGGTACGGTCACTCACCATACGAAATACAACAGCATTAAGCTACTATTTCACGCTGGTATTCTGTGAGAGCGTGGTCCTTCCCCGGTCGAGCCGACCCATTCGTGCTACAACTATTCAGATTCAGGATAACATTTATAAATGGAACACCGTTAACGATATTTTTAGAAGTTTAATTAAAATGAATGGAATTTGGTTTAACGCCAAATTCAGTTTAAAAATATATTTAAAATTTTAACAGGCGGCGAGAAAGCGTCAAAAGAGTAAAACAACAGAAACTAAACTTAAATTTAACATGAAATATAAAATAAAAAATAAGATTTTTTATTTTAAGCTCCATCTAGTAACAACAAGCCAATGTTACCAGGTTGATGCCCTATAAAAAGTCTTCATGTGTATGCGAAGTGGTTATGATACGAGGGGACGTTCTATAGAGAAGCTAGAGAGCGTCGTTAGTCAATGACGGGTAACTGGATCGCTAGATATTTTTATTCTAATCCATCGTTGTTATTTAAATATGAATATCATAACATATATAATAGCATATATTTATAATAGAATAACACTAGAATTTTATAAATTAAATTAGATATGTTTATGTATTTCTTCGACGTAAGAAAAAAAATTATTTGTCATATGTCATTTTTTTAAATAACTACAGAGTTTCATAAATTAAATGAAATAATTCTTCGACGTAAGAAAATAGTAATTAGTTGGTCAAGTGTATTTTTTTAAATAACTACCGTTTCGAAATGACATTTCTCTGACCGGAAAAAAACGGCGAAAGAAACTTTATAGTATTCATTCTCTTCTTTGTCCTTTTTTAATATAATCAAGGCTCGCAGCAGATGAAACCAGAGATCGAGCTAAGTCTCGAGCCTTGAGAGAGACATATGTTCAGCTGTGGACTGTCCCAGGCTGATGATGATGATAATCATGGTTTACTGTACACACTCTTTATAGAACTTTTAATACTGCTAAATATCATGTTTACAAACACTTATTTTATAATGAGCATATTATCTAATAGTTACGTTGAACTGAATGTTGTCGCTCCGACCTTCTATTTCCTGCTATATTCACACATCTTTGTCACCTTTAATCTATAAAAAAATCTCTTGATCTATACAAAGCTTTGGAGCATTAACACTTTTTAATATACTTTTTACAAAGGCTTAACGTATCATTATGAATTTTATCTGCGTTAAACGTTATAACTTCCAGACAGTCATGACCCAAACTTTTATGAGCTCGCGTAATACGGCAAGCTCAAGCTATGATATGGCTACTTTCTTATATTTAGGGTAATGTAAGGAAAGATAATAGCTGCAGATTTTAAATTAGACTCTAGGGGTGGAGTATACAAAAATTCTTAAATACGTGTTACTACGTAATAAAATAGCTATATTGTCACAATGTCATGCTTCTACGTCTATCATATTTTTCATATATATCTTGCACCCTCTTGGTTTAAAGCGGGTGGATTAAAAAATTGTAATTAAATTCTATTATATATCTATAATTTTTAATTCTATAAATTATATTATTCATTTTAATTATTATTATTATTATTTAAATTCAAGAATATTAATGATTTTTTTTTATATTTACGCGAACACTACTCACAGAAATTAAACGCGATAAAATCCATGAAAGTAGTTTTAATCAAGAATATTAATTTATCTTTTTACAAATTTGAACACCTTTTAGCCCCACGTAGATTGTTATGAAAAATCTCAAAATACGTTTTTATTTATTTCATTTACAGAGTACTTTCAGTAAGTCTCGAGTCAATCGTCCCGTAAAATAACAAAAAAATCAAACTATATTACCCTATTTCACCTCCTTTAAGGTTGAATTTTCTAAAATCTTTTCTTAATGGATACCTACGTTATAAAAGGCTACTGTCCAAATTTCTACGTCTAGTTTTTGGCTATGCGTCTTAATACGAGTACAATACTTTTCTCGTTTTAAGACCCTAAGGCCAATTTTTTGACGAAACTATAAATGTTAAATTTTATTATTTTGTGTTCAAGAGCATAGGTACCACTTTTCATTTTTATATAAAAGCAATAATTAATTTTTATTCATACAAATTTGAACATTCTCTGCTCGCCCGTAGGGGGTTGTATTGAAAAATCGCTAAAATCGAATTTGTTTATTTTATTTACAGAGTACCTTCAGTAAGTTTCAATATTCACGTGCTGGTGGAAAATAATGAATCATACAGTGTGGTTTAAAGATATGTTTTACATTTAATCCTCCTTTTCGCAGCAATGTGGGCAAATTTAAATTGCTTAATTAAATCGGGTTGTTTTTAACCAGTTTTTATTTCACTCCCGAAAAGCGCTTCTTTGATGGGTGTAATGATAAATAAGCATCCTACTTTAAAAATTGATGTAAAAGAGGTTAAAAGTTTATACTTAAGGAATTCCACAAGAAAGAAATCGTACGCAGAAACTTATATATTTTTATAAAATAAGTGTGACAAACGAGCACACAGTCCACCTGATGGTAAATGGGTGCTTTGGCACATAGACATCTATCTTCTATCATCGATTAAGAATTAAAACGCAGATGCATTGCCAGTTTTGAAGAATAAGATGAAATGACTCGTTTCCTGTAAAAAAAGGTCTCCGGTTCTCTAAACCTCAACAGCAGCATTGAACTGCTATTTTATGCTGGTATTCTGTGAGAGCGGGGTCCTTCCACGGTCAAGCCGACCTATTCGTAAAACAACTATAATAAAGCTGCAGCATGGCTCTACCACGTATAAAAATATAAAAAGATCATTTGTATACATAAACTAAACTTCTTGAAATGACGAAGCGTCGATTTATAGCATAATTGTCTTTACAACCTGTCGAAGTCCACTATTGAACATAAGCCAAAGACTGCCTCCTAATAATTGCCACGCTTGGCAGGCAGGTTGGCAAGCCCATTTTTAATTTCTTATTGTTACTGACAAGACGATGCTGTCCATATGCTGGTTTGTTTCCCTCTATCGCATCCTACAAAACCCACGGGACGGTATGGGATAGTGAATATTCTTACACCGCCACTTAACGGTATAAACATACAGGTTTAGTTTTCAAAGAATAGCCAAATTTTATACTTAAGTTCAAATTTATAAATAATGATATACCGTTATTGCAGTTTTAGAAAATACGAGTAGCAACAGCTACGCGTATGCGCACTCCTCTGTGTGTAATTGAAATCACAATGTTTTGCCGACCGGTCAATTCTTCGAATGTGTGCGTGCGTATAGTTCGTGCCAAATCGATTGAGAAAAATGGACATTGACCTTTCGGTCGTTTAATCAGGGGCTACAAAACTTCAATATATAGGCACTTTTTATATATAGTACTTTCTTTATGTACAATGATTTTTATAATGATTGATATAATATATATTTATTAACTATTATTAAAAAGTTATGTAAAAGATCACTGTAGAAGAAAAATCATCCATTCTTATAAAGAACTTTATTCATTTGACAACAAAAAGCGTTATTTTATAACACATATAAAGATTCAAGTGATAACGACGCCAAATAAGTACGTACTTATTCAAAAAATAAAACTTTATTTGCAATATTATATATGAACCTTATTTTTATTCGGTGCATGCGGGCTGGCCCAAAAAAAGTGACGCTGCTCTGACTGCCATTTTCACGTTTCTTTTAGAACGAACTGACGTAACGCGCGTTTTGTCTATTTTAAAGGGATGAATTTGCAAAAGCTCAATATGGTGATTATATTGCTTTAAATATTTTTTTAATATGAAACTGTTATTAAATGAATTAATGCATTACTTACCATAAATTGAAATATAAAATATAACACATTTTTCGCGATGTACCGTAAGATTTTACGATGTTTATAGGAACCACAGACAATTTTATTTAAGAAACAAATAGATAAAACATATTTGTTAACCTAGAAGTGTGAATAATATCAATATTTAAATATTGTTATCACATCTAAATTGAGATTTTGTAAGTTACGTCTTTTTACACTCGGCTCATATCTGAGGCCATCGGTCGTTTTTCTCAATCAATTTGGCACGAACTATAATAAAATAGTAGGCGATGGATGTTTATGAATGATAGTACCACGCATTCCGAATTTAAATGATAAAAAGGACAGAATGTTTGAAATCGTTTGAAATTAATTTTTCTTTATCATTCGCATTTATTATTTATTCTGAATCTTCTCTGCAAATTTTGATGTGCGATATTGTATATATAAATAATATTTATATAATATAATAAATATTATTTAGGTCGAAACATTTTTTTAAGGATACCTGTGACAAACGAGCACGTAGACCACCTAACGATAAGCGAATGCTGTGTGCCCATTTACGTCTATATGTATACTCGATTAAGAATCAAAATGCAGATAGGTTGTCACCTCTGAAGACTAAGGTGAAATACCTAGTTTCCAGTAAAAAGGGCCTTCGGTTTTCCACGAAACATGGCTATTTTGAGCTGCTATTCAATGCTGGGATTATGTGAGAGATGATCTAGGAGAGAAAGGTCCATTCGTGCTACAACCATAATAACAATATATCTGCAACATAGTTCTACCACAAAAGCTCACCTTTATTATAATAATAAGGGTGAAGTTAGGTTGTAGTTAAGCTGCGGGCAAAAGCTATTAGTACGTATAAATAGCATTTTCCCTCACAACTCAAAATTATAAATTACTGCGGTTGTCAACCCGTCTGTCAAGCTTGGCAACTATGGCAAAATTGCTCCTATGAGACAACCTATAGGGAAGGCTTCTGTGTACCAGTGAATATTTCTTGGACGTATAAATAAATGAACGTATAAATAAACTCGTCGACTGGCAAGAAAAACTTTGGGTGCGAGTTTTTGTAAAGATTATGTATCTATAAGTTATCAAAAATAAACCTTCCATTTTTCTTACTATTTGGAAACTTTATAGTTTAAAAATTATATTACTATGTAAAATAAAGTAAATGAGATGGCCAAAATGTGCCTCAAGCTGTACAAAAATGACTTTGCTATTAATTTAAATAAAATAAAAAAATAATTTAAATTACTTTTAATAATTCATATCAGCTGTTGAAAAATAATCAAGTTTAAAAATATTTAAAGTGATTTCTTCTCTTTGAAGTCACTCTATAGTACCTTTAATGTGACCATATAATACTTAAAAGATCAGAGTAGTGAAAAAACAATAGCAAAACCCACAAAAATACTTTATTTATGATACGTTATATATAAAAACAAGCCTTCAATTAATGAATTAATACATCAAGATAATCAAAATATACTAAAGGATAGGATTTTATTTATTTGTTTAATACAGCAACAGCTTAAACATGTAGTGGTACATTATAGGATAGGGTTATTTTACTTTAGTACTTGCAACACTGAATCCGTCGGTCAAGCATCAAAACAGTCAAAGTGTCACTCGGTATATGATAAATATGTATTTATTTATTTATTTATTTATTTATTTATTACAAGATCCACAGCTCTAAATACAACGTATATAAAACTTAAGAAATAAACTAACAGCCAATAACGGATCTACTTTATACATTTTTTGACTTATATTAATCGACCGACAATCAATAAGTTTGAGCTACAAAACATACTATTATGTGTGTGTGTGTGTGTGTGTGTGTGTGTGTGTGTGTGTGTGTGTGTGTGTGTGTGTGTGTGTGTGTGCAGTATACATATTAACTATTTCCTTCAAGTACTTCAAGAACTTCCCTCTTAAACAGATACCCACTGCTATGAAAAATATCAGTAGCATTAAATTGGTTGTTAAAAGTTCTATGCAATCGACTGACCAATGCGTTTTGTGCGTAATTTGTTTTTGATCGTGTTACAGCAAATAATTTTGTGTGTCTCGTTCTAACTTTCGGGGCGCAGAAACTCAGTATTTTGGTTGATAGTTCAGGGCTATCTATATATCCGTTGCATATTCCGTGTAAAAAGGACATGTCAGCAAGTACACGCCTATTTTTGAGAGTCGTAAGATTATGATAACGGCAGGATTCATCATAATTTTTGAAATGGCAATGCGACCGATAATTTAAATGTTTTATGAACTTTTCTTGCATTTTTTCTAAATCTTGAATACAAATGATATACTGAGGGTTCCAAATTATGCTACAGTATTCTAGGATGCTCCTAACATAAGTGTAATACAGTACTTTTAGGCAACCTATGTCTGAGAAGGGACGACTAACACGCAATACGAAACCCAGGCTTCTGTACGCTTTGTTTTTAATCATTTCTGTATGATCAGAAAATGTCAACTTGCAGTCAATGTGAACACCAAGATTCCCTAACACAAGTCGATTTTGCAATTTTAACATAATTAATATAATATTCAAAATTGATCGGATGTTTCTTGCGAGTAAACGAAATAAATGAACATTTATTTATATTTATACCAATTCGATTATCAGTATAATATTGTTCTAGACGGTTAAGATCAGTTTGTAGGCCAGTACAATCCATATCATTTTTAATTTTCATAAATATTTTGGTATCATCAGCGTACATAAGAAATAGAGCATGTTCGAAGCAAGCACCTACGTCGTACAAATATGTTGCATACAGAAGTGGTCCCAGAATGGATCCCTGTGGGACGCCTGAAGGTATTGCAATAAAATCTGAGCAAAATCCTCCTATGACGACAGCTTGAGATCGATTGCGTAAATAAGATTCCATCCATCTAAGCAAGCTACCCCGGATACCAAGTTCATAAAGTTTACGTAAAAGAATAATGTGATCCACACGGTCAAACGCCTTCTCAAAATCCGTGTAAATCACATCAACCTGAGACCCACGATCTATGTTACTTAATACGTAATCAATAAATACTGCCAGATTGGTAGCTGTGGACCGACCCTTCATGAAACCATGCTGCTCTATTGGTATTGAGACCGATATTACAGGATAGATAAATTTATGTACGACCCTCTCGAACACTTTGCTCAACACGTTGAGGATAGATATCGGTCGGTAATTTTCAACAGCAGTCCTCGATCCTTTTTTATGAATTGGCACTATATGGGCCTTTTTCCAGATATTAGGAAAGTATCCATCTTGAAGGCACCTGTTGAAGATCAATGATATAGGACTCGATAGAGATTTAGCACATTGAACGAAAAATACCGGTGGAATACCATCGCAACCAGCTCCCTTTTTGACGTCAAGATTTTTAAGCAGTTCATAAGTACACTCTTCAGTAACATTAATGTCATGTAGAGTATCAGATCTGGGAGTTTCATTTGTTGAGTTAGCTGGGTATTGATTCGCTGGTTCACGAAAGTTTCTCTCAAAAAAGTTGCTGAATGCGAAACAAATATCCGATGGTGCATTTAACGCATTTTGATCAAAGGTCATTTGTTGGGGATAAGAGGATCCTACTTTTCTCTTGGACTTTACATAAGACCAAAAATATTTTGGATTAGTCTTAATTCTTTGTTCCGAGAAAACAATGAACGATTGATAGCATTCGGTCTGCAGTTTCTTAATATTCCGTCTGAGATAGCTGAAATGTGCATAATCAATCGGGTTTCTATGACGCTTCCAATTTACATGAGTCCTATCTTTTTCTTTAATTAGTTTTATTAATGCTTTACTATACCAAACTGGGTTAATGTAGGTACTTGGGCACCGAACTTGTGGTACGAATGTTTGTATTAAATTATTTAAAATCGAGTAAAATTTCGTCAACATGTGCTCTATGTTGCTATTTTCAAGTAAAAAACTCCAGTCCTGATTTCTAAGAGATTCGTTGATGCTATCAAAGTCAGCTCGTTTATATTGATATTTAGTGCGGGATTGAGGTTTAATTGGAGGGACTAAAATATCGGAAGCTACAATAGAAAGAGTCGGATGTAGAGGATCTTCCTTTACTAACGGCCTCGTAGATTTCTTTATGGTGACGAACGAATCAGAGTAAATTAGATCCAACGTATTATTACAGTTATTAGTGTAATTATTAAACTGTGACCAACCAAGAAAGGAAGACTGAGTGACAAAACTCGATGCAGCATTCTGAAGCTCGATAGAGCCCTTCCTCAGAATTATTGGTTTCCTATATTGCCAGTCAATGATAGGAAGGTTAAAAGTCACCCGCTATTATAAAGTGATCACTGCAGTTCTGGCTTTTAACTTCAGAGAGTTGATTCAAAAATATGTGCAATCTTGATGGAGTTTGATCATTGGGTGGGATATAAACTGTAGCAATATGCAAATCATGCCTGGATTTGATAGCTCTAGCAGGAATAGTTACCCACACAGACTCCAGACCACTACAATGCCACTCGGGTCTGGCGCGTGCCTGTAAATTCGAAGCACACATAATCATTACACCACCCCCCAACGAGCCTCTGTCCCGACGAAAGACTGTAAATCTGTTATCACACAGCTCAGCATCAAAAATGCTATCGCAGAGCCATGTTTCAGTTATCATAATTATATCGGAGTCCTGTAATAATACGTTTTTAAAAAATTCATCTGTTTTGGTTCGTAGTCCTCTCACGTTTTGATAGAATAGTTTAATTTCCTTCATATTATTGTTATTCATCTTGATTGAATTGGGTGTGTTGAAACATATAGGTAAGACGTATATAATTGCAGTTGGTTATATGGTGGTGTCAAAATCAATTGAACCGCACAATGATGAATGAATGGTTTTAAAGGTAAATAGGTGTTACACAGAGTTGAAGTGTAAGAGCAGAGAGCAAGGCACTTAATTACAATATCTTTCCAAGATCGCTTGTTGAGTCTATCGCAAATGGAGTCGAGGTGTCGTTTCTTCTGACATAAATCCGGCAGTTTTTTGTCCATACATACTTGTACCCTGTCTCTCTAGCCTTTTGCCTACAAGAACCCAACAGCATTTTATTTTCTTTAATGAGATGTTCATTGATGTAGATTCTGTTCTCCTCACCTCCCATCCCGATATCTCTGGTGGTCATGTTGCGATGTTGAAGTGCTGCTGCGATCACTCGGTCCTTAATAGAACGCTGTCTGAATCTGACGATTATTGGACGTGCTCTTTGAGCACCTGCGTTACGCCTCGGTTGTACTCTATGGGCGAATTCTATGTCTGTGGGTTGGATGGCAGCACCGACGTGATTCGCTGTTTTTAGCACAATGTTCAGTAACTCCTCATCCTTGTTTTCAGGTATGTTGACAAGTTCAAGGTTTTGCAATCTCTGCCATTGTTGCTATTTTCGGTTCTCCGCCTCTAACTCTTTAACACGGGCAGTGCAAGTAAGGTACGCTTTTCCGTCGTATTTGTGTTTTATCGTATTTTACTTTTATTTAATAAGTGCAATAGCCCCACGCGAGTGTTCCACTTATTATAAACGGTGTAATACATAAGTTTAATTATTTTCTGTCTAATATACTTCGATCTATAATAGTATTGATACAATTATGTTACAAAAATATTTACAAAATAATAATTTCAAAGACTGAAGAAAACTGCTGTCCTTGTTTTTATAGCAAAACCGGTTAAGATATATCCTAATCACCTACATAACACTCTTGAATTGGAACTTTATTATTATATACATTGTGTAATAATGATAAAAACCAACTTTTTTAAATCTTATAATTGTCCACTACTGCGTAGCTTCATACACTTTTCTAATTCTTTATATAGAAGATCTGTACTTTCAAATGACATAGATTTCATCTCTGTACAGTCTGGGGCACAGGTTCGTACAATTTTTGACCATCTTCTTTACAGCCTAAATACGGGACTTATTAATATGAATGGCGTAATAATAAATTAATATAAATAGGACGTCCGCTGTAGTAGGCCGCCTCTTATTACTGAAAGGGTTTTAGGGCAAGGAAATATCCGTCGCGCAGCCCCAATGCGTGTTGGCGGACTTCACGTCTTCGACATATTTTATTTTATTTCTCAAACATGCAGGTTTCCTCACGGTGTTTTCCTACTCCGTCAAGCACGTGGTAAGTCAGCACTTAAAATTAATTTAACAATTTCATCGGTGCCGCCGTGGATCGAACCCGGGTTGCTCGCGTACTGTGAAATGTACAGTGAGCGCTTAGCCCCTGAGTTACCGTATCTATACAATCATAAATTGCACTTTATTTTATGATATTTATTTATGTATACAAATGATATTTTTATATTTTATTTACCGTAATATAACCAATTTCTTTGACAGATGCAGTTGCTTTTTTGATATAAGTAGCATTTGCGCTAAATTTAAAAAAAACACGTTTGATTACTTACTGCCCGAATAACAAAAAACACTTTACTCTTTTTCTCCTACTGTGTTTTATTTTTACCTGGAACGTTATTACAAAAATAACCCACTAAATAATTGTAAACTGCCTGTAAACACTTAGTGTAGATGACATTAAAATTTCGATATATTTTTGTTTTTATGTTTAGCCTTATATAATAATGTATTTTAGACCAAATTTTGGTCACGGCGGCCATTCTCAATGAAGGCTAGTTACTATGATTAGAACAAGGATTTGTACAGGATAGGATTATATTAGCACGAGTGTGTGCTAAAAGACAGCTGCATTCATCAGGTACACCACCAATTTTCTGACTACGTGTTGCTAAAAATTTATTGACAGAATTTTTTTTCTCCGACCCGGGATTCAAAAACGCGATCTCATGATAAGCAGTCGTGCTTTATTACCACTTGATCAGCAGAACAGTTTTAGTTTTAAATATGAAGTTAATTATTGTGTCATTACTAATTGAAAAATGGTATATTCTAGGTATGTAATATTGAAATAATTTCATTGAACTATATTTCTTTATAGAATAAGAGTGACTAATGAGCACACAGTCCACCTGATGGTAAGTTGATGCTGTGGTCCATAGACATTGACATTTATCCTCGATTAAGAATCAAAACGCAGTGCGTTATCACACCTAAGTACTAAGATGGAATGACTCGTTTTCAGTAAAAAAGTATATATAATGGTTTAAACAAAAAGTGTGAATAGGTAGGTGTTATTATAATTTTTTATTTTAGATTTTGTAAGTTAATGTTGAAAAATTTGTGTCTAGAATAAAATATTAGTTAAGAAGATCACAGTTCAAAAATAAAGAGTCATAAGAAAAAATAAAAGTAACTTCGACATTTATTTAAGGAAAGAAGCGCCATTAGAACACAATAAAATTCACTTGAACTGAAGTAGAGATACGAGACGTCGCAACGCCGCGTCGGTGTCGCGTTCCCGTAATATTGAGACGCGCGCCTTAAAATTCTCATTGCATCTATCGACAAAATTGACTTTATTTTACGTAAATTGATCTTCGGTTAAAATTATACGTAGAATCATTAAATCTCTATATTATTTGGTAAGAGAAAATAAAACTATTTTTAAATTTAGGCACAAATTACAGTTAAAAATATAAGGTGAATTTATATATATACAACATGTAACATAATTAACGCATTTTGAGAAAGTAGTTTGTTCAGAATCGTTTACTGAATCGATTCCTATCATCCTATCAGTCAAAACAAACTGAAATGGACTGCATAAGGCAATAAGACTTAAAGTTCGTGGATTTGTACTGTGACCACAACATTCTTCCGGAATTAGTATAACTAATTTGATAAATAATCAATGTTTAACTAAAAATTCAGTGTATGTATTATGATTATAACATAATATACTAATTGGGGTGTCTGAGGGTGTGCGTTAATTACGTTACATATTATATATGTATATATACGCAGGCGGTCCCATAATGAATTGGCCTAACTATGAACCAATGAAGGAAATGAAACGAAACCAATTTTATTTTTCAATATAATCACCATGAATACTAACACACTTCTGACATCTGTGAATCAACATCTCTAAACCTTTATAAAAATAATCACATTTTTTATCCTCAAAATGACTGAAGATGGCCGCCTGCAACTCTTCATCGCTTGAAAATTTTCTTCCTCTTAAGTCCCGCTTTAAATATGGAAATAAATAATAGTCGGACGGGGCCATGTCTGGACTGTAAGGTGGATGTTGAACTTCTGTGAACCCGCATTGACGAACTGCATCCTTCGAAACACCAGCGGTATGAACAGGGGCGTTGTCATGGAGCAACAGGACAACTTTAGACAGCTTCCCTCTTCGTTTTTCCTTTATCTTGTCTCGTAATTTATATACTAAAGAAGCATAATATTCGCCGTTCACGACTGTATTACGTTCTTTAAAATCCACCACCAAAATGCCTTGAAAATCCCAAAATATTGTGCACATCAGATTTTCAGTCGATTGTTGCACCTTTGCCTTTCTAGGGGGCTTTTCACCCTTATAACGCCATTCCATTGACTCGCGCTTTCTTTGTGGATCATAATACAAGATCATAGTTTCATCACCAGTCACTAGCCGCTCGATCACAGTCTTTGGATTTTCGCCACAAAGATCCAAAAACTCCGAAGCACAGCGCACTCTTTCCTGTCTCTGTACCGCTGAAAGAAGTTTCGGTACCCATCTTGCACTCACTTTTTTCATGTGAAGATGTTCATGGATCGCGCGATGAACGGTACTCTTAGAGAGCCCAAGCCTTGCTGCAATTTCTCTAAACTTCAAACGGCGGTCACTCAGAACCTCCTCTTTGATAAGAGCAATCGTTTCGGGAATAAGCACTTCCACAGGTCGACCGTCGTGGCCAAAGTCTTCGACGGTTTCTCTCCCGAGGCGAAACTCTTTCACCCAATTTTTCACTGTGCTATAGGAGGGGGCACACTCCTTATATGCGCCATCCAATCGTTCTTTTATTTGGGCAGGGGATAAACCTTCTTTAAACAGAAACTTTATGACACTTCGATACTCAGTTTTCGACATTTTGAAAAAATACGCGACTGTCGTTATTCAAATGCCTGTTAAACTAAGACTAAGCATTTCATGTCGATGCATGTTTCTTATATGTAGCGACATGTCGCGTTGAACTATATCAGGCCAGTTCATTATGGGACCTCCTGGTATATATATATATATATATATATATATATATATATATATATATATATATATATATAATAACTATTTCAAGGTCTGTTAAATATTTATTTAAAAAGTAAAATGTATGTATATAAAATAAAAAAAAATTATTTCGAATTTCTTTTATTTTCTTTCTTTTTATCTATATGCACCATGTAGTAACGACTTAAGGGAATACACTATACCATATCATCTCGTAGGTGTCTTAAGAAGGGATAAAGGAAAACTGAAACAGGAAATGTGCTGCCAGGTATCAGCTACTTGGTAAAAATAATTAAAAACTGAGATTGTCGCCTGCCAAGTGTGGTAACTATGGAGTGGCCTAAGTTAAGTAGTGGTAATTTGGTTGCCTGTAATAATGATGATAATGATCGTTAGGAGCTGATTCATCACTAAGAGTCCATTTTCACAGTCCGTTTACAAATAAGACGCTGCCACTTAAGAACTTTTCTTCCCCATTTTTGTCAATTCTTTGACCGTTAAGGAAGTCTTATTACTACTTCAGCGTACTGACTCGTTAGTCTATATTATTACAGGATGCGTTGCGTTCTTTTTATATATTTTAATTATAACACGCGAAAATCTCCTACACACCCACTGAGCGACCTAAGGCTTCCTCGTCTGGTAAAAATAACCATGTTCGTGTTGCTATTGAACCTAGCGACATGAAGTTACACAAGACATTAACGTAAATTTATACATGGTAGAGCTACGCTGCAGCTATATTATGGTTGTAGCACGAATGGGTCGGGGTAGGACCACGCTGTCACATAATACCAGCGTAAAATAGCAGTTTAATGCTGCTGTGTTTCGCATGATGAGTATAGAGAACTAGATGCCCTTTTTTTACTGGAAACGAGGCATTCCATCTTAGTCCTTAGGGGTGATAACATATCTGCATTTGCTGCCTTTGACTTTGCTTTGGCATATGGTCTGCCACAACCGGTTACCTTAATTACATGGATCTGTGGAGATGTGAAATATCATGTACCTTCTCAGTTGGACCTTCTGCTGATCTCTTATCCGAATCTCGAATACCAGATCCGAATATCAGGTCTCCGTCGATGTCCCTCTTAGCTCTTTGGAACATTGTCTGATCCGGAGTATAGTGCCACTCATGCTCCCATCGCGGTTGCGTTCTGCAGATTGGCGTCATGTTTGGGAACATATGTCAGCCGATTGGGACGGTACGCGATCTTCTTTTGCATCCTACCATTGAGGGTGGGTTTGTTACTCGTGATGATCAGCGTCGTTGCTGATTCTGTCACTGATGTGATGCTACAGGGAATGGAACTTTTATTCCATCATCTGTGGTACCTATCGGAGGCAGAACACAGTATAATTCTGCCTCCAGGTCCTTCAAAAGTGTCATACCCAAAACAAAGTCAGAGCTCATCGGCAGAATTGGCGAAAAACTAGTTTGACTTCCTTTGGGAACACGTGCATTCTGGTCTCTCGCCAAGGCTGTCCAAGGGAACTTCTGTCAACTATCTCTCCCATCTCTGCACAAGGAGAACGACTCACTGGCCCATGGCGCAAAGGGCAATGCCGATCAGCTGGACTCTCTTTGCGTGCAACTCGACTCCTCGTGATATAGGAATACACCGCCAAGAATCGACTGTCATGTCAAGAAGTCGACTGAAATTGATGGCATCCCTCATATTATGCTGAAGACGTGTGCTCTGGAGCTGGCACTGGTTTTGACGCATTTTTCCAGTTCTCCTACTCCCTTGGCCTTTTTATATGTACCGAACTTATGGTAGACAGCTTTAGTGCACCCGATCCCTAAAAGAGGCGACCGATCAGATCCGTCCAACTACAGGCCTATCCCTATCATCTCCTTGTTCTCCAAAATAATGAAAAAAATTATTAACTGCCAGCTGATGCGGTACCTAGAGGATCACTAGCTAGTGACCGCCAGTACGATCTCCATCGGGGTCGCTCAGCTGGTGATCTTCTGGGTTACCTAACTCATTGGTGAGCGGAAGCATTAGAGTCTAAGGGGGAAGGGTTTGCCGTTAGTTTTGACATAGCGAAGGCCTAATATCGGATTTGGCACAAAGCGCGTCTTATGAAGCTTCCTTCCTATGGGCTTCCCGAGAAATGGTGCAATTGGATCACCAGTTTTCTTACAGATTAGATTATCAAGGTTGTAGTAGTAGGTGTATGCTCCGATCCCAAGTCCATTTACGCTGATGGTCCACAAGGCTGCATGCTATCACCAACGCTGTTTTTCTGCATATAATTATATTATGTTGCAAACTGGTAACATTCATTACTATGCGGACGCCAGTACGGGTCAATGATATATACACTGGCGGTGTCAATATTTCTCGGGAAAACGTCGCCGAGTACCGGAACAAACTTATGTCTGAAGTCGAGACTTTATTGAACAAAGTCTCGCACTGGAGGTGACTGAATATAGTCCAGTTTAACTCCAAAAGACACAAGTTTGCGCATTTACCGTTAAAAGGAAGCCCTTCGTCATATCTCCTCAGTATCAAGGCATTTCCCTTGTTACCTTATCAGCCGGTATCGGAATCCTCGACGATGACATATCGAGTGATTTGCAGTTTCGTGGTCATTTCGAAGACAAAGCCAAATTGGCCTCTAAACTGCTTGGCATGTTCAGCAGTACGGGACAGTATTTCATGCCGATACACCGCCTGCAACTTTACAAAACGCAGGTTTGGTTGCACATGTAATACTGTTCCCATCTCTGGGCTGGGGCTCTCTACTGCCAGCTTCTTTCATTTGATCGCATCCAGCGCAAAGCCATTCGAATCCGCGACTGTGCCCTTTCCGATCGGCTTGACTTAATGGCACGCACTGGACGTTGCATATTTTGCGTATTTTATCGCATTTACCACAAGGAGTGCTCTGAGGAATTGTTCAGACTAATATTCTAGCCGCACAATTTCACCATCGCACATCGGGACATAACTCGCGATACCATGCATACCATTTGGATGATTGGCAGTCCACCCCTGTACGGTTTAAAAGAGGTTTTCTTCCTTACAACTTCCTTGTGGAATCGACTATCAGCGGATATTTTTCCGGACCGACACGACCTTTAAGGAAAGGGCCTAGTTTTTTTTTTAAAAGGACAGCAACGCATCTAAAATTCCGCTAGTGTTTGTGCTCGTTTGCCTCCTCTTTTATAAAAATAAAATGGTCCACACCATCCTCTTACTATTAAGTGGAATGTTGGAATGTGAATGCTCGTTTTTCACGAGTATGCTATGAAAAAACCTACAAAATAATTCTGGGGCGGACTTTGTTCATGAACTTCTTTGTATAAATCTAAGTTCTCAAGCATACGAGGTCGCGGGAACAGCTGTTTCAAAAAATACAGCACATCTATGCACCATCTTTATTGTTATAAAGCATTTACGTCACTTCTAATGAAAGCATCCGGGCAGCACTAATGCACTGAGAAAATAGTTCAGAAAAGCGTTTACTCTTAACAACACTAAGTGCAGTGCTTGTAAACAGCTGTCGACAACTAGGGGGCTAGTCGAGATAATCTCCTGGATACAAGTACTTACATCGAACTTCAAAACAGTACTCTATAAAATCAGTATATATCTTTCATATCGATTTAAGTGCATTCTATAAATGTCTACGGTTAATAATGGAATAGCATAGTATTATATTTATGAATATGGGTCTCCATAACGTACGCCACTTTAACGCCTTTGAAAGCATTCTATTGCACTGATGCCAGGGAATGTAATAACTTGAATAAAACGACATTTATCTGAAAACTTTTGTCGTAGCTCGACCGATTTCAGATATGTTTGCCACTGATTACGCATAAGAATACGATTGATACACCAATGTTTTTATTTAACTCCAAATTGGGTTATTTTTTCTAAATTAAATATTTTCTGGGGTTTGATTTCGTCGGTTACTCTGCTTCTACTGCAGATATCCTTATTACAAAGTCGATAATACAGAGAATCTTCGAGCCCTATTTAGCTCGCTAAGCGACCTATTTTCGTAGTATTTTTTATATTATAGAATAAGGTTGGCAAACGGGCACACAGTCCACCTGATGGTAAGTACCTTCATCTATCGTCGACTAAGAACCTGAATGCAGATACATTGTCACCCGTGAGGACTAAGATGGAATGCCTCGTTACCAGTTGAAATGGTCTCCGGTTCTCTACACTCACCACACGAAACATAGCGGCCTTCAGCTGCTATTTTACGCTGGTGTTCTGTGAGACCTGTGTGACCTTGCTCCTACGGCTACCAGTGAAGGACCACGTTTCCGATAAATATGTAATCACTGGCAACAAGTTCTTGTTTTCAAGTTTTGAGGTATACGTTACTAGAATGTAAATGAATAACTGTAATCTCTAAAATGCTGTAAAGCCGAGTTGCACTAATTTTAAATAACTATATATAATTTAAATAATTCTTGTTGTTTCTTATTTTGCATTCAAAGTAATTTAATTTCATCATCAAAATATTAGTAAAGTGATCTTCCATTTAACGAATTAGTAAACTGAAATGGCAATGGGCCGGCCATAACGATAAAGCTCGAAGAACCAACAACCCATGGGGAAGAAAGGTTCTCGTGGCAGGTAGATGAAGTGTAGGGTGTCCCCCCACTAGATGCAGTGACGACTTGATAAGACATGCATGAGGTCACGGACGCAGGTAGCTCAGGACCGTGTTTTGTGGCATTCCGTGGAGGAGGTCTATGTTCAGCTGTGGACTTGTGAAGGGCTGTAATGAATGAATTAAAAAAAGATCTTCCTCTCAGAAACGAGAGCTCAGCAGTTAAATGTAATATTACTACCTTAAATTTTATTGGCATACACAAAATACTTCAGAGTTCTATAACGTCAATAAAAATGCACTTGGAAGGTAAAGTTTAATAGCATCGTGTTAGCGGCAGAGATATATTAAGTCACTTTCTTTGAAAGAAGGGATGGTATTACATCAGGTAGGTATTTCTGTCAGATAATGGGCTTACAATTGAAAATAATATGAAAGACGGAGTTGCGTTCGGGTTACAAAGTCTGAAAGAGGATCTACGTTCTAGATACGACAACAGACGACTAGTTTTTCTTAATAAATTTCTTATACTACACTTATCACAGTAATTAAATAATTTATTTTATTAAATGAAAATTTCTTCATAAAATTAAAGACTCTCTCTCTCTCATGTTTTTATTCTTGTTTTTTTTTAATGTATGTATCCCGGCCGGCACTAATGTATTTGTTAATTGCAATTTTCCGTGCTGATTTAGCACGTGCTCGGCAGTGAAACAAAACATCGTGAGGAAACCTGCACGTTGTGAAGTTCAACAACACGCATGGGGGCGGCGCGGGGGACACTTCCTTGCCCTAAATCCACTCAGAAATGAGAGGAGGCCTGTGTCCAGCAGTGCGAACGATATAGGCTGTGTAACCTTAACTTTTTTATGAGATTGACGATCTGGTAAGGGATGTAGAAAGTTGATGGTTGCAGGTGGCTAACGAGTACAGGTACTTAGAGCCATTCCTAGAGGGAGGTCTATTTTCAGTAGTGGACTTGTGACGGGCTATAATATTGCTCATTATGAACCGATTACGAAGTTTGTCTTTAATTATACCACATAAATAAGAAACGATGTTTGCACGATTATCAAAATCAATGTCGGTGAAACACATTTTAAAGGTCACAGTTATATAAAAGAAAATATTTAACAGTCTAGTTCAACAGCAGCAACAGCAGCTTTGTTAATTATACTCGTAAGTTTGATTTCCGTTTATTATAGTGAATTTAACGTCAACTAAAACTTCGGAATGGCGGAAGCTACCAACTATGCAGGAAATAATATTATAGGGCCATTAGTTGATAAACTTAATTCTCCCAACCATCTTACGTAAGTGGTAACATCAAAAGTCTATCAAAGATACGTTTTGTATCGTAACACTGTAAGACCCGAAAACAAAAATGTGTACTTTAAATGTTGACGTGTTTTGTACGTTGTAGTTGTATGATGATGATGATTGGACGGTCCTTTGAAGTAGAAGAGGGGTTCTGTTATCACTAATTCTAGAGTATTTATTCACATATTTACTCAAAAGTATTTATTCTCATATCATACATCATAGAAAGTTGAAAAAATGTGTATTTTCTATACTATAATGAAAAATAAATAAAGCTAAAATCACGAATGTCCTTTAATATAATTGATTTGTCTGTAAATCTCATTGAAGACAATTTCGCTGTCTAAAATGTGATATATCAAATTACAATATCAATATCGCTTTATTCGGTAAGACATTTTCTTGTAAGTTTTTGAGTATGGTGATCTCTCAAACAGTAAATCAGGTATTTTATACCTGATATACCTGATGTTGAGATGGATTTTTCTCCATCAACCAGTCATTTAGTAGGCAGCAAGGTGCATCCCATTTGAAGAAAAAAAAATCGAATAATATATTGTCTTTTAAGCCACATTATGTATCCGCTTATGAAACGACAGGCAGAAATAATTAACGATATTCGCGTTAGGTAAATATTTCTTAAAATGTTACAACTAAAGTGTCAGCCATGACGTGATGACGGTGTGAACCTACGGAACTATCTGTTTTTATTTTTTCTATGTTAGCCGTATGAAGTTACTTCCTCAGCTATGGAGTGAGCGATGTATGATATTCTCTCGTGAGTGACGTAGTCCAACGGATTGGTAAGATCGATGAACCGACAACAATAGAAAGAAAGGTTCTCGAGTGACAACCTTGTACTAATAACCTGTTGAATTTTTTATTTACTTACTACAAGGTTACAAATAAGATTATAATAAAACCTGATGAACATGGTATGCAAGCAGTTAGTGGATACATGTCTGAAAAATCGGTAAACACACGTAATAATATACGCGTCGAATACAGAAACTCCTCGTTTTTCGAACTATGTTGTAAAAAACAAATGAAGTTGGGTAAAAAAGCAATTTATCTTAAAATTATGACATCTTGTAAATTTTGTATTCAGAATAATGTCTTTTACGTTTCGAATAATTATTTGATATTGCCGAGCCAGTGATGCACGAATTTAGGCTGGTTCGGAAAGGAACGGGATCAGTCACGCGTAGCAGATTGACGACTGACGGGAGTACAGTACAAGCGAGGGAGCGAAGGGCAGATCGACGTAAAATTATCGAAAACATATAAACTTCCCGGGCTCGCATTGTTACACGTTGTCGTTTAAACAAAATTGCGACACGAATCTTCATTCTCTGTGGCACGTAATACAAGTTTATCAATCAAAATCATTATCATCAATATTTAATTACATTTTTTTTTATCGGGAGAAATATTATTCCTCCAAGTTTTAACATGATACAGCCACGCTACAGCTGTCTATGGCTGCAGCGTAAAATAGCAGAATAATACTGCTGTGATTCGTATAGTCAGGATAGTGAAAAATCTAAATGTATCATCTATTATATATATATATATATATATATATATATATATATATATATATATATATATATATATTATTAACGATTCTCGATTAATTTACTTTCACTTACCACTAGGTGGACTGTGTATTTGCTTATTATTTGCCTTCAACACACCCTCACTGTAATCGGATGGATAGACACATACTAGAAAATTATTCCGCTCCATTAATGTATGCATTACGAATGAAGAAGCAAACCATTCGGTATGTCGACGACAAAGGGGTAAAGACTGGCCGAACGTGCGTTTAGTTGTCGCATTGTCACATTCTTTGAAATGTATCTTGGTGAACATCTAAAGTCCAGCTATTTAGCGTCTGTACTAAAGACTGGTTATATTTTAAGGTTTAGGATATTATTTATTTCCCAGAAGGTTACAAATCACTTACAAGAAATTAAAATGTTAATAAACAAAAATAAAGGAATCTATTACGAGCATACACAATATTAACTATAGATGTATGCAAAACGTAAACAATTAAAATAACAGTAAATATAGGTTACAAGACTAGTCTTAATTTTGTTTTTACTTATCGGTAAATACCATGATATACACAGATGATGAGATTCAGAAAATAACAAGTAGAAAGTTCTATAATTGCTGTTAATTGTATTATAAAGCCAATTTGAAATTAAAAAAAAATATTACCTGAAAATAAATTAAATTTACTTGGTCTTAATTTATAAAATTATAGCATTTTCATACCAGAATTTAAATACAAATATTCCACATAAATAAAAAGTCAATTAATTATTGAATAAAACTATTATTTACGGATTTTATCGCGTTTAATTACATTAATTTATTGTTATTATTATCCCGACGTTTCGGGTGCTTTACAGCGCCCATGGTCACGGGGGCATGATACGCGAGGCTATTGAAATTAAAAAACATCCAAATTTCAATAGAGAAGATGGTTGGGTGCTACCATCTGCTTGGGATCCTATAATTAACAAAATTAAACCCAAACCCAAGCATACCACTGCAAGACTTCATGATACTATAAGCTCGTTTTGCGTAAATCGGACCAAAACTTAATATTAAAAAACTGAAGGTAGCCGGACTAACTATGACATTGGGACGTCAAACATCTCAGTCCCCCCCGTGACCATGGGCGCTGTAAAGCACCCGAAACGTCGGGATAATAATAACAATAAATTAATGTAATTAAACGCGATAAAATCCGTAAATAATAGTTTTATTCAATGTGTAGTGTTCGCGTAAATTTAAGAAATCATTAAGTCAATTAATTAATTACAGTCCACTACAATGATATAGGACATTTGGTAATTTAATCGACAAATTAATATCTTTTTGTCTAGCTATATCTTATGGGTAAATGTATATGAAACGTTTTGAATTTATTGTATACTTTCTCCGGAATAAAAAAAAATAATTTTGAATCTAAATGAACACTGAAAAATCTGTGATGGTATATATTAATATAATGTGATTATTTTTTTGGAACCTTTTTACTGGAAAAGAGGCATTCCATCTTAGTCCTCAAGGCTGATAACGCATCTACATTTCGATTCGCAAACGAGGATAGATGTAAATGTCTATGGGCCACAACAACCACTTACCATCAGATGGACAGTGTGCCCACCTGATGGTAAGTGGTGGTCCAGTGTGGACAATGTGACTTGTCACTTTTACAATAAAAAAAAATCCTAAACCTGTAGGAAAACTGTTCCTAAGTTTTTAACCAAAGCCAATGAACTGAAGTTGATGCATTTGCTATTATAAAAATATAAATGCATAAAATTCATGGATAAACCCTCCACAATCTTAAAATACAGAATACAGAAGAAGGAATAACCTTCTAGTCTTCATAAGCCTGTTAACAAATTGTTGTTAAAAATACGACTTGTTAAAATTCTTACCCTGGCTACCTAGCTTGCCTTGCTGTGACAGTGCTGTCAGGGAGGTATTTACATATGTAAAGCATAAAAATAATCATTAAACCCTTGTATGTACACTATTTCTACTGTCCAAAATCGTTGTTAATATTATAATTTGGGCTGATATTGTGAAGTTAAACGGTTCTTTTCTGGTGTTTATAGGAAGAAAAAAAAGTGGAATACGATTAAGTCGAACACAATTTGGTTTACATAGCTGAATTTTAACAAAATAAAAAATTGAGAAAAAGCATAAAAATATAGATTCTAAGCGAAAATATGAGTATTTATAACCAACTTTAAGAACGAGGAGGTGTTCAATTCGACTGTATGCTCTGTTTATGTGTGTTACCTCATAGCTTTTATCTGAGTGAGCCGATTTTGATGATTCTCATTTTTGTTTGAAAGCTGGTGCTTCTTGTGTGGTCCCATGTAAATTTAATCGGGATCAGACTAGTAATTTTTGAGTTATCCTTAATAATGTTTATCCTTATTTGATTGAATTCGAAATGTTCTAATTTTATTTATATTGAAATCAGTTGCGCAAAGTTTTTAATTTTGTTACTTGCATCAGTTACCTCACAATGTCACATGTATGTTACTAAAACTGTATTAAATTTAGTAAAATAGCTGTTTATTTTCAAAACTGCTTTATATCCCTGCAATAAGTCAGACAGCTAGTTTGCTAGTTAGCTAGTACCAGACATTCATCCCCTTCTCGTCCTAGAAGAAGTGGTGTTGATATTGAGAATGTTAGAAAGACAACAAACTTACATTCAAAACTTTTCCATTTTTTATAATAGGTCATTATTAATTAAGAGTAATATTAGCGTTGCCATTTGATACAGTATGAAATAAATAAACAATAATTCATAATGGTAAATTATATAATCTAAATTAAATATTATGTTTATTGTTTGTTTTGTTGTAAATTGACAATTACGATAATTTATGACAGTAAATAATTAAAATGAAGCAATCAAATCTTTAAACATCTACATAGTATACAAACACAGACGAGGCGTTAACGAACATAATTATTTGATCAAAGTAACTTACCTATAAGTGCCCTTCGATCAAAATTATATGAAGTTGATGCCTCCTCTGTGTACAACCCTACCCTGCTGTACAATATTACCCACCCTTAGAGCTTACTTGCATTTTAATTATTTGTTACTAATTCTGATGGATATAAACTCATAATAACGTGAGGTGTATAGTGTTGCCAGTGGGAGTTCATACAGGTTGGGATAATAGTAAAAACATCATTTTCCCCCCGGAAGGTTAAAACTCGTATGATTCAGTCCGTCAATTTATGACTACATAGTATATAAACACAGGGGAGGCGTCAGCTTCATATAATTTTGATCGAAGAACCCTTACACGTAAGTCACTTTGATCTGATATGATTTGATTTTCCAAAATATGCCAATCAGAAGCTTAGTCTACATTGAGACCAGCCGCCGTAATCGAAAATCGGCCTGGAGGACATTATTATAGGAAATATAATTAAATCCTTTTTGCGACCTTTTAAATATGTCCATGAATATAAAGAATAAAACAGGGGTGTATATAAATTTATCGAAAACACCAAAATTCAATATAAAACATTCGCCTGCAGCTCGCTAAGTTATTTAAAAGGCATTCAACACATCATCCATGTAAAATGCAATATTCGCCTTGTCCATGCGAAAACACGGTTATTTTCAATCAAATTTGTTCACTAAATTAAAGCCCTTTTGTGTTTTTTTTATTTTCTGCACCTTGTAGGTGTACGATTTTATATTTATACTTATATTATAAAACGCATGAATTTTACTTGAGTTTTACTCAATTTATATATATATATATATATATATATATATATATATATATATATATATATATATATATATATATATATAGTTACTTTATGCTTGAATCTCATTTGACCACATTAGGTCTTATTCAATGAAGCTAGATTTTTTGAGAACAGAAGAGACTAGAGTAACTTGCAATGGAAGACAATGCCCCGATAGTTTTTAATGTGTTTGATTTACAGGTTTTGAGTGGAAACAGTACTCAATTGTTGCGTTATGGATACTGGATTACATGGATGAAAAATCATAATAAAATTTTCTGTTTTAATTCTAGTTTTTTTGAGTTTAGTTTCGAGGCAAGTTTCAATATCGCGAAGTCACGAACGAAGACTGAAATACAGTAGACGACATGAATAACAAGCTCGTGTAAATTTTCCCTGTGGTCAGAGCTAAGTTCTGCAAGACCCGTCGCAGGAGAACCCCAAAAACTACCCGATCATACTCTTAATCTCATTGCTGTTAGACGGGACATGAAGCTGCAGTCTTCAGCAGATATGACAGCATACAGACAACTGAACAAACAGATCTACAAATGCATGCGGTGAGACTTCGCAACTTCAGTACAACTCGTATTGAAGAAGCGTATTAAATTAAAACCACCTTATTCCCCAATTAATTTCTAGATCTCGATAATAGTGAAACCTACCGAGTCCAATTGTAATCTAAACCATCCAGAGATCCACTCAAATATACGAAAATTTCATCAAAATAGGTCGAGCTATTTTCGAGATTTTTCGAGGCTAACACATCGCAATTGATTTTTATTTAAATTCAATATTACAGCAGACTATTTTTGTATTGTCACACCTCTCGCCTATCTTTCAACAAACACGTATCAATTCTGTCTAGAAATATGTCATATTTATTAGCATAACTTTAAAAGCCTTTTTGATCCTGGGATATCACTTTTGTGTGATTTAAATTCAAACTTAACAAGTGGTAATTTATAAATTTTGTACAACGTACTTAATATAATTAAAAAAATATTTATTGTTAATTTTTTTAAAAGCACTCAACCGATTTCGATAAAATTGAGCACCTGGAAAGGCTTCAGCAGCTGGAAAGGCTCAGGAGTCTTCGGGTAATAAGTAAACATACATGAAAAAAAAATGATTCGGATGAATTGAGAACCTCCTCCTCTAGTTTTGAAGTATGTGTAAATGGACTAACAGAAACCGTTAAATTCAATAAAATTGAATTAACTTTATTAGTTAGTACTATTCTTTGCTGTATCCCAAACGCATTTTTTTAACTTATCAACGTTTTTTCCACAAGTTAATTGATTTATTGTAAAACAATTGCAATATGAGAAGATGCTCAAAAATTAACAGTTTTAAATAAATAATTAATTTTAATTTTCATATCGCTTTTAATAAAAGAAAGCTTTCTATTGCATTTTTTATTTAAGTTTTATCAGGTGCGTAACTGTGAAGGGTCTGTAACAGTTCTTCGATGTTTTAATTAAAATGTTAAAAACATTCACAGTTCGAACCTAAAAAATCGATAACTATCTGTAGCTGGAAAAGTAGAGATATATTAGTTTCACATGACGTCGCATAAGTTGCTGCATAAATTTTAACCCGATTAGAACTGCCGCATATCGACAACCAGTCCAGGAAGAATCCAGTAGGATGAGGATTTAACATAGGTTGTTGACACTATGATGCGCCTTATCTGCGTTGTTGTACCGTTGTTTACGAGTAGGTAGTACTGTTAGATATAAAAAGATATTAAAACACTTTAATCTTAGGAAAATTTTATCAAAAACAAAAACGTTTGTAGTTTTGTAAAGATTTTTTAAGCAAATCATTAATATTTTTTTCACTTATATCTTACAAGGGTTATTAAGTCTATGAAAATTATATATATATATATATATATATATATATATATATATATATATATATATATATATATATATAATTCTAATACCGGAAGCCTTTTTTAAATAACAACGAGATCTTTCAAAATATTCCTGGCAATTGCTTAGCGTGGCGAAATTGGTCATAAAAGGCCTGAAAATGTTAGGGCGTCAGCTACTATATGACCTATAATGGCAAAATATGGAATTCTATAACTTCAGCTGTCTTGATGTTATTTTTAAAATATGTTACTTTTATTACCTACGTTTATTTTGCTGCTAACCGTAAGGTAACTGCTTGATACGTTGTAAAAACTAAAGTATTCAAGCTAGCGCCGTTAATAGCGGTTTTCAATTCACTGTACTTACTGCGTTTCACCATACATATCTTGCCACACCAGCTATGCACGTTATGACGTTATAGGTAGGGTACAGTTAAGAACACAAGTACATATAGAACAATGCCTTATACATCATAATTTATTCATACGTATTTTCATTTCGGTTCAACATTAAATTCATTATGTAAAGAAATTTATAAGCCATGCTGATTCTAAAACCATTTCCAGATTTTTAATTTATCTATTCAGAGGTCTTAAAAATTATGAATATTTTATATAATAAAAGTAACAAACAAGCACACAGTCTACCTAATTATAAGTGGATGCTGTAGCTCATAGCTCTGAGCACTAAAGATGGATTCTCTCATTTTCACTAAAATTCTCCGGATCTCTACAGTTACCATACGAAATACAGCAGCCTTAAACTGCTATTTTACGCCAGTATTCTGTGAGAATGTGGTCCTTACCTGGTTTAGCCGACCCGTTCGAGCTACAACCATAATATAACTGCAGCCTAGCCCTACCTACGTGTACGTTAAGTGTTATTATTTACCAAAAAAGTAAGAAATCTGATGATGAGGAACTTTTATTTAACCATCAAAGGAGCGTTATGAGCAGGTAGAATGAAGAAAGGCATAAAATGAAAAGCAAGGCTAATAGAAAACCTAAATTACCGTATTTTTCAAATTGTCAAAATATCAGATTTTATCGTCTCGGTTTGTTTACAGAATACATTTCCTTGATAAATCAGATATCCATATCTTCATATATCAGATAGCTATATCTTCTCAGAATACAAAACAATCGAAACGGTTTCACTAACACAACTTTTGTCCGAACCATTTTTGAGTTGGAACACGCCGTTTGGTCATTTATACGCAGTAGAACCAGGTTACACAACTATAATATGGTTGTAGCACGAATGGGTCGGTTCGACCGCGGAACCACCACGCTCATATAGAATATCAGCCGTGGGCCACAGCATCCACTTACCATGAGGTAGACTGTGTGCTCGTTTGTCACCCTTATTCTATAAAAAAAAATACGCCACGGTGGTGCTGCAGCAGTTTCGTCCATTTTTTTAAAGAAATTTAATTAAAAAAATTAAAAGTTACTTTTAATTTTCTCATGCGTAACACATGAGCAAATTAAAAGTTGCATTCAAATTTTTCTTTGCATTTAATTGAATTTCTATACATTTTATGTTTAGGATTTAATTTGATAAGTATGTACTAAAACCATTTTTTTGGTGTCGTTATTACTAAAACCATTTTTTTGGTGTCGTTATTACATAATTGTTTTATAGATACATAAAGTTATTATAAACACTAATTTTGATATCATTTATTGTTGAAGCGGTAGGCGATTTTAAAAGTATCTTAAACTGCTGACGACGACATGTTCTTTTGTTATTTCATATTATATGAAATCGATCGAATAGTAGATTCGATTGGTACTCATTGGATAACCGTTGTTTGGTTTGTATATTTTGGCGGTTGAACCTCTACGGATTACTATAAAAGAATACGGTCACTCGAAGCAAAGCAATGGTGAACGTAAAGGTTATTGCCAATAAATTAAATTATTTATAATTTAATTAAAAAGAATTATTTCCAAGAAAATTTCCAACCTTCTGTTTCTGTTGTTCTTGTTTCCGATGTCAAGTTAATGACATTTTTAGATTCTTTAACCATCAAGTAATACAAGGAAATAAAAAAATCTTCTATCATTACCGCGCCATTTCAAGCAAGAAGCAAAAATGTCGATTGAGGGAAAAAATAAATTGACGATTCTCATTATTTGCACTTATTTATAACATTTATGGATACAAAAAATTCTATTATTGTTTGTTTACAATATAAACAATAAAGAATATATATATATATATATATATATATATATATATATATATATATATATATATATATATATATATATATATATATATATATATTATTTTTTAATTAAATTTAAATATGATTTTTTTAATTTTAGTTACGTCATTTTTTTACTGAATAAATAAGGCTTTTAAAGTGGCAATGTTTCAAATATCTCGGTATTCAGAAATAAGTATACAATTAAAAATTTCGAGTAATAAAAAAGTATAGATTTTTAGATAGAACGCACCGTTTGGTCCCATAGTGCGGCGGTGTACCCACTAAGTATAAAGAAATACCATGTCTTGTAATTGTCGTTACAATTATATATAATTTGTAGTAACTGCCAGTTTTGAACAACGAATGAATTGATCATATATAATATTAATGAGATCGTATAACTTACCTACCAATGTTATTATAATTAATACAAATTGAATGCAAATTTTATTAAAATTTTATATTATATCAATCTGTAATAATACAAAAATGTGAATTATTCAAAAAATACATTTAAGTTCACACGGATAAAGTACTACTGAATAAAATATAAATCAATTTCGTAATGGGGTAGGTATGAAAAATGAATGGAAATATGGAGTTTGTTATAACCGAAGCATCTAGGTCACCAACGATAACTCTCACTGTCCCAGTGGTGGAATATGTCTCCATTTTGGCGTCCCCGAGCGAATATAATTTAACCCATAAAGACCCTTAAAAGAGAAAGTTTGCGACATATTTATTCTATTTGCTTAAGTAATGCCCGCAAAACTTTGCTAAATTATGAAATGTTTAAATAGGTGGAACCGTTGTTGTTAATCTAAAATGGTGTTTATAAAATACTCAAATACAAGTTGAATCGTTCCTAGCTAATAATAATATTTTTTAAAATTATTTTTAGCTAATAAAATTATTGAAGCGTGTGCTTTTATGCTTAATTTAAAGGCCTTAACGAGCGTACATTTGTTAACTTTATTTTATATAAGTAAAAATATGAAAAGCTGTTGCGGTTCTCGTATAGATTTAATATTGTAAGTAATTTAGCGCCATTTTTAATAGTAAATGAAAATGATATATAAAACAAGCAAAACTTTTAGAAGATTACAAGATGAGACACAAAAATTAAAAAATATCTAATTCTTAAAATACCTAATTAAGTTGTTTCTATACATTTGATCGCGAGGCTGTTGGTGACTTACACATACTCAATTTACCGTAAAATAAATTGATTTTTTTATAGGATAGGGTCTGCGGCCCATAGACATCTACATCTATCCTCGATTACAAATCAAAATGCAGATGCGTTGTCACCCGTGAGGACTAAGATGGAATGCCTCGTTTCCAGTAATAAGGGTCTCCGGTTCTCTACACTCACCATACGAAGCACAGCAGCATTAAGCTACTATTTTACGCTGGTATTCTGTGAGAGCGTGGTCCTTCCCCGGTCGAGCCGACCCATTCGTGCTACAACTATACTACTAATATAACTGCAGCATGGCTCTACCACGTATAATATATACATAGATACATTTTGACAAATAATAAAACACAGAAGCTTAATTGTAAGATTCAAAGTAATTATCATGAATTTTAATAGATTATGTAAGAATATTAATCAAACCAATAACCCATCACATAGCACGAATGGATTGGCTAGAACGGAGAAGGAGCACGCTGTCACTGAATACCAGCGTAAAATAGCAGCTCGATGCTGCTGTGTTTCGTAAGTTAAGTGCAGAAAACCGGAGCTCTCTTTTAAAAGTTACATCTCATAATGTCTTACAGCTGGGCGCCTATCATCTCTCATTACTTCCTGGGCTATGGAGCTGAGCCGTGGTAGCTCAGATGGTTAACGCTCGCTGTAAATATAATGACGCGATAAGACGCGAGTAACCCGGGTACGATCCCCGCCGGCACCAATGAAATTGTTAATTGCAATTTTAAGTGCTGATTTACCACGTGCTCGGCAGTGAAGGATAACATCTCGAGGAAACCTGCATGTATGAGGAATAAGAAAAAAATATTTCGAAGACATGTGAAGTTCGCCAACACGCATTAGGGCAGCGGGGCGGACACTGTCTTGCCCTAAAACCCTCTCAGAAATAAGGAGAGGCCTGTGCCCAGCAGTGGGACGTATATAGACTGTAACTTTACTTTACTTACTATGGAGCAGTGACTCCGCCATGAGTAAAATAGAGTTCTGTGTTACCGCATTTCCTATTATATGAATAAAATAACCCATGATATTAAGTGACAAATATTTAAGACGGTCGGTCTAAGGGAAATATTTTTTTAAATTAAAGTGACAAACGAACTCATTGTCCAGCTTATGGTGAGTGGCTACTAAAGTCGATGAACACCTGCAACCAACTTCAAAAAAAAGGCTGCAGATGCGTTTTATCTCTGAGTAAATGGGTGGAATACCTCAAGGCCAGTAATTATACTCACAGAAATAGTAATAATATGACAATAGAAATTAATTACCACTCGATTACTTCCAAAACCGATGTCACCACATTTTAACACATACTCGTATGCATTAAGCGACCGATGTCTGCAGCTGTATTATAAACATATGTAATGCACAATGATATCTAATGTTTCACATTGCTTGGCGAGTTTGTCAACGTCGCGTGCGTCGCGTACTACGGTAGAACAAAAGCAGCTTGGGTAATTGTATAGTATGAAAAGTAATAAATGAAAGTTTACAAAGTTAAATATCATAGTAAAGTATTCATCTAGATGTAAATTAGTTAAAACAATGATAATTAGTTAATAATCATCTTACCGATGAAATGTTATGCCTTTATTAGTTGAATTACACGTCCATGGTGAGTTTTACTACTGATAATGGTGCAGTTCATCATTATAGTAACATAAATTCACGTACGACGTTCCCCGCGCAACTAAATCACAAAATGTTGAATGATGTTCGTCAACACATCATAGCGGCGACAAGGTCACGCGTCTATACGCGACTTCTATTGTCTTATTATTACGATTTCTGTGATTATACTGGTTCTCTATACTCTTTAGACAGGAACAAAACAGTGCAAGCAATGCTATTCGGCGGCAGAAGTAGGCAAGTGCGTGGTATCGACAGACTCCTAGGCATGAAAAAAGAAAGAACCATTTATTTGATAATCTCATTTTACACATAATTTAAGAAATACAAATAAAAAACAAGGGGCTCATCAGCAGCTCAATATGCATGCGCATGTGTAAGACTGCTTGCGCATTAAAAATTATTAATAAGCAGTACATGCACGAAGTCAATTAATAATGAAACAAAATATAAGTTGTCCTAGCGCCTAATAATTGGTGTCGGCTGTGTTTGAAGTCGGATTGCCGATGTACTGTAATATTTAAGACGAGCGTTTATCCTCTTAGATATGCATGACTTTGTAATTTACAATGATGGTGTCAACTATCCAATTGATAGCATATGACAGCATTTCAAACATAATACCGACGATCCACGACTTTGTCTGCCAGGGTCGCGCCTCTTAAAAATGAGGTGTAAATATTTGACAGATTTCGTAGCGGGAAACTTAATTTGTAAGAAAAATGAAAAGGATAATGTTTGTTTATGTACTGTTCGTTTATATGCTATATTAATTAGATTAAAAATAAATAAACCATACCACAGATGATTATAAAAGTAAAAAAAAAGTTAAAAATGCGCAAATAATCAAAAAGCAAACCACTGGGGTGTATTTTTGTGTATTAATACTCTAGGAACTGTTAAGTTTTATTCAAAAGTAACTTCTCAATTAATTGATATGGTGTAATAAAAAGTTCAGCTCAGTGTCAATTGGCGACATTTGGTCAATTTGGTGAGCGGGAGATTTTTGTTTATGTGATAAGGCCTTACCATTAAACTTAAATAAAAAAACAAAGACCTGTTATAGCAAAAATGCTTGTGTTTGTCGTAAAATTAATATTAAAAGTAGTCAACAGTCTCATGCAATTAATCTGTGTAATGACTACTTGAATCTATTGCTACGTGCAGACTTGAATAACATATACCTCTTAGTTTAAATTCAATTAAAGGCTAACATCATTGTGCACGTTATGCAGGTTATGACTCATTATTTTATAACAGATATAATATGTTAAAGGAAACTAGTTTTACGTATTTTATCTTTTCCCGATATAATTACCGACAATGACACTCCGGGAAGTCTGTTGTCTGTGAACATGTTCAAGAACGTCCCCGCCATTATATCATACATGGTAGACCACAACTCCTCCTAAGGAACACCGGCTTCAACCAATGATGATTCGCGAGGCTATTGAATAAAAAAACATCCCAACTTCAACAAAGAAGAATAACGGGTCCCAGCATCTACTTTTGATCCTATAATTAATTAAATTGAATCCAAACCCAAGCATACCACTAAAACTTCAAGTACAAGACTTTAAGATACTGTAAGCTCGTTTTGCGTAGATCGGACCAAAAATTAATATTCAAAAGCTGAAGGTCGGCCGTGAGCCGTAAGGCCGTAAGGCGGGGCTAACTACGACATCGGGATATCTAACATCTCAGTGACCAAAACGTCGGGAATCACAAAGATAAAATTAAAAGATAAGATAAAATTCATAAAATTGGTTTCATTTAATGTGTAGTATTCGCGTAAAGATAAGATTTATGTTTCCATTCACGTGCAATATGAGTTTACGTGAGCGCTCCTTAAACAGTGTTCAGTCAGGTGTTTCCGTCAGAATGGACAAAAAAGTTCTTAAAGTCGTGATAAGATTACCCATTTTATTGCCTTTTTATTTATCGTTCATTTTTTATTACTTTTTTTATATATTTAAATGTATATTATAAAGAATCAATCTATCCCCATCGTATAATATTACACGATAAGATTATCTTTGATCTTAAATAAAATTTTGATTTGAAGCCATGATGTATTTATATTTAAATTGCAAAATCATGTATATAAAACTAGAACTTTTTACCGTCAAACTAATTAAGTTCATCATACACGAAACTAGTTCTGCTACGAAACTGCTACTAAGAAAGATACGTATATAAATAATATATAGGTATACGGATATGGAGAGGATGTTATTATGGCGACCCAATTCGCACTTTCGTAGTGCATGTACGCGAATAAGGGTTGTAATTCGCAGTCAACTGAAGTATTTTTATGTTGAGTTTGGACGTGATATGTTCTGCATTATGTGGATTTGGATGATATTATTACATATATTATTTGTTTTAAAACATTGTTTCTTTGAATTTTCGTTCTAAAATTGTAATTTTAAATTGCAAAATCATATTAAAGATCAAAATTTACTAAAATAATTTATTAAAACATAGGCACTAATTTAGTAATGATGAGTACGTTGTCCTTTTGTTAAAAACAGTTCTATAAATAAATGATAAAAGCAACTGAATTGCGTCAAATTAGAAAACTGGCTTAAATTAAAAACTGTTTAATATAATTAATTAAAGTTAAACTTTGTAAAACTATCTTAACATTTTAAGTAAAAAATAGCATTTAGCCTCCAATTTTTTAATATCAATTATCCCTATATTTTAATATATATTGTAAAAGTGGAGAAAAAATGTTGCTAACATATTTTAACATAAACGTTATTTAATACCCAACTATACAGTAGTATTTAATTTAGGTCAACTATTACCATCATTTAAATAAAACCTTTCCAAAGCAATAATAATTAGCGGATATAAAAAGCAGGCACAGTGAGTACTTAC
This sequence comes from Parnassius smintheus behrii, assembly GCA_036936625.1. Classification (NCBI taxonomy): domain Eukaryota; kingdom Metazoa; phylum Arthropoda; class Insecta; order Lepidoptera; family Papilionidae; genus Parnassius; species Parnassius smintheus. Next base: position 32,226,937 of record JAUPFT010000006.1, read on the forward strand.
CTCCTTGACAGTTTTAAATGAGATTGAGAAGCACGAGCCGGCCGCTTTCGTCTATTGACAGTGTTCACTTCGCCAACAATCCAATAACAATTACACAAAAGTTACAGACGGCAGAACAAGTAATCTTAACAATTTCAACAGCTTTTAAAATATTTCAGTTAGTGAAACTAAAGTTAGAAAAAGAGCTTTATAAAGGAAAAAAAGAGCCAAGTTAAAAGTATGTTATTAAATAAATGGAAGAGATCTAGACAGCTAAGTAGTCTAGGACGCGGCACGCTCAACTTAGTACCGTTAGGGTTCAAAGTGATCGTACGTCGCGGACAGGAGAGGTTCGGACACACGATCTAGGAGACCGAGTCGACGTGAGTGACGCTGGGTTGATTCCTCCCGCCCGCCTAGCACCGCGCGTTCCCGCGAGCAAAAAGGATGCAGCGAGCGACCCACGGTCTCGCGAATATCGCCGCTCTGATCACCTCGCCAGAGTTTCAAGTACTCTCTACTATGTCGACGTTTGCCTGAAAAGGGAGGGCTCACACACATTTACTTCTAAAGTGACTCAAATGACAACGTCCCAGTTATTCACATTTGAAACTTAAACAGCTTATTTTAAAATAGATTTTAATATGTGGGTCACTAGATGAACATCTGACGTTCAACGTCATATCTAAGAACATATGCCCCCTTTTGCTAGGTGTAGTAAATACCATAGTGAATACTTTGGCTGAACACACGCCATATTATGCAATGTTACGGGGTTGTATTGTGCAGTTTGAAATTTTCTCGTCCTTCGACTGAACTTTAAAAGAATGCTATAAATTGTAATAGAATAAGCAACTCCATTCCTCCTTCAACATTTGACATTTTTGTTAGAGATTTATTTGCATTATTTTAACCTTATTATTTGTTTCTTTATTTTTAATTTATTTCTTGTTTTGTTTAATTTAAAAGTATTTGTATTTGTCAAGTATCTATTTCTTTTTGTTTTGTGCTTTCAATATAGTCAACTTAATTAAATACACCCTCACCGTCAGTCCTTCTCAGATTCATAATTAAAGGGACTTAAATCATCGCGACTATTGACATGATATAACGGTCTCTGAACATTAAACAGTTTGTTATTCATTTGACAACTACTCCATCTCATAAATTCGTAACGACTAACTCATTGCCAAAATATAAATTTAATTTATTTTGCCATAGCAATCATAAATTACTTAGTTCAGATAAGAAAAATATTATTCATAAGTAATGTAAATTATTTAATACGTCAGTTAATAGTATAAATATTTAATAATAGTAATCCGCCCCGAATCCGCACGGGTAATTTCTGAATTCCGATAACAATGCCACCTACCGGGTCCAATTGTATATCTCAACCATACAGGGACCCACTCAAAGGCAGAGTGAAAATTGTGTCTAAATCGTTCTAGCCGTTTTCGAATTTTGGTGAGACTAACAAGTGGTATCCCAATTGGTTTTTATATAATGTGTATTATTTAAGTAAGTAAGTGGATGGTGTGGTCCATAGACATCTACATTATACCTCGATTCTAACAAAACGGGCCCCCGCTTCTCTACACACACACACACACACACACACACACACACACACACACACACACACACACACACACACACACACACACACACACACACACACACACACACACACACACACACACACACACACACACACACACACACACACATATATATATATATATATATATATATATATATATATATATATATATATATATATATATATATATATATATATATATATATATATATATATATATATATATATCCAGCTTTTTCACTGGCAGAACCAGGCTGCAGCACAAATAAATCAGCCTGATCTGAGAAGTCTACGCTCGCACAGAAGACATTGTTTCGTAAAGTGAATGACGTGAAACAGAGACATTTTTAACTACACACAGCTTTATATTTTAGTCCTTGGGGATGACAATGCATCTTAATTTTATGTCTTAAATGTAGATGGTGCCCTCCTTTGACACTCTCACATCGATAAAAAAGACCATAATAATATAAACCATACAACTACCTATACTACTACTAACTAATCTATATCTATAGATGCAATTCCACATTGTTTGCAAGCCAGTAAATAAGAAAGAGGACGGAGTCAACCCAAAGGGACAAAGTGGGGAGTCCACATGACCTTTCAAAAGTGATATAAAAACACTTTTTTTTTCAAATAATGCTAACAAAAAAATCATGATAAAATATATTTAACATATTATACGTCCACTGTTTTAATTGATATGACTTCTATTAAATAAAAGTATTTAGGTATATATTTTTAAATAAATTAAAATATATTATAGTCAACCAAATAAAAAAATATGTTTTGACGTTTCACATTAATCCTTTTGCAAAAACTTTGCACAAGCGTACTCATTATCATCTTCATCATTACAGCCCTTCACAAGTCCACTGCTGAACATAGGCCTCCCCCAAGGTATGCCACAATATATCACGGTCCTAAGCCACCTGCATCCATCGACTTCCTGCATGTCTTACCAGGTCGTCACTCCATCTAGTGGGGGGATCGCCCTACACTCCACCTACCGATACGTGGCTGCCACTTGAGAAACCTTCTTCCCCATCGGTTATCGGTTCTTCGAGCTATATGGCCGGCCCATTGCCACTACAGCTTACTAATCCGCTGGGCTATGTCGGTCACTCTGGTTTTAATATCCTCATTTATGATTCTATTACGCAGAGAAACTCCGAGCATAGCCCTCTCCATATCTCGCTGAGCGACCTTGAGCGTCCTCATACGGCCAGCAGTTAAGAACTACGTCTCAGATCCGTAAGTCATCACTGGCAACACGCACTGGTTGTACACTTTAGTTTTCAGAGATTGAGGTATACCTGACAAGAAGATGTGTCCAGGGACTTAAATAACGTTAAAATACAGTAACGTTATTAGCGAAAATGCGAGATAACGTTATGTTTAAGGGAAACGATATTACAAAACGATATTATGCAAAGCTTTGCATGTGTATAACGTTATAATTACGTTACAATAAATATGTCAATTAAACGTTTCTAGAATATTGTTATACAAAATATTAACGTTATTATTTATTGTTCTATGCCATCTCTTTTACTCGTATGTTCGTTCTACGATCTATCGAACGCAGTGCTCCAAAGCTTATCGGTTTTGTGATCATCTGCACAGCAATTGAATTATCAACTGAGATAGATTTTACATAAGTACATACAACTCGGAAGTCGGAATATCAAAGGTAAGATAATTAAATATTTTTACATGTATCTAATGTCGTGCCCTGGCTTTGCACGGGTGTAATTTTAATAGCTTTTATTTAACTTGCAATGTATGTAACCATGTTTGTTCGGGTGGAATCACGCAACTCAGTTTTGAAGCAGATATTTTTAATCGATTGAGTTGTAACTTAAAAAATAACGTTTAGCTTGGTCTGCACCAAAGATGGCAGATTTATTATTTTTAATGCACTCATACAATATGGATATCAAATGAAAGGGCTTGTTGAGAATAAAAAAATAATAATAATTATAATCTTTATTGACATAAAATTTGTTACAATATTTTTTAAGCCTCTGACTGACTGCCGAGCTAGAAAAGTCAGTGATTTCCCTAATATAATGACCGCTAATTATTTTATGTAAGTAAAGCAATTTTAAAATATGTGTGTGCGTGTGTGTGTGTGTGTACGTGTGTGTGTGTGTGTGTGTGTGTGTGTGTGTGTGTGTGTGTGTGTGTGTGTGTTTGCTTGCGGCTGGGTGTGAGTGTAAGTGTAGGCGTGTGCGATAAGCATGAGTGCGCGTGAGTGTGCGCGCGTTTGCATGTGTTTGTGTGTGTGGTTAAAATTTAAGATTTAAACAATTTTTGAAATATCGATTCAGTTTGATCATAATCTAATCCTAATAGCCAATTCCTAATTTTAATTTTCACTTTTCTACTATTCAAGGGATATATATTTGTTAACTTATTAATTTTGTTGTATAAATAAATATACAGCCTTACTTATAAGCATGTTGCAGTCCAGCAGAGGCTGTTCGACATATTATTGGTAAACATATATTTTTATAACCCGGTTTTTGTTATAATCTGTGGCGTTATAAATAGCCAGCCAGCGATAACTAAAAGTTAAAAAATAAATTAAAAGAAATAAAACTTTTTTAAAACAAATTTTTATTTAAAATGCGCTAATATGGATAAAATAAGCTTTTCTTTTAAAAATTTTATTATCAACTTATATTGTCATTACACAATTCATATAATATAAAATCTTGATGAATGAATGAATCAATGAATATATTTTATTGTACACCACAAACAAATTTACAAATAACATAACAAAAAGCAGATTACATGTACAATTTGGCGGCCTTATCGCTACATAGCGATCTCTTCCAGGCAACCAAAGGTGTAAAGGAATAAAACAGTGAGCGCTAGGTAGGTAGTGCAATATAAATATACCTAATATAATATCAATACATGCGACGTATAGACAATACATGAAATGATATAAACTAATAATACATAATAAAAGGTAAAGTAAAACATATAATATACGTTATGTACATATATATAAATATATAAAAAAACCTTACATATCTACACAAATATGTACATACCTACACCAATAATACCTACCTACACCTATGCCTCAAACAATAATGTAACGCAGATAAATACAATAAATACATCATACCAGAAGCAGATTTTTCATGCTTTATAGGTGCGCATAAAAACATTTTTTTTTAAATTCATCATGAAAGTTAAAGATTTTTTTTAGTGAACACGAAACAACGACACTCACACGAAAACACGATTGACACATTTTGGCTCGATAGAAAAAGATCCCAAAGTTTCCTCAAAATCTACAATTTTAGGTACGCCCACTAAGTGAAAAAGCTGTTTCATTCGAATGTCATAAAATCAATTTTAATTAAATTCAGGCTATATGTTCACCAGTAAATACGTGAGTGAATTATGGGTTTATTTTTCAAAAAGAGTATAAATAATTTAAAAAAAAATAATATATGCATACATTATATACTTTGTGCTTAACGTATATACGTTATATACATATGCATATGCAAAAGTAGGGCATTCCAAAACTTAATAGAGATTTTCGCGCTTGTCGCGAGATTTACGGTGTAGATATAGGTACAAGTAAATTAAATAACTCGATCTGATTGATTTTGGTAAAAGTCCTAAAGGAAGTTTAAACATTTTCAAACTAATTAAATACGTAAATCTCGCGACAAGTTTTTGAATCATATAAATTACTAGCTGTACCCCGCGGTTTCACCCGCGTATATCACGCGTCTCTGCCGCGCGACATGATATGACACCTCGCTCATTTAGTTCAATCATTTTAGCTAAAAAATTTGCAAAATTAATTTATTTTTTGACATAGACTCCCCTCCCACACCCCAGTGACACCCGCATCGCATGGTGCTGGCAGTGTACGCGATATAAGGATCTTTCGACGTTACTATTGACTATTTTAACATGGAAAAGTAGTTATTGTGAGATAACTATAATAGTTAGACATATGGTATTGCAGACTTTTATGTTAATATTGATGTCCTCCATAAAACTGTAGCACATCACTTTGCTCTATTGTCAATAGTTTCCGCAGCGAAATAAGGTTTTTTTTGGTATTTTTTTCACACCTTGGGTTACATTAGCGAAGTTTTCATACGGATCCCTAATTTTTTGAAAACGTTATATTGCCTATGTTCATCAGGAATAATGTAGGATTCTAATGGTGAAAGAATTTTTCAAATCGGTTCAGTAGTTTTAGAGCCTATTCAATTCAAACAAACAAACAAACAAATCTTTCCTCTTTATAATATTAATTATATAAGTGTAGATTGTGTAATGACGTTAATAAGTTGATAGTTAAAGTTTTAAAGAAAAAGTTTATTTTATTATTTTTAGTGCATTTAAATAAAAGCTTGTTTTTAAAAAAGTTTTTTACTTTTTATTTATACTATTAATGTTTAATAATAATTTATAAACCTTCCGCAAGACATTCTCTAAACTATAGTGAAAACTGTATCAAAATTCGTTGCGTGGCTATCGACTGGTTTCAATATCCTATCTATCTGTGGATGAATTTTCTTACTTGAGCCTGGAGGTAGAATTTCAACGTATTTTTGATGGAGCTAATGTCAAATACCTATCTGTAACCAAACCCACGGATAGACAGAATATTGGAACCGGCCGTTACTGAAGTTGTCGCTAGCGCGGTCTTGATCTAATTAGGATACCTAATAATGGATAAACAAAAATCTGCTAAACTGAATTATTAAAATCTCTATATCTTTTTAGTTTTAGGTATGAAGCGAAGCATTACTCCTGAAATAATGGACTCAGAAGCAAATAATCGTCCAATATCCCCGTCATTGTTACGGCCTACAAGGTCCAATATAAAAGAAGATAAGAATAAAACACGTTTAAGAATTCTAACTAAGTCTGAATGTTGTGCTACTTACATCAACGACGATAGAAGGAATGAATACTTTACCCAATTACTAACTGAAGAGCTAAAATATATTAACCCATGTATGAGAACAAGATGTTACATCAAAATACTAAACTTTTTGAACGAAGTGAAAAATTACCACACAAATCAAATAGAGAAAACGGACACGGAAAGAATATAACCTGCAGGGCTTAACCCTATAATGAGACAAGGAATACTTTGATACATTGCATTACAAATTTAACTAACTGATTAACCAATGCGGGGAATTATAATAAATAAAAAACGATACCTAGGTAGTTGTTTAATTTTTAATTATTTTAAATGAACACAACTTTTAGCGATTTTTAAACAATCAATAATAATAAATAAAGTAGTAGGTACTTAAGGTAATGATAAATTCAAACAAAGAAAATAAACGCAAAACAGCATGTAAGTAATTATAATATAACTAGCTTTAAACATATTAACATTACAAACTAGCTTTAGTTTGTAAAAAAACATTTTCCAAAGTGTAAATGGGGAGGGGCAAATATCAATGGGGCGAATTTAATAAAAAATGTAAATGTTAAATTGCAAATCTTATTGTTCGTTTATAATCATAATTTTACAATCTTGCTAGTTATTTATAATGCAAAGTAACGATCCGCTAAGATACATAATATTTTTGTATAATGACTACCTATAATAAACATTCTGTTATTGATATGACCGGTATTAGTTTAGCACTAGTTTTTCTATTTATTGTGATGTACTTTTTTCAGTTAACGATATAACTTGTAACAACGCACAAATAAAATATCTTCTATGATATCGTCTTTTAAATTCATCCTCAAATTAGAAACTATGAACTTTAACGATGAAAAAAGTCGTTCCACACTAACTTGCGTTGCTGGTACACTTAATGCAACACGCGCCAATTGATATAATTGTGGATATATGAGCTGTTTTTCTTCCCAGAATTTTAAAACGCTTTCCGACGACTTAAGAAGTGGTTCTTCTAAAAATATTTTAAAGGATGCTTTGAGAGTATTGGTTATTTCACCAGTTGGATCGCTCCTTCTTACTAATGTTGAAATATTATGGACATGTTTTTCTATATAGCTATAATTTAAGAAATCCTCCAAGCACTGACTTGAACCTGCAGCTTGTATATCATTTGAGCTAGATGGCATATTTTCCGTTTCGAGTCTTGAACAAATATGTGTATTCTTCTGATTTGCTAAATTTATTTTCTGAATGTGGATATTATAAATTTATTAAATTTGTCTGTGCAATACCTTGTTGTTCATTAGTGAGAGTAGAATTTACTCTAGGATCTAAATAAATAGCATTTAGGAATGCATTATTGTCAAATAAAACATTTTGTCTGTGTTTCATGTAACAAATAATCTGTTTAGCTAACGGAGTGTTAATTTTTTGCAGTTCAAATTGACATTTCACCCATTCGATATAAAAATCACCCATTGTAAGCTGTTCTTTTTGCAAAATTTTAGTAAGCTTCTTTCCTGGAAGCATAGATTTAAAAAATAAATCTAGATCATTCCACGTCTCATCAGGTAAATACAGGAGTTCACTTGTTGCACATATATCCTTTAAGTTTAAAATACTTTCTACCATATCTATGGTAGAATGCCATCTCGTGGTGCAATCTAATGAAGGTTTCTTCTTCCTCTTTTCTCTCAAAATTATAGAGAATGTTGGTGTTCTAAGCCGTTTTATTATATCTCGGGCACTGATTATAACGCCTTGTATGATATTATCATTGCAAGCATCTTGCATTGCGAGTTGTAGGGTATGTGCAGCGCATCTGACTACTGAAATGGCAATGTTGTCCTCATCATCATCATCATCATCATCATCATCATTACAGCCTTTCACAAGTCCACTGCTGAACATAGGCCTCCCCCAAGTAATGCCACAAAGCACGGTCCTGAGCCACCTGCATCCATCGACTTCCTGCATGTCTTACCAGGTCGTCACTCCATCTAGTGGGGGGTCGCCCTACACTACGCCTACCGGTACGAGGCTGCCACTCGAGAACCTTTCTTCCCCATCGGTTATCGGTTCTTCGAGCTATATGGCCGGCCCATTGCCACTTCAGCTTACTAATCCGTTGGGCTATGTCGGTCACTCTGGTTTCTGGTCCTCATCATCACTAATATTTAATTGAAAATGTGATATAGATTGCCTTATTTGGTCATTAACATAATTTTCTGTTTCATGATCGACATTATCTGCGTCCGATTCAGAATCAGAATGTGTGATATCTAATTGACTGGAACTGCTATTGAATCGATCGCCTTCTTCAGGATTATTATTTTCAATATGAATAGCTTCGGCCGCAAATAATCTACTCATTTTTAGTATGTTTGCACCATTATCTGTAGTTATACAATAAACCTGCTTGTTGTGGATTCTAAAACGCCGCAAAATGAAAATTAATCTTTCCTTTAAATGTTCAGATGTATGTCGTTTAAACAGTTCAATTACTGCAAGATTTCTAAGAACAATTTGTTCATCCTTAACATATTGAGCATTGACTCCCATAAAACTACGATTCGACAAGGAGGCTACATCCACTTTGAGGCATATATGTAAATTACGCAACTCATTGGCTACATTTGAACGTAATTCGTCAGCAGTATCTTTGAGAGTACATCGTACATTTTGAGAGTTAATCGCCAAGTTAATGTTTGGTATCAGAGATATAATATTTTGAAAAGCCTGATCATCGATTAAAGTCAATGGACGTCCGTGAACAGTAACTAAATTTGTACACTCCTGAAGTAATGTATTCTGCGTACTTAATCTTGGGTTTTTAGCCAAACTGTCGCTTTCTCTATTCAGTATTAATACTTCCTTGTGCTCATTTTCATGGTATTTGCTTAAATGCTTTAATAGATTTGCACCATGTAGGGTCTGTAAAGAAATAATTTCAAATATGAAAGAAAATTACTATGCGGGTGACTAAAATTTTAATGGAACTAATAGTTGTATTTAATAAGATAAACTGTCGCCATTAAACATTTCAGCCGACTTCAAAAAAAGAAGATATCAATTCGACCTGTATGTTAGTAATATTATTGGAATTGCATAATATTCTAATAATATGTTAGTATATATGGGTTTTAAACACATGTGTAAAATTTGTATGTATTAAGTATGTATGAATGTCTGTATGCATGTTTGTCCATGATGTACAGTGAAACCTGGTTAAGTGGGACCTGGATAAGTAAGAAACCTCCATTATTGAGAACTACAATAAGGTCCCGGCATTTTTTCATCGAATTACCTCTGTTAATGGGACTTTTCGAACCAGATTAAATGAGATTTGATTTCTAGGATTTTTTCAATGTAATTTATCTCTGTAATTAGGACTCTGGAGCTCAATTTCCTTTATAAGTGAGAAAATTTATCAAGTTGGGACAGGTTTCGACACGATTGTTTACAAACATTTGAATTTCTAGTATAAACTTAGTATTAAATACATACATTTAAGTTATAACACCAAAAATACGAATTTTCATTTTCATTTTTACTTTTATATGTAAATGGAATAACGGTACACAGCAACCTCTATAAGCGGATGCCTCTGCAAATGAGCCAACTAAATTTTGAACCTGTCTAATTGGAAAACTGGATAAACGAAAAATCTTTGACCTCTGGAGATCCCAAATAACCAGGTATTTCTAATGAACTATGAACCCGATTGATTTATTCTACCGGGTAAGTTGTGGAGAGCCATGCTGGAGCTATATTAGTAGTATTTTTGTAGCACGAATTGTTCGGCTCGACCGGGGAAGGACCACGCTCTCACAGAATACCAGCGTATAATAGCAGATAAACGCTGCTGTGTTTCGTATGGTGAGTGATCGTGATAATTTTTTATTGATTTTAACTTTAGGATTATTTGCTTACATTTATTTCAAATTAGGAAATAATAACGATATCATCATAATTGGTTCACTAGTTTTATGACATTGACTAAAACGTGTAACTAAAACTGAAAAAGTTTTTCTAATATGTAATAATTACAACCTAAAACTAAAAATTGCGATATAAAATAGCAATTTAAAAAAAATTAAACCAACTTCAAAAAAAGTAAAAAATAACTGAATGCGGGATTTCATTTACTAAAGATTAGAATTTTCGAAATCGGTGCCAGCCGACAATGCTTTAAGGAAATAAACTTTACAAAAATAATTACTATAAAACTAATGCTATAAAATTTTTATAGATAATAAGAAATAATAACCTGAATAACTGTAATTTAGATTAATATTCTTATCTATAACTTTATTTTTCTATAGGGTATAAATAGTGTTAAGTAATCTAAATTAAAATAAAAAAATAAATATTTTAACGTTTGCATTACCTATATAAAAATATAATATTGCTTAGTTAAATAATTAATAATTTAATTTTCTTTATGGTTAAGTCATATTAAAATACAAAATACATATTCTTATTTTTATACGTGGTAGAGCCATGCTGTAGTTATATTAGTAGTATAGTTGTAGCACGAATGGGTCGGCTCGACCGGGGAAGGACCACGCTCTCACAGAATGCCAGCGTGAAATAGTAGCTTAACGCTGCTGTGTTTCGTATGGTGAGTGTAGAGACCGGAGACCCTTTTTACAGGAAACGAGGCATTCCATCTTAGTCCTCACGGGTGACAACGCATCTGCATTTTGATTCGTAATCGAGGATAGATGCAGATGTCTATGGGCCGCAGTAAATACTTGCCATCAGGTGGACTGTGTGCTCGTTTGTCACCCAATCTTATAAAAAAAATATTCAAATAATAACAGCACTAATTATCAAATTATTATTTAATAGTTTTTATATAATATAGCTTAATTAAATTACAATTACTTATTAAAAATTAAAATGCTTAGAATTAAAGTTATAAAAATATTGTAAGGTATTTTGGTGCCATTTCAATTCATTTTGTTATTTTGTAGGTACACACTGTAAGCACAGAATAAATAATAGTACCTACTACGTACAGACGTTTCATTCTTTTGATGTTGACTGCTTACCGACGTTTAATAGCCTACATTGGCCTACATAATTATTATTAATAAGATAATTTGCGCTCGCAAGCCAAAAAAACCTTTATCGCTGCGCGCGAGTGTCCGTATTACTCTGCATCTCTTCATCTTTCTACGTCACGGCAATCACGGCTCTTTTTCCGTTTTTATTTAGGGCTGTCAAAAAGGCTTAAAAATACGGTATGTCTAACATTAATAAAATTTATTTAGTTTACAATTATTGTTTTACTTAAAATATACTTAATGTTTTTTTGCCGTCTCTAAAATACCGGTTAACGCTCCCTTTCTTTTAAATTCTGTCGTCAAATTGAAAAGGATTTGGCGCGTTGAAGCGCTGTGGTGGAATCCGGGAACTCTCGGGTTCGATTTCTGACAGCGATAATTTGGAAGTTTATAATTTCTTTAAAATTATTTGTGTTTATTTTTATTTAAGTATACGGTTTAATATTAAAAACTGCAATGTTAGCCCGCTTTCATCTATGACTGCTTCATCGCCATTCGCCAGGCGCAATCGCAGTGAATACAATAAATTTCAAGAACAACTCAATATTCAAGAACAATTTGTATTACAATATAGGTATGAATAAAAATAACTAACCTCTCCATTTTCACGCTAATCTTCAATGGTGATTTGATTCCACATTTAATTAAGTGGAATATAGGAACAGGTAACAATATCCACACAGAAAAATAATATAGTGATATTGCACCATATTAAAAACACATGTACCTAATTGTATTCTAATTAGTTAAAAATATTATAAACAACGTTTTAATTTCAGTGCTTTGTGATAACTTAAAATATTTTATTTACAAAAGACATGTAAGTTAGCCACTTAGATAGTGAAGTAAATTTGAACTAAGTTTTGAAATAAAGTACTTAGGTATTACTTCTGTATTTAAATAAATTCTTAATTATTTTTTGCTATAAGTATTTATTCAAGCAAAAAACAAATTAAATAAATGTATGTTTCATTATTCTTACATAAAAAATGATATTATCTGAATCCTTTTGTTTGCTCATTAAGCATCCATCCACGCAACAATTATAGTAGTTTCGATGTTCTGCCATTATAATTTATCAAATAGATAGGTAATTTTTTAGGTAATTTGGCCAGGCTGTTATTCATGGGCGGCGGTAGTCGCTAACCATCAGGTGAGCCGCATGCTCGTTTTCTCCTCTTTTAATTCTTTTTATAAGATAGATCGACCAACGAGCACACAGTCCACCTGATGATAATTGGTTGCTGTGGCCCTAGCCCTGTAGACATCTAAATCTATCCTTGATTATGAATCAAAATTCTGATGCGTTGTCACCCGTGGGGACTAATATAGAATGCCTCGTTTCCAGTAAAACTGGTCTCCGGTTCTCTATTCTCTATACTCCGGTTCACTCATGAGAGCGTGGCCTTTCCCCGGTCGACCCGACTTATTCGTGCTACAACTATACCTACTACCTACTTATATAACTGCAGTACCACGTAAAATTGTGTCTTTGTTAAATTTGGTCAGAACCAGGAGTACTTTAATCTCTATAAGTTTGTAAAACAACTAAAAACATGATGTTATGAACATTATGGATAAAAAACTTGATTTGCCTTGAGAATTCGTTGTACTCATCAATATGAACAAATTTTACTAAGGAACCCATCGATCACTAATAAGTTTTATATTAGTGATCGATGAAGGAACCTAATAAAAACTGACTGGTAAAGAAAAGGCGCATTACTATCTAGCATCTACGACTTCTGCTTTGACTTACCTTCAAAACTTTTTCGCATCCACTAACTAAACATTTCGAAGTCTTATTATTTTCGTCAAGACTAAAATATCTATAACATTTATTAATTCTTTTACGACCCATTTCCAATATATTATATATATATATATATATATATATATATATATATATATATATATATATATATATATATATATATATATATATATATATATATATATATATATAGTTACTAAGTGTTATCCAGATATAATTATTAATACGTCGCAATCCCAAATCGCAACTCGCAAGTGGTTGATATTTGTTATAATATGCAAATGTTCATTCATTTTACAACGTTGCCAGTTCGCTTTTGGAGAGCGTGAGGTGCGGGAAATTCCCCGTCCGACCGAGCTCCCAGGCCCCACCCATTTCGTTAGTCGCAGATTCGCGCGCTTTTGAAAATGATTAGGTTTGGCAACGTCGCGTATTTATCGTTATAATAGCGTTAAATTGACTGTCTCAATTTCGTTCTGTTACTCTTAAAACGTTATACTAAAATATCGAAAATGACAGGCTTGCTGAAGTAAGATACCATTATAACGTTATCATAACGTTAAAAATTCTGATATTTATAACGTTTTAAGTCCCTGCACGTAAGTATTAATAATTATACCTATTTAAATATCATATTACTTATATTTTTTATTTTTATGTTGATTTTAAATATATTTAGTTATAAATATTGAAAATGGGTCGAAAAAAATATTTTTTGTTAGACAAGAATTTATTTTTAAAAAGCCGTAAGTATGCAGTGTTGTTCTTTACATATAAAAAAACATAATGATGACTTGTAATGGTGTTTTAACCTAGTAGAAATATATATTAGACTGTGATAAATTGCATAATAACCTTATCCCTCTTTTTTGTTTTTGCATAGGTTTGCTTAAGGAGCCAGTTGAGAGTAATGTTTTTGCACATAAATTGATTTCGAGAAATGTTTTTGCACATAAATTGATTTCGAGAAAAGTCTTTTGGATGTTGTCGTGTAAAATACACACACGCACACACGCGCACACGCGCACACGCGCACACACGCACACACGCGCACACGCACACAGCGTGTGTGTGAACATTATGGATAAAAAACTTGATTTGCCTTGAGAATTCGTTGTACTCATCAATATGAACAAATTTTACTAAGGAACCCATCGATCACTAATAAGTTTTATATTAGTGATCGATGAAGGAACCTAATAAAAACTGACTGGTAAAGAAAAGGCGCATTACTATCTACCATCTACGACTTCTGCTTTGACTTACCTTCAAAACTTTTTCGCATCCAGCAACTAAACATTTCGAAGTCTTATTATTTTCGTCAAGACTAAAATATCTATAACATTTATTAATTCTTTTACGACCCATTTCCAATATATATATATATATATATATATAGTTACTAAGTGTAGTTAGAACCAAATTTAAAAAATAAATCAATCTAAGTAATATAATTATCCAGATATAATTATTAATACGTCGCAATCCCAAATCGCAACTCGCAAGTGGTTGATATTTGTTATAATATGCAAATGTTCATTCATTTTACAACGTTGCCAGTTCGCTTTTGGAGAGCGTGAGGTGCGGGAAATTCCCCGTCCGACCGAGCTCCCAGGCCCCACCCATTTCGTTAGTCGCAGATTCGCGCGCTTTTGAAAATGATTAGGTTTGGCAACGTCGCGTATTTATCGTTATAATAGCGTTAAATTGACTGTCTCAATTTCGTTCTGTTACTCTTAAAACGTTATACTAAAATATCGAAAATGACAGGCTTGCTGAAGTAAGATACCATTATAACGTTATCATAACGTTAAAAATTCTGATATTTATAACGTTTTAAGTCCCTGGATGTGTCGTAATTTCCCGAACGCTGCCCAACCGAGTTGAATCCGTCGATTGACCTCTCGGTCGAAGTTGGACTTACCTAGTCGGACTATTTGAACCAGGTATCAGAATAAAAATAATCATGAATAAAACAAGTTTATTTATTTTTTACTTTGTCAAAGTAAATTTGTGTAGGAAAAAAAAACTTATATACAAGGGCGTGCTAAAATAACTACTACATAATTTCAATATTCCGCCATTTCGGTAGCAGTTACTCGAATCCACAGAGTCAGTAATTCATTCTTGGTGCGATATATTATATACGCTTTTACAACAAAATCCCAGAAAATATACAATATACTTAAGTACACAAGGTTCAAAAACTTTATCAAATTAAGTTTATATAGATTATTTTAATATTAAGGAATTTATGGATGATAATAACCCCTGGGAAGGGTGATCGATACCAAGCGATTTCTAATTTATTTTGTGTTGTTAATTGTAACACGCATGATTGTAAGCTCTTATTTAAAAAAAAAAACTAGTCTCATTGGGTTTCTTGTTCCCTGGACAGAGGTTTTTTTGCGAACCAGTGGTAAATGAAAAAAGTGACTTTCAGTAAGTATTATTCATAATCTACATTGAATAAAAAAGTTTCCGTTTCTGTTTCTGTTTCGAGAGCTTACTGTGCGTAATTTTGTGATTTTGTGTTTGTCGCCTTTTCGGACTGTTTCTTCTATATTCGTTGAAGCATGTCACCATGTCACAAAGGATGATCATCATGATGTCAGGGCAAAAGTGGTAGAAAAAAACAAAAAAAAATGATTATGGATTTTGACTGCTTTACTAAAAATCAAATAATAATTAATAAAAACAACGACATCTCTACTAGTTGTACCGAAAGTGATTGAATAAATATATTTTTAATCTAGTTTCGATCTTAAATTTTTATAACTGTGCCTTTAGATATAAGCAGTAACAACAAATACGAAGAAACTGATAAATCTTGTGTTTTAAATTATCTGTTTTTCTGTATTTATTTATTCTGGTGTTATTCAAACCAAACTGTAAATGATTACCAACTATAAATAATCGATATCAATTTTTTAAGAATCGAATATTGTACGTTCCCATTTTTTGGTTGGCATGCTTGGTGCAATAAGTCTGACAGCTGTCAGAACGTATTTCTTAGATTTGGTTGACTATAAATAAAATTTATTTAGGTTTACACAATATATTAGTATAATACGTTTATTTATATATGTTTACATAGACTAATTATAATATTCTAATGATTAACCAAATAACTTTCGTTTAATTTGCACAATGGTTTAAACGTTTTAAAGCGAAATATTTCAGCGTGCATCGGCCGGATGTTGCCGGCGGAACGGGCAGTGTGTAAACAGGCAGCGAGCTGCTCCGAAACATTTTTAACTTTTCCGTATTTTTTATTTCACTTTTTTTAATATCTTTCACCTGCCACATAGCTCGCGTTATTTTTCAGTAATGATTGTCATTTGATTTCCCTCGACATGTTTCGTACTGTAACAACATCGTAGTTTATTTGAAACTGTACTAATTTTTCATGAACTAAATAGGTTTTTTCAAGCGTAACACTTTGAAACTTATTCATATTCACGTGAGTGATTGCTTATACGAGTAATTATCGATAATCATATTGTATGATTATTGAAATTCATTTACTTAATTTCTTAATAAAAAGTAATTTCGTTTAATTATCAGTAATGATAAGAGAAAAAAGCTAAAGCTTATGAGGAATATTTTATAGGATAAGGGTGACAAACGAGCGCACAGTCCACGTGACAGTAAGTGGTTGCTGTGGTCCATAGACATCTACATCTATCCTCGATTAATCATGAAGACAAAAAACCTATGCAAAACTTACCTGTTTCAAATAAAAAACTTCCTACCATGGATATGACGACACGGTTTTTACGTGGTACAGCCATACCGCAGCTATATTAGTAGTACAGTTGTAGCATAGATGTGTCGGCTCGAGCGGTGAAGGACCACGCTCTCACAGAATACCAGCGTGAAATGTCAGCTCAACGCTGCTCTGTTGAATGTAAGTGTAGAGAAATGGAGACCCAATTTACTTAAAACGAGGCATTAAATTTTAGTCCCCATGGCTGACATCGCATCTGCATTTTGATTCGTAAATGAGGATAGATTTAGATGTCTCTGGGTCGCAACAACCACTTACCATCAGGTGGAATGTGTCACTTGTCACCCTTATTCTAAAAATAAAGGAATAAGGGATATTAATATATAAGTTTTTCTTTGCTAGCCTGTACGCCAAGCCATGCTCACTTTCGATCGCGCAATACCAACCTTACGCCCGCCAAGTAGTGATCGAATTAGATCAGAATTATGTAAACATGTCTACCTATGAAAAAACTATTTTTTCGTTTTAAACAAAACCAAAGACACTATGCAATAGATATTAGTATCAAAGACAAAGATATGCTCTTTTATTTTAAACCATAACCTGGCAATGTTTCTTAGAAAAAAAAAAAAAGAAATCACTCTGAACTTCCGGCGTTCCACGTGTCACTTTGATGAAGGTCCGTCCGTCTTTTTTATAGAATTTTATATTTGTGTCTGGACTAAAAACGAAAGTATTATACTTTTTTATATTCCTTGTAATATAGTCAACACGTAGATATGTAATTTGTGGTATAAAAAGTGAAAAGTAAATTGCCAAAAGTACTTCAAATTCCGAAAGGCCTGTTTTGGCGGGCGGGTTATAAATGTGTTATTTTTCAAATTCTCATTTATTTTTAGTGTAAAATGTAAGTAAAAATAGTTTTCCTACATATTTTGAAATAACATGACGTTGTATTTATTTCAAATTCACACGAACATATTTTAGAAATATTGTTCGAAATGTCACAGATAAAATATTATTTTATTTTTTTTTTTTTATTTTTTTATATTTTAATATTTTGGTATGAGTAACGAATGGAAACACATAAAACATAAAATATACATATTTCCAAACAATTTCATATAAATTTCTACAAAAACAAAGGTGTAGAATTCAAATTAGTAGTAATTTTGTCACTAAAATTGAAGTTTATACTACTATTATGCTATACAGTGTAATTTATATACTTTATTACAATTTCTAGCAACCAAAAATAATTTTATTCGATAGTTTATACATTCAACAAGACTTCCTGTAAGTTTTATCCATAAATATTGTCTCAAAGTGAAAATATAGCAAAATTTGCAATATTGCAAAAAATTTCCTAACCTAGAAATTTTCCCGCCAAAAAGGTCCCGAGTGAACGGGAGTGTAACATGGCGCGCGCTCGCTTGGCGTACAGGCTAGCTTGTGTGACATTTGGATTCAATTGATGTTAAAAAAATATCTCTATATTTAGATCGACCGACGAATGACAGTGCTTTCATAGAATACCAGCGTAAAATAACAGCTTAATGCTTCTGTATTTCCATATTTCGTACTGTAGGGAACAGAAGACCATTTTAACTGGAAAAGAGGAATTCCATCTTAGCTTCACGGCTGGCAACTTGTCTACATTTTGATTTGCAAACGAGACTGGATTTAGATGTATATGGGCCACAACAACCACTTACCATCAGGTGGACTGTGTGCTCACTTGTCACCCTTATCGTATAAAAAAATGTGTAATGAAGGACACCAATATCTAACATTTTCTACGCTAGTTTGTGTGACATTTTGATCTAATTAATGTTAAAAAATATGCTTTGCAAAATAACCCATGATTTAGCATTAAGTTTAACCGTTGCATAATACGTAAAGTTTTGAATTAACTTGTGAATTAATTTTCGTTTAATGTAAACGAAACATATTTTTCACCAATTTCGTAAAACTCGATTCCATTAACATTCTGATATTGATGGATGTGAAAGCGGATGAGCAATTGATTACATGTACCGTTAAAGTAAAACATCTAATTTTGAGGGTTCCGCATCCAAAGAATTAAACAGTCTCTAGGTCGTTAAATATTGTCACGGATCTTTACGTCATAGACGGAATGAATCTTAAAAATTTGGAATTTGAAATTTAGATATATGTTCTAGAACCGTAACCGGAAAACGAATATAAATTATATAAACACTCACGCCTGTCACCCAGAGGTGTAGGCAGAGACTACGGACTTCCATTTGGCATGATCCTGACATACCTTTTTCGCTTCTTTTACATCCCTATATCTACGCATGCACGCTCGTCAGTTAAGGGTACTCCCAATGTGGCCCATTTTGAAAATATTGCCAATTTGGTCGATGAACCTTCTTCTAAGGCGTCCCTTCCTGATTCTGCCATTCACATTTGCAATATAAATTTGCTTTGTCACTGTTCCCTCATTCATTTTCTATACATGACCAAACCGTCGAAGCATTCCTTTCTTAATCCTTGTCACAACATTATCTTGCACACCACATTTTTATAACGCTATTTCCCACCCTGTCATTCAGATTCAGCCCTTGCATACTCCTTAAAGACCGCATTTCTACAGCATTTGTTCTACTTTCGTGCTCATTCTGCCACACCCAACTTTCACTACCATACATTAAAGTAGGGATTAACAGAGCATTATGAATTACCATACGTGCCTTTTTTGACACATTCTGATGCTTTATAATAGAGTGTAGAGCCCCATTCACTCTATTTCCTGTATTCACTCGTCGTTCCATATCATTTTTTTTAATTGAAATGTAATATTATAATAATATTTTAATATATAAGTAAAGAAATTGCATGCCACTATCATGGTAAAATGTAAATTCTAAAAATAAATAAAATTAAAATCGTGTTTGAGAAATGTATTTTGAACGCTGTTACCAAAACAAATTAACATTTTTATTTCAGAAAAAAGTGAATTGGTCATAAAATGTGCGGAATCCTTACGAAGCGAGGTCTGGCCGACACTTGCCCGGTTTTCATTTTTCTCCATTTTCGTTTCCGCAAACATAATCAGTCTTAATATTACAAAACGTGGTTTATTGTTAGTCTCGGGTTTAAAGTAGAGTCTTTCTCACGAGAAAAGTCTTAGCGAAATTCTTAATTTTAATATTTGCTGTCAAGTTATTTATTTGGTCTTTGTATTTTGAAATAGATTCTAACTGGAGTTAGTTTTATTATACCATGTCAATGACACTTTAAATTAAAAAAAAATCTTGAAAATAAAATATACGTAAATTATTACCACATTGTTATTTAATATTTAAATATCAAGATCTAAAACGTGTGTTACGTCAAAATTTTATACGCACCTTATTAATTTCTATTTCTTTATCTTATACAATACAATAACTTCATTTCAGTCATCAAGAAAGTAGAATTAAGAAAATAAGTCCATAGCAATATATACCTTAACTTAAAAATATATATAAAACATAATCATAACTTAAGACTATTTAGGGAAATTTCGCGCCTATGAGGAATTTTCCCGATACACTACCACAGGGGGGCAGAAATCGGAAACGAAGAATGTCTCTTTGTATTTGCAGGAACCTGGAGTATGTAGCGTTTGAAGTTAGTTAGACCTTGTTAGACTTCAAATGTTACAAAAGTAAGGAGATCCGATCCTCTATGCGGCATCAGCTTCGTTTTTCAACGAAACTTTTTTTTGTTTCTCCTTTCCGAAACTGAAATCTCCTCCCGGATTCCCCCAATAAGGTGTTGAGAGAGTTCAGTGAGAGACGGAATCAGATAGTACTCAAACAATCACCCTGGAAGATACCCCTTTTTACCCTTATGTAGCTTTCTACAGTTGTCTACGATCACTTAGATGACAAGCGGTCGTTTTCCTCTGCCCTATACACTACCAGAGGAAGTCTCTAACTGTATAGTCAACCTTGTGCAACTCGGGGATAGGTCTCTGTCGTGTACGAGGCACCAAGTCAAAAGCCTTTCAGAAGTCAGAAGCCTTGATTGGCAAAGAAGAAATGGTTTCTTGGTTCCACGACCGCCATCTATTCATCTATGACATCCATTCTGAGCATGTGACAACACCTGATATAAGTCCAGGTGACGAGTGATTCGCGAGTTCAAAATAGATGTCATGTAATGGGGCGGCCTTTACAGCCACTAGTGACGTTAGACGCACTCACTCAGACACCATAGTATATCTAGGTGGTAGGGAGCCCTTTTCTTTCTAGGATTAGTATCACTGGTACTAGAAAAAGGAGGACCTATTTCTGCAACCAAATAGCAGTGTAGTTCCGTTCTGTAGAGTATAGAGAGCCAGTCTATTTACAGGGTGTTCGGCATGCCCATGGACAGTCCAACAGTATCCACTTATCATCAGGTAACTGTAAGTTCCTTCGATACTTTAGTATTATAAAGAAATAATATATATCCTAGTAATGCATTTTGGCTAAACTGATTACCTGCATGAAATATGTTAAGTAGGTATACCATTTTACTCGTGTCATATTATATATGCAATTATTTATTTGTGCCATATTTAACTGTATTTTAGCATTTAATATCGTGTTAAATCATATTTCCATTTTAATAAGAGAAAGATGTGCGTTACGACAACGGTAATGGTTATATACTCTTGATGTGTATTGAAGCAGCTTGAATGAGTTGCGCCCGAACGGGTTAGAGGTACGCACTCTGAGACGATTTTTTATTATTTTCATTTTAACTTGCTACTACATCCCTGTAGTGCAGTGCCGTGGTAGCTCAGATGGTTAGCGCTCGCTGTAAATTTCACAGTACGCGAGCAAACCGGGTTCGATCCCCGCCGGCACCAGTGAAATTGTTAATTGCAATTTTAAGTGCTGATTTACCACGTGCTCGGCGATGAAGGAAAACATCGTGAGGAAACCTGCATGTCCGAGAAATAAGAAAAAAATTCGAAGACATGTGAAGTTCGCCAACACGTATTGGGGCAGCGCGGCGGACACTTCCTTGCCCTAAAACCCTCTCAGAAATGAGGGGAGACCTGTGCCCAGCAGTAGGACGTATATAGGCTGTAACTTTACTTTACTTTACTACATCCCTGAGTACAGTATAAAATAAAATAATCAATAATATAACCAACACATATGCATTAAAGTGTTAAGCATGTATTTTGTAAAAATAATTGCCCAACAAAGTGGACGATATTGAAAATATTTTGCAATAAAAATGAAAACTTTCAAGAATAAAATTAAATGAAATAACGAGCAAGGGAAAGAATGAAGCACGCAGCACTGTCTGTACATAAATTTTATGCCCATCTATTTTACTTACATACTCTCGGCGACAATAAG
The DNA here is from genome assembly GCA_036936625.1 of Parnassius smintheus behrii. Taxonomy (NCBI): domain Eukaryota; kingdom Metazoa; phylum Arthropoda; class Insecta; order Lepidoptera; family Papilionidae; genus Parnassius; species Parnassius smintheus. The sequence goes on from JAUPFT010000006.1 coordinate 32,249,385, forward strand.
TTTCCATTCTGAAGAGTGAGAAACGAAATGTGTCTATTTTACTTCTGATCTTCAATATTTAAAGTGATTCTTTATCAACTTACAGCAAAAATTCAGTACGTATCGTGATAATGTAACATAAAAGAAGAAATAATTATTTTAAATGTTTTGTCTTTTTATCTGTATCTCTGCATATTTGTGTATGCTTTTCCACCATCTTCCACAATCCGTAGTGGCCGTTTATAGACTATTTGTTTCACATTTTTGCTAAAGTTTTGTTACAAATTCAAGCTTATTCAAAGACGGGAAATTACAAACACCATAATGATTTTATACAGTGCAGTACAAAACTGAATTACTTGGGATTACTGGGGGTAAAGGCGATACCACGCTGGATGGCTTGATATCTGGGTGCGGATCATTACCCCATCTTTTTTTTTTTTTTTTTTTATAGAAGAGGAGGCAAACGAGCATGCGGCTCACCGGATGTTAAGTGACTACCGCCGCCCATGATCAACCGCAACACCAGGAGAATTGCGGGTGCGTTGCCGGCCCTTTAGAAAGGAGTAAGCTCTTTTCTTGAAGGTCCCCAGGTCGTATCGGTCCGGAAAAATCGCCGGTGGTAAACTATTCCACAGAGAGGTTGTACGTGGAAGAAAACTCCTTGCGAAACGTACAGTGGTGGACCGCCAAGCATCCAGATGGTGTGGATGGTATCGGGACGTTTGCCGTGTAGTGCGTTCACGAAATTTGGCGGCTGGGATTAATCCGAACAATTCCTCAGAGCACTCCCCGTGATAGATGCGATAAAATACGCAAAGAGATGCAACATCTCTTCGCAGCGCCAGTGAATCGAGCCGATCGGAAAGCACTCGGTCGTCGACGATTCGAGCCGCTCTGCGCTGGATGCGGTCAAGTGGAATGAGCTGGTACTGGGGAGCCCCAGCCCAGAGATGGGAACAGTATTCCATGTGCGACCGAACCTGCGCCTTGTAAAGTTGCAGGCGGTGTGCCGGCATGAAATACTGTCCCGCTCTGCTGAGCACGCCAAGCTTTTTAGAGGCCAATTTGGCCTTCCCTTCCAAGTGACTACGAAACTGCACGCCACTCGATATGTCGACGCCGAGGATTCCGATACTGGCTGAGGCAACAAGGGGAGTGCCTTGAAACTGAGGGGATACGACAAAGGGGTTCTTTTTAGCGGTTAACGCGCAAACTTGTGTCTTCTGGGGGTTAAACTGGACTAGATTTAGTCGTCCCCAATCCGAGACTCTGTTCAGCAAAGACTCGACTTCAGACACAAGTTTGTCCCGGCACTCGGAGACGTTTTCCCGAGAAATATTGGCTCGGCCGGTGTAAAGAGCATCACCAGTGCTGTCATCCGCATAGCAATGAATATTACGGGTACGCAACATATCATTGATATGCAGAAGAAACAGCGTTGGCGATAGCACGCATCCCTGTGGAACACCAGCATTAACAGGCTTGCAATCGGAGCTTGCACCGTCTACAACGACCTTGATGCTCCGATCTGCAAGAAAGCTGGTGATCCAATCGCACAATTTCTCGGGAAGCCCATAGGAAGGTAGCTTCGAAAGAAGCGCTTTGTGCCAAACCCGATCGAAGGCCTTCGCAATGTCCAAACTAACGGCCAATGCCTCCCCCTTGAACTCTACTGCCTCCGCCCACCTGTGAGTGAGGTAGACCAGAAGATCACCAGCTGACCGACCACGGCGAAAACCGTATTGGCCGGTCACTAATCAGCTGGTGATCCTCAAGGTACCTCATGAGCTGGCAGTTTACAATGGACTCCATTGTTTTGGAGAACAAGGAGGTGATGGCGATTGGCCGGTAGTTGGACGGGTCTGAGCGGTCGCCTTTCTTAGGGATCGGGTGGACGAAAGCCGTCTTCCATGATTTTGGGACTACGCCTAGGGAGTAGGAGTACCGGAAAAGACGCGTTAAAACCGGTGCCAACTCTGGAGCACACGTCCTCAGTACAATTGGGCGGATTCCGTCAGGCCCACTTGACTTGTAGATGTCCAGGGAGAGGAGTGCTTTGCGAACCGAGCGCTGTGTGAACTGCACTTCCGGCATGGAGCACTCACACCGCGGAATGGTCGGCGGCGTACTCCCCCCGTCATCGAGAGTCGAGTTAGACTCTCTTGACTCTCTTTAGTAATCTAGAATCTTGTGTAGGACTTAGTTGATACATTTGTACCTGTTGAAACTAGCATATTTAAGCAGCCTCCTACGCCTTGGGTGACCGATACACTCAAAAAAATGAGAGCAGAAAGAGATAAATAATGTCAACGAGCGAAAATACCAAAACTGATTCTAGTTGACAATATTATCATGAACTACGTAATCTTGATAATAATACAAAAAATCTAATGTTATGTGGCGTCATATTAATGCCCTTCTAACCGCAAATAGTAAAAACAATACAGTGCCTAGTCATCTGGCAGACCCTGATGCTTTAAATTGCTTTTTTTTAAATAGCATACCACAAAAAAGAAGACTGAAACTCAAGAATGTGATTACCACAGACGTAATGAGTCAAAATTTAGCTTCACGCTTTGTAAATGACATGATGGTAAATAAAATTATTACCGCACCGAAAGCAAAGTAACGAAATATCGATATTTATGTTGCAGTTAACCCTCCCATACTCCATGTTTACGATACTTGCTATACTAAATAAGTCGCTAGCAGAGGGAACATTTCCGGATGAATGGAAGTATGCCATTGTAACTCCGATACCAAAAACTTCAGCGCCTAATAATTATTCAGATTTGAAACCAATTATTATTCTTCCATCATTATCAAAAGTATTTGAAAAATGTGTTAAAGTGCAATTGGTTCTTTTCAGTTCTTTGAGCAAAGTAAAATTTTACCTTCAATACAATCAGGGTTCAGGAAAAACTATAGCACAGTGTCGGCTCTTACGATAATAACCGATGACATCCTTAGTGCGTCTGATGCAGGCCAGAGAATAATATTGGTGTTACCTGATTTCAGTTGTGAATTTGACTGTATAGATGTTCCAATGTTATTGCTGAAACTGGAGAATTGCGGTGTTGGTACACAATCATATGCCTGGTTTCGATCATACTTTCAGGACCGTAGTCAGAGATTGCAATGCCTACACTATTCTCGATCTATACAGCGAGCACACTAACAGTCTTTATGTTTCGAAACACTCAAAATTTATATTAGCTTCGAGCATTTCTGAGGAAAGAAATTCGGCTGTTTTTGTGTAATAGTTTTGTATTATCGTATCTAACTTATTGTTACATTGTTTATGCTCCTTGACTATTTAAAAAAACTGCAAAGATTGCGCAGAGGGTGCAGAATGCGTGCGTGCGGTTTTGTTACAATGTCCGCAGGAGACACCATATAACATCAGTTATAATTCAGAAAAAATACTGTGTATGTCCATACAATGTACCTTGAAGAATGCACGTTTTCGTCACTCATTGTATTATTTTAAGTCCCCTGCCTACTTGTATGATAAACTTTCTCGAAATGTAAAATCTCTAAGAGATAGGGGATATCAGCTAAATGTACCGGAACTGAGGTTAGTTGATGCCAAAGACTGTTTAAGCATGCTATAGCCAAAATATGGAATGATTTACCATCGCCAGTTCGATCGTCGTTAAAGCACTCGCTGTTAACGTTCCGCTAAAAATGTCGCGGCTGGCTGCTCCACAGGCAGTCAGTGGCAATTACTGACTGCAAGCTTGTTTTATAAAAGGCCTTTTCAAAAAATACATATACGTTTAGGTTTTATTTTGCTGTATAAAAGCTTAAATTTTAACAATAATTTTAATATAAGGTACTTACTACTATATGCAGACTAGCATGTATGAATGTTTAGGCTACGGCAGAATACCAGGGTCTGTGGGTCTTCTATATTCACTGAACCATAGCCCATTTTATTTCCAACTAGCATAATAAGATTTGTTTATGTTGATGAATTTGTACTTCTTTTGAGACAAATATAAACTTTTATTATTATTTTGGGGTATCTATAAATATATAATTGTAAATGAAAATAAAATGATAAATATAAATCAATATCAATAAAATAAAATAAATAGAAAAAATACGTAAATATATAAGAGCCCAACTAGATAAAAGCTCTTGGCAGGGGAGGCCAAACGGCCGAAGGTTAGGGGGAAAGGGAAAGAAACCGGCGGACGATGCGGGCGGTATCGAGGAGCAACGCCCTCTGCATTTGAGCACGGAGCGGTCCGTCACGGAGTCCCAGTCGCCTCAGATAACCCGAGAGGCTGACCGGAATTAGCCCATTCGCGACGAGGCGACTACAGGAATAATTTCGGCCGGCAGACCACCCCACATGTCGGTCTCTTCGTGAGCCAGGTCCAGATATTTTGTTTTCTTATCTGATTCGGCTTTCACTAGGTTCTTGTCATATGGAATGGTAATGTCGACCAAAAATATCGCTGAATGTACTCGGTCCATCAGCACGATATCAGGCTTATTCACAAGAATAGTCCTGTCTGTGATGATGGCCCAGACCCAGTTGAGCTGGGCGCGGTCATTTTCGAGCACGGCTTCCGGCAAGTATTTATAATAAGGCAGATTCAGGTCGACAAGACCGTATTTCAGAGCGAGCTCCTGGGATAGAATCCTGGCTACTAGGTTGTGCCTGTGCAAGTACTCAGAGTTCGAAAGTGCCGAACAACCGGAGATGACATGCCTAAGTTACTCACCGGGATGGCGACAAACTTAACAGACGGTGCCATCCTTTAGGATGTATCTTCGACAGTTGTTAGTCTTAATAACCTGATCCTGTATTGCACAGAAAAACCCTTGGTTTCCCCGAAGAGGTCACTGAAACTTAGCCAATTGAGGGAGGCGACTGTATTTACAAAGGGCTCATGTAGAGCTCTGTAGTACCTTTCGTGGACCTCCTTCTCCTTCCATACGGTCTCCCGGTCGGAAATGCCATGTACTGCTGGGTCCTGCCATTGGTCGTTGGCTAACGATTGTTCTGTATAAACGATACTGGTGTAAAAATAATTATTAAGTAGTAGTTATTAAGTAAGCTTTTTTTAATTTCCACCAGAGATTACACTATCCCTAGTGGCCGTTTATAGACTAATGTTTTATGGTAGTGCGTTATTATTATTATTGGGGGTATCAATATAGTTTTCGCATCTGTTTGTGTTCTATATATATATATATATATATATATATATATATATATATATATATATATATATATATATATATATATATATATATATAATTATAAATGGAAATGAAAAGATAAATATACATAAATATCAATAAAATTAAATAAATATAAAAATACATAAATATATAAAAGCCCAACCAGATGGATTGTTATTATTATTATGTCCATCATGAGACTAAGCAGCTCAAGGATGTGCCGGTTCTCTTCTCTAATGGTAAAAAACGCCTATGCACATTTTAACTGATTGCGAACCCTTAATGCGCAAACACAAAACTCACCTGGGAAATTATGAAGAATGAATAGCTAAGTAATTCTTTCTATTCATTGAAGACATAAGGCATTTTTAGATATTTTTGGTCGCAGTGGTACTGGTCTCACTCTCTCTAGACCTGCATAGCTAGGCCGCATATAAAAAAGGAAGGCCTATGTTAAGCAGTAGATTTATGACGTTTGAATGTGAGTGAATAATAAATGAATTGATAAATAAAATTTTGGACAAATCAACATTGGACTTGTAAGAAATCCAAAATTTAAAACCTCCCTGCCCAGCAGCGACGGGTTAAACTTGACTTTAGTGGTCAGCAGATATATTTCGACATGTTACAAAAACATTTGTGTCGCTGAATAGTGTGGTGATGACTGCCTCGTTGGTCTAGTGGTTGTAGTAGTGCGACTGCTGATTATGAGGTCCTGGGTTCAAATCCCGGGTCGGGCCAAAAAGTTAATTATTGAGTTTTTCCAATAAGAAATTTTCAGTAGTTGCCCGGAGTCAGGAAGTTGGCGGAGTCTCACCCCCGTGCTTCGGAAAGCTCGTAAAGCCGTTGGTCCTGCGCCTGATCTCTCTCCGGTCGTGTCGGTTTAACGTCCCATTGGATTACGAGAGTGAGGGAATAGAGAGTTCACCTGTGCTTACGCATACACTTGAGCACTATTATCCTGTCCTGCGCCGATGGCTAGCCTCCGTTGAGGCAGAACGCCGTGGCCGAAATTCGGTCTGGAGGATATTATTAGTGTGGTGTATGATGTTGACATTTGAATGCACTTTTAATGTCTTCTAAATGGTAACCTGTGGTAATCTGGTCTTTAGTAACCTATTTGGAGACGCCAGTAGTAGAGAGCCAGAAGACGACAGAATCGGCCAGATTAGGGTCTTGACCCTGTACACGTACGCTCCAGTAATTTATAAAGCCTCATCTGGTCACCGTGAAAGAAGCGATTTTAGTTGAATTGCCTTGACCTCTCTGTATATCGCTGATACTGCTTCCCCTAAGCAGCGGTTCTCTGCTTAAGATCGCACTCCATTAGTTTCTGTCTAATATCCGGCTGGGACAAACCATTAAATAGCAGTTTGCTAGGACAATCATCAGTTTGATTGTTAAAACAGACAGCAAGAAAATTACTAGTATTCGTCAAGTCGAAATTCGACCGTAATTAATGAATTTTTTATTTATATACAGTGTAAGCGACGAACGCATATTTATTTAAATTCAATATATATTTATACTGTTTAAACCTCTTTACTCTGATATCAATTTGTATTTATTCAAAGTTTAACTAGGAAACATACTTAAAAATCGCAAATCACTTAATTTATATTTCAAGACAATTTGTAAATAGTGTAGAAATTCTTAGGTAAATTTATAACTATATCTGTATGTATACGTTCGAACCAACACCACTGTATCAAGTCGCTGTGGTGTTTGTAATTTCCGGTTTTTGTAGAATAAGCTTGAATTTATAACAATACTTTAGTAAATATGCGAAACATTCGTCTGTAAACAGCCACTAGGGATAGTGTAATCTCTGGTGGAAGTTAAAAAAAGCTTACTTAAGAACTATTACTTAATAATTATTTTGGCGCCAGTATCGTTTATACAGAACAATAATTTCTTCTTTTATATTACATTATTACGATACTAAATTAATTTTTACTGTAAATTGATAAATAATCACTTTAGCGAAAATAAGTAGAACTCATTATCGTCATCATTACTGTCTAGTTTCGTCTAGTTTCTGGATGTTAGCGCTGTTAGTCTATGCGACTATTACAGCTTCATCTGACCAGGCCGCGAGCTAATTAAAAAAGGGAAAGGCAATGAGGTGAGGATGATGATGAATGGATTATGATTTAGTACTGTTACCAATCATCATGTCGCCTTTTTAGGCGTTTTTGAGCTATCTAACCGCAGTCCGAGGGAGGGAGTGCGGACCCCGGTCTGTGACTGCAATTACTGTTTATAAATGTCTAAAAGTTCACTGATGAAGATAGGACTTCACCATAGATTGTAAATATGCCGTATATTTGCCTTTGTTGCATAGCTTGGCAGGCGGGTTTGCATCTGCAGTTTTTACTACTTTGAGCTGGTCATCAGGAAGAGCCCTACTGCCCATCTCCTATTACAGTTTCCCTCCTTAGCTTCTTACGACACCCACATATACGACGATATAGGGTTGTGGATGATCATGGCCGCCACTATAAGGCGAATATATTTTTACTCATTTTCATGAATGTTGTTTTCTTCGCGTTCACCGTGTGTTAGAATATAACTTACCGTAATAAAATAACATTTATAATATTATGAGTTCCAATCCCATACATGCCCGATATAAAGTGTTAGAACTTGCTTAACGCTAGATTTTAATTCTAAAATACCCACATAATCACGTATTCCACTATTTTAATACATCTATTCCAAATTTCTCACACTACAGGCAGTCTCCGAACGGGCGATGCCAATCTCATGAGATTCAATGCTTCCAAAACACAAGCATGTCTTTTCACCGCTAAAAGGAGCCCGCTCAGCCTGACTTCTAATTTCCGGAGTGTATCTCTGGAGTAGACTGACCGCCTTCAGTTGTTAGTGGTTGAATATTCTCCGAACCTCAACTATCATTGAGTCCAGAGCCAAAGCAGCCGCAAGGAAACTTGGTGTTCTTGCAAGGGTGCGGCGGTACTTCACGCCGTGGCAGCTTCTTACCTTACATAAAGCGCAAGTCCGGTCGTGCAGGGAGTACGTGTTACATATGGGCTGGTGCTGCAAAGTGCCACCTGGCAGCGTTGGACTCAGTGCAGAGACGTGCTAAGAGACCCATTGGTGACCTTGATTTGGTTGAAACCAACCTTGTCAGCCTCGAATACAGGCGAAGAGTAGCCAGCCTCTCAGTATTGATGCACTTCGGAGAGTGTGCGCAGGAATTGCACGCTTTAATTTCTCCCTCTCCTTTCCACCATCGGACGACCATGCGGTCGGCGGGTCTTCATCCCTTTGTTGTCGATATTCCTCGCATTAGAACCAAACGGTTTACTTCGACTTTTTAATGCGTACAGCAAAGTACATCTTTGCTGTATGCATTAAAAGTCGAAGTAATTTTCTTCGTCGAAGTAATTATCTTTTAATTTTTTGGGCATCTGTAAGGCAAGAGTGAATAGACTTTTACTACGCTAAGACAGTGTGATTTACTATCCTAGGCCGCATCTCCACTTATCACTTAGTGGGATTGTGGTCAAGCACTGGCTATAAAAAGAAAAAAGTTGTCTATAATATTTCAAAAAAAATACCAGTAACAAACAGACATAGAGACTCAGATATCGAGGTGACTATATAAGTGTACAAAGTTTTGCTAATTTTGGTTTGGAGTAGTATTGATGATGTTCCTAAATTAGCCCACGCGAGGGAAGCCGCGGGTAAAAATCTTGTATTTACGTATAAATTAACCAGTTTTCTCAAAGCTCCATAACTGTCATTCTGTTTAGATGCATACATGTCATTTGAAACATGTTGTTAATCCGCTTGTAATAAATTATATACTCGAAACATACTATACCTGTACCCTTAGTCTTTTATGACATATTTTCAATGTATACTAGTTTTATAGCTTTTGTTGTAAAACAATTATTTTTACAAAGAAAATACTTTAGATATAATATAAAACTTGTATAACTCCGCTTGTAACATCTATGTAAACGGATTATTAAACTCGGATACCAATTTCGTGGCGTTGATCAATCGGAATAAAGACAATTATTATTAATAAAGTTCATTCATTCCATGAAGATTTAAATTTAGAAAATCTTACGGAGCTCGAATCGAGCAGCCGTGCCTATCAGCAATACAAGTGTTTAAATATTTTCAATAAAACTGTGACCTAGATAAACTATTGGAAAACTTCTGTTGAGTTGTGATTTGACGAATAACAAATTATAATGATATTAAAACATTTGATATAAAACTTGTCTAATACATCCGAAAATAGTCCTTTCAATCGGAGCACCATTACATCTCGGAGTCCGCCCAGCACGCCTCAACCACCACACCAGGATGCTGTAGACCCCATCGAATTTTTAGCCACCAGTGAAATAAAAAATTGGATGACCTCAATCGAGCAGTATCTAAATGAAGTTTGCCATATTGCTCAGGAAGGAAAACTGAACTCTGAACAAAAACTGTTTAAATATTTTCAATAAAACTGTGACCCAGATAAACTATTGGAAAACTTCTGTTGAGTTGTGATTTGACGAATAACAAATTATAATGAAAAACATTTGATATAAAACATGTCTAATACATCCGAAAATATTCCTTTCAATCGGAGCACCATTACATCTCGGAGTCCACCCAGCACGCCTCAACCACCACACCAGGATGCTGTAGACCCCATCGAATTTTTAGCCACCAGTGAAATAAAAAATTGGATGACCTCAATCGAACAGTATCTAAATAAAGTTTGCCATATTGCTCAGGAAGGAAAACTGAACTCTGAACAAAAACCGAGAATCAATTCCCTATCGCGCAAGGTCGTCTGTAATGCAGCCTCTCAGATGGCAGTTTACTACCAATCTTTGAAGCAAAAGGCTATTCTAATGCACACCTCTCTTGAAGCACTGAGAGAAAAACAAGACCTAATGGAATGCCTAAATAATTTTAGAAAATCACTCAAGGAAACGATTCAAGAAAACTGTGCCAAACCATCTACAGAAAAAATGTCCTTTGCTGATATGGTCAAAACAACCAAAAATAATTACTTGCGCCCCAATACATTCAGTTCCATAGCAATTTACCCTGAGAATAATTTAAAAACAAGTGAAGACACAAAATCTCTTGTCCAGAAAATTATATGCCCCGAACAATTGAAACTACACGTAAGAGGACTACAAAAAACTAAAAATGGAGGCTTTATTATCAACACTGATTCAAAGGAGGAGATTGAGAGTTAAAAAAATCTACCCAGCTTAGTAGTTCCGGCCTAAAGGTGGAAGAGGCCCATAAAAGAAGACCAAATTTTATAGTCTTAGGAATACCTATCGCCCTTAGCGAACGAAAAGTCTTTGACTGCATTTTTGAACAAAATATAGCCGATAAGATCCCTAACTTAACGCGGGAATCTTTTTTGTCCTCTATAAAACTAAGTCATAAATCGGGTAAAAAACAAACACTTTCATGCAACTATATTTTGGAAGTGCCAGCTGGCATCAGAAAGGCACTTATCAACTAGGAGCGAGTCTTCATAAATTGGACTTCGTGCCCAGTTCGAGACTTCACACTTGTGACCAGGTGCTTCAAATGCCAACAGTATGGACACGCTGCAAGAACTTGTCGGGAAACAATCGACACGTGTGGACATTGTGGTGAATTAGGTCATCAGTCAAATGCTTGCATTAAGAAAACTGATCCAGCAAAGTGTGCAACGTGCCTGCGTTTTAAAAAACCGAGCGACCATAAAACAGGTGACCCCGAATGCCCGGCTAGGAAGATGGCTGAAAATAGGTATATTAATTCCATTGATTATAATGAGGGCGCCTAAGAACGCCACCTTTTATCTTAATTCTTTTTGCCCTAATTTATAAGTTACTAATAAGTTTAAGTTTAGTTTATATATATATTTTTAAATAGTGTTATTATTTCTGTTTAATAACATGGATAAGTTAAGTAATGAAATCGATGCGATCAGTTTATCTGTGGCAAAAACATGTGAAATTGATATGTGTAAAGAATATCTCTTCAAACCTGCGAACTCTCTTACTATTTTAACACAGAACGTTCGTAGTATAAATAAAAACATGGATAATTTGCATATCCTCCTTCGAAGATTGGACACTGACTGCGACATCATCATACTTACAGAATGTTGGCTATCTAAAAGCCAAAGCAACCTCCCATTACTGCCAGGTTACAATACTTTTAGTAGTAAAAATGTATATGACCAAAATGACGGTGTAGTAGTCTTTGCGAAAAAAAATACGAACATATCAGTCGAGGAGCCTAATAAGCTAGATAGTAGCAGGTTATTGGTGAAAGTGGGTCATGAAACTGCTATCCTTGCTGTTTACAGACCATGTTGTTTTAAGCAAATAGACAATTTTATCACGTCGTTAGACATTACACTTGGGAAACTGTCGTCGTTCATAAATATAATGTTAACGGGTGATATGAATATTGATATAAACCCAGAAGGCAGTGAAGGCGGAGCAAAAGACTACCTTAATATATGTGCATGCCGGGGCCTGCTTCCAGCACATTTGCTCCCTACACATCTAAGTGGTTCTTGTTTAGACCACACTTTTCTAAAAACTAGGTTACCATCTATAACCCTTATCACCAGTCCTATAGTAACCGATCATAGTGCCGTCATTCTTAACTTAAGCCTTAAAATATTGAAACCTAATTGTAAGTACTCCATTACTAAAATTAATATGAAACACCTTGAACAAGCAATTCAAAACATTGACTTTAGCCCAGTTTATTAAACCGATGACGTAAACATTTCTTTGCCTTACTTAATAAATAACATACGAAATGCCATTGCTAGCAATACTTCGTATAGAACAGTAGCTAAAAAAAAATAATAACTTAAAGCCTTGAATTACACCTGGCCTGATTAGGTGCATGAAACACAGGGATAAACTACACCTGATGGCAAAGTCCTCTTCAGATAATTCCGTTTTACAAATTTTATATAAAAGATATAGGAATTTTTGTAACAATTTATTAAAAAAGGTTGAAGTATAATTATCTTACAAACTTACTAGAAGAGTCTGGTAGAGATAATAAAAAGATTTGGCGGCATGTAAAAGATATTGCATTTATTTCCAAACAGCTTGAATTGTCGTCAGAATTATTACAAAATAATGCCTCGCTGCTTATATCAGCAAATACAGCAAATAATTACGTTGTGAATGTTGGTAAAAATCTGGCTGAGCAGATAACAAACAATTCTAACAATAATCGTGAATACAGGGACACTTTCTTAACTCAAAAAACTGCCAATTAAGCTCGTTCACATCATTAGATACGGACCCTAGTGAGGTGGAAAGGATTATAATGGGACTAAAAGAAACACAAATTCTAGTACCACCATTAACCCATATTTTCAGAATTTGTCTCTCTGAAGGAATTTTCCCAGATTGTTTAAAAAAAGCAATTGTAGTTCCAGTATTCAAATCGGGGGACGAAAAAAACGTTTCCAATTATCGGCCTATCTCGATACTCTCATCCACGTCTAAAATATTAGAAAAATTAATTAACAACAAATTAATGAATTATTTACAAAGCAAATCCATATTATCGAATATGCAATATGGTTTCAGGCCTAAACTGTCCACTGCTGATGCTGTGCAGGAAATGACCGATTACGTTTCTCAAGAATTAGATAAAGGCAACCAATCAATTGGCATTTTCCTTGACCTTGCAGAAGCATTTGATACGGTTTCTATTTCTATCCTATTAAATAAGTTAGAGAGCATAGGTATTCGAGGTAAGCAGCTTCAACTTTTTGAGAATTATTTAGAAAATCGATATCAATGCATTAAAATCGATAAGGTTGTTAGCTCTGAACAAAAAAATACTCATTTTGTCGTGCCTCAAGGAAGTGTATTAGGGCCAACCCTATTTTTGATTTATATAAATGACCTTTGCAATCTTGAACTTAACTCAGGTAAAATAATATCTTACGCAGATTTTTTCAGCTACTTTTTTCCGCAAATACAGTTGACAACGTTTATTTATATGCTCAGCAAGGTTTTGATAGAGTTAATAAATGGCTCCAACAAAACATATTAACACTGAATACGGACAAAACCAAATATATTCATTTTTCTATGCGCAGCTCAACCCAGCATATAACCATTCCAGAAATTTATGCACATCAATGTTACTCAGTCACAGAGTCTAAATGTTACTGCTCAGTCATTTCTAATACAAAAATTATTAATTACCTTGGAATAATTATAGATTCTACGTTTACATTTAAAAACCACATAAACCACCTATGCAATAGAGTTCGTAACCTAATGTTTGTTTTTAAAAAAAATTGTTCTTTTGCTGATATTAAGGTAATAAAACAAGTATATTACGCATTATGTCAGTCAATACTTACCTATTGTATAACCTTTTGGGGTGGAGCAGCTAAAACTACACTGCTACCACTGGAACGCGCTCAAAGAGCTGTATTAAAAGTTGCAACTTTCCGCCCTATTCTATTTCCATCCCATCTCTTATACAAATCCTATAATGTCCTCTCAGTGCGCCAGTTATTCGTTATGAGTACGTTACTAAAACAGCACTTAAAATTGCCCTACAGAAGAGAGGTCACTGATAAAAGACGCAAAGATATAATAATTAAAACTAACATTAGAATAAGGCATTATTTCATGCATAGATTTTTTACATTCCTCGGCCCTTTTTTGTATAATCAAGTCAAGCAATTTTGTACATATATCCATTAAAAATGACAGACTGTAAAAAGGTAATTCGAACATGGTTACAAAATTTGTCATGCGATGATACGGAGAAGTTGCTGATTGTTTTAAGTTAATTAATATCATAAGTAAATCAATGATGATATATTTTACCCAAATAACCCTTATTAGTTAGTACGTTATTCATTTTATATAAGAAACAGAAAATATTTGTTAATGTATCTTTTAGCACATACACCTGAGATACAGGTTTATCCTAGTTCAGGTGCCTGTTATTGTAGACTATTTTTAAGTTAAGACTTATTGGAATAATTTGTACAGTTCATCAAAATAAAATAAATTATAAATAAATTATAAATAAAAATAAATGAGGACAAATATAGGTAAATAACAAAATCAGACATTCACTATAATAAAGAATGTTCACTCACTTTACTACCAGGATTTACTATCAGAGCGTAGTAGTAGAGCGTTGGATTTAGTACCATGAAAAAATATTTTCTACGTCTCTTTCAAAGACATGAATTTTTTTAAAGTTGTAGAATAAATTCATATTTATTTTAATTATTCTTATTGTATTCTTTTTAATTGGATCCGGACAAATGGTTAGTTTCAAATAGCATTTATAGATAAAGGTTCTAAGGCAACCGTGTGCTAGTTGATGGTTGTTGGCGACGCGCCTATAAGAATGTTTCAGTTTATTAAGTCAACCGACGACGAATAACTTTTCAAAGACTCATTGTCCAATAGAAATGTTCTGATAAGAAAATGCTTAGTTAAATCTTAAAGAAATGTCGAATTAATGATATGAAGGTCTTGGGTTCGACTCCCAGGCCGGACTAGTTTACTGTTTTCTAAGTAATATCTTTCAATAAATTCATATAGGGAATTTATGATATAAATTATGTTACCGGATTTGTTCCCCGGTTGAAATCGTCTTTCCAACGATGTAAATTCAAAGGAATATTAAAGTGAAGTTAGAGATAGGATTGGTTCCCCGGTCGAGATGATCACTCTGTGCATAAACAGAATTAATGGAAATTAATTGTATAAGTATTGTCTTGCATAAGTTTGATATGTTTGTACGAAAACAAATGCCTATTTGTTATGATTGATTAATGAGAACATTCACTTGTACTGTTATCTGATAAGAAACATGATAACTGATAAGAATCTTATCAGAGATAGTTCCCTTGAGTTTGAAAATTGTGTAGAAGCACTTATTTATCTAATATTGTTAAAATTAAGTGTATTTCAGACTTTCATTTTTCTGATAGCCGAGAGCCGTGCAAAGTTAGTTGTTCAAATAGTGTGAGTTCACGGAAGCACGCTGGCCACGCCCTTAGGAGGCCGAATATGTAAAAATTTAAAATGTTTGTAATTTCAGCAATTTATGTAAAAATGACTTGCAAAACATTTCAGGTTGATTGTACGTGCTAAAAAGGTGAATTCTGTGTTATTTTTATGTGAAAATTCCTGTGTATAAGTGAAATAATGATAGTTTTGTATAAGAAATTTAAAAGTGTTTTAAATAGTGAAATAAATAGAGAAAATGTAAATTAAACTATTGTATTAGTTAACATATGTATAAATTCAAGTGGGAAACATTGTTTTAACTTTCTGTGTTAAATATTTAAGAAGTTTGGACTTTGAATTTGTGATTAAAATAGGCATATTTTGTTTAATAAATTAAAGGATTTTTGTGATACGAAAAAATAATGTATATCATGGTGTAGATATTGTTTTGTGCTATCTAAATAGATAACTTGTATTTGTGTATGATTTATGTGAATAAAGAAATTAAGTGAAACGTGAGAGAGTAATAGTACAAATTCATGTTGTTAAGTTGCACAGGCACGCGAATGGCGCGGCTCACTTTCGCGTATAGCTCTGGGGGTAGCTTAGTGAACGGGTTTTATTGCAATTCGTTCGGGAAAATAGTTCGGGAAAATAGTTCGGGAAAATACTTCGGGAAAATAGTTCGGGGAATTAGTTCGGAAAAATAAGAAAATCCTTCGGGAAAAGTGAAAAAGCCAGCAGTCAAGAAGAAAAAGTGTAGGGAAGTGATAGAGAAAAGTGATTACTCTCTCACGGAACGGTTTGAAGATAATTGCTGTTTTATTCCCAAGTAGTTCATCCCTAAAGTTATACAGTCCACATCGAAGAATTAAGGCGTCGGGACCGGGACGACTTCGGAAGACCCGTAATCCCCGTCTGAACCTACTTGCTGAAAAAGAAAGAGGTTATCGCCCTAGTGTGTTACTCCGTTGCGGAGATCACATAAGTTGTTCCCGAACCCAACGTAGGCGTTATAGGAGGCCGGATCGAGAGAAGCCTCGATTCCTCCCTTCTGTTTCTTAATCGAAAGTCGAGTTCCGCTTGGTTCTTTTTCAATTGGACCATTGCTATGCAGATGACAGCACTGGTGATGCTCTTTACACCGGCCGAGCCAATATTTCTCGGGAAAACGTCTCCGAGTGCCGGGACAAACTTGTGTCTGAAGTCGAGTCTTTGCTGAACAGAGTCTCGGATTGGGGACGACTAAATCTAGTCCAGTTTAACCCCCAGAAGACACAAGTTTGCGCGTTAACCGCTAAAAAGAACCCCTTTGTCGTATCCCCTCAGTTTCAAGGCACTCCCCTTGTTGCCTCAGCCAGTATCGGAATCCTCGGCGTCGACATATCGAGTGACGTGCAGTTTCGTGGTCACTTGGAAGGGAAGGCCAAATTGGCCTCTAAAAAACTTGGCGTGCTCAGCAGAGCGGGACAGTATTTCATGCCGGCACACCGCCTGCAACTTTACAAGGCGCAGGTTCGGCCGCACATGGAATACTGTTCCCATCTCTGGGCTGGGGCTCCCCAGTACCAGCTCCTTCCACTTGACCGCATCCAGCGCAGAGCGGCTCGAATCGTCGACGACCGAGTGCTTTCCGATCGGCTCGATTCACTGGCGTTGCGAAGAGATGTTGCATCTCTTTGCGTATTTTATCGCATCTATCACGGGGAGTGCTCTGAGGAATTGTTCGGATTAATCCCAGCCGCCAAATTTCGTGAACGCACGACACGGCAAACGTCCCGATACTATCCACACCATCTGGATGCTTGGCGGTCCACCACTGTACGTTTCACAAGGAGTTTTCTTCCACGTACAACCTCTCTGTGGAATAGTTTAATACCGGCGATTTTTCCGGACCGATACGACCTGGGGACCTTCAAGAAAAGAGCTTACTCCTTTCTAAAGGGCCGGCAACGCACCCGCAATTCTCCTGGTGTTGCGGTTGATCATGGGCGGCGGTAGTCACTTAACATCAGGTGAGCCGCATGCTCGTTTGCCCCCTCTTCTATAAAAAAAAAACCTTCGGAGCCGGATTAAAAGGACCAAGGAACCAGCTGTGGACTGCTGGTTGTGGAAAAAGAAGACCTTCGGAGCCGAGTGAAGATCAGCAACCGAAGGAAGCCGGAGGTTTGAGCTGAAGCAATAGGACCAAAGGCCAGAAGACCAGGACGTCAGCGCTGAAGGACTGGACCTGGAACTACCGGAAGAAAGAAAACCGGGATTGCGGCCTGGGGCGTGTGCTCGCATGGGGCACGTATCGCAGCCGGGCGCAGGTGTCTTGTGAAGGCACTCATCGTGGCCAAGCAGGGCTTGGCATTTTTCCTGTCGGGCAAGCGTGCTCGGCATTTCCTGTCGGGCAAGCGTGCTCGGCATTTCCTGTCGGACGACCGTGTCCGGCATTTTCCTGTCGGGTCATCAGGGTGCAAGAAGAAGCATCCACCGCTGCTGCTGCCAGGCGAGGGTGCGCGTGGGCACCTGACTGCATCGCGGCCGGAGGGGGGCGCTCGGACGAGGCGTCACCGGCAACTGGGCGGCGAGCACAGCATACATCCCGACCACCTAACGGTGCCAAACGGTTGGGCTCTGGCACAACACCTTCGGGTGGAGCAGTTCTCTCGAGCGAGACTGCGCTTGCACTACCGCTCGACTGTTTCGTCATATTCCTTGGCGGGACAGTTCCTAAACCTTTCCTCCATTCCATTCCTGCACGACTCCATCCCTGGACGGCTCACCTCGGTAGGCCCCGTCCAGGATTGATAGGGCTGATAGGGCTGTTAGGGTGGTAGTAGGGTTGTAGGGTTGGGAGATAAAGGGGGGGAGGGGTAGTGGTGTTAGGTTGGGGTGTAGAAGGGTTGTGGGTAAGGGGTTGTAGGGACCGTAGGGACAGTTAGGGACCGTAGGCCAACAATCACCTTACTGCAAGATGAAGAAGGCACAAGACCAGACAGGGAGAAGCGAAGGGAGCAGGACAAGGACAGGGCTCTCAAGAAAAGCTAAAGAAGCGGAACCATCTGGAGCGACCACAGCTACTGCGTCAAATGGAGCAACTCCTTCAAGTGGAGCCACCACCGACACGTCCACATGCACGTGGGACTCAGGGACGTCGATGGCAACGACAAGCAACAGGACGGACACCAGTGGTACGCAGGCCAGCACCGCACAACAATCCGTTATATCCAGGAGTGAAACGGTGGTCGAAAAAGTAGGTCAAAGGATCGAAGAAGCGGCATCGTTAAGGACAGTAATCGGGCACACTAGTGATAAAGGGTCACAAAGAGGTAGTAGGTCATCGCGATCGGCGAGGCTGAAAGCCGAATTAGAGGCGCGGATTAAATTCGAACGCTCAGAGCTCGAACGATTACAGGCAGCTGCTGCCTTAGCCAAGTCTCAATTGGAGTTGGCACGACTCAAACGAGAAGAGGAGATCGACTCGAGTGAGGATGATGAAGAGCGGAATACTCAGGTGGAACCTTTCGTAAGGAGTTGGGTTCAGCAGACCATAATGAGCGCGCCGATCAGTGTAGCACAACCCGATGTTACTGATAAGGAAGCGTGTAAAGGATCACGCCGCAAAGGGGCGGAGATCGAGCGCAACCAAGGAAATGCACAGAAAACACACGCGAGTGAGGTGTCAGAATTGACCGAAGCGATTGTGAGTGCAATAAAAATAGCGGGTAAAGATAAGTCTTCCCAGCTTCATTTCCTCCAGGAATTACCGGTGTTCGATGGAGACCCGGGTGAATGGATAATTTTCAAAACGGTGTTTGAAGACACGAGAAGCCAATTTTCAGGGGTGCAAAATGTTGCACGCCTTAGGAGGGCATTAAAGGGCACCGCTAAAGAGGCGGTAAAGTCGCTGTTATTTACTTTGTGTGAACCTGAAGAAATAATGAACGCTCTCGAAAGAAGATTCGGTAGGGTTGAGATGCTCATTCTAGCTGAAATCGAGAATGTAAAGCGTATGCCAAGATTGGCAGAATATTGCCGGAATATAGGATCTTTTGCAAGTCGTATTACGAACGTGGTTGCCACGATACAAGCGTTGAATCAACCACAGTATTTGTTCTCACCGGAGTTAGTGAGCCGCATAGTGGAGAAGCTCGGAACTATGATTAAATTTAAATGGTTTGAATATCGAGCTCAGTATCCTTTGGAGCCAGAGTTTCAGAAGATGGCCAAGTTTTTAAATTTATTAAGTGAACAATTTGGAGCGTCCTTAAACAATGAAAATGCGCCTGAAAAAAGGAAGCGTCCTGAATTCAGGAAGCAAACTGTACACACTTCAAAGGGAGGTGTACGCAGCTGTGCCGTGAGCGAGCGCTATATGCGCCGAAGTAATCCGAGCGAGCGTCTAGGACGCCGAAATAGTAAAGGGCACAACCGACAGGTGGTTATGACAACCCAGGATAAGCCTGCAAGTCGGGTAACACATAAGTGTGTTATATGCAACAAGGAGCACTCTATAGTGAGCTGTTACAAGTTTAAGGACATGAATATTCGCGAGAAATGGGAAGCGGTCAAAAAAGCGAAAGTATGTTTCCAATGTTTGTCACCTAACCATAGGAGGTTAGAGTGCAAAGCGAAAAAATGTGGTGTAGAGGGATGTAGAATGTCACATCATCGAATGCTACACCGATACCCCAATGAAAAAACCTCGCCACAAGGGGACGAGGGGGGTAAAGATGCTCAGATCACAACTGTTAGTACAGTGAATGCACTGGCATGTGCATACTTAAAGATTATACCGGTCGAGTTGTATGGACCTAGAGGAAAGGTCAAGACAACAGCTCTTCTGGATGAGGGATCGACCATGACACTCATAGAGGAGTGGATGGCTCAGAAATTAGCGCCTCGCGGACGTAAAGAGGGATTACGTATCGAAGCCGTGGGAGGTAAGCGAATTAACGACGACAGTTCGTATCGCTTAAACGTTAAAATAAAAGGCATTTACTCGAGCGACTTGGAAGAGATAAGTGTACAAACAATTAAGTCACTTAACCTTTCTCCTCAGTCGGTAAGCCGAGAATTATTGCAACGGTGTTCTCATTTGACACCGATTAAGGATGAGTTGATGTATGAGAGGTCCAAACCTACCATATTAATTGGTCAGGACAATTGGCATCTCATAGTTACTCGTGAATTAATTTCAGGAGGTAAGAATCTACCTGTAGCATCGCTCACCAAACTTGGATGGGTTTTACATGGTCACATATCGGGTGGTATTAAACCGATCAAGATCGTTAACCACATTTCCGCCAAGAAGGAGGAAGATATGGATAAATTGATCAAGGATTATTTTAGTTTGGAATCTCTGGGAGTGTCAGCTAGAAAGCCCGCGAACGACCCAGAAGAACGAGCTTTAAGTATTTTGAACAAAACGGTACGTTGTATACCTAATAATAGGTACGAGACTGCTTTGTTATGGCGCACAGACAATGAGTGCATGCCGTCGAATAGAGTGCAGGTTGAAAGTCGCCTGTTAAAATCGCCAAAGGGCGTAAATGCGTTAAGAAAGCAAGAACCGTTAAGTCTACCCGACTACGGACGATTTAGCAGCTTTAAGAAATTCCTTGTGGCAACTACACGCACCTTACAAGCGGTAGAAAAATTCAAGAGTTTAAGAAAGTCGGTTAAAGGACCCGACGACGCAGCCGAAAAGTCGGCTATGTGTTCCAACAAAGTTTTAGCAAAGTCGGTTAAAGGACCCGATGGCGCGTTGGACATAGCGCTCTTGAAAAATGCGGAATTACTAATTTGGAAGTTCGTTCAAGACGAGTGTTTTTATTCGGAAATAAAATGCTTGAAAGCAAGCAAAAGTGTTGAAAGGAGTTCACGCTTAAGTAAATTATCTATGGAAATAGGAGAAGATAACTTACTCCGTTTAAATGGACGTTTACCTTTCAAGTCTAATTTGACCGAGGAAAGTAGAAAACCCGTCATATTGGACGGTAAACACGAAATCGTTAAAATGATGATTAGAGAAGTTCATCATCATTTTGGACATGCCAATCACCAGACGGTGATGAATGAGGTGAACCAGAAATTTTATGTCTTGAACTTACGTAATGTAGTACGAAGTGTGTCACATCATTGTCAGTGGTGCAGGACATACAGATCAAAACCGCAGAACGTGCCACAAGGAAATATTCCTCTGGAGAGAATAGCTCATCATGAACCACCTTTTACATGCTCAGCTGTGGATTATTTCGGTCCTATGAGTGTGACTATAGGAAGGCGACACGAAAAACGTTGGGGTGTTTTATTCACGTGTCTGACTACCAGAGCAGTACATCTGGAATTAGCAGCCTCGTTGACACCAGCGTCAATGATAATGGCGTTGAGGCGATTTATCGCCAGAAGAGGAAAACCAGCCGTTATATACAGCGATAACGGGACAAATTTCAAAGCTGCGAATAAAGAATTATTGAAAGCATGCGAAGAGTGCCATGAGGGCATGGAAAATGAGTCATTTAAGAAATACATTAAATGGAAATTTATACCTCCGGGAGCACCGCACATGGGTGGCGCCTGGGAGAGGTTAGTAAGATCGATTAAAATTGCGTTGACCGCTACGCTCAGAGAAAGGAGCCCACGAGAGGAAATTCTACATACGTTGCTTTTAGAAGCAGAGCACACAGTAAATTCCAGGCCTCTAGTAACATTCAGTATGGATAGTCCTGAAGAGGGTTTGACACCCAATCATTTTCTTCTGGGACGCTCATGTGGTGATCGACCACCTGGATTATTTCTAGAGCAGCATCTGACGGGTCAACTCAATTGGAAAGCTGCACAGAGGTTAGCCGACAATTTTTGGACAAGGTGGCTGAAGGAATACATGCCTACCTTAATACCGCGAACAGGTAATAACGGAAAGTTCATGGAACCTAAAGAAGGCGATATTGTTTTGATAATAGATCATTCGTTGCCACGAAATACGTGGCCGAAAGGCAAAATTAGTAGAACGTTACCGGGACCAGACGGTCACACCAGAGTGGTTGACGTCATTACTAGCACAGGTATCTTGAGGAGACCTACATCCAGAATAATAGTCCTGGTACCCGCGACGCCTCCCAAATGATGATGCTAACGCACGGGGGGGAGATTGTTGGCGACGCGCCTATAAGAATGTTTCAGTTTATTAAGTCAACCGACGACGAATAACTTTTCAAAGACTCATTGTCCAATAGAAATGTTCTGATAAGAAAATGCTTAGTTAAATCTTAAAGAAATGTCGAATTAATGATATGAAGGTCTTGGGTTCGACTCCCAGGCCGGACTAGTTTACTGTTTTCTAAGTAATATCTTTCAATAAATTCATATAGGGAATTTATGATATAAATTATGTTACCGGATTTGTTCCCCGGTTGAAATCGTCTTTCCAACGATGTAAATTCAAAGGAATATTAAAGTGAAGCTAGAGATCGGATTGGTTCCCCGGTCGAGATGATCACTCTGTGCATAAACAGAATTAATGGAAATTAATTGTATAAGTATTGTCTTGCATAAGTTTGATATGTTTGTACGAAAACAAATGCCTATTTGTTATGATTGATTAATGAGAACATTCACTTGTACTGTTATCTGATAAGAAACATGATAACTGATAAGAATCTTATCAGAGATAGTTTCCTAGAGTTTGAAAATTGTGTAGAAGCACTTATTTATCTAATATTGTTAAAATTAAGTGTATTTCAGACTTTCATTTTTCTGATAGCCGAGAGCCGTGCAAAGTTAGTTGTTCAAATAGTGTGAGTTCACGGAAGCACGCTGGCCACGCCCTTAGGAGGCCGAATATGTAAAAATTTAAAATGTTTGTAATTTCAGCAATTTATGTAAAAATGACTTGTAAAACATTTCAGGTTGATTGTACGTGCTAAAAAGGTGAATTCTGTGTTATTTTTATGTGAAAATTCCTGTGTATAAGTGAAATAATGATAGTTTTGTATAAGAAATTTAAAAGTGTTTTAAATAGTGAAATAAATAGAGAAAATGTAAATTAAACTATTGTATTAGTTAACATATGTATAAATTCAAGTGGGAAACATTGTTTTAACTTTCTGTGTTAAATATTTAAGAAGTTTGGACTTTGAATTTGTGATTAAAATAGGCATATTTTGTTTAATAAATTAAAGGATTTTTGTGATACGAAAAAATAATGTATATCATGGTGTAGATATTGTTTTGTGCTATCTAAATAGATAACTTGTATTTGTGTATGATTTATGTGAATAAAGAAATTAAGTGAAACGTGAGAGAGTAATAGTACAAATTCATGTTGTTAAGTTGCACAGGCACGCGAATGGCGCGGCTCACTTTCGCGTATAGCTCTGGGGGTAGCTTAGTGAACGGGTTTTATTGCAATTCGTTCGGGAAAATAGTTCGGGAAAATAGTTCGGGAAAATACTTCGGGAAAATAGTTCGGGGAATTAGTTCGGAAAAATAAGAAAATCCTTCGGGAAAAGTGAAAAAGCCAGCAGTCAAGAAGAAAAAGTGTAGGGAAGTGATAGGGAAAAGTGATTACTCTCTCACGGAACGGTTTGAAGATAATTGCTGTTTTATTCCCAAGTAGTTCATCCCTAAAGTTATACAGTCCACATCGAAGAATTAAGGCGTCGGGACCGGGACGACTTCGGAAGACCCGTAATCCCCGTCTGAACCTACTTGCTGAAAAAGAAAGAGGTTATCGCCCTAGTGTGTTACTCCGTTGCGGAGATCACATACGTTGTTCCCGAACCCAACGTAGGCGTTATAGGAGGCCGGATCGAGAGAGGCCTCGATTCCTCCCTTCTGTTTCTTAATCGAAAGTCGAGTTCCGCTTGGTTCTTTTTCAATGGTGTAACAAATTTCACGGTCGACTAACTTTAAGAGATAAAAGGAAATACTCACCTTATGGTGATGGTTACAGAAGAAAAGTGCTAGCAGTGAAAAATTAAAGAGAATAGGTAAGTTACGTATGAATAGGCAAATAGGAAGAGGCAAGTTGGATCAAAAAGTGTTCACGAGACTTTACACGTGAAGTTGTCACGTAAAACGGATAGTTAAGCGTTGAGCACCCAATAAACTGACCGATGCTCAAAAGCAGGCCTGCATGACATGGTTTCGTGTAATTATTACTGAATTAGGAAGAGACTCACTGCGCTGTAACTACGATATTATTACGTGTGATGAATCTTGATACGAAGAGCCAGTCGACGGTTTAGCTGTTTTAAAATAAACCAATGCCTACCAAAGGGATGAGATCAAGAAAAAATTTGATTGATACATTTTGCGAATTAAAATAAGATACCTCTCCAATTCCTTTACGAAATCAATGCAACCTGTACTCCAAATGGTGTGTAATTGCATAGCAATTATACACCGTTTGGAGTACAGGTATTTGATATATTATAATTGCAATTGCATAGCAAAAGTGCTTACTACTATAAGAACAAGCAGCCGACTACGGGGCTCCGCGGGCTACTGCTTCACTGTAAGAAAGTGGCTGCGCACTCAAAACGGGGAACCACCAGGACAGCACACGGGTTGAGCTTTTAGGTCATCTTTCCTACAGTACTGATTTGGCACCATTTATGTTCTTTTTATTTCCTTAAAAATCAGCTATAATTAGTACTGATTTCATCTCCGGAAGATGTATTTAAGCGTTCGAGCAGAACGTAGAATAGATGACTGATGCGGACTGAAAAAAGTGTTTTGAATTTTCAAAACTCTTTTTAAATAATGCAATAATAATCCTTTAAGTTTCCTGCCTTTACTTTGTGCTGTAATATAAAATATTGATGCAAGCATTAACATTAATAATATCAATTGGACCGTGTTGGGCAGAAATGTTTAAACTTATCAAATGATGAAATTATTCAAGTTTTAAAAGTAAATGTGTGTAACATTTACATTTTTTTATGAAAGAAGTCTATTTATACCTATGGTGTTATGTAACTAATAAAAAAAATTAATGTATATATAGGAATTATTAGGAATTACACTTGGAAGTGGACTAAAGAAGAGCCCCTGGATCATTATTTAGACGAATTCGTAGGTTAGATCATTTTTTCACAACCGGAAACAATTTATTTACTAGGTTTACACGAGTATTATTATATTTTGTTATATTCTTTATAATGTGTAGCATTTCTAAGTCTTTTTGAATATAATAAAAAGTTTAATTCGTCGCTTTATTACAAAAAGTTTACACTATGTAACAAACATTAGAGGAAGCACTCATACAGCACTTTATTATAACTACATTCACGTATGCTGTTGCTCGGACGTTCTCCACGTATAAGTTTAACAAACTTTCATTTTCCCTTCCTCAGTAAATTTATTTCCTTTAATCCCTGGTTGTTGCTGCAAACAAGTAAACTAAATTATTTTTGGTTAACAGCCACCTCGTGTTAAACATAGTTCACTTTATATTACAACAAAATAATATTAAGAAGATAGCTTATGGTTGTCCCGTTGCGGCAGCATTTAAACATCAATCTAAGCATTTGGTTACGGCACTGCGAGTCACAGGTTCAGTTCCTGAATAAATTGAAAAGATAATGTTAATCGCACAAACTGCAAATTAAATAAATTTGCATTATATATGCAAATTTATTTGAAAGCTGTTGCTAATGTTAAGCAAACTTTTTTCATCCATTTTACTTCGCAATTCAATCGTAGAGTTTCGTTTAAGACGTCTTTTAACGTAAAGCAATTTTGATAAGGTCAAAATTTGAAACACGCATTTATAAATATTTGTTACGTAGATACTCGAGGAATAGAATTTTTTATAGAATTAGAATTACAAACGAGCTGAATTTACATCTGACTTTTCGTGGCTAATGGAATGAAGACTTTACATTACTAATATGTGCCTCTGAGATGTATGGTGGTGAAGTTCTTGAAGTTGTGCAGGAGTATATCAACCTGGGCCAGATAATGCAGATAGATTAAAAAACTTCGAGAAAGAAGCTGATTCAGTTAAGAGAAAGAAGAGGCGAAATCAGTTAGGCTGGGCAGCGTTCGGGAAGCTTTGTCAGGTCTTCCGTCGCCCATACCGCAAAGCTTGAAGACGAAAGTCTTCGACCAGTGCGTCTTGCCAGTACTCACATATGATGCCGAAACGTGGACACTTACGGTACGACTACTCCACAAACTCAAAGTCACCCAGCGGGCGATGGAAAGAGCTGTGCTTGAAGTTTCTC
Source organism: Parnassius smintheus behrii (assembly GCA_036936625.1). NCBI lineage: Eukaryota > Metazoa > Arthropoda > Insecta > Lepidoptera > Papilionidae > Parnassius > Parnassius smintheus. The sequence continues at coordinate 32,275,804 of JAUPFT010000006.1, forward strand.
TGATAGATAAGATTCATAAGACATAAGACATAAACACTCACGCCTGTCACCCAGAGGGGTAGGCAGAGACTACAGACTTCCATTTAGCACGATCCTGACATACCTTTCTCGCCTCTTCCACATTCATATACCTACGCATACATGCTCGTCGGTTAAGGGTACTCTTAATTTGGCCCATTTTTAGTATATCGCCAATTTGGTCGACAAACTTCCGCCTAGGACGTCCCTTTCCGACTCTTCCATTCACTTCTGCAACATATATTTGCTTTGTCAGTCTTTCCGCATTCATTCTTTCTACATGACCAAACCACCGAAGCATTCCTTTCTTAATCCTGGTCACCGCATCATCTTGCAAACCACACTCTTCTTTTATCACACAGTTTCTCACCCTGTCACTCAGATTCAGCCCTAACATACTCCTTAGCGACCGCATTTCTACCGCATTTATTCTACTCTCGTGCTTCTTCTGCCACACCCAACTTTCACTACCATACGTTAAAGTAGGGACTAATACAGCACTGTGAATTGCCATACGTGCCTTTTTTGACACATTCTGACTTTTCACAATAGAGTGTAGAGCCCCATTTACTTTATTTCCTGCATTCACTCGTCGTTCAATGTCCTTATCATATCTCCCATCCCTGCTGAATACACATCCCAAATATACGAACTCATCCACTTGCTCAATTAACTCTCCTTAGATAAGATTCGTAACGAAGAAATCCGCCGGAGAACCAAGGTTACCGACGTAGCCTTCCGTATTTGCAGGCTGAAGTGGCAATGGGCTGGTCACATTTGTCGCAGAAGCGATAATTGTTGGAGTAGGCGTGTCATAGAGTGAAGACCGCGTTTAGGTAAACGTAGTGTGGGACGCCCCCTGGCTAGATGGAGCGACGATCTGCGCAAGGCGGTTGGCAGCAACTGGATGCGTGACGTCGAATATCGGGCTCAGTGGTGCGCCTGGGGAGAACCCTATGTCCAGCAGGGGACTGCCACAGGCTGATGATGTGCCTCTGAGGATTTAAATGAAAACATTAAAAAAGTAATAAATGAATTAAAAAACTTAAAAAAAGTTAAACAATTTCCGCATATTTTAATAGATAATTGATGAATGACATAATTTGAATCTCGACTTATGTGGAGCGTTCGCAAAAACACAGTACGTGATTTACTATGATTTGTCGGCATTTCGATTGATGATGAGTCATTAATTTTATAATCGAATGTATTTAAAAAGGGGTGTAATTACGTAAACAAAATAATATAATTAACATACGGTATCTATACTAAACTTACAAAATAAAATAAAATACACAAGAAAAAAAAACACCAATTATTAAATATTAACATACACAATATAATTTACAGGCACAACAGTAATATGATCTTTTTACTTTATCATAAATTAAACTTGATTACCTAAAATTCCTCCTCTGCCTTACGAATATATTTAAGAAAATTAACACATGCATTATGCTAGGTTTGTCAAAAAATGTATCTGCTTCTGAGAAAACAGTTTAGTAACGACTCTGTAAGTGGGACTGTTATACGCACTGGTGATCACCACGTATGCTTTACGATACTTTAAATTGCAAGTAACAATTTTTTTCACGCCTTACTTTTGACATAAGTGCTTCACAACCTTATGTTAGGCATTAATAGAATATGACGTCCCAATGTGATAGTTAACCACGGCTACCTCCAGATTAAAATTATTAATTTCTGTTTCGATCCACACAGTATCAACTTATAATATCTAGAAGTTTGTAGTTGTATGCTTGGATGGGATTTATTTTATTAATTATAGGATCCCAAGCAGATGGTAGAACCCAGCCGTCTTCTCTATCGAAATTATAATGTTTTTTGAATTCAATAGCCTCGCGAATCATCTTCGAAGGAATCGGCATTCTTTAGTAAGGATTTGTTGTCTATCAAATCTGATTTAGTGACGAGGGTGATCTTGTACGTATATTTCTCCTAGAATTTCGGGAATCTATATTTATGTTATTAAAGCTTAGCTTATGGACGAAATACACGGTTAGTTCAACTGATCATTCCAACCGATCAGTTCAAACTATATATTGATATTTTTGAAATATTAGATTTTCGATATATCGATAAATAAACTTACCTATATATAAAACTCCGATATATATATATATATAATTACTTATAATTATCGATACGTAGAACACTAAATAAGTTTTGCGATATAAAAAAGTGTTCTAGATACTATTAATATTTATTTCACATCTTTTCAAAATATTCTCCATTAAGCTCTATACAAAGTTCCTAAACCTACTCTGAAACACTTTTGCCAGTCTTGATCTGACAGGTTGAAAATCGTTTCTTCGTAGGCAGCCACGGCTTCTTCGGCGCTTGAAAAAAACTTGCCTTTTATTTTTTCTTTGACTCTTGCGAACAAAAAGAAATCACAAGGAGCTAAGTCAGGGCTGTAGGGTGGGTGACTTAGAGTTTTAACACCAGATTCCTCAATAAATGCTTTTATTCTAAGGGAGGTATGTGAAGAGGCGTTATCGTGATGCAGCATGATTTTCCGAAACCCGATTTTTGGTCTTCTCTCCCGCACAGCTTGAAAAGCTATGGGTAATGCAAATGTAGTGTACCATTCAGAATTGCCTACATTTTTCCAGCATTGACGTCGACAAATATCCGCTCCGCAAAAAAAAACTAGCCACCATTTTTTTTACCTACGTTGCGAGGTCTTTGCAGTTTTGTCGGTATCTGTCGGTCGGTCGGTATCTGGAATCTATATTTATGTTATTAAAGCTTAGCTTATGGACGAAATACACGGTTAGTTCAACTGATCATTCCAACCGATCAATTCAAACTATATATTGATATTTTTGAAATATTAGATTTTCGATATATCGATAAATAAACTTACCTATGTATAAAACTCCGATATATATATATATATATATATATATATATATATATATATATATATATATATATATAATTATTTATAATTATCGATACGTAGAACACTAAATAAGTTTTGCGATATAAAAAAGTGTTCTAGATACTATTAGCTTAGCTAGATTAGCTTTGCATCGCGCAAAGCGCTAAGCACGCGTTTGTCCTTGCCAAGCTTATCACCGCAGTTACCAGTGCATGTAGTGATCGAGTTCACGTAGATAAAATATTTGCCTTTTCTGACTCAACCGTCGCCTTATGTTAGGTTCATTCTTCACCCCAACGTTGTGATACGTTCGTCACGAACCGAATGGCCAAGATCCAAGACGAGTTAGGATCACGGAACTTTTATCACTTGTTCGGTACGGAAAACTCTGCCGATTGTCTATCTCGTGCACTCACTTCGATGCAAATAATGGACCACCGGCTTTGGTTACAAGGACCTTCTTGGATTCACTTGGAACCCTCGCAGTGGCTTATAGCCGATTTCAACCCTTCGTCAGTGTCCCAACCAACGGAAGAGAAGAGGTACGCTCTGGTTGCGAATGCTTCGAAAGAGGTTTCTCCAATCATTGCTTTGGCGAACTGTTTCTCCCCCTGGTCGAAATTATTTCGTAGCGTGATTAAGTTTGTCAATTCGCGAAGCTTCTACCGCGACGTTCGTATATAGTTATGCCGAGTTTCTAGTATTGCGTGAACTTCAACGTGTATATTTTTTCGATGAAATTACAAGATTACAGTCGAATAGAACTTGTAGTCACGCTTTTCAACGCTTTAAGCTATTTTTACAAGATGGGATCGTTAGAGTAGGTGGACGCTTATCTAAGTTGAGTTTCGATCATCGGTACCCTATAGTTTTACCGCGTAGGGACCATATTTTGAACTTATTAGTTGATTGCAACCATAAATTGAATTGTCACGCTGACCCGGAATTGTTGATGTCCATTTTGTGCCAGAATTACTAGATTCTTTCTGCACGTAATTTAATTCGCAATCGGATGCACAAATGTATGGCTTGCTTTCGATTACGTCCTAAGCCGTCATTTCCGGAAATGACGGACCTTAGGTCTTGTCGTGTAACACAATCTTCAAAGCCCTTTATGCACACCAAGTCAGACCTTGCTGGTTTGTTTAGGGCCATACTCATTCGCAAAAGCGAAGTGCGAGAATTATCGTTGCGCACCGCCTCTCTTCCAACACACCACCAGACCAGGAGCGTCGGCCGCGGTACCGGAGGGAACTCCACCCCAGTAAGTGCGTTTTACCTTTTATCCTTTCTTTTTTTTTTCGTTGTTTTACTTGAGCCTTTTTATTTCTGTTTTCCCCGTCACATTTTCTCTCCTACCGGCTCAAGAGAACCTCCACCTTGACACTGGTGGTAGATTAGGAAGAGCGAGTGCATCGTCCAAGGCGTTAGCCATCTTGTTTTGGAGTATCAGGACACCGCACATATAGTCCACCTTGTAACATCTCGCATAATAGGGTCAAGGCCCGACCTGGGAATCGGACTCAAGAACCCCTAGGTCCGTCGCCCAACCATTTCTGGTCCTTACGAGCCGGATAAAAATCGGGGCAATTGGCCCCATCACCCTCACTGAATCAGCTTGATTCATAAACGTTTATTAAACGTGAAGTTCTCAATAACTCGAGTTAATACACGAATGTTCTTCAGTCAAAACTGAGTAGCATCTTTCTCACCAATTTGATTTGATACAAGAGCGTTTTTAAACGAATTTAAAGAGCATCGTCTCACATTGACCGACTCGGCTTGATACACGAAAATTTATCAAATAAAATTACAGAGCAACGTTCTCACCAACTCGGGTTGACAGACAAGTGTTTTTGAAACGAAACTGAGGAGCACCGTCCTCACCAACTCGAGTTGATTACATGTTTTTCAAACAAAACTAAAGACCAACGTCTTCCTTAATTTGGTTTAATACACGAACGTTTATAAATTGAAACGGCTGATCAACATTCTCATCGAATTCTCTTGATACATAAAAGTTGATGGAGCCCTTCCCATTGTGCTGAAGACGTGTGCTCTAGAGTTGGCACCGTTATCGAAGCGTCTTTTCCGGTACTCTTTCTGCCAAGGCGTAGTTCCGAATTTTTGGAAGACAGCTCTGATCCACCCGATCCCTAAAAAAGGCAATCGCTCAGACCAATTCGACTACAGGCCTATCGCCATTACCTCCTTTTTCTCCAAAATAATGAAGTCTATTGCAAACTGTCAGCTCATGAGGTACCTTGAGGATCACCAGCTGATCGGTGACCGCCAATAAGGTTTCCGTCGTGGTCGATCAGCTGGTGATCATCTGGTTTACCTTGATGGGTGGAGGCAGTAGAGTCCAAGAGGATGGCATTACTGTTAGTTTGAACATGACAAAGGCCTTCGACTGGGTCTGGTAAGCGCTTCTTTCGAAGGTCCCTTCCTATGGGATTTCCGAGAAATTGTGCGATTGGATCACTAGTTCTCTTATTACAAGTCTATTAACACACGTGGTGTTCCACAAGGCTGCGTGCTGTCACCAACGCCGTTTCTTCTGCATATTATCAATGATATGTTGCAAACCGGCAATATTTAAGGCTATGCAGACGACAGCACTGGTGATGCCTTATACACCGATCGTACCAATATTTCTCGAGAAATCGTTGCCGAGTACCGGGACAAAGTTTTGTCTGAAATCGAGTCTTTGCTTAACCAAGTCTCGGATTGGGGGTGACTAAATCTAGTCCAATTCAATCCCCAGAAGACACAAGTTTGCGCGTTAACCGCTGAAATGAACCTCTTAGTCGTATCTCCTCAGTTTGAAGGCACTCTTCTTGCTACATCAGCTAGCATCGGAATCTTCAACGTCAACATATCGAATAGTGTGCAGTTTCGTGATCACTTGGAGGGGAAGGCCAAATCATCCTCTAAAATGTTTGGCGTGCTCAGCAGAGCAAGACAGTATTTCATGCCGGCACATCGCTTGCAACTTTACAAAGCGCAAGTTCGGCCTCACGTGAAATACTGTTCTCATCTCTTGGCCGGGGCACCCCAGTGTCAGCTCCTTCCACTTGACCGCATCCAGCGCAGAGCGAATCGAATCGTCGACGACCGAGTTCTTTCTGATCGGCTTGATCCACTGGCGCTGCGTAGAGATGTTGCATCCCTTTATGTTTTCTATCGTCTCTACCATGTGGAGTGTTCTGAGGAATAGTTCGGATTAGTTTCAGCCGCCATTTTCACGAACGCACAGCGATCAAAATTCACGATACCATCCTCACCATCTGGAAGCTTTGCGGTGCACTACTGTGCGTTTTATGAGGAGTTTTCTTCCTTGTACAACTTCTCTGTGAAATTGTTTACCACCGGCGACTTTTCCAGACCGATACTACTTAGGGACCTTCAAGAAAAGAGCTTACTTCTTTCTAAAAGGCCGATGACGCACCTGCGATTCTCCTGGTGTTGCGGTTGTAAATTGTTGGCGGTAGTCACTTACTATCAGGTGAGTTGCATGCTCGTTTGCCTCCTCTTCTAAAATAAAGTTTGTCAAATGTAACGGAAGAGTAACGTTCTCACCGAATCAGCTTGATACACTTGTTTATCAAATGAAACAAAAGACCAACATTCTCACTGAATCATCTTGATACACCAATATTTATCAAACTAAACAGAAAAGCAACGTCCTCACCGAATAAGCTTTGCTGCAAGAGAGTTTATCAAACGAAACTAAAAAGCAATGTTTACACATATCTTTTTAATAACCATTATTGTTTTGATTGAAAACTTGGCCCTAACACAAAAACAAAGGACAAAACATTCAATAAATTAGTTTTAAAAATTATTCAAGCCTAATTTTGGCGGTTTTCCCATAATTCTCTATTTGAATCAACGCCTACTATTTGAAAACTGTAAAGGAAAGATTTATGACGAGAGATAGAAACATCACAAAGTTTTTTATTGAGGATTTTGTTTTTGACATATTGAATTGGATTTTTATCCTAGCAAAGAATCTTCTTTAGTAGTGACATCATAACGAATATAAAACTTAGAAGTTTACTATAATTTAAATAGGTGTACGAAAGCTTTATGAATTGGAAATAGGATAAGATGATTAAGAAAAAAAAAGTATATCTAAATAAATTATACAATTACCGCCCAGTAACTGTTTATGTAAAAATACTGTCGTGCATAAACTAAAAAAAGTAAACTACAATACGAGGGTTTCCAGAAAGTAAAGTGCTGATGATGCAGAAGAGTTATACTTACGTTATATTAATTGGGTTAAGTATTAAGCAAAAATACTCTCGTACAATTTAATTTCTTCGGATTGTTAAATTACCGTTGCCACATCTGGTGGAAACTAAGCCTTGGCTTTATTCTACCGACTCTGTGTCGGAAAGCTATCGCCAAACGCAAGCCATTATTGAATTAATTACCGTGCTACCTCCAATTTTGTGAAAGTATAATCTCACTATTAATTGCTTGGAAAAACTATCGAGAAGACCATTTAAGATCTCCAGTGTTCATGAGAAAAACCCGAAAAAGTTGGCTTAATTATTTAACTTTTAAAAATTCTTTAAAAGAAAGGTTAAGAATTGTATTTACTTACATATGTAAGACAAATTTGCGAATCTTAATGTAAAATTTGCATCAGAGTCTACTGGGTTGCCCTAATTCGTATTTACGAACATACAAGTGCCTTCATGATTAACAACTTCCATCATCGCTACGCTTGTAAAAAAATCTGTAAAATGGCTATTGACGAGTTATTTAATTGGTTTTGGTGCCGCTCAGGTTATGTACGTTAACTTATAAGCTATGTGAGCAAACCGAGTTATCCCTTGCCAGAAATACTGTTACGCGCTAAAATCGATACATTAGCGCCATCTAGTGTCAGGAAAGAGAGCGAGGGGAGTTTTGCAGTAAATGACATCACAAATTTTTCGACCGCCAGCGCCACCCGAAGAACTAAGTTTCTGGAAAATCTACACTCGAATACTCGTTGCCTGGCGCGCATTTACGTGAATGTTCGGGACGCTTCTTTGCTAATTATATAAATAGGCGCTGCAAGATGCGATCGGGGCAGAGTGAGAGTTGAACTCAGCGACACAAGCGAAGCTTCGGAGCGGAATTAAGTGAATTAGTGTGTTTAATTATTAGTGTTTTAACTTTAATTTGTGTAAAGTAAATTAAAGTGTTAATTTAGGTAATTTTATCGGCAATTTTTATTGTCACGAACCTCAAGCTCGTAACAATTGGTGTCAGAAGTGGGATAAAATAATGCCGATTTTACCTAAGGAGGAAACGGAGGGTGTCCGTACCCGAAGTCAACGCCAGCAGGAGACGGACCAGAGGAAATTTGGTGGTGCAACGCCGCAGATGTCTGAGGGCCAGCCGACGGCCATGGAAGCCGGTCCGTCAGCAGCTTCTACGTCTGTGGCACCTGACTTAGGTGCTCTGATGGTGATGCTGCAGGAGCAGGCTCGCCGACAGGAGGAGCAGGCTCGCCGACAGGAGGAACAGGTCCGTCGGTTGGAAAAGCAGCTGCGGGGTGGACAGGATGAACAGGCCCGCCGACAGGAGGAACAGGTCCGTCGGTTGGAAGAGCAGCTGCGGGGTGGACAGGATGAACAGGCCCGCCGACAGGAAGACCAGGTTCGTCGTTTGGAGGAGCAGCTGCGGGGCTGACAAGAGGAACAGGCCCGTCGGTTGGAAGAGCAGATGCTCCTCATGAAGGACCTTCACGCTACCTTCGGGAAGGAGATAAAGGAGGTGAAGGATAGGGTTGCTCAGCATGACAACCGCCTGTCGGAAGCTGAAACCCAAATCGCGAAAGCTGAAAACCGAATCGAGAAAGCTGAAACCCGAATCGACTAAGTAAACAATCGGGTTGACAACGTAATGGCTGACATGAAGAAATCACTGGACGAACTCAAACTTGGAGATGGAGCTACAGCTCCCGTAGTAGCTACAACACCTTCGCTACGCGGGTTCAAGGTGCCACCGTTCGACGGTACCTCTTCCTGGTCAGCCTACAAAATCCAGTTCGAGGCTGTTATGAAGGCGAACGGCTGGAACAAAAGTCAGGCCATGACTGCTCTCACACTAGACCTGCGCGACCAGGCCATAACAGTTCTGGAAGCTCTCGGTGAGGAAGTGACTTATGAGCAACTCCTTGAGGCATTGGAGGCGAGATATGGCGACGCTCACCTGGAACACATCTTTCGTGCGCAGCTTAAAGATCGTGTGCAGCGCATCAACGAAAACCTGCAGCAGTGGGCTCTAGAAGTGGAGAAGCTGGTGCGAAAAGCATACCGGTCTGTACCTGCGCTCATTGAAGGGAACCTGGTGCAGACATTCATCGACGGCATCCGTGACCTGGAAGTCAGAGCTGCTGTGAGGCTCGGGCACCACGAGACGCTTAAGGACGCCTTGGCCCATGCACTGGAAGTGGAAGCCGTGCGGCAGGATCATCGTTCCCATCGCGTCAGGGAGGTTGCAGCAGCTACAGTTCGCGACCGCAACAAAGGATACAGCCCTAGGTGCTATGGCTGTGGGGAAAAGGGCCATCTTCGATCCAGCTGCCCTAAGCGAACCGTGGAAAGGAGAGTTGATCGACCTCGAGAGGGTAGTGCAGCTAACGGCACTGCCTGGCGGCGACAGGATCATCGTTCACCTCACGCTAGGGAGGTTACAGCAGTTACGGTTCGCGACCACAATAAAAAATACAGCCCGAGGTGCTATGGCTGTGGGGAATGGGGCCATCTTCGGTCCAGCTGCCCTAAGCACACCCTAGGAAGGGAAGCTGAACGGTCTCAGAGAAGAAGTGCGGCTAACAGCACCGCCCAGCAGCAACAGGAATACGACTTTACTATCAGACACTGCAGCGGGAAATCTCACGGCAACGTAGATGCATTGTCAAGAAGACCTTGTCCTGAAGATTGCAACCATTGTAGTAGGCAAGAGAGTAAGGAAGTGGTATCCGTGAGGATGCTCAGGACAGACCACCTCAGCAACGGGTGGAAGGACAGCCTACGTCATGCACAGCAGGAAGATCCAGACATCAAGCCGATTCTGGGATGGATGAAGTACTAAGTGGAGGGACGTCTCAGCGATGAGTTCAACCACGAAAAGCTATTGGGCCCAATGGGACAGCTTGCTGCTTCAGGATGGAGTCCTGTGCCGTAAATGGGACAATGGTCGAAGAGACAGCTGTCGTTTGCAAATGGTTGTCCCTAAAGCTAAAGTGCCGAATGTTCTACAGCTGTGCTATAATGGTCGTTCAAGAGTCCATCTGGGAGTTAAACGAACTCTACTGAAGGTCCGAGAACAGTTTTACTGGGTCCATTATCGTGACGATGTCGAGGATTGGTGTCGTACATGTACAAGTTGTGCGGCCGTGCGGGGACCTCAGACACGTAGTAGAGGAGCACCGAAATTGTACAATATTGGTGCACCACGGGATAGGACAGCCCTTGGCATTGCGGAGCCGTTACAGAAAGGCGTAAGAGGGACTCCTAAGATCGTCCATGTGGATCGCTTGGCGCGTTATCATGGGACCGATAATGCTCGGGACGAGCATGTCTTAGGAGGGGGCAGTGTTACGCGCTAAAATCGATACATTAGCGCCATCTAGTGTCAGGAACGAGAGCGAGGGGAGTTTTGCAGTAAATGACATCACAAATTTTTCGACCGCCAGCGCCACCCGAAGAACTAAGTTTCTGGAAAATCTACACTCGAATACTCGTTGCCTAGCGCGCATTTACGTGAATTTTCGGGACGCTTCTTTGCTAATTATATAAATAGGCGCTGCAAGATGCGATCGGGGCAGAGTGAGAGTTGAACTCAACACAAGCGAAGCTTCGGAGCGGAATTAAGTGAATTAGTGTGTTTAATTATTAGTGTTTTAACTTTAATTTGTGTAAAGTAAATTAAAGTGTTAATTTAGGTAATTTTATCGGCAATTTTTATTGTCACGAACCTCAAGCTCGTAACAATACTAAAATTGTCATGTACTCGGTGAATGAAACATCGTAAGGAAACCTGTAGCGAAATTATAATTATTATAAGGCCTGTACAGGTGTGGGATGTATAAAGGATTATTAAGGATGTATTAAGGACATTGCCTGCCTTCTTTACACGCTGCAATTTGATGTTTTCACATGGGCAGAAAAAATCTACTCAATATGGCATCTGGAATTTTTTATATTTTATAAATATATTTTTAATTAATTCAAAATAAAGATAGGAAAGCAATTACGGCACCATTTGCCTTAACAAGCTATGCCACATTATCAGTAATAAGACAACGTACTATACTACATATTCACTATAGACAAACTAAGTTCGACGATATCGTAACATGGCCCCGTCACAATCAAACACTGGTGTAATGTGAAGGACATAATTACATGATAACACCTAAGTATGCAAACCAACAACAACACCACACATCTTATTGTAACCTTGCCTGCACCAAAAGTATTATTACAACGAACAGAACCACGTCACTATCTTAACACTCCTAGAATGACTTCACTCGTAGAACGACTTAAGCGGAATCTCTCGACCACGGTGCCTACAGTGAACTTTATACTGCACAAATGAGTGGGAATTTTTCGATATACCCTAAAATTTATCACTTCATCATCGCAATGACGCTCCGCTAGAGTGACGCAACCACACACTCACTATTTATATTATATAGGTATTTTATAGACGCGCTGACACGGTCCCCCAACATACGACCGTCCTCGGCCGTGTCTCTTTATGAATTTCTGTAACAAACACTATTAATCCCCAATTGATCACCTCGTCCATTCTGACTTGAAATGGTACACTGTTCCTATCTTTGGACATTTAGGGACCCGCGTAGATACACAACGAGATTACGTTTAACTTCATGCAAACTAAAACCACCTAAAGCGTCCCTTCGACCAGTCGTCATCTCATATCACAACGTGGACCGGATAACTGTCACTGCATACAAACTAAAGTTAAGAAATGAGAGTTATCTAAAAAGTGACTGCCGAAGGCGGTGCCAGTGTGCTCACGCTTCGACACGGCCATCTTGACGTTCCACACGTCATCTTGTGGGGTAGTGAGTCTCCGCAGTAAAAGCGTATTCCCTTGATCAACCGGACCGCAAATAAATTAACTGTAATTTTCAAACTCTACAAGCGGTTACAGTTCGTTATTTGTAGCAATACAAAGTTCTTGAAACAACTTCAAAAGGTCAATGGAGTACAAAATTAAATTTACACAAAGTAAGTCACCATGTCAAACAGCACTTTAGAACAGTAAACTACCATAGGCTCTAGCGACTCTACGTTTGGTGCCTGATAACCCTCAAGACAGATTCTATCCAGCGTCTGATAGATATCAAAGCAATGGTGGTATACCGTCTGATAGATCACACACACGTTTGATTCATCTCAAGACAACCTTCGTACGGTTTTTGATTAGTGCCTGATGGCTACATAAAATATACAACCGGCGTCTGACGGCTCAAGATAACCTCCAACCGGTATCTGGTAACACTCAAGATAACATTGGTACGGCGTCTCATAGATTACAAGACAGCCGACCCTCAGGCAACCTCCAACCGGCGTCTGTTGACTGCAGACAACGTCCAACCGGTGTCAGACAGCGCAAGATAACCTCCAACCGGTATCTGATAACACTCAAGATAACATTGGTACGGCGTCTCATAGATTACAAGACAGCCGACCCTCAGGCAACCTCCAACCAGCGCCTGTTGACTGCAGACAACGTCCAACCGGTGTCAGACAGCGCAAGATAACCTCCAACCGGTATCTGATAACACTCACGATAATATTGGTACGGCGTCTCATAGATTACAAGACAGCCGACCCTCAGGCAACCTCCAACCGGCGCCTGTTGACTGCAGACAACGTCCAACCGGTGTCAGACAGCGCAATATAACCTCCAACCGGTATCTGATAACACTCAAGATAACATTGGTACGGCGTCTCATAGATTACAAGACAGCCGACCCTTAGGCAACCTCCAACCGGCGCCTGTTGACTGCAGACAACGTCCAACCGGTGTCAGACAGCGCAAGATAACCTCTAGCCGGTATCTGATAACATTGGTACGGCGTCTCATAGATTACAAGACAGCCGACCCTCAGGCCACCTCCAACCGGCGCCTGTTCACTGCAGACAACGTCCAACCGGTGTCAGACAGCGCAAGATAACCTCAAACCGGTATCTGATAACATTCAAGATAACATTGTTACGGCGTCTCATAGATTACAAGACAGCCAACCCTCAGGCAACCTCCAACCGGCGCCTGTTGACTGCAGAAAACGTCCAACCGGTGTCAGACAGCGCAAGATAACCTCTAACCGGTATCCGATAGTTCAAGATAACCTCTAACCGGTATCTTATATTAAATAACCTCGAACCGGTATCTGATGGCTAGCACAGTCATGACATTGCGAGTCAAAAGCGAACGAAACGAAAGGCAGTAAATCAATGTCATTGTCAGTGAGAATCAATGTCATTGTCATCGATGACACAAGTACTGTCAGGCATCTGGTACAACCTATCATGTACGAACGTATACCTTCGGTTGGAATTTATCACTTTCTGCACTGAAAACAGAAAACTGAATTTTTTCGTAAATTCCGTGTAATAAACCTAAGGTTTAGTTTCACCAGATGTGGCAATGGTAACGGGCGTGCGTTCAAGCGTGCATGTGTGTGTGCTTGCATGCGTGCTTGCGTGCGTACTTGCGTGCGTGCTTGCGTGTGTGCGTGTGTGCATGCGTGCGTGCGTGTATCCATGCGTGCGTGTGTGCGTGCGTACGCGTGCGCGTGCGTTGTTGTTTTTAAAATAATGGACGTAAAATTCATTTTTGAAAGAAACTTTATCCTAATCTATCTATAGTCTAAATATTAATTTGTAATATAAAATTCAGGATTAATTAGAATACCTACCTTTAAACCAAGTGTCAACTGTCTTGAATTCAAAATGGTCATTAATGGTTAGAGGTCTTGTATATGCAGCTACAAAAATATAATTTTTCCGCTAAAATGCACCTGGATATATGGGATGATAACGTACTACGTATCTCTGACTTTTTTGAAGTAGCCCTTTGGCTGCAGAAGTCAATTACCGTCAGGTGTAAGAACTGTTACTTTGTTTTTCACTCTACTAACTAAACAGGATCAAATGCATTATTTTGTATTACACCTGGTATAACTAAACAGGATCAAATGCATTATTTTGTCTTTCACCTGTTATAACGTCGAGAGTTTCACAAATTATAGCGTGAAAACTACTTATCTCGGTATCAATACGTAATGTTATTAGGTTTGTACACGCACGTGAATATTAAGTCCCTGACCTGTACTCGACTTCAGTTTTCTGATTAACTGACAAATTAAATCGATGAATATACTGGATTATTGCAGCGAGAACGTTAATAGCATGTCACACTCGAAAGCACTAGTCTAGTTAACTGGATAAATCGTTTTTAATGTTCACTGTTCACTGAAAAAATATTATCATAAATTAATAAACTATAAAAAAATATTAAAAATTTGCAAGCACTGCTATTTGGTGGCAGATAATGGCATGTCCCAAAGTTTCCTACTTCAGCACGACATTAACTTCTACTTTTTACATAGGTATCCCGCCAAGACTATCTTTAATCACGGCCCTGAGGCATTTGCATTGCACCTACCAGACCTATGATAATAGTCTCACCCAAATCACCTCATTCGCGAGGCAGCTGCCTATGCAACCCCACTTCCCACTCGCTATAGTGTTCGCAGGACGAGAAACTCACTCTCGGACCCGCCCAACAAGCTTTCGGCTGACCTGAACTGCCTCCTGGTGGCTCACGCCGAGTCTCCACATCTCATCTCGTAATCTGCCTTAGTTAGGCACACTTTTCAGCGGCTATCGCTGCCGGCGCCACCTTTCTCGCTCTGGGGGGTTGCGTTTGGTACGGCTGAATGATCTTAACAGGTTATAGCCATTCCCACTGGTAGTGTTTGGTGGGTAAGGCATTCCGGTGAGTTCCACATAACCACGCAGCTGGCTGCGTGGTATGCACGAGCATTCACCACCTCCCTCCCCCTTTTACCAGAGGGTGGCCCTTATTTGCTTCTGGGCGCAAAGAAAAACCTATAACAAACATGTTTCTACGTGGTGGAGCCCCGCTGCAGCTATATTATGGTTGCAGCACGAATGGGTCGGCACGACTGGGGAAGTACCACGCTCTCACAAATCACCAGCGTCAAATATGTAGCATCTCAATGCTGTTGTGTTTCCTATGGTGAGTGTAGAGAACTGGAGACCCTTTTTACTGTAAACGAGGTATTTCATTATATTCCTCAGGGTTGGCAATGCACCTGCATTTTGATTCTTAATTGGGGATAGTTATAGATGTTTATGAGCCACAACATCCACTTACCATCAGGTGAACTGTGTGCTCGTTTGTCACTCTTATTCCATAAAAAACATTGGGTGCGTTTGGCAGAAAAAAGCGTTAGCAAGCGCTTGTAATCAAAATGGCGATCGTAGGCGGTAAGCGCTGTCAAATCGTAAGTAGCTATTTTCCTCCAGGACACGATGTTAGTTTTAAACGGGGAATCCAACCTAATTTAAATACATGTTTGTAAAGTATTCATATTAAAAACTTACCAATCATGAATTATTGTTATATATAATTAATAGCATGTATATGTTTATTCATGTCATTATATTACTTAAAACGAAAATTGCACAAAACAACTTATAAACTCTACTTCAAAACAAACAAATTAAATAAGCAAAATGGCGGATTGTGTCAGCGCTACTGAAGTAGCAATCGTGTCCTGGCCGAGAACTATTTTAGCGCTTATAAGCGCTTGCTAGCGCTTTTTTCTGCCAAACGCACCCATTACTCATCCACAATTTCCCATAATATTATGAAAGTCTACATCTTATGTATGTATTTTATTGCATTTTTTTTTTTCATTTTTAAAAGAATCCACCACTACCCCACTCTAGAATTTTCTTGTTTATCGAAGACACATCGCAAGTACATAATCTGCACATGGACAAATAACCACACCGGAACAACAATTTGCAAATCATAGACACTTGTTCCGTGCGGATACCCAGTCTCGCAGAGTTCAGCCAAATGCTTAAATACTACACTATAAAACAATCTATGTAATGTTATTCTATGTAAGTTTACTAGTTAAACTGAGTTGTTGAGCATTGTATGGTTGAGATTTCTTTTTTTATTGGAAGTTAGTACTGAAATTAATATTTAATTATAGTTATGTTTCGATAACTACAGACATAGCAACTAATATTAAATATTTTTGCAGCAAACGTACAGTAAAATATTACTTTATATAGGCATGCGTCTAAAGTATAATTTTCCATTTTCCATTCGATTTCAACTTTAAATCAATTTGTACTGTAGCTCGGCAGAAAATGAAATTAAATCACACAGAACGTGAAATGGATTACCATTTGTTTCGCGTGTAGCAAACAATTAATATGAAAAAGTACATTAGGCATCTTAGAGATTACTTTTTTTCTGATTGAATTGACGGTTTTTTTCTTAAAACTGACTTAAGAAAAAGATAAGGTACAGCACCGTAGCTGCGCCAAAATCAATTACTTAAGTAATTAGCTAATAGCAATTTTAAGTTATAATTTTTCACACGCTTAGCGATGAAGGACGAAATCATGAGGACACTTGCATGTTCGAAAATAAGAATTAAAGAAGACAGTGAACTCTGGCGCAAATTTACATTAAGACTCGCAAATTTGATTTACAAATCTTCACCTTACAGATTTTTTCCAAAAGTGAAATAATCAATTTAAAGTCATTAATCAAAGTAATATTTACTATTCATATTCATTACACACAATATTTACATAAAACTATAATAAAGAAAAACTAAAAGTAATAATTTAAATTGTCATAAAGTCCTGCTCCGCGTGGTATGGTCCCAAGAACGCTGGATGCGTTTCCACGCTGAATAGCTATACTTAGCCTTTGAGCGAGAAAAGAACCAGCCCCCTTATCACCAGGAGCGACGACCAGTCGCGGATACAGTTCCTTTAGGAACTCTACTGTACGTTGACATTACGGACCGATAGTCTTTCAGCAAGTGCCACAGTTATGTAATAATTTCGCAAAGACTGATATTTACTCTATTTACTTAATTCAGCTGCTACTGATGCTGCTCGGCTCTAAAAGAGTTACCCTTGAGATGTAAGGCAACAGATTTAAATAAAACTAGTTTTTAAGGATTTTATCACGATTATTAACTTATTTTATATTCCCGACGTTTCGATCACTTTACAGCACCCATGGTCACGGGGAAGACTGAGGTGTTTGACGTTGCAATACATGTTAACCACGACTACCTCCAGATTAAAATTATTAATTTTTGTTCCAATCTACGCAGTATGAACTTATAGTATCTTGAAGTCTTGCGGTTGTATGCTTGGGTTGGGGTTTAATCTTATTAATTATAGAATCCCAAGCAGATGGTACCATCCAGCCATCTTATCTAATGAAGTTAGAATATTTTTTGAATTCAATAGTCTCGCAAAACATCATTGGAAGGAATCGGTGTTCCTTAGCGAGGATTTGTGGTCTAGCAAATCGGATGTACTGACGGGGGCGATCCTGTACGTGTTCACAGACTGTAGACTTCCCGGACCGTCGATTCTCCACATCAGCTATATTATCTTTAACGCGTGAAGAATGGAGGTAGAAATCACCAATTAAATATTTATTTATATGGTTCTATCTAGGAAAGCTAACGAATTGCTTGCCCCAACTCCATTGTGAACTGAATTTTAGAATTTATGGGGTTAGATGATCTAAAAGTACAGTTACTTTGTCGAAAGGTAGAATTATGAAACTTTCGTCTACGTACCGCTTGCAGAATCTTGAATTTATAGAGGAGTAAGCAGGGCTTTCTCCTCAGTCTTCCGTGAATACATCGACGACAGTGAGAGATGCAGGTAAACCCATCGCCACACCACCTACATGCTTGTAGAACTCCTCTTTTCACAATAGGTGAAAATGAAAATGAAAAATGATTTATTGATTTACAATGATACATTTTAAACCAGTTGCAAGGGCCCCTGTACTAGGTTGGGAATCTGTATTACTGGGTACCCCACTCATCCATCAAGACAATACAATGTTAATCAATAAATAACAAAAGGCAAGGCAAGATAAGTAAGAGAAGTAAATAAAATAGGTTGCCAGATGTAAGGCAATGTCTGAGTAATACTGCATATTCTACGGGCATGTTGCTTTCTTCCAGTCTTCTAATTATAATTGAGATGCAGTCTTTAACAGGTAAGTACATAGTGACAGTACATCAAAATGACCATAGTTTCATTGTCTACCAGATATAGGTTACGTTACGTCTACGATGTAGGTCATGTCTACAATTTTTTTACAGACTCAAAAAGTTTTTTTTTCATTCGTGAATAGGTACATTCATTGCATTCATAATACGAATCCAAGCATCATTAATGGCCTTTTGTCTCTGTGAAACCTATTACTAGGATCCCATATCACGGGTTTTGCTTAACAAATTTCTATAAATTTAATAGCATATTCCTTCAAATTCAAATCCATTTATACGATATATGGGTTATTTATCAGATATATGGGTTACAATAGATCTTAATAATTTAATGCAATCCATCACCTACCTACTATATAAGTATTTTATGGTTATTATATTTGTACTCGTGTCTATTCGTCTGTTCTTAGCGAGTATCTAAACGTTTTTCATGTGCAGCGCACGGTAGGAAATATAAATGAATGAAGCCGTTATGGTTTTCCTCGGTGCAACATACTAGCACACCTCATAGCGCTCCTCGCTCTCTCTCTCTCTCTCTTTTTAAAAGCGTGTTGAGGCTAGACATAGACAGAGTTCCATGTTTCCGAGGCTAGCACATAAAATACTATAATACAAACACAATAGAACGATGAAGTGGGCAGTTCCCGTGAAGCCACTAACATATCAATTCACACCTATAAATGTCAATACATCTGTTTATCATCATCATCATCTTTTATGTATATAAACCATGTTTTCCTGGAGATCCAAACATTAAAAATGTAAGTAGAAATCACGGAAGGCTTAATTTTTTTTTAGACTGGCTTCTTATCTATACATCACTAAATATATTTGAAGGAAAATAATTTGCAATTTTCTTTACGTACAATTACTCGTAAAGAAAATTGTGTACATAACATTAGCACCGGTAAGTGTTAAAAGATTAATCAACAACAACTCGAAACGTGATATTCACTCATAGGCTATAATAACTGTTTCCTGAGATTATATTTAACCAAATGGAATATTCTATAAGCAATGATATGTAAAATATACATTTGAATAATATGTCGATGTTCAATTTCAATTTCTTGTTGACAACCTGAGGCGGTAAAATATCAAACGGCAATTGTTAAAAAATATATATTTTTCGAAGGTTGACGAAAAAACTTTTTAAAATTATTCTGTGGAAAATATGAAAAATGTGCTTTAAAAATTTTCGCTAAACATGAAAGACGGCAGATGTTTTAACACATTTTATTATTATGTAAATACTATTTTATTTATTCAACGAAGTAAGCACCACCTTCTTACTAGACCAATAATAATTTTATTTACTTTTGTATTCGTTGCAACTTACTTTGTAATTTTATTTCAATGAATAAAATGTTTTGTATGCATATATATATATATATATATATATATATATATATATATATCATATTAGTCTGTGCGTTTAAGCAAACTGTAGTATATTATGGTATCATAGCTGGGGATGTAGTCTTTTTATTGATTTACCGGTAGCCGATAATAAACAAGACTACATCCTCAGCTATGATACCATAATATACTACAGTTTGCTTAAACGCACTGACTAATATGATGCTACGCATCATAAACGTGTTCAACAACTATTTATTTACGATAAGAAAAATATATTACTTACTGCAATTGTATTTGCAACTACTCGTAGTTTGCACACTATTTCCATATATATATATATATATATATATATATATATATATATATATATATATATATATATATATATATATATATATATATATATATATATGTATATATATATATATATATATATATATATATATATATATATATATATATATATATATATATATATATATATATATATGTATTAGAATTAAAGCGATTTTTCATTATCGCTATATAGTCAGTATACCTTTTCATTCTTTTCAGAAAAAGACGTTCTGTAAAGATTCGTTGTCAATCCGTTGTTATTGTCTTGGAATAAAATTTGATTTTATGTTATATTAATATACGATTGTAATATTTATTTATTGAAAAACTTGTATGGCCAATGAGCGGATTGGGTTTCTATTCGGCGACACCAGTCTCGTAAAACAAGGTTGACAGTCAATATTTCTATTGTGTATTATAGTATTCTACGGGTTAGCACTAAAGCGTATCCACTGTTTCTATAATTTGACTGTAGTATTCAACATTCAAAATTATATTACTGATATTGACATGTACGATATGTATACGAGTACATGTACAATATCAGTCAAATATTTATATATAATATAATTTATATAATACATTTAAAAAAATCAATAGAAACAGAAATAGAAACTTTTTTATTCAATATAGATTGTAAACAATACTTTATTATAAGTCACTTTTTACATTTACCACTGGTTCGTAAAAAACATCTCTGTCCTAGGAAGAACCAGCAAGAAACCCAGTGGGACTATTTTTTTTTTCAAATAATAGCTTACAATAATGTACGTTACAATTAACAATATAAATAAATATGAGGGTCCATTTACTTCTTTCGCCTATTGTATACAGGTTGATTTTTCAAAGAGTAGCCAAATTGTAAGCTTAAGTTCAAATATATACATAATAATATATCGTTATTGCATTTTTTTTTAAATACGCGTTAATAAGGCTTCTGCTTTAATTTGTAAATTATCCCAAATTGAATTTGATTATTGGGCAACAACTACCCGCGCGCTCCTCTGTGTGTGATTCAATTCACAACGTTTTTGCCGACCGATCGACCATTACGAATGTGTGCGTGCGTAGTAAAATAGTGGGCATTACATTTTTATGAATGACAATTAGTTAAAATAATGCATTACCGCGCAAAAGTGCATGCAGATTCACGCACAATGTAGAGGAAGGGTTCCGTACTTGCCCATCACAATACGTGGGCTTTCCTGATAATGAGTATAATAAGTGAGTTCGTGGTTTGACCGTTATAGCGACTACAAATGGGCTCAAATAGGAAGATGGTAACTGAAGGACTTATTTTCAGATCAGACTAATAAAAATCGATATTTAAAAAATGTTTAAAAAAGTTGATTTTGAAAACAAAACAATTTACATTAAATAATTCACATGCCAAGTAAAAACAAAGATGATCATAATTGATTATCTATCTATATAATCCCAAAGTAACGAAATTTCACGTAAACCACCACTGCCCTAAAATATCCTAAAATCTCTCGCGTAAACCGAGTGTGAGAATGAAACTGTATGGGGCTATATTATGATTGTATGAATATTTAGACTGAAGCCTACAATAACTACCAACTAAAAAAAATAAGTGAAAGTAGTAAGTAAGTAAAAAAGATCCTCCCTTCTTATCCCACAAAAAATGAAAAATTTATGCATATAAATCGTTTTCTTCATAAAATGTTTAATTTTTTCGGTTTAAAATTACATTACAAAGTTAGAATGCAGCTAGTTTAAGTTCATTTTCTATGCAGATGTGAAGAAATTTTTACTAATCCAAGTGCATTTTATAAGTCGGTCGACTATTATTCGATAACTCTTTAATTCTACTTAGATGTAATAATTTCACTTTTAACTTCATTATATATGCTACTATGGTGTATACTTTTCACAATTTAAAAAAAACAGTGGTTTAGTTAGTACAGAGGAGGGGGACATAACTCTAATGATAAATGCGACTTTGAAGCTACATAACGGACCTCTAAATCGAAAAGATATTGCTCCACACCCCCAGTATTTTTGAAAGATCTATCCAACGATACACACGATTGAATACATGTTAAAAAAATTTCTCCTTTTACTTGTATGGGAAATTATTAAAATTAAAAATGTTTTTTTTCTAATTTTAATAATAGGCGTGATTGATATCTATAACTACGCCAAATTACAGATTTGTAGCACCTAGGGTCTCTTGAGGAAAACCGCGAACGGACGGACGGACTGACGGATGGATGGACGGACGTGGCGAAAGTATAACGGTTCCCTAGTGTGTAACTACGGAAACCTAAAAAGGACCGAAGTTTTGAGATTCATTATAATTATTCTGAACCTTCTCTGCAAATTTGGCCGGTTATTGCAAAATAACCCTGTACAAGAGCATGAGCAAACTCCAGTCACGCGTCGGACCTGACACCTACAATTCTTTTATATTTTCTAGATTTAGTGAAAAATAAACAAAAACAGTTGTATTTTATATAAACACCGCTATCCTATTTCAACTATTCTAGCCATAAATACTGTCAAAATTTAAAAAGTTTTTTCTATAGGATAGGGTGACAAACAAGCACACAGTACACCAAGTGGTTGCTGCGGCCCATAGACATCTGCATCTATCTTGGATAACAAATCTAATTGCAGATGCGTTGTCACCCTTGAGAACTAAGATGGAATGCCTCTAAAGTTATATTTAAAAGGTCCCTTCTAAGTTCTATTTTGTTAAATTGTAATTTGAACTTTTTCATGTTATATAAAAACCTTCTATCGATTTACGATTCGTTTCTTAAATTACATTATGAAGTAGTGCAGTGACAAAAAAAAAACAGAAAATAATTAAAATAATTGCTTTGCACAACGCCTCAAAACTAGTCACAAATCTTTTGCTTGTGTATTGGTATTAGGAAATACAAATGTTATTTTGAATTGAAGATTCTAGCGCGATGTTAGTAATAAAGAATTAAATGAATTACGTTTCCAAAAATATATCAAATTAAAAATAAAAGGGAACTTATTACATTATCAATAACATTAAAAACAACCTACCAAAATATACACAACTTGGTAAATTAGTCACAAGCAATATTATCGTAAAATACATCTTTATTTATTTATTAGCTCAGCCTGCTAGACAAGCACGAGAAGGATTTTTAATGTATCATGGAGGCATTTTGAAATGTATTTAGAACTACTTATGAATTTTGTACAGATACCAAAATACACTGCAGAACATGGTCTCTTTTATTTTAATAATCAAAACACAGATGCGTTGCCACTCACGAGGATTAAGATGGAATGCCTCGTTTCCAGTAAAAGTAAAAGAAGTTTCCAGTAAAAGAAGTTGCGCGAGGAAGAAAACTTATTTTAAATCGCACGGTGATGGACCGCCAGTCAATCAGATAGTATGGATTGTATCACGCCTTTTGTCGCGATGTGCGGTGGTGAAATTTTGCGGCTGGAATTAGTCCGAACAATTCCTCAAATCAATCCCCGCGGAAGATGCGATAAAATACGAAAAGAGATGCTACATCTCTTCGTAGTGCCAGTGAGTCAAACCGATCGGAAAGAGTTCGGTCGCCGACGATTCGAACAGCTCTGCGCTGGATGCGATCAATTGAATGGAGCTGGCACTGGGGAGACCCGGCTCAGAGCCGAACCTGCGCCTTATAAAATTGCAGGCCGTGAACCGGCATTAAATACTGTCCCGCTCTGCTGAGCACGCTAAGCTTTTTAGAGGCCAATTTGGCCTTCTCTTCCAAGTGACCACGAAACTGCACGTCACTCGATATGTCGACGCCGAGGATTCCGATACTGGCTGAGGCAACAAGAGGAATGCCTTTAAACTGAGAAGATTCAACATATGGTTTATTTTTAGCTCTAAACACACAAACTTGTGTCTTCTGGGGATTAAACTGGCCTTATTTAGTCGTTACCAGTCCAAGACTCTATGCAACAAAGTCTCGACTTCCGACACAAGTTTGTCCCAGTACTCGGCAACGTTTTCTCGAGAAATATTGGCACGGCTGGCGTATAAAGCATCACCAGTGATGTCGTCTGCATAGCCTTGAATGTTAATGGTTCGCAACATATCATTGATATGCAGAAGAAGCAGCGTTGAACACCAGCGAACCTTGATGCTCCGATAAGCTTGAAAACTGGTGGTCCAATTGCACAATTTTTTGGGAAGTCCATTGGAAGGAAGCTTCGTAAGAAGTGCTTTGTGCCAAACCCGATTGAAGGCCTTCGCTATGTCCGAACTAACGGCCAACGCCTGCTCTTTGGACTTGACTGCCTTCACCCGTTTATGAGTTAGGTAAGCCAGAAGATCATCAGCTGAGCGACCGCGACGGAAAATGTATACGCATACCCATCTCGTGGGGAAAGACGGGTTATGTAGAACTTGCATCAACTAAAACCCCATGGTGTTCCCTTCGCCACATATATGCAGGGTCACGGGAATTCTTCTACACACATCCACGGTTACCGCAGTGCCAGCCGCCAGCTTCTCCCGCTATTCTTCTCCTGACAAGCACCATCGGAACACAGGCCTACATTGCCTCATCTAATGCTCAACGTGCCTTTAATAAAGATAAATTTTTATTTAGATAGCATCGTGAAAGGTAAGCCAAACCAATTATGAATACTTTAGATGGGACTGAAAAAATCAAATATTAATATTTCTGACATGTAACAGCGTTATAAAATACTTTAGATTTGACAAAATATTACCAATTACAAGACAAAATATGTCAGTTAAAAATTTGATACAAAAATAATTTTCCATATTGATTTTGATCTGTTCTAATTTGCAAAATAGCGAAGAGAATACAGCCACCTCTTTGAATCATATATGTTTTAAAAGGATGAATACTCGGCTCAAATCGAATTATGATAGTATGAAAATTATCTTCACAAATAAACATTATAAGCAATATTAATATTAGGAAACGTAAATAAACCTTCAAACAACTTGGATGTCGAAGCACTGAGGCAAATTTTTAAGTATGTTTACGTAACTAATTGGATCCTTATTCTGGTTTAAGTTAACCGTAAATACACTCAAAAAGCTCGCGTACGCAGTTTTTAAGTTTATAAACGAATATCCACGAAAATGTTTATGATGTATAAGTATTTATACCCCATTATTTTACCTTAATATACTCTTCATCGTCATCATCATCATTACAGCCCTTCACAAGTCCACTACCGAACTATAACTATAACGATATGCCACAAAGTATGGCCCTGAGCAACCTGCATCCATCGACTTCCTGCATGTCTTTACCAGGTCGTCACTCCATCTAGTGGGGGGGTCGCCCTACACTTTGCCTACCGGTACGAGGCTGCCACTCAAGAACCTTGTTTCCCCAGCTTCTTCGAGCTATATGGCCGGCCCTTGCCACTTCAGCTTACTATTCGTTGGGCTATGTCAGTCACTCTAGTTCTACTGCGAATATCCTCATTTCTAAGTTTATCACGCAGAGAATACCCGAGCATAGCCCTCTCCATAGCTCGCTGAGCGACTTTGAGCGTCCTCATACGGCCAGCAGGGAAGGACCACGTCTCGGTTCCAAGGTCATCACTGGTAACACGCGGTGGTTGTACAATTTAGTTTTCAGGTTTTGAGGTGTACCTGACGAGAAGATGTGTCGTAATTTCCTAAACGCCGCCCAGCCGAGTTGAATCCGTCGATAGACCTCTCGGTCGAAGTTGGACTTACCTAGTCGGAATATTTGTCCCAGGTAAACGTACTCATCAACTACATCGAGCTTAGAACTCCAAACTACTACGGGCATAGGTGTGACATGGACAGTAAACATGATCTTTTTTTTGTCCATGTTCATCTTAAGACTTATTACTTATTATATTTTAAATATGTTAATTTTAGTTCAACGTAAAGTTATATTTTATGTTTATAGTTCGCCGACTGTATCGCCAAGAACAACCATTGGCTCACCTATTGTTCACGATGCTACGGTCTGTATTATAAACTTGCATACTCGTATAAGATTTTTCTCATTGCATCTTTATGTGATAGTAATGATAGAGGATATGATGGAAATTCCTTTATCCAATTAGTGCCCGCCTCGTATCTTTGTCAGAAGTATTTTACAAACGCCGGCTACAATTGCTGTCTTTAGATATTGTAGTTTTTTTTACGTGGTAGAGTCATACTGAAGCTATATTAATCGAATAGTTGCAGCACGAATGGGTCGACTCGACCGGGGAAGGACCACGCTCTCACAGAATACCAGCGTCAAATAGCAGCTTAATGCTGCTGTGTTTCGTATGGTAAGTGTAGAGAGCCGGAGACCCTTTTTACTGGAAAAGAGGTATTCCATCTTAATCCTCAAGGCTGACAACGCATCCGCATTTTGATTTGCAAACGAGGATAGACGTAGATGTCTATGGGCCACAGCTACCACTTACCATCAGGTGGACTGTGTGTTCACTTGTCACCCTTTTCCTATAAAAAAATGAAACTGAAGTAAGAAACGAACCAACAGTCCACCTGAAGGTGGAAATATCTGCCACTGCATTCCATGGACATATTTTATATCCCATAAAGAATATTCTAGATCAATCTTTGTTTATTGTAATATTCATTTCTTTTAATGTTTGTCATTTATTATGGTTCTTGTTTTGTAAGAAAGGAAGATTTTTGTTTTAAGGAACTTACAGGATTACACTCATCCTTATGTTACCCCAAAAACTTATTTCTAGCACATTCGTGTAAATGCTATTGTTCTAATACAAGTAATCATTCTCTTATTCATTCTTACAGCCTATCACAGTTCACTTACAATTTAATAAGATTTTGTATTTAAATAATATTTTACTTATCAACATATCTGACTAGATAGGTGTCATACCTAAGAAACTTATATTTTGTAGCCCCTAGGCAAGGCTGCGTCGCAGTAATTGATGTTTCATTACGCAATGTCAACACTTTAACATTATTCATGTAAACGATTTATTGAGAATATTCTTAATCTTTAACAAAAACAAGAGATATGCAGCAGTGCCTTCCTTACAACAATTAAAATATTAAAAATATAAAAAACACAAAAACAAAAAACTATCGTTACAAACCCACCTGCCAAGCGAGGTAACAACGTCAAATATCCCCATATGGCGACATTCTTTTGGGAGGCAGTTCGGCAATGTACTTTTGATAAGTTGTAATGGTATGTATTATTATTTGTACAGTTTATTAAATTTATTAAATTTTAATATATTTTTGAACAGGAATATCTTTAAATACAAACACATGTTGTATGAAACGGACATATGACAGGGTACTATATTTTTATTAAAATGCAAAAAAAAATCAAATAAGTTTGAGTTTTATAAATTGAAATTAATTAAATGTAAGGGTGTCCGCAGTAGAACCAGAGTAACACAATGGATCTATAAGCTGAAGTGGTAATGAGCTGGCTAAATAGCACAAAGGACCGATAACCGATGAAGAAGTAAGATATACGAAGGTACTGTTAAGCGAAGTGTAGCGAACTAAACTAGATGTAATGATGGAAGAAGACAAGATGACTTATTAATTTTTAAAATGTTATCTAGACATTATATACCCTAATACAATAACGGCATTTAGCGCAACCTTTTAATTACTATATGGAGGAACTACCTGGTACGACAAAAAGTGAAGCGTTAGTTATTTAACTTTCTTATTTGGCTTACGACCGTTTCGTGGGAGTCTTTCAGCAGAGGACTTGTGATGTACTGTAATTGATTTATTATTTCAATAAAAAATATTTTATACATAGAGAATTCGGACCATAGACTAGTTATTGCCTGCGACTTTGTCTGTGTGAAGTTTTATAGTCCAAATATTCTTATTTAAAATATATATTTGGACAACTCACGTACTGAGCTTCCTAAGACATTTTTACTAATGTTTATAGTTAATAACCTTAAATTGTAGCTGTTGGGAAAAAGAAAGCCTAACTTTAAGTTTCTGGCCGCTTCTTCTCACAAGTTTAGCACACAGAGAGTACTTGTTGAAGCGGGATTCTGTGCTTGAGCTCGGTAGACTCCGGACGTGTCGGTTGAAGTCACGCCACTCTCTTAGCCCATTCCTACTACTTACTAAGTGCGAGCTTAGCGCTCTGTATTTTGTGACTGTATTGGTGCTCACATTGTTGTGTGTGAAGCACGTCGTTTTGCGTTATAGCAGTCTGACAGTGAAGTTTATTGAATGCTTGTTGTGGGGCAATGAGTGTTTTGTGCGTAGCTCTCCTTCTTGATTTCCTGGTTTTCGACAACCCGAAAGAAGATTCATA
The DNA here is from genome assembly GCA_036936625.1 of Parnassius smintheus behrii. Lineage (NCBI taxonomy): Eukaryota > Metazoa > Arthropoda > Insecta > Lepidoptera > Papilionidae > Parnassius > Parnassius smintheus. The sequence goes on from JAUPFT010000006.1 coordinate 32,304,095, forward strand.
CACACCCGTCACCTCAGAGGCGGCGATCTATTTTAATTTTTGTGTTGCTTGTTGCATTAGACAACAGCTAGGTTCCACATCCTAGCATACAACGCGCTAGCTGTATCAGCGGAAGCTTGGTACATATATGTGTTAAGTTTTGTTAGCACACGGCAAGATGGCGTCGTTTTCAAACGACGAACTCGCTAACTTCCTGCGTCGAGCCTTACCCGATATTTGGTCTTCGTTCTTAAGACAGCGCAAGAATACGCCGATATCACACGAGGAAAATCCCCTCTCTCCCCACTCCTCTGTGGTATCACCGGTTTCGCGTATTGTTTGTGTATGTGTATGTATGTATGTGTATATATATATATATATATATATATATATATATACATACATACATACACATACATATATAAGCCGACGTCAAGCCGAAACTTTCTGATAGGCGAGGCCATTCTAGTTACCAGAAAAATATAAAAAAAATCTAAGTCATGTATTTTAGAAATTATAGTAATTTTTTTTTTCGTTAAAATGTACACCATGAGTCAGGTTTTTCACTCCCGTTGCTACAAATATTTACTTTTTGCCAATTTTCCAATTTTTTTTCTCTTACGTCATCCTGAATAGTGCTTTCTTATATATATATATATATATATATATATATATATATATATATATATATATACTTCTTCATCGGTAATCGGTCCTTTGTGCTATTTAACCGGCTCATTGCCATTTCAGCTTATTTTTTACTTTTTAGCATTGTGTTACTCTGGTTCTACTGCGGACACTCTTACATTTAATTATTATCAATTTATAAAACTCAAAGTTATTTGATTTTTTTTGGCATTTTAATAAAAATATAGTACCCTGTCATATGTCCGTTTCATACAACATGTGTTTGTATTTAAAGATATTCCTGTTCAAAAATATATTAAAATTTAATAAATTTAATAAACTCTACACATAATAACACACACCATTACAACTTATCAAAAGTACATTGCCGAACTGCCTCCCAAAAGAATGTCGCCATATGGGGATATTTGCCGTTGTTCCCTCGCTTGGCAGGTGGGTTTGTAACGATAGTTTTTTATATTTTTAATATTTTAATTGTTGTAAGGAAGACTCTGCTGCCTATCTCTTGCTTTGTTAACCTCTCTTACCATTTAAAATACTCACCGAACGATATAGGGTAGTATATCCTTATACTGCACAATAAACACATTAAGTTGATGGTAAACATACACATCTTTTAAAGCTGCTTAAACTCTCCAAAGAAAATATTCGATTGATAAATTATTCCTAATTATACGTATTAACTAGTGTTAACGTTACTTATTCGTATTTTAACTAAAAAAACAACAAAAATGTTAAAAATCAATTTGACTGAACTGACTCTTCAAACTATGTAAAACACATTTTATTTTATGACGCGTTTCTCAGCAAATTCATTTTTGACATCTTTAATATAATGCATTACCTCAACGTAACGCTAGAACATATTAATTATCTAAAAACTAAAAGGCATATTTTAGTGCTAATGATTTAGTGAAACAATAAAAGTTGCAGTCCACCTGATAAAAAGTGGTAAGTGCAATCCAAGGATACCACCGGTCAACTTCAAAAAGGGCTACAGATGCTTTGTCACCACTGAGGAGATATGGAATGCCTCACAGCCTGTAATTATACTGTTTCCCCATTGCCTTCAGAATATAGAAAACCAGTGCACTAAGCACTGTCGCAGCATATAATAGCAGTGCTTCCTAAGCTCTGTTCCGGACACAGCATTGAAAGCATAATAAAAAAGCTGAGCTTGATAAAAAATATTACATAATTAACTATCGCTTTCCTCACCTCACTCATGTAGTATTTATGTTTAGTTTTGTTAATAATTATCAAGCGAATATCAACAAAAGTATGTCACATAAAGCTGAACAGTTATGAGCTCTCCTAAAGGAAAAATTTAATAGCCGCTGCTGTAAAATCTTTTATGATCGAAAATGAATTTAAAAAACTTTTCAAGTAAGAATTCTCATAAAGCTGGAGGTTACTAATTAATGTATCCGAGGTACGGGATATAGAAGTATTGTTATGGTTGTTGAGCTTAATATACGTAGATATTTGTAAGGATTTTAAAGAATGAGACCATTTGCTTTTTATACTACAAATAAAACTCTTCTTATTCTTCTTCAATTGTGTCCACTTCAATGAGTCCACTACTAGTAACACGTCATATATTAGTGGCGTAAGAGAATCCCATTTCTAATATCATCCCGTGGATGTCGCAATAGGTGACGGAGGGAAACTGAAACAAGAGATAGAGAACAATTCTTCCTGATTACAATTTAAAAATAATTTTAAAAAAAACTGCGAATGTAAACAACCTCAGCTCAACCAGCGTGGAATCTGTTGTGAATATTTCTGCTACGAAGGTGAATCTTGTTCAGCAATGAACTTCGATAGGTAGTAATAATGATGATGATGATGATTTAAAACACGCCAATTTTACCACGTTTGTTAGAGAAGCTGATAAGAACACAGCTAGCACACTCACACCGATAACGTTGTTCCCTATCATAATATATAATATTTTGTCTCGCTACAATTATGACTGTTACACGAAGAGCTTGGGTCTACAGGGATAGGACAACGTACACCCAAAACCCGCCGAATCTAGAGTGCTTCAGGTCTTCATTATTTCCAGGAGCAAGGGTCTTCATTTTATTCAGAGATTTAGCGATCCAACCTTCGTGAAATATGATGAAGGCAGTTTTTCTTGAGCTAACAATGCATTTCGTTAAACCTTCATTTCCCGTAAAATTCCCATGCAGTCGCATGCGCCTGGCAAATCCCGAGCGGTCGCATGTAACCGCACCCACCCACAGCAAAAAAACTTATATTTAGAGACTACTTTTCTATTGATAAGTCCGGCTTTATAAAATCTATACATAATTCTCTGCCCTATGGTCTAAACAAAAGTCAGGTTTTACTTCATTACAAAAAGATTTATTGTATTTTGATAACAAAAAAATATACCAAGCGGATGTCGGCAGCGTTAAATTCACATTTATTTCTATATATTACTTGAAATTATTTACGTAAAAAGATAAATTATATTCACACAAAAACTTTTATAACAATTTTATAATAAAACACTAGAAAAATCCAAAAATCAACACAACAACATCCAAATGACAATGGCGTACGTAATGAACGTAAAATATAAAAAAAAAAATTAATAAGTAAAATATAAATTAATATTCATACTAACTGTTTTTTTATTCCACTAGAGGATAGAAAATTTCATATTGAATCTATAATGCTAAACTTTTTCTTAGAAAAGTAGTCTCTAAATATAAGTATTCATGGCTTAAATTGCTGTGGTGGGTGCGGTCATATTTGACCGCTTGAATTTTGACGGAATATCGAAGCGGTCAAATTTGACCGCTTGGTGTTTGAGAGGTTAAGTCGCGTCATTACGTATTAATCGCGTATTAGCCCTTTTAGCCCAGTTGATATGCAAGTGCAAACGAGAGTTCAATTCCATGTCTAAAACCCGGACACCTAATACGAGGAAGCCTGATGCTAACTTTGGGGCACATACCGTCTGTTGCTTCGCTTCCTGTTCTCTCTTTCTCTATCCTCTCTCCCTATATATATATATATATATATATATATATATATATATATATATATATATATATATATATATATATATATATATATATATATTGCCCTGATACGGAAAAGGCAGCTAAGTGCATTTTGTCGATTTTGAGCTTTCAGCACCACTAGACTAAGCAAAAAACTCTCTATCGACCAATAATGGAATTATTTTTTACGATTGATATTTCCTGAGATAGATTAAGCATTTTGGCGGTTAAGTGCAAATTTTTCTTTGCTGTCATACGTTAGAAATCAGTTACGATGCACCGTTACGCTATATATAGCCGTGAAGAGATTTTAACGATTTATTTTCTTAGTTGAAATTTAATATTTAATGTTATAAAACTAAAAAAAATGCAGATAAACACATTTTCTAAGCTAAGAGGCAATTAAGCGTAAATAACTGCTCTATTCCTTAGTTGCAGTCATGCTAGGCTATACCTAATTATAGGCTAAAAACCAGTAAACACTTGTAGTAGAAGCTAAAACGCGGCTAAAAATACTTAACTGTTTTCAAGCGTAGAATTTAAAAAATATATTAAAATCACGTACTTCCCAAAAAAGCATTCACTGCTTTTTAGTGTATGATGAACCTTTGAATTACATTTGGAACAATATTTAAACAGCGGCAAAGTGAGTGTGCTACTCTAAAAAGCGTCTAAGTGTAAGTTTAGCAATCGATGTGTACGTGAAAAATTAGATCACCAAGTTTTAAGAGTTAAAAAAGTATGATCATTGCTCTTGTCCGAGTGCATCAGAGGTATATTCTTTGGTTTGGGTTTTGATTTAGAAAACTGTACAATAGTTATCCGAAAAAATATGTCTTTTCTGACAAAAAGGACTTTAAGACTCAATTTTTCCATTAAATTGCGAGGAAGAAATTTAATAGAATTTAAAGTAAATAAAATAGTTATATATTTATTTTTAAAATAAAACCAGTTTTTACGGATTTTATCGCGTATAGCAACTTTTTTGTTTCCCGACGTTTCGAGCACTTTACAGCAACCATGGTCACGGGAGGGACTGAGGTCTTCGGCGTCCCGATGTAATAGTTACCCGGAGCTATTTACAGATTAAAATTAATAATTTTTGTCCCGGTCTACACAGTATGAGCTTATAGTATCTTGAAGTCTTGCAGTTGTATGCTTGGGTTGGGTTTTAATTTTATTAATTGTACGAACGTCGTCGAAAACCTTAGTCCCCCCCGTGACCATGTGTGCTGTAAAGTGCTCGAATCGTCGGGAATATAAAAAAGTTAATATACGCGATAAAATCGGTAAAAAATAGTTTTATTTAAATGTGTAATGTTCGCGTGAATATGCGAAATCGTGACATATTTATTTTTACAATTATTATATTTTCCACTCATTTTAAATTTAAGTTCATGAACTTATATGAATATTTTTGACTTAACTGGCATCTCCATTGAAATTGCCACAGTCATACCACATACAGCTTAGTACTTGACCCAAATAAATTAAAATTAATATAAAAATAAAAAATAGCTATTTTTATATCTTAAAACCCTGATTTAGTTAGTACTTAAAACGTACTCAATAATAGCACATTTTATTCAAAATCCTCTCTAATATGTAAAAAGCGCGTTATATTCATAACAAAATAATATTAAAATACGCTACGGCCAAGGAGTGTTCAATTCAATTTTGAGGTAGCATGCGCTACTACTACTGCTGCTCGGGCGCCAAGTAAAAAGGTCTGACAATAGTTTTCATTGTGCATAAGTGGATTTGAATTACCATTACACCAAATTCATAAACTAATATTTTTCCTATTTTAATATTAAATCGTTTCTGAACGTAAGGGAGCTTACCTCTCCCTTCTTACATTACTTGAGTATTTATATATTTTTTATTTTACACCTTGAATAATGCCTTGATTTAACAAAGGAAGAAGTTAGTGAACGTGGCGAGAGAAGAGACAGTAGAAGGCTGTAAACAATTTAAACTCAATCAGTGGGCACATTGGACAACTGGCTCCCCTCTATGGATATCATAAGTGATTCTGAATCAATTTACAAAATTTTATCAACTCCAAAAGTTAAGCGGGATGTTCAAACTCAATATCTCACACCAAAATAAAGATACACAATGAATTCACCCAACTGAAAATGAATAAAACGCTTTGAATATTATTTGTTATGCAGATATGGTACCATCTATAAGCGATTTCAACTATTTAAAGTATTTCAAATAAATACAAGTTTTCAAAGATAATCTTATTATTATTACTTCCAATTTTCCAATAATTTCGTGTCAAACGTTAAAAAAAATTAGGAAAATCCCAAAGTGCACGAATCATAATGATCGTGAAAGAATATAGAAAAAATTCTCAATCAACAACAGAAAAACTTTTTTTTTTAATTTTTCTATGTTATTCTAATAAAGTTGGTAAGAATTACCTCGCACGTATCCGCTCAATAAAATAAAATCATGTGTCTTAAGCGATCGCTCTTAGCGGTCAGCCACCGTAGAGTCTACATCACCTGAGGATGCCTCGTGTATAGGCGAAACACGTGTCGTATTTTCGTTGATAGTGTGTCTTTCCTAGTTTTGTGGTGTTGGGAGTAGTGGTGCTGGGATTAGTGGTGACAGGATTAGTGCACGCAATTTAATGAGGACGGGAGGTGTTCTTCAAACTAGGTAAGACACATCATTTTATTTTATTAAGCGGTAATTCTTGCGAGGTAATTCTCACCAACTATATTATACTCGTAATGGATTTCCGCAAGGTAATGCCTGATTCTATTATTTATTATTTCTGTTATTATTATTGAGATTTAATTTTTTACTACTGTTAATTGACGAAAATTTTAACAGAATTATCTTAAAATGATCAGAAATCAACTTTAATATGACTTTAATTTAATTTTATCGTATGAACTAGAGTTTTTTTACCTGACTCGTTAATATATTTTTTTCTCATCAACTTAATTTCGTATTTAATAAGTTTTTCAACTATTCAGCATTTTTATTTAGCGTTCACCAAAGTACACCTCCCAAAGGTCACTCTATTAAGTCTAGAGGTAAGATCTCGTCATAACTAACAAAACGAAGTCAAACTCGGCGTACCTCGTTCTCTGCGAAGAGTTTCAGTAGCAGATATCGAAGTACACCTTCCGAAAGTCCGAAACGTTACTCTCACGTTTTTATATAAATCCTGCGTACTTTTAGCAAAACAATATATTGTAATGAAAATCTGTGATTATAAAAATAATAATATTTTCTTGCCTTGGTCAAGTATGTATGAAATTTGGTTTTTGGAATATTTTGTATTTCTACAGCGATATTGTATTTCAACATATAGTAATCATTAATGTATGTTGAAATATATTATGATAATCGTTTTTTTATTTCTTACAATGTGCATGTTATATCATTTATATGTTCAGTGTGATTATTATATACGACTTCATGCGAGAAAACGTTAAATTCTTGATTTTTATGCGCTAGTAGAACATACCTACGCGCCTTGAGCTTAAGGCATGCATTATCAGAGGTCTTTAACTATTTTCAAAAAGGCAGTTTAAATAAAATTATATCAGTAGTCATGGGACTATAAAGTGCAAAATAAAAGTTATTTGCACACATCATTGTCCTCAATGCATTATTTAATGTGTTTTTTTGAAACATCATTAATAACTTTTTAAATTTTATATAGATTGTTTTTTTTTATTACATGGAGAAATGCCTACGCATACCCGCCTCACGGGGGCAACGACGGGTTATGTCGGACTCGCACCGACTAAAACCCCATGGTGTTCCACCTTTGTCGCATATTGGCAGGGCTATGGGAACGCTTTCGCACACATCCGCGGCCCTACTAGCGCCTGCCGCCCCATGGCAGCACCTCCTCGGGAGAGGAAAATTCCTCCCCGTTCTCCTTCCCAGGTAAGGCGCACCAGAACACATGGCGCGCCTTCCTCCACGGCCTCCAATTACGTCTGTGCAACAGACGCCCCCACGTCCGATGCACAAAGGCCATGGGGCCAGGAAAAACGAGCACTTAGAAGTACTGGCCTTCCCGACCCCAGCGGCGGATCTGGTCTATGGATCCGCCGCCAACCAAGATTCGGCTGCGGAGGGTAGGGAGAGCGGCGCCTCGCAATACCGACAATCCTCTCCCCCCGCATCCCCACCACCACCGCATCAACGGTGCGGCCCCGTTTGAGTCGCGAAGGATAGGGCGAGTGGCGCATCGCCATACCAACACTCCTCTTCCTCCGCGACTCCACCTCGGCTGCAGCGGTAGAGGGTGCGCGAGTCCCCACTCGCTGCAGTCCACCAGCACACATCCGAAGTGGGCTCCCCAAGCCCACTCGGAGTGGCCACCTCAGGCCGGCCCTTCACCTCGGGCCAGCCACGTGGGTTCCTCTTTGTTCACCGTGGGAGACCAAGCCACGGCTACTAAGCCCCCCCCCCCCCGCCACGACAAGGTGGGAACCCGTTCGGGGGGGATATAGATTGTTGCGATATATTTTAGAAAATTTATTGATACAGCGAACCAAAATTAAAACCGAAGATACGGCTTGACGTCTGGAACTGGAACTCAGGAGTTGGAGATACATATAAAGGGGAGATATATATTGAAGACTTTTAATTAATAAGAATTACATATTATATTCGTCACTTTAATTTATTTTCTTTACAGTATTTAATATATTGTTTTATTTTATCTGAATAACTTTTTAGATTTCTTTTACGATATATAAAAATGGGCTAATAATTTTACGATAATAATTTTACACTAATAATTTTACGATATATAAAAATTTGAAATAATTTAAGCTTGGTTAAATTTTAATTAGCTACGAAACTTCGAAGAAACTACTTTACTATTTTAGACTTTATGGAATTAAAAAGTGTGAAATAGAAAAAAAAGGAAGAATAAGAACATTTACTGTATTTAAACAAAAAGCCTATGATTTACTAAATTTGCTACGTTGTTGTATCTTGAACCAAAAATAACAGCGTACAAAGGCGTGCTTTTTTTCTTCAACTTATCTTCTTTAAATTTAGAATTAAAATGTATACTTGATAATTTTAATAATATGTTGGTTAATTAATTGTGTGCTAATAAATGTACAACATGTAAAACTATGATATATACGTAGCCTATTGCTTTAGAAAATGATACACGGTGACTAAATTAATTGGTAATATCGCTTCAAGTTTAATTTCATACATTTAGAAAAACTACTTTATTTTTATTTATTTTTAAACTCACTTTACTCTACTATTTATTCTCTTACTCTACTACTGTCTTTATGAAATAATATTAAATGGATGTTAATAATTTAAAGTCCATTTATATACTTAAGGTCAACAATGTAGAATTTATATAATGTATGGATATTTCGCCTATAATTATAGCTTATTAGGAATACATACATATATATATATATATATATATATATATATATATATATATATATATATATATATATATAATTTTAACTTATTAAGAATCTTTATTTATTTAAATACGATATTATTATACGAGACTTAGTATGCCAAATTAATGATCATACAGTCTACTCTATGGTAAGATGAGAGTGGACCCACATATACTAATATTTATCTCCGATATAGAATCAAATTGCAGATATGTTGTATCTTTTTGAGACCAAGATGGAATGCCTTATTACTAACATGATGAGTTTCCAGTTCTCGTCAGGCGGCATTTGAATATTATGTTACTATTTCAGGTTGGTAAGCATTCTGTGCAAACAAGATATTTCCCTGGTCAAGCTGACCTATTTCAAAACATTTTTGACTAATATTACTGCCCATTAAAAAGCTCCTGCTGAACGTGAGTCTCTCCCATAGATTCGACTACTAGTTTCCACTAAAATACAATATAATACTCATATTCTTTATTCTAAACAAATAAAAGAGTATGATGAAAAAATATATACAAATACAAGTAAAAAAACAGAAAGTGACCTCATGGCTATGCAGTAATTTCTTTCAGAAAGAATGCGGTATTAAATAAAAGGCGAAAAAAGAATAACGTTTAAAATCATATCAATCAGGCCATAACATAATGAATTATATATGGGCTTAACTTCAGGGGGTTAATGGGAAAAAAGTTAGTCTTCATGCAGGTTAAATTAAAAAAAAAATTAGTATACATTCGAAAGGTGTTTTGTTTTGGTCATATTTGAATGCTGACTTTTATTTTGGCGTTGTTTTTAATTATTGAAAGAGGATTAAAAAATTAATGTAAGTACAAACACTTATAATGTAAGTATGGCCTGCAACTCGCCAATTAAATAATATTTAAATAAAGTAACCTCACATAATAACAGAGATATTCTGGTTAAAATTTTTTTAATATTCTCATTTCTTGACTAGATAAAAATATTGGATTTGCAGGATTGCAGATAGCTCAGGAACGTGCTTTGTTATTTCTTGGGGAAAGCCCATGTTTAGCAGTGGATTTGTGATGGGCTCTAATGATAATGATTATTATTATTATTGATACGGAGGCGTTTCTCTATGAAAATTTTAGTGTATTATTGTCAAAGTTTCAATTATTTTTACAAAACAGTATTGTTGATGTTTATAAATTATGTCTATAAATTATCTCTTCCATTTTCTCTTCATGGCGATGTTTGACATCTTAGATTATTATTTAGGAATTAAATTTACATTGTTACTCTTTTAAATGTTTGTCTGTCGTAACATGTTGAAATAAGAATAAGCTGATGCCATGTTCTGTAAGAAAAAAAGCTTTTAATAAGGCTTCCTTCAGTTAAATCGCCAACTCGAAAATAAAACTAGAAAATGTCCGAACAGATACTTCGTCGAAACCAGGGGCACTGAGTTGAAGTGGTCGTAATGATTTTTGCATTATTAACACCATGTAAGGTCGAATAACTCGGCCAATGTTCCAAAAAAGGATATCCAAAAAAGCGCCCCAACTGATCTTATCTTAAAAATGAAATCTCCCTTAAATTAATCATTCTTCAGAAATACTATTAGATAACAAGTTGTAAAAATTGTACAAATGACTTCAATATAAATAAAATAAAGTCATCATCAATATAGTCTAAGTCAATTATTAAGGATAACTCAAAAATTCCTGGTCATATCTTGACAAATTTATATGGGACCACTTTAAAAGCATCAGTTTTCAAAATAGATTCAGCTATAAAAACTTTCTAAGGTAACACACATTAAAAATACAGTCTAATAGAGAACCACCTACTTTTTTGAAGTCGGTTAATAAATAAGCATAAATTTCACATAAAGTTATTTTACCTTCATGCCAAGAATAGTGCACAAGTAACTTGGAATAAATACTTCAATTATAGTTCCACCACAAAGTAACATTAATATTCCGTTGATTTCTCCTACTTTTAGTTTCTGTAAACAAATCCGTTTATTTATTCTTTATAGCAATCCCAATACGAGATTTCTTCTTTTTAAAAGGCCGGCAATGCACCTGCTATACCCCTGTTCATGTGCGGTGGTCGATTTACCACCACGTAAGCCGCATGCTCGTTTGCCTCTTCATCTATAAAAAACGGTACTTCAATGGCTAAGCACTAGTCGTAAAAGTACACGAGCACACCGCTAGCACCAATCAAATGCTAATTAAGTGTTGATTTACCACAAACTCGGCGGTGAAGTAAAATATCGTGAGGAAACCTGTATACCTCTACACACATTAAAAATGTGTGAAGTCTTTTACCTAAAACACTCTCAGAGGTGAGAGAAGGCCTACTATTATTTTACTTGTTACCTACTATTAAACCTTATTGCTTTCCCCATTACACTAGATTGGTATATGAACTAGTAGAAATATAATAGAATAAGATATTTAAGTAAAATAAAATATAATACTTTCTGTTTATCATAGAGTACACGTATATCAGACTTAGGTGATTCTAGATTCATAGTGTAGTGGCATCATAAGAAAACCGGCTCCACCACCACACCATGAATATCGCAAGAGATAACAGAGTGAAATGCAAACAAGAGATAGGAAGCAACATCTTCGCGTTAACAACGCAAAATAATAAAAAGCTTTTGGTAAATCCAAATGTGCATGCCACATACGTCAATTTTTTCAACAAACAACAGAGTTCGAAACCTATCCAACAGCATAGAGGTGTGCAGCGAGACAACGTTACGTTATAACGCCGAAATTCTTCAACGCTGCATGGAAAAGGTTTTCAGCTACTGGACTGTAAAGGATACGGTATTAACATCAATTGCGAATACATCACTCATCTTCGATTTGCCGACGATATAGTCCTTATGGCAGAATCGCTGCAGGACCTAAGCACTATGCTAAATGACCTCAATGGTGTCTTCCGATGGATAGGATAGGTCTTAAGATGAACATGGACAAAACAAAGATCATGTTTAATGTCCATGTGACACCTATGCCGGTATTTCATGGGAGCACTATGCTCGGATTTTTTTGACGAGTACGTTTACCTGGGACAAATAGTCCGACTAGGTAAGTCCAACTTCCACCGAGAGGTCAATCGACGGATTCAACTCGGCTGGGCAGCGTTCGGGAAATTACGACACATCTTCTCGTCAGGTATACCTCAAACTCTGAAAACTAGATTGTACAGCCAGTGATGACTTACGGATCTGAGACGTGGTCCTTCACTGCTGGCCGTATGAGGACGCTCAAGGTTGCTCAGCGAGCTATGGAGAGGGCTATGCTCGGAGTTTCTCTGCGTGATAGACTCAGAAATTAGGATATCCGCAGTAAAACCAGACTGACCGTCATACCCCAACGGATTGGTAAGCTGAATGGGCCGGTCATATCGCTCGAAGAACCGATAACCGATGGGGAAGAAAGGTTCTCGAGTGGCAGCCCAGTACCGGTAGGCGTAGTGTAGGGCGATCCCCCACTAGATGGAGTGACGACCTGGTAAGACATGCAGGAAATCGATGGATGCAGGTGGCTCAGGACCGTGCTTTGTGGCATTACTTAGGTGAGGCCTATGTTCAGCAGTGAACTTGTGAAGGACTGTAATGATGATGGTGATGAATTATACTTAAACACCATTGTACAGCCATAGTATTGCAAAACAAAGGTTATTATTATTAACAAGTAGTTATTTACCGATTTATTGTTGCGGTATAATACATCATTTTGAATATTTCTATTAATACTAATGTTTCTCCTAATTATTAATACATGATTATTTTCTTTCCCTAGAACCGTGTATAACATTATATAAGTAATAATATAATTTGATATTTGACATCCATAAAATTATATAATTTGTCTTATATTCGGCGCGTTCAAAATATGTCTCGAACCTGCTACGAAACTTGGCTGATCGCTCGTTGTATCCCTGACTTCTTTCTGCTCTGACACTCGAAGATGTTGTTAACTCACCGATGTGGTTGGGCCTGTACTTCCTCGTACGCTTCTATTTCTTTTATTTTTATTTTTGATAAAATTGGCAATCTTCTTTTGAAGGAATTTCGTTAAGATGTTTTTTGGACCTCGAAATCCTCTGTCTTAAAACTTGTCAATCCTGATTTGATATCAATGTTACTAGAGATTCTTCTATAATTTATTCTTCAGGTCTTTCTTCATAAACATAACAAACATAAACACTCACGTATGTCACCCAGACGGTATGCAGAGAATACAGACTTATTTTGTAATGCCTCTAAGCAGGGTCATTCATTTCTTTCGCATTTGGCACGATCCTGACACACTTCTCTCGCTTCCTCCACATTCATATACCTACGTATACACGCTCGTCGGTTAAAGGTTCTTCTAACTTGGCCCATTTTTATATATCGTCAATTTTGTCGATAAACTTTCACCTCGGACGTCCCTTTCCGTCTCTTCCATTCACTTCTGCAACATAAATTTCCTTCGTCACTCTTTCATCATTTATTCTTTCTACATGACCAAACCACCGAAGTTTTTCTTTCTTAATCCTGGTCACAGCATCATCTTGCAAACCACACTCTTCTTTTATTACACAATTTCTCACTCTGTCACTCAGATTCAGCCCTAACATACTCCTTAGCGATCGCATTTCTACTGCATTTATTCTACTCACGTGCTTCTTCTGCCACACCCAACTTTCACAACCATACGTTAAAGTGGGGACCAACACAGCATTGTGAATTTCCATACGTACCTTTCCTGACACATTCTGACTTTTCAAAATGGAGTGTAGAGCCCCCTATTATTGTATTTCCTGCATTCACTCGTCGTTCTATATCTTTTTCATATATTCCATCCCTGCTGAATACACTCCCCTTCAATTCTTATTTCGCATATCGGTTTACTTTCTTCTCTTTTAAAAATCATAATTTTCTTCTTACTTGCGTTGACATTCATACCTCTTTCTTTTAATGGTCTGTTCATTAATGAAAACATCATTTGCAACTTGGCCGCCGTCAACGCAAAAATAACTTGATTATCGGCGTATAAAAGGCATTCGACGGTTAACTCATCCATTCTTAATCCACATTCTTCAACTTTCAAATTTTCTAAAAAACTGTCCATAAAAAGGTTGAACAGCCACGGGGTAGCCACATAGCCCTGACTGACACATTTGTGGATGCCAAACCTGTCCGAGTAGACCCCGTTGATCCTAACACAACAAAGCATTAGAGTCCCTATAAAGTGACTTTAATGCCTGTATCAACCCATCGCTCAACCCAAATTAATTTAGTGTTTGCCATAACACATCCCTGTCCACTCTATCGTAAGCCTTTTCCAAGTCCATGAACGTACATAAAGCTCTTTGGCTTTTGGCAAAAACTTCTCCATGATCGCGGAGAAGTTTTTAGATTAAAAAGACCTGATCTGTAAATCCCATTCCTTTCTAAATCCCGCTAGCACATACCAAATGTTTTGACCCATACAGTTTTCTTACAATACTAAGAAGCCTGGTACCACAGTAGTTTTTACAGTCTTGCTGCAACCCTTTTCTCTTATATATTGGGACTATCACAGATTTGCACCAGTCTTCCGGTACCCACTTCCGTTTCCAGCATAAATTAAACAAGGTGTACAGCAGACTTGCTACCACTTCCTTTCCAGCCCTTAGCATTTCGAACGAAATTATATCATATCCACCTTACCTGCTTTCATGCTTTTCATTGCTTTCACTAATTCTTCTTTACGTATCTCCCTAACTCATTCCTCTATTCTTTTGGAATTTCTATTTCTAGTATTTAGTTCATACGCCGTCTCCTTACTCATAAACACTCTTTCAAAATATTCCTTTCATCTCTTTAAACTCAAAACTTCTTCATCCAGAATACAGCCAATCTCGACTCTTATATCATTCATTCTAGGCAGTTTTGAATATCCTTGCTTCTATCATCACTTGTTTCCCAAGTATACATGTAAATCATTTTATGACAAAAAAAATGTTGGTCACAAAAAGATTCTCGTTCTCAAAGATTCACATTTACACTTTCATCACCAAACGTTCCCAATATCCTTTCATAACCAAGCCTCTTTACCCCAACCCTTTTATTAAAATACATATCTCCTAGCATAACAATATTTTTATTTCCCTTACACTTCATCTACACCATCCTTATGATCTTTCAAAACTGCTCTCGGATATAAGTGGACTTAGACATGTCTAGGATGTAGACCCCTAGTACAAACAACTTTTAAAGCCCACTTTCATTCGTATTCGTAGCAGTCCCGGGCTTACACATTCATACTCTTTCACACATTGACCCATTCTTTCTGATAGCATGATACCTACTCCCTTCCATGCCCGCTCGGTCTCATCTACACCGGACCAGTTGCGGTATACGTACCCTGTGTGGTACATTCTTTCCTTTCCGTCTCGTCTCATTTACACATAACACATCTATTCTTCTATCATACATCACATCGCATACTTCATCCATCTTATCATTCAATGCACCACATACACTTTTCACCCCTCCGGGAGCCAGAACGTGACGGGTGGCGAACCTCGTCGCCGGTTATCCTCTCGGAGATTGTTTGCACCCCTGCCCAATTAAAAGGGTGCCGAGACTCGGGTTCATTTCTTTTCTTCGATGCCTCATTTAGCAAAACTATGGGGTGGTATATTTAACGCCGTTTCCACACGGCGATGAGCCGAGTCCGTACTAACGGCTTGTCGCTCATTTGGCACCACCCGGGGAACTCGTGTAGGGTGGGCCAAGGATTAGGTGGTCAATATGCAGAAGAAACAGCCTTGTGGAACACCAGCTTTAATAGACTTGTAATCAGAGCTTGCACCGTCTACAACAACCTTGATGCTCCAATCTGCAAGAAAGCTGGTGATCCAATTGCACAATTTCTCGGGAAGCCTAGGAAGGGATTTTCGAAAGAAGCGCTTTGTACCAAACCCGATCGAAGGTCTTTGCAATGTCCAAACTAACGGCCAAGGGGGAAGCCCTTGGACTCTACTGCCTCCACCCATCTATGAGTCAGGTAGATCAGAAGATCACCAGCTGATCGACCACGACGAAAACCGTGTTAGCGATCACTAATCAGCTGGTGATCCTCAAGGCACCTCATGAGCTGGCAGTTCACAATGGACTCCATTGTTTTGGAGAACAAGGAGGTAATAGGGATAGGCCTGTAGTTGGACGGGTCTGAGCGGTCACCTTTTTAGGGATCGGATGGACGAAAGCCATCTTCCATGATTTTGGGAATACGCCTAGGGAGTAGGAGTAATCTCACCTCCAGCGTGGAGTACACACACCGCGGGATGATCGGCAACATAGTCACCTCGTCATCGAGAGTCGAGTTTGACCCTAAAAATAACAAAAAACAATACCAAAAAAATGAATAAAATAATTTTGAAAAAGGAGTAACATGCTTAAAATGCATGCTTAAAATGAAATTTATTTCAATTTGGAATTCCAAGCTAAACCTACAGGTAGAACAGCAATTCTATAGGTATAGACCGTATTCCGTATCCGATTGTGAACAGCAACAAGGGTGTGAGACATTTGATACATGAGAAACGTCCGTAGTTAAGTTCGATTGTAATATAAGACTGGTCATTATATACGAAACCGATTAGGAACGTCATAATTACACAACTTAGACGTTTTCCATAATAAAACATTTAATTATCATTTTATTATGGAATAGACATTTTGAAATATATTGATCGTGTGCTGTGATCATGAAATATGCAACTCAGTACCTTATCATTTTATTACGGAATAGACATTTTGAAATATATTGTTCGTGTGCTGTGAACATGAAATATGCAACTCAGTACGTAGTTAGTTTTCAGCTCTTCTTTCTGCTTCCGTATGGTTGGTTAGCTACTAAACAAACGAAAATACTATACAGTGACACTTTCAGTGACCCATTGCAGTTACCATATCGTAACACTTTAAACAGCTAGTTGTCTCTACACGTACCTTGTAGTCTTTTTGGGTATACTAAATAAAATATAAAATTTATTATATTTTATATCAAAATAAATCAATATATGAAAAAGTCGCACATTAATTTTAGTACCTGGTTGACCGAGCTTTGCTCGGTATTTTTCGCTCGATTTTTTTTAATTCGTGTGTTTTGGAAATTATATTTAGATACAAATTACATACTGATGAAATATAAATAATATTTTTTGATCTTAGCGACATAACAGAAAAAACGGAACTGGTTATTTGAATAAAAAATCATGAGTGCAATTATTTTAATTTAAATTTTCGTGTTTTTAAAAAATACTAAAAAAAAGGGCTCTAAAAAATACATTTTCTCAAAAAAGAAAGGAAATTAAAAAAAAAATATTAAAAAGTCGGTCGGTCGGTCTGGGCTCGAACCGGGGTTTTACGACTCTGTGACCGCCCAATATACCAATTAAGCTATTTATAATCATTAACAATCTGTCAAAATTTGCCTTCTTATTCTAACGATATTGTAGCAGTTTTTCATTGCCCAAAAACACGGACAAAAAGACATTTTCTAAAAATAAATCCTAGGTAGATTGATTTATGATCCTCGAAACTCCCTGGACACAAAACCGTTTCCGAGATCCCGATTATATATATATATATATATATATATATATATATATATATATATATATATATATATATATATATATATATATATATATATATATATATATATATATATATATATATACAAGAATTGCTTGTTTAATAGTATAGGATATCCTTTCATTCACAGAAATTGTATCTTAATAAAGAGTAATAGTTACCTCAGCGGTGCAGAAGGCGGTGAGACATACCACAGGAGCGGAAGCTTATTGTTCAAACATAAGTAATTTTTTGTAAACTGTGGTGTAATTTTTCAGAAGTCTAAAACAATAACACAAAACACGGATTGTAAGTCACAATCCAACTATAATGTGACATACTTTGTCAAGTACTACCAAAATAATATAACCATAAATAATATACCCAAAAAAATAAGTTCACTAAATGGCACTGGTGTACCGTCGCGTCGCTTTATGGTGACCTGTAGGGATATGTCTAGCTGAGGACACAAAATGGGCTCTCATGATAGAGATGATGCTGTTGATAATATTGTAAAGAATTATAATCAATAAAACTTTGCCTCATTAGATTATATTATCACGCATATCCCTCTCTATCTGTAACTCTCTCTCTCTCTCTCTCTGTGTGTGTGTGTGTGTCTCTGTCTCTATCTGTCTCTGTCTCTATCTCTCTCTATCTCTATCTCTCTATCTCTCTCTATCTCTCTATCTCCCTCTATCTCTCTCTATCTGTCTATCTCTCTCCCTCTGTCTCTCTCTCTCCCTCTCTCTTTTACAAGAATTGCTCAACCCAAATTACATATATATAGTTCATATTAAAGCAGAACATTCATTAGGTCATACTACTTACCTGTACATTAAATGATGCTCACGTACTATTTCTGTCATTCTAGATTTTATTACTGATATGAACCTCTCAGCCTCTTCTTGATTATTTGGTAATTGGAGCCCCTCCATCAAATTATTAGATATACCAAATTATTAGATCTGCTTTAGCTGTTATTTCACCAATCCACAATATTTGCGTTTGAAGCATAACTTAACATAACAAATACGTTTTAAAATATGAATTTGATATACCGACAACTAAGTTTTCCTATTTTACCGTCTCAATTCACTTTCCTAAAAAAAATAATAATAATAAAGATATTTTAGCTTAGTGACTTACATATATAACAATAGGCATAAGCTAATGCACAAAAGTTGGAAAAAGTAAATGTTATTTCATAGAGTGGTGATGCACTAAAATCCGCTTCAAAGAACCAAAATGGAAATAAAAGCGGTCTCTTTGAACCATCTCCTGTTTCGTGAGTTGCAGCGTGCCACAATAAGCAAAGACTTGTAAATATCACAACACCTCCACCAATGCAACTTGTAAAAATTACGGAAAAAATGCATATTTTCCATATTTTTAGTTGATTTTCAAAAAACCTGTCCCTGTGAAATCAAAAGAATGAAAATGTATTCAATATAAACAAAATTAAAATTACGTGAACGAAGTTAAATTAACCTGTATTTTGCCCCTTCTGTGCACACGTATGTAAAATCAGCTCTCAAAGTTCGTAAGAAATCGTGGTATTGTGGTAAGTTTATTATTGTGCATAAAAGCATCAACATTTCATAAAATTGTATAATGAAATAACAACCTCCTTCAGTTATTGTTTGTAAATCATTTATATCGATGCCATGGTACACAGTTAAGGTAAAAAGGCCTAGGACGATAGAAGCACATATAGCCATAATTGTTAATAAAAAATATCTGAAATAGGTAAAAAGTTATATAAAAAAGTATAATTTGAAATTGATATGGCATTGGCTTACACTTCGATATTATTTTTTGTTGTAATTAGCAGAGGTACATCGTCTCATAGCATCATAATGTCACAAAATACTTGTGACAATCGTCGGCTATAATATTTTTTCACCGACAACCAACCATATGACCAAATCATGTGGTGATAAAGTTTAGTATGCTTTTTAAGAAGATAGCTTTTTAAGTTTTTACCTTATTTATATAATTGATAAAGAAACTTACGTCCATTTCGGAATAAGTTCATTGTCTTACACTTGAAAATATTTTAATATATAATAACAAGTATAATGATATTTATACGGATCCACAAATCCGTTCGAACTGTCGAAGTTCTCTTTGTTAAGAAATGCTTTAAATTTTTTCAGCATATTATTTTAAAAACTATATATAAACATAATATTATGCGTATGTTGCAAGTGCCCATCGGATTCACAATGATTATCGAATCTTGAGGCATATGTTGCAAATTATTACACAATTACGTATGGACTTAGTTTCTATTGCTATGTTAGTTAATTTAAAGAACCGCAGTAGTAAATAATGCAGACAGTAAAACCCGAAAATCGTGGATTTGAATATAACATTCGAATATTTTCGTGAATCACTCTTAGCACATGCATTGTAAACTAAACTGGAGCGGTTTGAGGAAGTATAGTAACAGTAGTGTTACAGCAGCGCTATTTTATTTTATTTTTAGATAAAATGATAGGTTCGATATCATTTTGTCGTTTTATATAAAAATAAAGTGACAAACTAACTTATAACCCACCAGATGCTGAGTTTTTACTTCAGTCCATGAGCACATGCAGGCGCCGACAGTAGACAGGGATGGCTGCAGACAGATATGTGCCACAGCCTCCCTGATATAGATACGTTTACCAATGAGGACTAAGATGGACATACCTTTCAGACTAAAACACAGTATTGCACACTCTGATAATTAGCGGTAGAAATACGTAGGTAAAGGGTATGGGAAACCTATACGGACTTCTATACGGTCTATAGATAGAAAAGGACCACCCAGTAAACCTGACTGCCTTTACTATCATCTTCTTTTAAGGCGATACCTCTAGCGAACGACCTTGAGCGTTCGGTCAAATCAAATCAAATCTGCAAGACGCCACCTACTGCTACGAACGTAGTATTATTTTTTCAATGTCAATGAATTATTTTATGGAAATAGACACGGCGTACAATGATAAATGTATTTTAATTTTCTTTATTCGGTATATTAATTGCATTATATTAGAATTATGTATTCTAATATATTATCTAATTAATAAAAATGACTATTTTGATTACTTTTAACTTTATACTATACTGCTAATATTGAATTAGCTTTTTATATTGTAAATTATAATATTTGTCGAAATGTTAATTATGGATTTGAATTTTACATGCTAATGGTACTTAATTTTTGTTATTTTCATTTACTAACATATCGAAAATATACTTGAATAGTAGGTATTATTATTTTATTTAGATACAGAATTTTAGGATATGTTTTACCTTGAGGTCAAATATAATTTTGAGGAGCAACAGTTATTACTTATCTTTTACCTGCTATTCCTTATTTAGGAACAATATTAGTAAATTGAATTTGACGGAGATTTACTGTTTAAAATGCTACATTTATTACTTTAATATTTACCTACTGGGTAGGTAACTATTAAAATAATAAATATAGCATCAGTAACTAAATAGATATTTTTTACCCAATTACAATAACTAATGAGATATTGTGATTGTTTGTGATTAGTAATACTGGGTGGGTATTAATAAATAGAACAAAAGAAAATGTAAAGTCAATTTTACTATCTTGAATGTAAGAAATTGATTACAAATTTTTTAATTTCCTTAAATTATAAACAAACAGCTGCAGCTATTAAATGAACACATATGTGCATACATACGCCCATATATATAAGTGGTTATGTATATATATATATATAGTACCCGGATGACCGAGCTTTGCTCTTTTTTTTTGAAATTACATTTATAAATTACATACTGATGAACCTTAAATAATATTTAAGTTTCAAGTATGTAATTTTTTTGATCTTATTGACAGAATAGAAAAAACTGAACTGATTATTTGAATAAAAAATCATGAGTGCAAATTATAAACAAACAGCTGCAGCTATTAAATGAACACATATGTGCATACATACGCCCATATATATAAGTGGTTATGTATATATATATATATATATATATATATATATATATATATATATATATATATATATATATATATATATAGTACCCGGATGACTGAGCTTTGCTCGTTTTTTTTTTTGAAATTACATTTATAAATTACATACTGATGAAACTTAAATAATATTTAAGTTTCATCAGTATGTAATTTTTTGATCTTATTGACAGAATAGAAAAAACTGAACTGATTATTTGAATAAAAAATCATGAGTGTAATTAGTTTTATTAAAATTTTCGTATTTTTAAAAATTACTAAAAAAAAGGGTTTAAAATAATAGATTTTCTCACAAAAGACGGGAACTTGAAAAAAAAAGGAAAACAGCCGGACCAGAGCCAAGACGCGGACCGCGGAACTTCGATATCACGCCCGACCGACATACCACCTGAGCTATAACGATCGTTAGTGATTTGTCGAAATTTACCTTCTTATATAGTAGCAGTTTTTTTATTGCCTGAAAACACGGACAAAACGACATTTTCTAAAAATAAATCCAAGCGTTCGTCGCCAAAATCGTTGGAGCCGTTTCCGAGATTCCGATTATATCCTGGGGGGGTATCCATATAATTTTCTCATCTGGTTCGGTTCTATAAATATTTAAATATATAAAAATTATAAATTGAAATGAAAAGATAAATATACATAAATATCAATAAAATAAAATAAATACAAAATAATATTATATTATTATGGTTATATGATCACATATATTATCACAAAACTATAATATTGTAAATATAAATACAATCTATATAAATAATTTTATTATTTCGGCTATTATCCACCACGGCGAGGAATTCTAAGCCATCGGTGAAGTTAGGCATCCAAAGATAGGAACCTTCTTACTATTCGAG
The DNA here is from genome assembly GCA_036936625.1 of Parnassius smintheus behrii. Classification (NCBI taxonomy): domain Eukaryota; kingdom Metazoa; phylum Arthropoda; class Insecta; order Lepidoptera; family Papilionidae; genus Parnassius; species Parnassius smintheus. Next base: position 32,326,636 of record JAUPFT010000006.1, read on the forward strand.
CCGTATTTAATAAGGCCGATTTTTGAATTAATGGTTTCAGCCATTTGCCCAAACCTAACTTTGACAGATAATCGTCCATATTTTTACCAATAAGTCCATTGACTGATACAACTATTGGTACAATAATAGTAGAATCAACGTCCCACATAGCGACAATCTCATGAGCCAAGTCGATATATTTTATTTTTTTATCATTCTCTGCTTTTACGAGATTCTCGTCATGAGGAACACTGATATCCATTATTATTGCCTTGCGTGTAGTTCGGTCTATCATCACAATGTCAGGTTTATTTGCCACTATAAACCTATCTGTGATAATTAACCGATCCCAGTACAGCGTGACACTTCTATTTTCAAGGACTGGCTTTGGTTCATACTTATAATATGGAACATCCTGTTGAGTAAAGCCAAATTTAATGGCAAGCTGTTGGTGTATTATTCTAGCTACTTGGTTATGTCTGTGCAAATACTCACCATTTGATAGTTGTGAACAACCGGAAATAACATGTCTGAGGGACTCTCCAGGCTGGTGACATGCGCGACATACGTCAACTGTGCCGTCCCTCAAAATGTATTTCCGGTAGTTGCTCGTTTTAACTACTTCATCTTGTATTGCACAGATAAAACCTTCAGTTTCTGCAAAAAGGTCACCAAATTGTAACCAATGTACTGATGCAACCATGTCTACATAAGGATTAGTCAATGCTTTAAAAAATCGACCATGCAGTTGTTTGTCATTCCAAACCTTTTTGCGTTCATCTATAGACATAGTATGAGGCCTCTGCCAGTCCTTTGCCGACATATTAAGCGGGGTTAATGATTTGTCATTAATCACTACGTCATTATGAATGTGTGATGTGTCTTTTTTTTAATAAAATAGTCTCTGAGGTTGTATACTTCACGGTTGTGTAGGTTTTTAATGTTTAATAAGCCCCGTCCACCATCTTTTCTTGGAAGATACAACCTCATGACAGATGATCGAGGGTGGTGCATTCTGTGCGTAGTCATTAATGTACGGACTCGTCTATCTAAGTCATCCAATTCCGTTTGAGACCATCTTGTAACACCAAAAGTATATAGAAGGATAGGTATTACCCAGGCGTTATATGTTCTAATTTTGTTTCCGCCGGATAAATGACTTTTGATAACTTTTTTTAACCTTGACATAAATTTTACTTTTGAATTTTCTTTAATATTTTTGTCATTAATTCCTAGCGCTTCTGCCATGCCCAAGTATTTATAGGTTTCTGTTTCAGAAAGAGAACTGAAATGTAAGTCATTTGTAATTGCAAAATTATTACAATCTTTAATTTTGCCCCTATTTACGTTGATGACAGCACATTTATCTATTCCAAATTCCATTCTAATATCATTGTTGAAACTATGTGTTAATTTCAACAATAATAGTAGATTACTTTCTTTTGATATGAATAATTTGAGATCATCCATATATAGCAGATGTGAGATTGGTGAGTTTTCTTTTCGAAACCGAAACCCTAATCCGGATTCCTCAATAGCAGTGCTTAAAGGATTCAGGGCTAAAAAAAACAAAGTTGGGCTCAAACTATCGCCCTGGAATATACCCCGTTTAATATTTATAGAGTCTATCGAACTACTTTGCCACTCACCTGGTAGATTTGGAATAGTGTTCCACTGACCCATTAATTTACTTAAAAACTTACAAATTTTGTCATCTATTTTATATATTTCTAAAACTCTCTTTAGCCATGAATGTGGAACAGAGTCATATGCCTTTTTGTAATCCACCCAAGCAGCGGACATATTTTTGCGATTACGAAAGACTTGTCGGCAAATAGCTGTGTCAATGAGAAGAAGTTCTTTACAACCACGTGACCCTTTCCGACATCCGTTCTGTGCAGTTGAAAGAATGTTACTCGTATTATTTCCCAAATGTTTTTATTATTATTATTATTATTATAAGTTGTGGTTCGGTGAAGCTGCAATCCAATGGACCATAATCTGAAATTTTTATGAAAAGAAGTGGCTGACGTCATTGTTCTTCTTAATTATTTTTTCATTACTGCCTTTTTCAACCTCACAAGATATTTGTAACTGCAATAAAGAAAACTACGTAAGTAAATCAGTAATATAGTGTTATGTATGATTCAGAATAAATAAAGTTTCCTAAAAATAAACGTAGATAAAGAAATTGCATAAAAAAAACTCAAATAAAAATGCAATAAACTTGTTAATTTTATAGGTACTTAGTAACATATTAAAATAATAAGTTTTTTTAGGATATTTATGTAAAACATAAAGGTTATATTATGTTCTAACTACGTTCACGCTTGCGCATATTAAACCGCGGAATTTCACTAGTTTTATTATCAAAATAATAATTGACAACCCTACCCTAAGTTTGCCTTGATTTTACCATCTCAAACTCGTTTTAGGAGATCAAAACATAGATAAATCCAAACTTCATTTAAAACCAAACATATAAATTGTAAAGTAGCTGCAGGTATCCATAATCAAGTAAAAGATATTCCTTTACTCCGACTTGTCCATGTTTCCCAAAACAATTTTTAATTCAGCTTCATATTATAATGCGGATTTTTTATACTTAAAATTTTAATAATAAAGCATTTCGTACTCGTACTCTCAGCCGAGGCGCAAATATTTTTCGGCCGCAAATTTATAAGACCGATTTGTTATTCAAACATAAACATGGTTTTTTAATTAAATCTACCAATCAAAAAACGACACGCATTTTAATTGAACACTTCCTATTCAATTCACAAAGTACTTATTATATATTTGTTCATATAAAAAAGTATATTTAAGTACAATCATAAAACTAAATGGAAACACAAAGTAGGCAAATGCATTGAGTTATACAACATATAAATCAATGGGCAAACGTAAAAATGCTGGAGGCAGGCAGCCCTATCGCGTGTTTACGTACCGCACGGCTGTAGGATTTATTTCAGATACGGCCGAGTTACAATACTGTATAAATAATATTACCGTGACGTAAGCGCAGCGGTTAGTAGGTACTCAAATAATATTATGTTTGCGGCGAAATACGGAACGTCAACGATGGCGACGGCGACGAGGGACACGGCCATCTCCTACAAACGCATACAGCGTAATGCCGCCCGCACTCTGCGCACGCCCCTTTATCATAGAAGTCACACAATTTTCGGAATTATTTCAATTAAAAGAGAAAAACGAACTTAAAAATTTTATCTATCCATTAGTGTTATCCTCAAATGATTAGAGCGTTGCGTTTAGCAACAGATGCATGTAATCAAGAATTTTAGTAATTTTTTAAAAGTTGATTTTAAATGTATTTGTAGCACATAAAAATAAATTAGAACGTGGAATGTGATGATAAGATATCGAACATTAATAATGTACTTTTAGATGTAGTTTATTTTTCATAACTAATGAGTTAATAGAGTCTGTAAAACGCACTTTCGCAACATTTTGGTCAGGGATACACCTTAATTTTGAAAGTTATTTCCTTTTTTTTAAATCTATACAATTTAATTTAATAAAAAGTTTTAATAAGATGTGCACTATGTAATAACATATTGAATAAAATTTATAGTGATATCCTATATATTTAAACGAGCAATTCTAGTATATATATATATGTATATAATCGGAATCTCGGAAACGGCTCCAACGATTTTCATAAAATTTTGTGTGCAGGGAGTTTCGGGGTCAATAAATCAATCTAGGTAGGATTTATTTTTAGAAAATGTCTTTTTGTTCGTGTTTTTAGGCAATGAAAAACTGCTACTATATCGTTAGAATAAGAAGGTAAATTTGACAGTTTATTAAAGATTACAAATAGCTTAATTGGTATATTGGGCGGTCACAATCTCGAAATACCGTGGTTCGAGCCCAGAGCGACCGACCGACTTTTTTTAATTTTTTTTTCAAGTTTCTTTCTTTTTTGAGAAAATTTATTATTTCGAGCCCTTTTTTTAGTATTTTTTAAAAACACGAAAATTTAAATTAAACTAATTGCACTCATGATTTTTTATTCAAATAACCAGTTCAGTTTATTCCATTATGTCGCTACGATCAAAAAATATTCGTATTTTATCAGTATGTAATTTGTATCTAAATATAATTTCCAAAACATATAATTTTCAAGACACACGAATTAAAAAAAACCGAGCGAAAAATACCGAGCAAAGCTCGGTCAACCGGGGACTTATGTATAATGAGATCAGATACGTTTTCTAAAGTATAGACCGTAGAATGAGTATGAACGTACATCAACGCAAAACATAATATATTGTTTTAAAACAATTGAATCAGTATATAGGAACCTAATACGTGGTTACATGACATTAAAATTAGGACTTTTTAAAAGTGGACCAATTATAACAGCCTCTAAATGGAATATTCGTATATTTATGAAACACGATAATTAAATAAATATTGTAAACGTTAATAAAACATTCATTGTCAAAATAACAATTCTTCCAGCAATCAGCAAAATCTGTAAATCAAAATCAAGTATGGATTTCACTGAATAGACTCATTATACATCGACACAAAACTTGTATATATTATACTAAAAATATCTTCACGCCTGTAATCTCCGAGGGACTCATACACAAGAGATCTAAGTGGATCACGTTTAGTAAAAAACATTGTCTTAAAATAAATTATTGTGGTATTCCGCGTATTATAATAATAAAATTTTTCAACAATCAACATAATTAAAAACCAGAGAAAAAATTGATCAAAAGAGACATTTTAACATAAAAGTTTTACATAAATTGATTTCAATACGTATTAAAGCAGTTATACTATTTATCATACTTTATTAAAATGTCTTGTCTTTCATTACGTTCTATAAAGAATATATAATAATTAGATCCACTTTATAGCACATGCTCGCTGACTGTTTGCCTCGGGCTATATTGCGAAATATGTTTAAACGATTATATAGACTAGTTAATTTATACGCATATGATATATCCTGATAATCCGTTTTTATTACAACGTTTTCCTTTTTAATTAAATTGCTGCGGCAGCTAGAATTTCATATTTCTTACGTATTGTAATAATAGCATTACTATAGACATGCTCGTCCCGAGCATTATCGGCCCCATAATAACGCGCTAGGCGAACCACATGGACGATCTTAGGAGTCCGCTTTGCGCCTTTCTGTAACGGCTCCGCAATGTCAAGGGATGTCCTATCCCGTGGTGCACCAACATTGTACAATGTCGATGCTCCTCTACTCTGTGTCTGAGGTCCCCTCACAGCCGCACAACTTGTACATGTACGACACCAATCTTCGACATCGTCACGATAATGGACCCAGTAAAACTGTTCTCGGACCTTCAGTAGAGTTCGTTTAACTCCCAAATGGACTCTTGAACGACCATTATGGCACAGCTGTAGAACATTCGGCACTTTAGCTTTAGGGGCAACCATTTGCAAACGACAGCTGCCTCCTCGACCATTGTCCCATTTACGGCACAGGACTCCATCCTGAAGCAGCAAGCTGTCCCATTGGGCCCAATAGCTTTTCGTGGTTGAACTCATCGCTGAGACGTCCCTCCACTTAGGCTTGGTAGCACGGGCCTTCATCCATCCAAGAATCGGCTTGATGTCCGGATCCTCCTGCTGTGCATGTCGTAGGCTGTCCTTCCACCCGTTGCTGAGGTGGTCTGTCCTGAGCATCCTCACGGATACCACTTCCTTACCTTGCCTACTACAATGGTTGCAATCTTCAGGACAAGGTCTTCTTGACAATGCATCTGCGTTGCCGTGAGATTTTCCGCTGCAGTGTCTAATAGTAAAGTCGTATTCCTGCTGCTGCTGGGCGGTGCTGTTAGCCGCACTTCCTTTCTGAGACCGTTCACCTTCCCTTCCTAGGGTGTGCTTAGGGCAGCTGGACCGAAGATGGCCCCTTTCCCCACAGCCATAGCACCTAGGGCTGTATCTTTTATTGTGGTCGTGAACCGTAACTGCTGTAACCTCCCTAGCGTGAGGTGAACGATGATCCTGTCGCCGCCAGGCAGTGCCGTTAGCTGCACTACCCTCTCGAGATCGATCAACTCTCCTTTCCACGGTTCGCTTAGGGCAGCTGGATCGAAGATGGCCCTTTTCCCCACAGCCATAGCACCTAGGGCTGTATCCTTTGTTGCGGTCGCGAACTGTAGCTGCTGCAACCTCCCTGACGCGATGGGAACGATGATCCTGCCGCACGGCTTCTACCTCCAGTGCATGGGCCAAGGCGTCCTTAAGCATCTCGTGGTGCCCGAGCCTCACAGCAGCTCTGACTTCCAGCTCACGGATGCCGTCGATGAATGTCTGCACCAGGTTCCCTTCAATGAGCGCAGGTACAGACCGGTATGCTTTTCGCACCAGCTTCTCCACCTCTAGAGCCCACTGCTGCAGGTTTTCGTTGATGCGCTGCACGCAATCTTTAAGCTGCGCACGAAAGACATGTTCCAGGTGAGCATCGCCATATCTCGCCTCCAATGCCTCAAGGAGTTGCTCATAAGTCACTTCCTCCCCGAGAGCTTCCAGAACTGTTAAGGCCTGGTCGCGCAGGCCTAGTGTGAGAGCAGTCATGGCCTGACTTTTATTCCAGCCGTTCGCTTTCATAACAGCCTCGAACTGGATTTTGTAGGCTGAACAGGAAGAAGTCCCGTCGAACGGTGGCACCTTGAACCCACGTAGCGAAGGTGCTGAAGCTACTACGGGAGCTGTAGTTCCATCCCCAAGTTTGAGTTCATCCAGCGTTTTCTTAACTTGGTTGATTTGGGTCTCAGCTTCCGACAGGCGGTTATCATGTTGAGCAACTTTATCCTTCACCTCCCTTATCTCTTTCCCGAAGGTAGCGTGAAGGTCCTTCATGAGAAGCATCTGCTCTTCCAACCGACGGGCCTGTTCCTCTTGTCGGCGGGCCTGTTCATCCTGTCCACCCCGCAGCTGCTCTTCCAACCGACGGACCTATTCCTCCTGTCGGCGAGCCTGTTCCTCTTGCTGCTCTTTCAACAGACGGGCCTGTTCCTCTCGTCCGCGCTGCAGCTGCTCCTGTAGCATGGCCATCAGAGCACCTAAGTCAGGTGCCACAAACGTAGAAGCTGCTGACGGACCGGCTTCCGTGGCCGGCGGCTGGCCCTCAGACATCTGCGGCGTTGCACCACCAAATCTCCTCTGGTCCGTCTCCTGCTGGCGTTGACTTCGGGTACGGACACCCTCCGTTTCCTCCATGGGTGAAATCGGCATTATTTTATCCCACTTCTGACACCAATCGTTACAAGCTTGGGGCTCGCGAAAGTTTTTACCAGATTGGTCCTCCTCGTCCTATAGTAAAAGGCCGCTCTATATGCCGTTATGGTATTTGTGTATATAATTTCGAGATCATTCCTGAAAAATAATATGTAAAAAATTTAAAAGTCATCTGGTCTCTTTCATCTAGTGGTGGTGGTGGGGGGGGGCTACATTTTGCTTAATTCTCCATTGGTTATCGGTTCTTCGAGCTGTTTAGCCAACCCATTGCCACTTCAACTTACCGGTTTATTGTGTTACTCTGGTTCTACTGCGGATATCCTTAAACAGAATTAATTTCAATTCATAATACTCAAAGTTATTTCACTTTTTCGCATTTGAATGTCTGTCATCAAATCATCCCGATTTTACACAACGACAACATGGAGGGTATCCGTACCCAAAATCAACGCCAGCAAGAGACAGACCAGAGACGATTTGGTGGTGCTCGTTGCACCACCAATTCGTCTCTGGTCGTCGGACGGCCAGCTGCCGATTATGGAGTCAAGCCCGACAGCAGCTCCTACATCTACAGATCCTGACTTAGGTGCTCTGATGATGCTGCAGGAGCAGGCTCGCTGACGGGATGAAAAGGCCCGTCGGTTTCAAGTTTTCATGCACACAATTATTGTCTACCCTTTCCACGAGTACACAACGATGGGCTTGCCTAGGAAATCGAGGAAGACTAACCGGCACAATCGTTACCGATCTCGGCGAAAGAACAATCTTTATAAGGCTGTACGAAAAGTTCCTCTTGTCCACATTTCAAAACAACTTGCTTAAAGTCGATCTTACAACAATTCTTCTTCATAAAGTCTCGGCCCCGGACGCAGTCGTCTATTATATCAGCCACGATGACATTATGTAGGTAGATCATGTTGCCTAGCGTCAACTCCATCTTCTGCTCTCCACGGACAGGTATGCGCTAACCGGTAGCTGCCGCCAAATTAATGCATTCTCGGTTGTATGTGGAATTCCCAAAGAACTGACTTATAAGTTTGGAACTGACAACCGTGCGTGAGGCACCAGTAACTATGGTCAGTTTACATGGCGTACCGTTGATCTTGCCCTTGATAATAATAAGACCGGCAGCGCAACTGCAATTCCCCTGGTGTTGCGATATTTCATGGGCGACGGTAGTCACTTACTATCAGGTGTACTGCATGCTCATTTGCCCTCTCTACTATAAATAAAAAAGCAGTTTCAATAAAATTATATCTTTAGCCATGGGACTAAAAAGTGTAAATAAAATTAATTTACACTCGTCATTTTACTCAATGTATTAATTATTTAATGTGTTTTTTAAAGAAAACATTAATTACTTTTTAGGGTGCCGTAGTCAACTAGGAACCCTTATAGTTTCGCCATGTCTGTCTGTCCGTCTGTCCGTCCTCGCTTAATCTCTGTGACCGTTAGCACTAGAAAGCTGAAATTTGGTATCAATATGTGTATCAATCACGCCGACAAAGTGGTAAAATAAAAATTGGAAAAAAATGTTTTATTAGGGTAGCCCCCCTATATGTAAAGTGGGAAGTGATTTTTTTTTAATTTCAACCCTAACGTGTGACATATTGTTGGAAAGGTATTTAAAAATGAATAGGGGTTTACTAAAATCATTTTTTGATAATGTCAATAATTTCGGAAATAATCGCTCCAAAAATAGGTTTGCTGGAAGAGAACTCTTATTAGGGTTAAGCTCGCCTTTGTACATTTATTTAAATATTTAATAATTGTTACCAACTTATTGTGTGTACAATAAAGAATAAAGAATAAAGAATAAAGTAAAAAACAATGTGTGTCCCCCCCTCCAACTTTTGAACCATAAGTTTAGAAAATATGAAAAAATTCGGAAAAGTAGAACTTTATAAGGACTTTCTAGGAAAATCATTTTGAACTTGGATGGAAACAACAGTACCCACTACCGGGAGCAGTTGCAGGAGCGCGGAGCGCTGCTGAAGCGCGAATATAATGGATATTCACCTTTAAACTCATAATTGGGAACACTTATTGTGACGGACGGGAAACTACGGAACCCTACACTAAGCGTGGCCCGACACGCTCTTGGCCAGTTTTTTAAATTTAGTATAGATTGCGCTATATTTCTAGAAATTTTATTGTTATAGCGAAGCAAATCTAAAACCGAAGATACAGCTTGATTTCAGGAGCCGGAGATGCATATAAAGTGAAAGTATATATTGAAATGATACATATTATGTTTATCGCTTTAATCTATTTTCTGTTCAGGATTTAATATATTGTTTCAATATCTGAATAAATTTTCAGATTTCTTTTAGCCTGAAATCATTTCAGCTTGGTTAAATTTTAATTAGTTGTGAAGTGACGAAATTTTAATTAGTTGTGACGTTAGAAACTACATGACTAAAATAATGATTTTTAAACATTTTTAGGCTTTATGGAAAGAAGTAGGAAAAAGAAAAAGAAAGAAAAATATATTAGTGTCTTTAATCTAAAAAAAGCCTACCATTTTCTGAATTTGCTAATTTGTTGTATTTTGAGGTACACTTAACGGTGTTCAAAGGCGTGCTTTATTTTTTTTTCAACATGTCACTGTGGTTTGCTGGGAAATTTAAAATTTTAATCTTTATTCATAACTTTAATAGTATGTTGGTTAATTAATTGTATAGTAATAAATGCGCCAAAATTGTTATTATAATATATATAAATATAAGAAGCTTACTGCTGGTGACTAAATTACTTGTTAATATCCCTTCAATTTTAATTTCATAAAAGTATATTTAGAAAAACTACATTTTTTTCATTTATTTTAGCCCTCTTATCTTAGTATCAATAACGATATATGAATATTAATAATTTAATGTCTATGTTTATACGTTGGGTCAACAGTGTACTATATATATATATATATATATATATATATATATATATATATATATATATATATATATATATATGGATTTTCGCGTAAGTACAACTGATTTTATCTTATTAAGAATGTTTATTTATTCAAATACGAAATTATTATATAGGACCAAGGATGCCAAATTAATGACCACAATCTACCCGATGGTAAAATGGGGCTATACCCACAATACTGACATTTATACCCGATAAAGAATAAAGTTGCAGCTACGTTGTTACATCTTAAGACCAAGATGGAATGCCTCATTACTAATATAATGTCAGCACTAGTCACGCGGCATTTCAGGTTGGGAAGTATTCTGTGCAAACGTGATATTTCTCTGGTCGAGTTGACCTATTTGCAACAGAATTATGTCTATCAGGCCATAACATGCCGATTTATGTATGCCTTAACTTCAGAGGGTTAATGGGAAAATGAAAAAAAAAAATTTAGTCTTCGTGTAGGATAAATTAAAAAATATAATGTGCATTGAAGGAGTGTTTTGTTTTAGTCATATTTGAATGCTGACTTTAGTTAGACATTGCTTTTAATTATTGAAAGACGAGGAAAAAACTTAATGTAAGTACGAAATACTTATAATGTACAGCCTGCAGGTGGCCAATTATAATATATTTAAATAAAGGAACCTCACATATAGAGATATTTTTGTTAAAAAATTCCTTAATATTCTCATTTCTTGACGAAATGAAAATATTGGATTTGCAGGATTGCAGGTGACTCAGAACCGTGACATTTCTTGTGGGAAGCCCATGTTTAGCAGTAGATTTGTGATGGGTTCTAATGTTTAGTATGATGATGATGATGTTTCTATTTAACACGTAGGCTCTGCTCTATGTAAACTTTAGTGTATTATTGGCCATGCACCAATTATTTTTACAAAACGGTGTAATGCTTTTAAACTAAAAATCTAAATTAATAAAAATTTCACTTTCACAAATTTAGTTACTTCATTATATTTACGTTATTTAATTATTAAACCTAGTGTTTTAAGGACTTTTTATATGTATAGGCTTTTTTATAGGTCTAGGTAGTATATATCAATAAAAAAAGGTTCATCCTTTTTATTACTTTATTATTTTTAGAACTTAATATAGTGATGAATATTAATACATACTGAAAAAATCTGATGACAATAAAATCGTTTTCAGTTATTATTTTTAAGTGCGTAAATATATATAATTTTTGCACAATTAGATAAAGAAGCATTAATTAGGGTTTACTACATAATCGTACCAATTGAATAAAAACTACTTATTACTACTACTACTATCCTGTACTAAAGAAATAAATTGTAACGTATGTAACGGATGTTGGTGTTTATATATTATCTCTACCTTGTTCTCTTCGTGGTGGTGTTTAAAATCTTAGATTATTACTTAGGAATTGAACTTACATTATTTTTATTACCCTTTTAAATGTTTGTCTGTCGCAACATGTTGAAATAAGAATAAGCTGCTGCCATGTTCTGCAAGAAAAAAAAAACTTTGTATGTGGCTTCCTTCAGTATAAATCGCCAACTCAAAAATAAAACTTACGTTAGAAAATGTCTGAACAGATACTTCATCGAAACCAGGGGCACTGAGTTGAAGTGGTCGTAATGATTTTTGCGTTATTAAAACCATGTAAGGTCGAATAACTCGGCCAATATTCCAAAAAGGAATATCCAGACAAGCATCGCCAACTGATCTTACCTTAAAAATAAAATTACTCGTTTAATCGCCCGCTAGTTAGTTATCCTTCAGAAATATTAAATAACAAGTGGTAAAATTAAAAAATTTATACAACCGACTTCATTATAAATAAAATGAAAACATCATTAATGTAGTTGAGGTCAATTTAAAAAAAACTATAGTTAAGATCTTGACCAATTTATATGGAATACGAAATTAAAAATTTAAAATTAAAAAAAAATTAAAAATTAAAAATTTCCCATATGCTGCAAGAATCAGCTTTCAAAATCAGCTTACCTAGAAAAAAGTTCTGAATTAAGATTTGATGAAAAATTCAGTTGATAATTAAACATAAATTTCAAATAAAGTTATTTTTACCTTCATGCCAAGAATAGTGCACAAGTAACTTGGAATAAATACTTCTACTATGGTTCCACCACAAAGTAGTATTAATATTCCGTTAACTTCTCCTGATTTTAGTTTCTGTTAAAAAAATGTTTATTTATTCTTTGTAGCAATCCCGATATGAGCTTTCTTCTTTCTAATAGGCTGGCAACGCACCTACTATACTACTGTTCATGTGCGGTGATCTACACTTACCACTAGGTGAGCCGCATGAGCGTTTGCCGCCCCATCTATGAAAAAGGATGGGGATCTATAAAATGGATAAGCGCTAGTCGCGGAATCCATCGCGGAAAACATCTTATTCTTATGTCTGAGAGCTTTAAAAATGTGTGAAGTCCGTCAGCACGCACTGGGGCAGCGCGGCGGACTTTTCCCTAAAACGCTCTCAGAGATGAGTGGAGTCCACTACTATTTTATTTATTACCTACTATTACATATTTATCTTATTGCTTTTCCTATTAAACTGGAATGGTATATAAACTAGTAGAAAAATAATCGAACAGGATATTTATTAAAGTAAAACTAATATAACGTTTTCTGTATATATCATACACACGTAAATTAGACCCGGATGATTCAAGATTCAAGTACACTGTAGTGGCAGCATAAGAGGTCCAGCTCCACCACCTCATATCTTACCGTGTTTCCATGAAATAAACAATAAAACTACACAACAAGACAACAATCGTAAATATTTCGTAGCGGTTAAAGAAAAATTATTACACTATGATATTGCCATTGGTCTATATAATTTATCAATACTTCGAAAACGGTGGAAGTCTGTTTGTTTAAAAACTGGAAATTATGGTGGACGAAGAAGGATGCCTAGCTTTACGTCTGTTATTTTGTCAACATCAAATTTTGCCACATACCGCATTATGGCCGGGAGTTACCACAAAGAAGCATTGGCGAATAGCATTCCACCAACTTCGGTCGTATGTGAGAGCGTCAACTTCTCCAGCGTCACTTGCGAATGTTGACAATTACAGTCAGCAGTAACTGTGCCACCAGATGGCAAGAAGCTATACTGAATAGCATCAAAAGTACACCAACAAACGAATACCATAAACTTTATTTGGCTTCGCTTTAGCACTGCTGTAATGAACGATCAAGTTTGCCATAATCACCCTCTTCGTGGGATGGCCACGAGGTTATTTTGTGAGATCCATAATACTTGTGGTTGTACAATGAACACACATTTCGTTCTTTAGTAGTACCAGGTCCGTTAATGTCATTTTTAATTAGTTTTCAGCTCTCCTTACCACTTCCGTATAGTCGGCCAACTACTAAGCACAAGAAAATACTAAACAGAGACACATTCAGTGACCCAATGCAGTTACCAAACCATTCCACCTTAAAAAGCTAGTTGCCTCTACACGTATCGTGTAAAGTCTTTTTGGCTATACTAAATAAAAACGCTTTTTCACTCGCGGCTTTTGGTAGAAAACTAAATTAATATATGAAATTTATAATATTTTGTATCGAAATAAATCAGTATATAAAAATGTGTCATACTAATTTTATATTCTTTATTCACAAAAATTGTATTTTAATAAAGAATAATAGTTACCTCAGCGGTGCAGTAGGCGGTAAGACATACCACAGGACCGGCAGCTTTTTGTTCAAACATAAGTAATTTTTTGTAAACTGTGGTATAGTTTTTCAGAAGTCTAAAAATAATAAAATAAAACACTGATTGCAAGTATCAATCCAACTATAAAGTAAAACCAAAGTAATACTAAACCAAATACTACCAAATAATATATCCAAAAAATAAGTTAATTAAATGGCACTGGTGTACCGTCGCTTTAAAGTGAACTGTAGCGATATATCTAGCTGTGGATACAAAATGAGATCTTATGATAAAGACCATACTGTCGAGGATATTGTAAAGAATGATAATCAATAAATCTTTGCCACATTAGATTAAATTATTACGCAAATCTCTCTCTCTCTCTCTCTCTCTCTCTCTATCTATCTCTCTCCCTTTCCCTCCCTCCCTCTCTCTCTCTCTCCCTCTCTCTCACTCTTTGAACCATCTAAAGTAGAACATTTATTAAGTCATAACTTACTTGTACATCGAATGATGCTCACGTACTATTTCTCTCATCCTAGATTTTATTACTGACATGAACCTCTCAGCCTCTTCTTGATTATTCGGTAATTGAAGCTCCTCCATCAGATCTTGGATATACCAAATTATTAGATCTGCTTTTGCTGTTATTTCGCCAATCCACAATATTTGCGTTTGAAGCATAACTGAAAATGATATATATGTTTTAAAGTATTAATTTGATATACTCGTACCAACAAATAAGTTTCGCTATTTTCTCATCTCAATTCACGTTCCTATAATATTACCGTAAATTAAACATAGTAAAAATACTTTAGCATAGTGACTTACATATATAACTATAGGCATAAGCTAATGCACAAAAGTTGGAAAAAGTAAATGCTATTTCATACAGTGGTGATGCACTAAAATCCGCTTCAAAGAACCAAAATGGATATAAAAGCGGTCTTTTTGAACCATCTCCAGCTTCATGAGTTGCAGCGTGCCACAATAAGCAAAAACTTGTAAAAACCGCAATACCTCCACCAATGCAACTTGTGAAAATTACGGAAAAAATGCACATTTTCCAAGTTTTGAGTTGATTTTCAAAAAACCTGTCCCTGTGAAATCAAAAGAATCAAAGTGTATTGAATATAAACAAAATTAAAATTACGTGAACGAAGTTAAATTAACCTGTATTTTGCCCCTTCTGTGCACACGTATTTAAAATCAGCTCTCAAGGTTCGTAAGAAATCGTGGTATTGCGGTAAGTTTATTATTGTGCATGAAAGAATCAACATTTCATAAAATAGTATAATAAAGTAACAACCTCCTTCAGTTATAGTTTGTAAATCATTTATATCGATGCCATGGTACACAGTTAAGGTAAAAAGGCCTATGTAGATAGAAGCACATATAGCCATAATTGTTAATAAAAAATATCTGAAAATGTTAAAAGTTATAAATAAACAATATTATTTGAAATTGAATTGTCATTGGCTTACACTTCGGTACTTTTTGCAGAGGTACACAATCGTCGGCTATAATAGTTTTTTACCGACAACCAATCGTATGACCAAATCATGCAGTAGTAAAATTTAGTAAGCTTTTTAAGAAGTTAGCTGTCTAAGCTTTCAGGTGCAATTTACAACTTATTCAAAAAAAAAGTCAACGACAATAATAAAGAATCTTACGTCCATTTTGAAATAGGTTCATTATCTAGCACTTGAAAATATTTTAATATATAATAACAAGTAAAGTGATATTTATACGGATCCACAAATCCGTTTGAACTGTCGAAGTTTTCTTTGTTAAGGAAAGCCTTAAATTTTTTGAGCATATTCTTAAAGAAAAGCTTACAAATATCAGAAATATTATATGAAGTGTATGTTTCAAGTGCTTACTGGATTTATAATGATTAATTTTAAAAAGAATCTCGAGACATATGTGGCAAATTATACACAATTACGTATGCACTTGGTTTCTATTGCTATGTTAGTTTATATAAAGAAAAATTTTTCGAAATTTTTGAGGCATTATTGATTACACTATGTGAAAATCTTGATGTATATCAATATACATCAAGATTTATTACATTTAATCGAACACACAATAAATAAACAAATTTTACGGATTTTATCCCGTAACTTTTTAATTCCCAACGTTTCGGGTGCTTTGCAACACCCGTGGTCACGGGAGAGACTTGCCAATATCATAACTTAGCTATCTTCAGTTTTTGAATATTAACTTTTGGTCTAATCTATGCATAATGAGCTTACAGTTTAAAGCTATGAGTCTGACGTATTGCAGGGGTATGCTTGGGTTTGGATTTAATTTTATTAATTATAGGATCCTAAGCAGATGATAGCACCAATCCATTTTTTCTATAGAAATTTGGATGTTTTTTAATTTCAATAGCTTCGCGAATCATCCTTGGTAAGAATCGATGTTCTGTTGCCAGGATTTGTGATCTATCCAATCATTAGTTTGGATAGATCATTAGTAATGGTGGGGTCGATATTGAACATCTTCACAGACTGTACACTTCCCGTAAAATCATCAACACACAAATTGTATATATTACAAATCGAATAGTGAAGCAATGTGCTCGTGGATTGCGCCTCTAGTTTCCGATAGGGTAGGCAGAATCCAAACACAAACGAGCTAAAAACATTTAGCAAAAAAAATTGGTTTATAGCAAATTACTATTGCCGTGTTTCACGTATTAAACTAATTAAAATGTTTTTGCTGTCAGGAAAATTAAAAACCAGAGGTGTTGAAAATGTTGATCAGAATTAAATATGGATTAAACTTCACGTACTTACATACATCAACATAAAAGCTTTATATAAATTTATTTCAATATATAACAAAGCAGTCTTACCATTATAATTAATATAATATTTTAGTGTCCTGCCTTTCATTAAGTTTTATAAAGAATATATGATAACTTTAAGATCTAAATTATATAGTACATGTTAACTAACGGTTTGCCTCGGGCTATACTGTAATATATAGACCAGTTAATTTATGAATATTATATCATATAGAATATTAAATCTTAATAATCAATTGAGTGAAATGGATTAAGTGACGTTCTTCTTCTAAATTTTTACCGTAGTAGCTAATTGTCATTAGTAAATAGTAATTTTGCTAATTGTAGTACATATTTTTTTGGTTCATATCATTAAATTAGTTGTTACCCAAAAATTATTTTTTTAAGGTAGAAAAGTAATAGGATTCATGCCTAATACGGTATTATTTTGTGGACAGCCTGCCAGTAGATGTAATAATGAATATCAGAGATAGATGGTAGAAAATAAAACTAAATAAATGGTAGAGAGTTTTATTCATCATCATTATCATTATAGGCTATGAAAATTCTACATTTGGAAGTGCAGTACATTTACAAGTGCCTCATAAGAGGAATATTTACCACAATAGCCACTTATATATAGCAATTATAGTTTCATATATATATATATATATATATATATATATATATATATATATATATATATATATATATATATATACATATATATATATAGAGAGAGAGAGAGAGAATAGAAAGGAAAGCAACATAATGTATGTGCCCCAAAGTTGGCATCAGGCTTCCTCCTATTTTTGGCATGGTTTTAGAGCATGGAATTAAACTTTCGTTTTCTCGCGTATTATCTTGCTTACATATCAACTGAGCTAACATGACCTAATACGCGATTAATACGTAATGACGCGACTTTGACGAAATGCAATATACCCTCTAGAAAAACTGCCTTCATCGTATTGCACGATGCGACGGTTGCAACGCTAAATGGAAATTGAATAAATTTAAACTATTTTTTCTGGACATATACGTATGTTTACTAGACAAAGTGGAAAAATGAAAATTTGAAAAAAAATGTAAAAATAAATTTAGGCCGCCGAACTAACTACAGAAATTTATAAGATCGTGAAATAAGAATCAAAGGTTACATAGGAGATAATTTAAAGTAAAATAGGGGTTGTAAAGGGGAATATGTTAGCTTTATCGCCGAATTATAACCTTACATACACCTGAAGCACACTCTTGATTCGGCGGACTCTGACTGAGTAACCGCAAAAAATCTGTTCGAAAATCAAACCTATATTTTACGGATTGTTACTTGTGTTAGCATTATGCTAATATTTTACTCGAAAATTATGTGCGGCAAAAGCAAATGGTCTTGTTATATATAACAATAATGTCCTTTACCATGCACACAGTCATTAATGACCTCCAGCTATATAAGAATTAACACTTGAAAACGAGCAGTTCTTTTTTAATTCATACTCGATCATAAAAGATTTTAAAGCAACGAGTATTAGACTTTTCATTTAGCAGAGCTCATAATTTTCAGCATTATGTGACAAATTTGTATCGATATCCACTTAGTAATTATCAACAAAACTAAACATAAATACTATATCCAAGTCAATCTAAAAGTCTAAAGTAAAAATTTACGTAGTAGAGCCATGCTGCAGTTATATTAGTGGTATAGTTGTAGCACGAAAGGGTCGGCTCGACCGGGGAAGGACCACCCTCTCACAGAATACCAGTGTGAAATAGTAGCTTAATGCTGCTGTATTTCGTACGGTGAGTGTAGAGAACCGGAGACCCTTTTTACTGGAAACGAGGCATTCCATCTTAGTCCTCATGGGTGACAACGCATCTGCATTTTGATTTGTAATGGAGGATAGATGTAGATGTCTATGGGCCGCAGCAATCACTTACCATCAGGTGGACTGTGTGCTCGTTTGTCACCCTATTCTATAAAATAAAAAAAAATAAAAATATAAATTTTATCACACATGTGAGCAAAAAGATAACATTTTTAATAACATAATATTTTTATCAACTTAGCTTTTTTATGATTCAGCTTTTAATGATGTGTCCGGAACAGAGCTTAATCAATATTTGAGTTTTTCTGTCAAGAAATTCTCAGTAGCTGCTCGGAGTCAGGAAGTTGGCGGTGTCTCACCCCCGTGACTCGGAAAGCACGTAAAGCCGTTGGTCCTGCGCGTGATCTCTCTCCCGGTCGTGTCGGTTTACCGTTCCCATCGGATTACGAGAGTGAGAGAATAGAAAGTGCATCTGTGCTTGCGCATAAACTTGGGCACTATAATCCTGTCCTGCGCCGATGGCTAGCCTCCGTTGAGGCAGGCCGCCGGTTTCGGTCTGAAGGACATTATTTGGCTTGTGTACTGGTTTTCAATATTCTGAAGGCTATAGAGAAACAGTATAATTACAGTTTGTGAGGCATTCCATATGTCCTCAGTGGTTACAAACCATCTAGGTATAATTGGATTGCACTTACCACGTCTTACCATTAAGTGGACCGCAACTTTTATCGTTTCACTAAATCATTCACACCAATTTTTTTTTTTTTTTAGATAGTTCATAAAATCTAGCGTTACGTTGCAGAAATCCATTATATTAAAGATGTTAATAATTAAGTTGCTGAGACACGCGTCATAAAATAATTTTGTCTGTTGCATACAATATGTGTTTGTATTTAAAGGTATTCCTGTTAAAAACAATATTAAAATTTAATATAACTTTACACATACAATAATTATACTGCGACGAGGTTCGCCACCCGTCACGCTCTGTCTCCCGGAGGAGCGAAAAGAGGATTGCGGAGGCCCGTCTAGCTACGCTGAATGTATGTAGAGCAATGAATAATAAGATGGATGAAGTATGCGATGATGTATGATAGAGGAATAGATGTGTTATGTGTAAATGAGACGAAGCGGAAGGGAAAGGACGTCACTACATATGGCATATATACCGCGTACTGGTCCGGTGTAGGCGAGACCGAGCGAGCATGCCAGGGAGTCGGTATCATCCTTTCAGAAAGAATGGGTCAATGTGTGAAAGAGTATGAATGTGTAAGCCCGAGACTGCTATGGATACGAATAAAAGTGGGCCTAAAGAAGTTGTTTGTTCTAGGGGTCTACGCCCCAGACATGTCTAAGCCCACTTATATCCGAGAGCAGTTTTGGGAGATGGTAAGGATGGTGTTAACGAAATGTAAGGAAAATGAAAATAGGATGCTGGGAACGTTTGGTGATGAAAGTATTAATGATAATGGTGAAAGCCTCCTCACCGTATGTGTGGAAAGGAATCTTTTTGTGACGAGCACTTTCTTTCGTCATAAAAAGATACACATGTATACTTGGGAAAGAGGTGATGATAGAAGCATGATAGATTTCATAACTGTAGATGAAAAAATGAGGAGCGCAGTGGTGGATACAAGGGTTTACCGGGGGTCCAACGTAAGGACGGACCACTACCTGGTCTTATGCCGAATTAGGGGTTTATTCAGACGTTGGCGGCATCGGACATCTGTGTCTACCACTACGTTACAGCGTATAAGAATTGAGAGGTTACAAGATGACAATACATTATGGTGGGATGATGAGGTACGTATGAAAGTTGAAGCAAAGAAGATGGCATGGCTAGATTTACAAGCAACCAAAGCTGGTAATTCTGGCGATAAGAATGATGAGATTGAAAGAAAAAAGGCAGAGTTTAAACGTCTAAATAAGAGAGTAAAAGAATTAGTTGAAAGTAAAAAGCAAGAAAGAATGGATAAAATGATAGAGGAATATCAAATGATTTCCAGGCAAATATTAAAATGTTCTGGAAACTCGTAATATATACCAGGGGACAGCCTAGATTGAATGCGATACGAGACGAGAATGGCTGTATTCTGAATGATCAAGTGTTGAGTCTAAAGAGATGGAAGGAATATTTTGAAAGCGTATTTATGAGTGAGGAGACGTGTGAACTAAATGAAATAGAAATTCCTAAAGAAGATGAAAGAGATAGGGAGATAAGTATAGATGAAATAAGCCGGATATGATAGAGTTTTGCTCGAAATGCTAAGGGCTAGAGAGGACGTGGTAGCAGGCCTGCTGTACACCTTGTTAAATTTATGTTGGGAACTAAAGCGGATACCGGGAGACTGGTGCGAAGCCGTGATAGTTCCAATATATAAGGGAAAAGGGTCACAGCAGGACCGTAAAAACTAGCATTCTTAGCATTGTGGGAAAACTGTAATGATTGAATTGTGGGAAAAATGTATGCTAAGGTACTAATTAAAAGAGTTATGAAAGAAACTGATGAAAAAATTTGGGATGTGCAAGCGGGATTTAGAAAGGGAATGGGGTGTACAGATCAAGTCTTTTCCATACGCATGATCGCAGAGAAGTTTTTGGCGAAGTTTTTTGTGCGTTCATGGACATGGAAAAGGCTTATGACAGAGTGGACAGGGATGTGTTATGGCAAACGCTGAACGCATTTAGGTTGAGCACTGGTTTGATACAGTAAACTCTTTGTATAGGGACTCGAGTGATTGTGTTAGAATCAACGGGGTCTACTCGGACTGGTTTGGCATCCATAAAGGTGTCAGACAGGGCTGTGTAGCTTCCCCGTGGCTGTTCAACCTATTAATGGACAGTTGTTTGGAAAATTTGAAAGTTGAAGAATGTGAGTTAAGAATGAGTGAGTTGACCATCAAATGCCTTTTGTACGCCGATGATCAAGTCATACTTGCGTCGTCGGCGGCCGAGTTGCAAATGATGGTTACATCAATGAACAGGTCATTAGAAGAAAAGGGAATGAAAGTGAACGCATGTAAGATGAAAGTGATGGTTTTTTAAAGAGAAGAAAACAAAACGGTATGTGAAATAAAAATAGAAGGAGAGTTAATTGAGCAAGTGGATGAGTTCGTATATTTGGGATGTATATTCAGTAGGGATGGGAGATACGATAAGGATATTTTACACTCTATTGTGAAGTCAGAATGTGTTTAAAAAGGCACGGATGGCAATTCACAATGCTGTTTTAGTCCCTACTTTAACGTATGGTAGTGAAAGTTGGGTGTGGCAGAAGAAACACGAGAGTAGAATAAATGCAGTAGAAATGCGGTCGCTAAGGAGTATGTTAGGGCTGAATTTGAGTGACAGGATGAGAAACTGTGTGATAAAAGAAGAGTGTGGTTTGCAAGATGATGCGGTGACCAGGATTAAGAAAGGAATGCTTCGGTGGTTTGGTCACGTAGAAATAATGAATGAGGAAACTGACAAAGCAAATATATGTTGCAGAAGTGAATGGAAGAGTCGGAAAGGGACGTCCTAGGCGGAAGTTTGTCGACCAAATTGGCGATATACTAAAAATGGGCCAAATTAAGAGCACCCTTAACCGACGAGCATGTATGCGTAGGTATATGGATGTGGAAGAGGTGAGAGAGGTATGTCAGGGTCGTGCTAAATGGAAGTCTGTACTCTCTGCCAAACCCTCTGGGTGACAGGCGTGAGTGTTTATGTTTATATACATACAATAGAAACCATTACTGCCTATCTAAAGTAGATTGCTAAACTGCCTCCCAAAAGAATGTCGTCATATGGTGATATTTGCTATTGATGCCTCGCATGGCAGGTGGATTTGTAGGGTAGTGTTTAATTTTTAGGTTGTTATTAGAAAGACACTGCTGCCCAACTCTTGATTCGTTTCCCTCCCTTGCTACTTACGATACTCACTGAACGATACATAGTTAGTGCAAGTTGGTAGTAAACAATTTTAATTAAAATAAGGTAAATGCTGGTTAAATTCTAAAAAGAAAATATTCGATTAATAAATTGTTCCTAATTACACGAACTAGTGTGAACGTAATATATTCATATTTTATCTAAAAACAATATTAAATATATTAAAAATCATTTCGACTGAAAGACCTCTTCAAACTAAGTAAGACACATTATTAATTTAAGTTTTGTGCAGGTAGTTCGTCATTTCTTGGCATGACAAACTCTACATATGACAAATTTCGGAAAATATTTTTAAATCACCTACTGAAATACACGCAAAAGGGGAATGCCCAGTCTTCATAGACACTTCGGCCATGAGTGCCCACATATAAAAGCATATAGATATGATAATATGCAATTAAAAAAATGAAATGGTAAAGGAATTGCTTTAAAAAAAGTCGGGGTTTTGAAAATATTTGAAGTTTTTATTTTCACAAATGCAGTTTTTTAACAACTATTTTTATCGATTTTATCGCGTTTTATTTCTTTGATTTTTAATTCCAGACATTTCGGGTGCTTTCCAGCACCCATGGTTACGGCAGACTGAGGTGACCGACGTCCCAATGTCAGTGTTAACCCGGAGTACCTTCAGATTTTTAATTTTTATTTATTGTCCGATCTACAGAATGAACTTACTGTGTCTAGAAGTCTTGCAGTGGTATGCTTGGGTTTTTAATTTCATTAATTACAGGGTCCTAAGCAGGAGGTAGGTAGTACCAAGCATCCTTCCTAAAAAAGAATTTATATATTAGATATTATATAGAATTTATATAATAAAATACACTTTACGACTAATAGTGATGACTTGCAATTCTAGCCCTAAGTAAAGATCAGCTAGGGCTTAACTTTATTCCTTCCATAATGCTGCTCCTCTGGTTATTACAGAGTTCTATCCAGTAGCAACCATTAAATCTTATATGCTCACCATAATAGTAGCGAGCTTGCTTTAATTGGTATGTGACACAAGCAATTAATATTAAGTCGCTGTAAGTTAAAACAGGAAATTCCTTAACATTTTAAAGTCTACATTTATATTTCTAAAGTCTGCCTGCCCTAGCTCTATTTAGATTGTTTTCCCTAGCATACTCAGAAAAATCATTATTTGTCTCCATATTTTGATGAACTATTTCAAGTATTTGAGCCGCATCATCCCTGTCCCTTATTTTTGTGTGGAATTTATTAACTATAGCAGAAGCCACAGCAGTCTATCATCAAATGTGTAGAAGCCCTGTTAAAGTAATTTTGATGAAATATTTTAAATTCAGTTTTAAAAATGCCATTCACCACCTCTACTACCCATATCGACACATAGTCACGGCTCTGGATTTATTAGCATATCTTGTCATTAACTGAGATTCACCTTCTGCTGGAGACATTTCTGCGACCCTTAGACATCCACATCTATCCTCGATTACAAATCAAAATGCAGATGCGTTGTCACCCGTGAGGACTAAGATCATTTTCTCGTTTCCAGTAAAAAGGGTCTCCGGTTCTCTACACTCACCATACAAAACACAGCAGCATTAAGCTATTATTTCACGCTGGTATTCTGTGAGAGGGTGCTCCTTCCCCGGTCGAGCCGACCCATTCATGCTACAACTATACTTCTAATATAACTGCAGCATGGCTCTACCAAGTATAACACACATACATAGTACTTGTCACTATGTATGTTTGTTATCGCAAAATGTAGTTAATCACAAAAGAGACATACTTGCAATGCTGATGGAACTGTTACAACCTGGTAAAAAACATTGTGCTTTTATATAATTAGTTAGCAGTACACTGTGTGATGTATGATCTAAGCTTTGTTGTTCTGGGTGCAATACATTACTCACTTCAGATTGCAACGAGGACGGACTAGATGATTCAGATGGTTCCCGTTCTGCAGTTGAACATGATGCTGTTCTATCAGTTCATTGCCAGCAATTATGATATACACGGCATGACAACTGAAATAATGTAAAATACAAAAAATGAAGTCAAAGTGAAAAAATAAAAATAAAATAGATTTATTTCAAACTCAAATATAAATAAAATATTTATCAAGTTAAATGTTACTGCACAAGGAAGGATTTAATGCCCTATATTATTTAATAATTAAGGACTGACAGACTACCAGCAGTCTAAAAACAATGAAAAATCAACTGTCTCCTTTCTTGGTAGTTGATAAAACTGGTTAATCTCATAAATAAGCTAGTATGTTTGTCAGATATAGCTAGGGCAGATGTGAAAATATAAAACAAGTTCTTGAGTTGATATACAATCAGTGTAAAAACATGTATAATTATCAGATATATGGATCACATTTAATAAATTGAAATGTTAAACATGTTAAACACTTACCTCACGTAGCGCAAATAATTCCTCACGTGGAAAATCGAAGACAAACAATGTGTGTGATCTTATTCTCATAAGTGTCAGTGCCACAGCTGATGTATAGATGTTCAAGACGAACTATTGGTGCATTTTGCGAGTGCCACACTACACGTTCACTGTACTCGAAACTTGTACCTAATAAAGAAGCTACAATTATTATATTGATATTATTCAAGTAAACTCAGTTATAAAGCATTTCTTAGAGGAAGACATACCACATCGTGATATGTACCAACTATTTACCTGCTGTGTTCGAACCAATTGTTGAGAGATCAACAATTGCATTTTACTTTTACAACAAAACAATAACACGATAACAACACGTAATTTAATTCTTGTGACATAACAGCACAGAACACATATACCCCTAAAGGGGCATAACAGTGACAGCGGCCTACCTGTCGGATACGATGTTGCCACTTAACGGTCATAAAATCTATGGAATGATATCGATTTTTATTCGATTAATAATATCATAAAAAGAATAATCTTTGACGCGTTTTAAGTTCTACACGCTTTTTAAAATATAATTTCCTTTATTTATTGAAACTCTATTTCAAATGTATTTTTAAGAACAGTTAGCTTGTGCTGTATTGTTTTGTTATGCTTTAGAGAATTCGTGGTAAATCAGCTGGAAATTAACTTCTTGAATTATCATAACATGATTCCATTTTAAATATTATGTTAAAAACAGATAAGAATAACAGTTAACTTGTGCAGTAGCGTTTTGTTATACTCTAAAGAATTCTTGGTAAATCAGCTAGTAATTCGCTTGTTTAATTATCATAACTATAAATGTGAAGGTTGTCAATGAATTCAACCGAGCCTATAACAACGGTTGTTTTAGTTTTTAATGGTTGACTGCCGCTTTTGATGACTTGAAATTAATAAAAACCTATTTTGCGCAATAAGTTTTTTCTCTTTGGTAATGAATAAACCACAGAAACCCCTTTAATGTATAATAGTCCTTTTTTTTAATACAAGTAGCACATTTTAAGGAACCGCAAAAACAACTTTGTTATTTATACAAACACTATGAAAAACAAAATAATTTGTTGCTGGCGATAATGATAGTGGTATTTTGACTCGATTTAAAATATATGCTTGTTACTACTGAACTCTTCATGGGCCTGCGAGTCCGACTCGCACTGAACCACTTTTTTTCAACATTTAGTTTTATTCTAATAAATAGTTTTTTCGTTTAAGCGGAGCTCTTTTACTTTAGGTTTATTACCTCTTTATCTACAATAATCAATCTGAGTAAGTAAAGTGTGTAAATACGATTCTTAAATTGTAAAAATAATAATTGGATTTGAACATCTTAGGTAGGTATTTAGTTTTATTTATTTAGAAAATATTAATCTCACAATTATTTATTGTAATAATATAATTTATCACACAGCTAACGCCCTCATTAGCAATGTAATGGTGAAAGAATTTTCAAAATCGGTCTAGTAATTTTTGAGATTCGCCAAAAAACGTATTCATTGAAAGTAGCGCCCTCTATAATAAAATTAACCCTATATTAGATATCTAAAATTATACATAACAATCTAGTGGTGAAAGAATTCTTAAAGTTGGTCAAGTACTTTACGAGTTAAGCGAATAAAATATTCTTTGATAGTAGCTCCCTCAATAATAAAATGCATCCTACGTTTTAAGCACCATAGCAAAAAACGATTCAACATAGCCTAATCCGCACACACAGTAAAAACATAACCATCCTTTTTCGTCTGTAGTCGGTAAACATTTGGTTAATAACGGTTGCGTATCGACTGCTTTGGATAAATATCCATTGTCAACGGTTATTTTAAACCTATATCATAACATCGTAATAATTATCGAAAGATCATATAAGCATTGTAATAATGACACCATAAGTAATCGATCGAAAAGGGGAATCGATTTTTTAATGATTTTTGTGATTGGCAACATTTTTTATTTTATTCACAGACTAATGAATTACGTATTTACCTAATTTTATTTTTATCTTTTCGGTACTTTTAATTTGTGCAAAAATATTCCCATTGTTTTAGGATAAATGAATACCGCGATTAATAACCATAAATAAAGATATATTTTTTTAACAAATGCACATTGTTGGGCGTTCCATGGCCTAATATGGGCATCCCCCTTTGGTAAAATTATCATATTAAGCAATATTATCGTAAAATACTGTGTATAATTAGAACCGAGATATCATATATACATAGTAGAGCCATGCCGCAGGTGTATCAAGGTTGTAGCACGAATGGGTCGTCTCGACCGAGGTATGTACACGCTCTTACAGAATGCAAACGTAAAATAGCAACTCAATGCTGCTGTGTTTCGTATGGTGAATGTAGAGATCCGGAGACCCTTTTTACTGGAAACAAGGCATTCTATCTTAGTCCTCAGGGATGACAACGCATCTGCATTTTGATTCTTATTTGACGATAAATGTAGGTATCTATGGGCCACAATATCCACTTACCATCAGGTGGAATATGTGCTCGTTTGTGACCCTTATTCTATCAAAAAAGAAACTGTACTTTCAAAGATTCTCTGAAATTAAAATATAACCTCTATTTCATTGCAATAGATTAAGCAACGACAAAACATTTTATTACATGTAGGCATATTTTAAAGTATTAGGAACGTCAAAACAATACCGCATAACAATACCAGCTTGCAAAAACAATACTACAAAGATTAATTGGTTACTGGGAACTCCGGATTCTGACCTTTTCCACATTTTTAATGAAGCGTTAGAATTTTATATACAATGCTAGGGCCACGCTGCAGCTACTCGTATATAATAGTTACAGCAAGAATAGACCGGGTCCAAAGGGAAAGGCACCATGCTCTTACACAATAATCCCAAAATCATGGAAGACGGCTTTCGTCCACCCGATCCCTAAAAAAGGCGACCGCTCAGACCCGTCCATTCGCCATCACCCGATTGTTCTCCAAAACAATGGCGTCCATTGTAAACTGCCAGCTCATGAGGTACCTTGAGGATCACCAGGCTGATTAGTGACCGCCAATACGGTTTTCGCCGTGGTCGGTCAGCTGATGATCTTCTGGTCTACCTAACTCACAGATGGGTGGAGGCAGTAGAGTCTAAGGGGGAGGCATTGGCCGTTAGTTTGGACATTGCAAAGGCCTTCGATCGGGTTTGGCACAAAGCGCTTCTTTCGAAGCTCCCTTCCTATGGGTTTCCCGAGAAATTGTGCGATTAGATCACCAGCTTTCTTGCAGATCGGAGCATCAAGGTCGTTGTAGACGGTGCAAGCTCCGATTGCAAGCCCATTCCACAAGGCTGCGTGCTATCGCCAACGCTGTGTGACATTCGCGTGTTTGTAAAAAATATTTCAACCCTGACGATTATGCGTTACCTAAAGAACCAAATACAAAAAATCCTAAGTAATAATGTTTTTTATTCCTCGATAACATTTAGTTCATTGTTTCAGACACTAAATTTACCCTGACCTTGATAACCGAGCACGCTATACTTACTTTCATCTGTTGTAATCTTTTGTTGAAATTTTTTCAGCTACTCCTAAACTATAACCAAAAGCGGTGCCTAGTCGATTTTCCTGGAACCATGAAAGTGAAGAGACACAGGAAATTAAAAGGAAACGTGCACAGAGAGCTCTTCAACGTCAAATGAAACGTGAAACTGCAACACTATGATTGTATTTACAAAGAATAATCAATGTGAATAACATTTTGTAAGTAAATAAAACTTTTCATGCTCATTTATCACAGCAGCCTTTGTTGACATAAACTGTATCAGTCTCGTTAAATGTCTATGTTAAAAGTGCTTTTAGCACTATTTTTACTGTGACAAATGATCTAATTTTTTTTCCAGACTTGAAGAAACAACACAACACAAACAAGACTAATACCTCTATAGTAATTATAGATTGCACTGAAATAAAAATTGAAAAACAACAAAATCCAGTTTCACAATAAGCTACTTATTCCAATTCCAAGTCAGCGAACACACTGAAAGTATTGGTAGGAATTTTTGGCTCCGGGTATAGTGACTTTTGTTTCAGATGCATATGGTGGATCTGTCAGTGACAGAGAGTTATTTGAAAAGTGTGGTATCATTAATTAACTTCAAAAACGAGACATTGTTCTCGGTGATTGTGGTTTTAAAATACAGGATCTAGTTTTTCATATGGATGTACAGTAAACATGCCACAGTTACTGAAAAAAGGTAGTAATCAGTTTGATGAACTCGAGCGTAGAAAACTGTCATCTGAACGTATCAATGTTGGACGTGTTATAGGCTTAGGAAAAACATTTAAGATTCTTAGTAATAGGTTATCAACTAATTTGGTGGCTCTTGGAGGAAGAATCATATTTGTGTGCTTCATGCTTGCCAATTTCAATGTTGCTAACCCTGGGACTATCATGAGGTGGGTTCTACTAAAAAGAAAGAGCCCTTTTCTTCTACAACTTATTCACACAACAGATATTTTACGATATAGCTATTTGGCAAAGGTTTTCTTTAAGGTGAAGGCAACCAATTATTGTATCTCAAGAACCATTCTCCAGTTTGGGTTGCTCGAATTCAATCAGGAATCTAGCTGTGTCATACCCATTACCTTGTTTGTGTTTCTTTCATGCTTGAAAATGTTGGGCACAATTTATGTCTATCGAACTTAGTGTTTAATTTGTATTTCATCAATGCTATTTTATATCTATGGCCATCTCATGAAATAAATTTTACATACAGATGTCACCCATGAATGAAGTTTGTGAAGTTTGCTAGGACAATGCTCGAGATTTGAGCTCACATGTACCAGAAGGACCACAAGAAAGAACCCAGCATATCGTGTTGTCCAATATAAGAATTTCCGCTTTCATGCAATGTATACACTAGAGGTATCCCGAGAGAGAATAGATGGTTTAAAACAAAAACAAACGTGATTGGGCGGGATGCAAACAGAAGTTATTGCAGTAACTGCATTTTAGGTTTAAGAACAGTGGGATGCTACTCACATGTTATTAGTATTATTTGGTACCAACGCCATGCTCACCATGAGACCGGCCTGCCCCCTTCTTAGATGAAGTTTTATAGAGAATTCATTAATTATAAGTACAATAAAATAAATGTATTTAAAAAACAAAATATTTTATTTACCTACACCCAAAATCCCATCAGAACTTCATCATCATCAAATTGTTAATAATAATACAGATCAAAATGCATATAATAATACCGATCCTCATCTCAATCTACCTACTAAATGGTAGAACCACGCTGTAGCTATAATATAGTTGTAGCACGAATGACTCTGCTCGACCGGGGAAGAACCACGCTCTCCCAGAATACCAGTTTGAAATAGCAGCTTAATACTGCTGTGTTTCGTATGGTGAGTGTAGAGATCCAGAGACCCTTTTTACTGGAAACTAGGCATTCGATCCTAGTCCTCAGTGTTCACAACGCATCTGAATTTTGATTCTAAATCGAGGATAAATGTAGATATCTATGTGCCACAGCATCCACTAACCTTCAGGTGGACTGTCTGTTCGATTTTCACCCTTATTCTATAAAAAAATCAAATCAAATCTTTTTATTTTCAGACAACATAGGTCCATAAGGGTTAGTAATTAATTCTAATAGTAAGGGGGTTATTAGTACTATATTATGATATATGACGTAAATAATGGTTAGTAAAGCACTACACAGTAGCGAAAAGCAATATAGAATATTTACTTTATCACAAAAGCAATGTTTATTTGCCTATATGTAATGATCTACATAGGTACACTAGGAGAGGTTTTGGCCGTCGACGGATTGTCGCTCCCGTTTTGTCGCTTGCTTGAATAATAGTTTGAAGTAGATTTTTTTCGTAGAAGTAGGTTTTGATTCGTAAAAGTGATGCGATTTTATGTCTGCGCGTGTGAACTATTAGAGAAAACGACGAAACAAGTAGTTTGATGTTGATATAATCTTCCAAAAATTGTGACGCATCAGCATATTGCGATGAAAAAAATATATAAAAACGACGATTACGAAAGAAATGATAAGCTCAGAAGGGCTAGAACCCAAAGCCGTAAAGCCAGTTAAATAAAAAAAATTGAAACACTAGTACATTTTATTATATATTAGTCTATGGTCTATGTAGATAATCGTAAAAATTAAAACTGGTCATAACTTTTATCTCCCATGTTCTAAAAATCTAAGAATTTAAAAGGAGTTTGTCTATCCTACTAACTACTAATTAAAACCAAAAATATCCCAAAACACGACATACAAGCCTGCTATTACCCTTTGTATATATTGCGCAATATTTTTAGAAATTTTATTGTCATAACGAAGCAAATCTAAAACCGAAGATACAGCTTGACGTCAGAAGTCACAGATATACACAGCATATAAAGCGGAAGAATATATTGAAATCATACATATTATGCTTATCACTTTAATCTATTTTTTGTTCAGTATTTAATAAATTGTTTCAATATCTGAATAACTTTTCAGATTTCTTTCAGCCCGAAATCATTATAGCTTGGTTAAATTTTAATTCGTTGTTAAGAAGGAACTAAATGACTTTTTTACATTTTTAGACTTTATGGAAAGAAGAAGTAGGAAATAGAAAAAGAAAGAAGAATAAAAATATTTAGTGTCATTAAACTAAAAAAAAGCCTACGATTTCCTGCATTTGCTAATTTGTTGTATTTTGAGGCAAACATAACGGCGTTCTAAGGCGTGCTTTAATTATTATTTTTCTTTAACTTTTCACTTTGCTTGGCTGAGAAATTCAAAATTTTAATAACTTTAATAATATGTTTGTTAATTATTTGTAAAGTAATAAATGCGCCAAAATTGTTACTATAATATATACGAATATACGAAGCTTACTGCGTTAGAAAACGAAATACGGTACTAAATTACTTATTAATATCCCTTCGATTTTAATTTCATATAAGTATGTTTAGAAAAACTACATTTTTTCACTTATTTTTAGCCCTCTTATCTTAGTATCAATAATCTTAATATATATAAATTACGTGTCACGTTGTTTGTCCTCGATGGACTCCAAAACTACTTAACAGATTTTAATCAAATTTTCACACCGTGTGCAGTTTGGTCCAACTTGAGAGATAGGATAGTTTTTTGTCGCACATTTTTGGCGAATTTAAGAATTTTTAATAGGATATGACAAATGGTCGTCGAAAAGGGCAGAACAACGTCTGCCTGGCAAGCTAGTAATATATGAATATTAATAATTTAAAGTCTATTTATATACGTAGGGTCAACAGTGTATTATTTATATAATGTGTGGATTTACGCGCATAATTATAACTGATTTTAACTTATTATGAATGTTTATTTATTAAATTATGATATTATTTAACTGGACTAAAGATGCCAAATTAATGATCACAGTCTACCCGATAGTAAGATGCGGCTATACCCACATATACTTACATTTATCCTTGATAAAATATGAAATTACAGAAACGTTGTTACTTCTTGAGACCAAAATGGAATGGCTCATTACTAATATAATTCCAGTTCTAGTCACGCGGCATTTGATTATTATGTTAAAATTTCAGGTTGGGAAGTATTCTGTGCAAACGTGATTTCCCCGGTCGAGTTGACCTATTTGCAATAGAATTATGGGAATCAGGCCATAACATGCTGATTTATATATGGGCTTAACTTCAGAGGGTTTTTTTTTAACAGGAGGGTTAAAAAAAACCTCTGAGGGTTTATCATAGTTATGGTTCTTAACAGGAGGGTTTATCATAGAGTACACGTAAATTAGACCCAAGTGATTCAAGATTCAAGTACAGCGTAGTGGCAGCGTAAGAGGTCCAGTTCCAGCACTTCATATCACACAGTGGATATCGAAAGAGAGAACAGAGTGAAACAAGAGATAGGAAACAATCTTCCTGTTAACAACTCAAAATAATAAAAACTTTTTTATAACGTGGTAGAGCCATGCTGCAGTTGAAAAAGAATTCGGCTCGCAAGGACCAATTGAAAAGGAAACAGGTTCGGAAGTTAACGTTCGATTAAGAAACAGGAGGGAGGAATCGAGGCTTCTCTCGATCCGGCCTCCTATAACGCCTACGTTGGGTTCGGGAACAACGTATGTGATCTCCGCAACGGAGTAACACACTAGGGCGATAACCTCTTTCTTTTTCAGCAAGTAGGTTCAGACGGGGATTACGGGTCTTCCGAAGTCGTCCCGGTCCCGACGCCTTAATTCTTCGATGTGGACTGTATAACTTTAGGGATGAATTACTTGGGAATAAAACAGCAATTATCTTCAAACCGTTCCGTGAGAGAGTAATCACTTTCCCTATCACTTCCCTACACCTTTTCTTCTTATTGACTGCTGGTTCTTCACTTTTCCCGAAGGATTTTCTTATTTTTCCGAACTAATTCCCCGAACGAATTGCAAGCCAGTTTGTCGTCTGATTGCACCGAGATGCAATACAGGTATCGGGCCTCGGGGTAAACCCCATTGCCCGGACGATCCTCATGCCCCATTACTATGGGGCAGTCCTTTACTTCACCTATTATTGTAGGTGGCTTTATTTTATATAACCGGAATGTCCGTGTATGGTGGTATTTATTCCATAGTCGTTTACCCGACTATGGAAAATTAAGAGGTTGTCTTCTTAATGTGGTGTGTATAGTTTTTCCGTAGTTAACCTACTACGGAAAAAAGAGAGGTTATCCGGTGAAAGTCAAAGTTGGCCTTTCAGCGGCATTGTGGGTTGTTACTCAACTCTCTAATCACATATAGAGAGGAGTTCTCTTGGAAGAGGCCGCCCGTCCGGTGGCCGAGTGTGCAACGGCGCAAAGCCGTTGAGATGTTCGTGTGGCCCGTTGTCAGCACGGTCGAACAAGCCGCGCGCCATCCGGGCCACGAAGTCAGTGATGGTCTCGACTTTTAAGTCGGCTGCTATTACGTCGTTCCGGACGTAACGACCTGCTCCG
Source organism: Parnassius smintheus behrii (assembly GCA_036936625.1). Classification (NCBI taxonomy): domain Eukaryota; kingdom Metazoa; phylum Arthropoda; class Insecta; order Lepidoptera; family Papilionidae; genus Parnassius; species Parnassius smintheus. The sequence goes on from JAUPFT010000006.1 coordinate 32,360,388, forward strand.
ACAATCGTCCTTAATGTCAGATTCTGCTGGGCCTGCAGTCGCCGCCTCTGGGTTGTGCTCAGGAGCGCGTACCAGGCCGGAGCAGCGTAGGTGGTAATAGTCCGGATATACATCTTGTATATCCGGATCTTAGTCTTCAATGGTAGTTTGGATGCCAGGACCGGACGGAGCATCGCCCGCGCACATCTGGCTCTGCGGACGACGAAGTCGACGTGCGCAGTCATGCACAGCACCCGGTCGATCCGGCACCCAAGGTAAGTCACGGCCTTCTCATACGCTATCTCCTGGCCGTTGAGAGTCAGTGGTGGTGGTAAGTTCCTAAGGCGGCGAGTGAGCAGAGCGGTTGTCTTACCAACGTTGACAACCATCCTCCACTCATTTAGCCATGGTGGCAGCAGGTCCAGCAGACGCTGCATTTTGGCAGTGGCTATATGGGCTCTTCTGGACGAGGTGAAATAGGCGCTATCGTCCGCATATAGCGCCAGCTCAACGTCGTCCTCCCATTCTTGCAGCCTACCTGCCAATGTAGGTATATCGTTAGTATAAGCCGCGTACAGGACTGGAGACAAACAGCTGCCCTGTGGAACGCCGGCTCTGATGGATTTTGTTGCGGACTCGGCGTTCTCTATGCAGACATAAAACTTCCTGTCTTCCAGGAAAGACGCCACTAACCGCAACATAGCAGGGGGGACACTGGTCTGCTCGTGTAGTTTGTATAGTAATCCGGAGTGCCACACCCGGTCGAACGCCTTCTCGATGTCGAGAAAGACGCCCAACGATATGCGGCCACGATTGTACTCTGCCGCAAGCAGGTGCAGCACTCTAGTCAGCTGTGTGACTGTAGAGTGACCCCTCCTGAATCCGTGCTGCTCCGCCCGAAGTTGGATGCACGGACGGAGACGTCTTAGCAGCAATCTTTCGAACAGTTTAGCTATGTGTGGTAATAGCGTAATCGGCCTGTAGCTGGAAGGTTTACGCCTGTCCTTCCCGGGTTTCGGCAAGACGATAATTTTGCCTTTTTTCCATTCCTCCGGGAAGTGGGATGTCCGCAATATCCCATTGTAGAGTCGACCAATCTCTACTAGGACTTTATTGGGCAGCTGTCGGAGTGCAGCGTTGGTAATCCTATCGTGCCCAGGCGCCTTCCTCGGTTGCAGGCGGGTTACTGTCCTCCGCAGTTCGGCGGGGGAGATGAACCACTCTCCTGCAAGAGGTGGCGCGGGCGACGACAGGAATTCCTGTACGCGACTTTCCTTCCGGGCATGAAGCTCCATGAACTCCGCACTCGCTGGGTTCGGCATAAATTGCCCCTCGAAGTGCTCTCCCAGGATATCCGCTCTGCCCTTGGCATCATAGCAACGTTCGCCCACACTGTTGGTCAGTGGGCAAACGGGAGGTCTAGTTTTTGTCAGCTGTCGGTTCAGTTTATAGAGCGACGCATCATGCTCATCCGCCTTCCATATGCGCCGCTCCCAGGCCTCCCCTCTGTGGGCCTGGACTGCCACCGACAGCTCCTCCGATACGGTGTTTAACTGTGATTTTATTCTGGGGCAGCGAGTACGCGCCCAGAGCTATCTCAGCGCTCTTTTGCGCTTGATCTGCACGCTTATCTCACGGCAGATCGTCACGCCTTGCTGTTATCGGGACGATCGTAGAGGCCGCATTGAGGGCCTCTTGGATGTTTTTAGTTATTCTAGTAGCAGCGGCCTCTACGTCGTCCGCTGTGCTTATAGGCATGTGTGCTGGAGGTCTCGCTTGCAGGTGTTGTGCATAGCGCCTCCAGTCGACACGTGTCTTGGTTGCTCTGGGCGGCGTAGTCACCGCCTTTGTGCCAAGGGTTATCAGAATCGGGAGGTGCTGTGAACTCAGGTCGTATAGCACCTCTACCACTACTGGGTAGTTGATGTTCCTGGAGAGCACGATGTCCAATACATCCGGATACTGCCGTGAGTTGGACGGGATGTGCGTTGGCTCCTCGGGACCTAAAACGTCATAGTTGTTGTCTTCTGCATCATTGTAAAGTTCACGACCCGGCGGGGTGATCACTCTGGACTCCCACGCCGGGTGTTTGGCGTTTAGGTCCCCGGCGACGATAGTGGGCGTGTCGCCTTCCATTATTGTCCGGATGTCTGAGGGGCAAAATGGAGTCCCTGGCGGGCGGTATGCTGCATAGATCTTAAGTTCCTCGCCCGCCACCTCCATTTTTATGCCGATAGAATGCATTGACTGGTATGGTGGTAATTCCAGTTCCTGGTGGACGATGTCCCTCCTCACTAGAACTGCCGTCCCTCTATAGGCAGCCCCTTGAGCAGTGACCTCGTCCCTTCTGTACAGGTGGTAATTGGGCAGCTTTATGTGCGTTCTTGGGTTGAGCTTCGTTTCTCCCAGCAAGATGACGTGCAGATCCTGTTGCTGGGCAACAGTGCGGAGTTCATGCAGCTTCTGCTGTATACCGTCCGGGTTCCAGTACAGGAGGCGCAGGTTACTCTCCTCCATAGTGCCGGGCTAGGAGGTTTGCCAGCGCCTTCATGATGGCTGTGATTGGGTCTGTCCCGGTCCTGATATCTGCCAGGACCTGCGTACCGACCTCGATGGCTATACCAACCAGACGCTGGATTGCGTCTGCTGTTTCGAGGCCGGTGGTAGGTGTTTTCCTATAGGAAGGCGTTGGCAATTGTCTCGGGTGTTGGGTGTCCTGGATTTGCTCACTGTGCTTTTGGGTGGGGCGTGCTCTTCCAACAGAGCGGGCTCTATGTTCAGCCCTTTCTGGTACTCCACCCATGCTCCTAGTTCTCTCCCTAGTAACCTGCGCCTGGGAGGCTACTGGTGCAGTTGGTGTCGGGGTAGAGGTTACAGCCTGAGGAGGCTGCGACTTCTTCCTGTTCCTCTCCCGCCTCCTCTTCTTGGAGGGTTGCCGTTCTGTGGCAGGATTGGCGGGGGGCTGTAGAGTCGCCCCGGTGGTTGCCCTTATCTCCGCGGGTTCCACCGTTTCTTTAGGTGTTACGGGTGGGGGGGGGGCTGGTTGCCTGCCCTTCCCAGTGATGGTAGCCCACCCGTCTTGCTGAATGGTTACAGCCTTCGGGCGACTCTGGGAGGTCTTTTTGGGGGCCTCCGGGAGTAACCCCGGCAAGGTTATCCCCTGCCTCCTTGCAGTCCTCCTCAGGACTGGACAGCGGCGGTCGTTTGCCGTGTGGTTTTTACCACAATTGGCACATGTAGGTTGTTCCTCTCTGCCCCGAGGGCAAAGGCTTGCAATGTGCTCCCCAGCACAGCGCACGCATCTCACTGGCCTGAAGCAGTTTGCGGATGCATGGCCGAAGGCCTGGCAGCGGTGGCATTGAGCCGGTCCTACTTTCCTTTGCCAGGCCTCGATGACTACTCCTCTCATAAAGAGGAGTTCGTCGATTTTATAAAGTTCTTTGAGCTGCTCCAGGCTCAGGTGGTCAAATTGGGCAAAGTATATGCAGCCAGGTCTGCTTCTACGCGGTGGGATCGCTTTGACATATTTGACGGGGAAGCCTTTTGCCCTAATAGCCTCCTCTATGTTGTCCGTGCCCATTGGTAGACCCCGGATGCCCACTTTAGTGGGCTTGTCCTCCTCCGGGGTATAGCAATACCACGACAGTGTTGGTACTTCCTTAGTCAGCTCAATCATGTAGCGTTGGACTATCCTGAATTCGTTTGCGCTTTGAGGGGTAAATCTCACGCCTTTCCCGAATGGACGGGCATTTAAGGGGTGGCCCAACATTCTATTGAGCTCCCTAAAATGCCTCGTCCAATCCGGTAGGCATTCTGCCACTATGGGCGGGTAGCGGGTTTTATCTTGGTCGGCAGGCTTCTCTGTTGGCACTGCCGCCGAAGGTGGTCGTGGTACTGCTGGTGCAGCTACCATATGGGCATAACTGGTAGATGGCCGTTGGCCATCGTCCTGTGGAAGCCCGGACGGATTGGTCGTTGCCGCCGGAGAGGACCGGCCGGCGGATGCAGCGAGGGTGGCATATGTGGTGGACCCCCAACTGTAGGATTCTTCACCCCTCTGCTCATACTGGGCCGAGTCTCGGCTTCGTCGGTCCGGTGATATGGAGCGGGGGGGGGGAGTTGCGGTGGGGATGGTGACTTAGGTGGTGACCTCAACACTTTCTTCTGCGTCACCCGATGGTGGTAATCATCATCCTCCTCCGATGTGGACGGTGCTTCGTCGGAGGACAGTTGGGAGCCAATCCTTTGCCTCTTTTCATATAAAGAGGCTTCGGTCTCCGGTGGAGTATGGCGTCTAGCCGTTTTCGCTGCTCGCTGCTGCTGGGGCGGTGGTTCTTGCCTGGCCGTATGCTCAGATACGGCCGGCGTGAGCACAGCACCCGGTGCGGGCTCCTTCCGTGGCGAGACGGGTTTTCGTTGGGGGATCTGTGAGAAGGAGGACACGACCCTCGTGCGTTCCGGGTTCGACAGATCCCTCACAACCAGTGGTCGATCCAACACACCTGTTCTTTTGTCTGGTGGTTTTCTTATTGAAGGGGGTGGCTCCCCCTTATCCCTACCTGACATGTTAATACCTAACGTCAGTCGAACTCTAAAAGGCCCTGTCTGTACTATGGTGATAAAAAGTTTGTGGCTATCGTCACTTTGGGCACTGCCTACCCCTTTTGTACACCAAAAGGGTTGGGGGAAGTGCAACGGTGGCACTTTATGACGCGACTAGGCACTAGATGCACGCAACGCATAAAGTGCCAAGAATCACCTAGGGGCCGGTGACCTCGACGCCTCACGGAATCACGGGACTCAACGTGGGCGGAGTTTGTCGTACCGGCGGTTATTTGCAGCCACTGTAATACTGCAAGTAACGCACACCTAGGAGATCCTTCGATAGCGAATTGCAATAAAACCCGTTCACTAAGCTACCCCCAGAGCTATACGCGAAAGTGAGCCGCGCCATTCGCGTGCCTGCGCAACTTAATAACATGAATTTGTACTATTACTCTCTCACGTTTCACTTAATTTCTTTATTCACATAAGTCATACACAAATACAAGTTATCTATTTAGATAGCACAAAACAATATCTACACCATGATATACATTATTTTTTCGTATCACAAAAATCCTTTAATTTATAAAACAAAATATGCCTATTTTAATCACAAATTCAAAGTCCAAACTTCTTAAATATTTAACACAGAAAGTTAAAACAATGTTTCCCACTTGAATTTATACATATGTTAACTAATTCAATAGTTTAATTTACATTTTCTCTATTTATTTCACTATTTAAAACACTTTTAAATTTCTTATACAAAACTATCATTATTTCACTTATACACAGGAATTTTCACATAAAAATAACACAGAATTCACCTTTTTAGCACGTACAATCAACCTGAAATGTTTTACAAGTCATTTTTACATAAATTGCTGAAATCACAAACATTTTAAATTTTTAGATATTCGGCCTCCTAAGGGTGTGGCCAGCGTGCTTCCGTGAACTCACACTATTTGAACAACTAACTTTGCACGGCTCTCGGCTATCAGAAAAAATGAAAGTCTGAAATACACCATTTTTAACAATATTAGATAAATAAGTGCTTCTACATAATTTTCAAACTGTAGGAAACTATCTTTGATAAGATTCTTATCAGTTATCATGTTTCTTATCAGATAACAATACAAGTGAATGTTTTCATTAATCAATCATAACAAATAGGCATTTGTTTTCGTACAAACATATCATACTTATACAAGACAATAATTATGAAATTAATTTCCGTTAATTCTGTTTATGCACAGAGTGATCATCTCGACCGGGGAACAAATCCGATCTCTAACTTTACTTTAATATTCCTTTGAATTTACATCGTTGGAAAGACGATTTCAACCGGGGAACAAATCCGGTAACATAATTTATATCATAAAATTCCCTATATGAATTTATTGAAAGATATTACTTAGAAAACAGTAAACTAGTCCGGCCTGGGAGTCGAACCCAAGACCTTCATATCATTAATTCGACATTTCTTAAAGATTTAACTAAGCATTTTCTTATCAGAACATTTCTATTGGAAAATGAGTCTTTGAAAAGTTATTCGTCATCGGTTGACTTAATAAACTGAAATATTCTTATAGGCGCGTCGCCAACAATCTCCCCCCCGTGCGTTAGCACCATCATTTGGGAGGCGTCGCGGGTACCAGGACTATTATTCTGGATGTAGGTCTCCTCAAGATACCCGTGCTAGTAATGACGTCAACCACTCTGGTGTGACCGTCTGGTCCCGGTAACGTTCTACTAATTTTGCCTTTCGGCCACGTATTTCGTGGCAACGAATGATCTATTATCAAAACAATATCGCCCTCTTTAGGTTCCATGAACTTTCCGTTATTACCTGTTCGAGGTATTAAGGTAGGCATGTACTCCTTCAGCCACCTTGTCCAAAAATGGTCGGCTAACCTCTGTGCAGCTTTCCAATTGAGTTGACCCGTCAGATGCTGCTCTAGAAATAATCCAGGTGGTCGATCACCACATGAGCATCCCAGAAGAAAATGATTGGGTGTCAAATCCTCTTCAGGACTATCCATACTGAATGTTACCAGAGGCCTGGAATTTACTGTGTGCTCTGCTTCTAAAAGCAACGTATGCAGAGCCTCCTCTCGCGGGCTCCTTTCTCTGAGCGTAGCGGTCAACGCAATTTTAATCGATCTTACTAACCTCTCCCAGGCGCCACCCATGTGCGGTGCTCCCGGAGGTATAAATTTCCATTTAATATATTTCTTATATGACTCAATTTTCATGCCCTCGTGGCATTCTTCGCATGCTTTCAATAATTCTTTATTCGCAGCTTTGAAATTTGTCCCGTTATCGCTGTATATAACGGCTGGTTTTCCTCTTCTGGCGATAAATCGCCTCAACGCCATTATCATTGACGCTGGTGTCAACGAGGCTGCTAATTCCAGATGTACTGCTCTGGTAGTCAGACTCCTGAATAAAACACCCCAACGTTTTTCGTGTCGCCTTCCTATAGTCACACTCATAGGACCGAAATAATCCACAGCTGAGCATGTAAAAGGTGGTTCATGATGAGCTATTCTCTCCAGAGGAATATTTCCTTGTGGCACGTTCTGCGGTTTTGATCTGTATGTCCTGCACCACTGACAATGATGTGACACACTTCGTACTACATTACGTAAGTTCAAGACATAAAATTTCTGGCTCACCTCATTCATCACCGTCTGGTGATTGGCATGTCCAAAATGATGATGAACTTCTCTAATTATCATTTTAACGATTTCGTGTTTACCGTCCAATATGACAGGTTTTCTACTTTCCTCGGTCAAATTAGACTTGAAAGGTAAACGTCCATTTAAACGGAGTAAGTTATCTTCTCCTATTTCCATAGATAATTTACTTAAGCGTGAACTTCTTTCAACACTTTTGCCTGCTTTCAAGCATTTTATTTCCGAATAAAAACACTCGTCTTGAACGAACTTCCAAATTAATAATTCCGCTTTTTTCAAGAGCGCTATGTCCAACGCGCCATCGGGTCCTTTAACCGACTTTGCTAAAACTTTGTTGGAACACATAACCGACTTTTCGGCTGCGTCGTCGGGTCCTTTAACCGATTTTCTTAAACTATTGAATTTTTCTACCGCTTGTAAGGTGCGTGTAGTTGCCCCAAGGAATTTCTTAAAGCTGCTAAATCGTCCGTAGTCGGGTAGACTTAACGGTTCTTGCTTTCTTAACGCATTTACGCCCTTTGGCGATTTTTCTTCACCTGTTTCTAAGCTTTTTATGGTGTCCACTTGTTTGGGCCATAAATCAGGACTTTTCCTGAGGAATTCAGGTCCTTGAAACCAGCGATGACTTACATCGAAGGTGGAAGGAAAATTCTAGTGGCGTCGTCTGCCACATTTTGTGACGTTGGAACCCATCGCCATTCACATGGTTTACTGTGATCTTCGATCTCAGCCAATCGATGAGCAACGAATGGTTTAAAAGCGCGAGGATCTGACTTAATCCACGCTAACACTGTACGTGAGTCTGTCCAAAATACTCTCTCGGACGTCTCGTACTTGCTCTCTTCACTAACCGATGCAGCCAGCCTGCTGCCCATAAGAGCTGCTTGCAATTCAAGCCTTGGAATCGAAATTGGTTTCAATGGCGCTACTCTTGCCTTTGCGGCGATCAGCGTAATCCACCTTATTCCTAGCTCGTCCGTGGTGACGTAATACACCGCGGCAGCGTATGCTTTTTCACTAGCATCCGTGAAAGTGTGTAATTCTCCCTTGCCGACGCCTTCAGCAACGGGTCTAGGTACTTCTAAATGACCTAATTTCTTCACTTCCGATATCCATTTACAAAATAACACGTGTAATTCGTGTGAAACTTCTTCATCCCAAGAGATGCCTGTCCTCCATACTTGCTGGATCAGCGACTTCCCTTGAATCGTTATGGGTGATGCGAGTCCCAAAGGATCGAAGACTGACATCACAGCGCTAGTCATCTCCCTCTTCGTAGGCGGTCGTAAACCTTCCATCACCTCTTCCGGTGTGTTACGAAGACTTGTGGAGAAACTTATTATATCCCGTTTGATATTCCAAATCAAACCTAACGTGCGCTCTGTGTGCTCTTTATCTCCCAGCGAAGCACTGTCGCTCTTATATTTATTTTCCATTTTACTTAAAACTTCGGGTCGGTTGCTAGCCCATCCCCTCAGTTGGAAAGAAGCATGTTTATGTAATTCATACATATCGTTTACTATCCTTTCGGCCGTCGTCACGTCGGGAAATGCCTGTAGATAGTCATCCATATAAAAATTGCTTTCCGTAGCGAAAGCTGCTTCTGGATAGATATGTGCGTTGTCCTGCGCGTTCCTATTCTTTACATATATAGCGATGCATGGTGATGATGCCGCTCCAAATATGAGTGACGTCATTCTATACTCTTCCGGTGGCGCGTCACGATTGTGCCGCCATAAGAATCGAAGGCTATCCCTGTCTTCATCCCGGATTTTCACTTGCAGGAACATTTCTTTAATGTCTGCCATTACTGCCACGCTTCCTTCTCTGAATCGTAGCAGAACTCCGAACAACGACTTCAATAAGTCCGGTCCGGTTAACAATGCATCATTGAGACAACGTCCGCCCGTCTTTGCGGCGGCGTCGAAAACTGTCCTTATTTTCCTTTTTTGTGGGTGAGTCACTGCGAAGTGAGGAAGGTACCACGTACGTGGGGAAATGGGAATATGGTTCGCTTTCTCTGCGTAACCATTAACGATGAGATTTTCAATTTGCTTCTCATATTCCTTTTTCAACTCGCTATTTTTGTCGAGCTTTTTTTCAATATTCAACAGGCGACTTTCAACCTGCGCTCTATTCGACGGCATGCACTCATTGTCTGTGCGCCATAACAAAGCAGTCTCGTACCTATTATTAGGTATAAGACGTACCGTTTTGTTCAAAATATTTAAAGCTCGTTCTTCTGAGTCGTTCGCGGGCTTTCTAGCCGACACTCCCAGAGATTCCAAACTAAAATAATCCTTGATCAATTTATCCATATCTTCCTCCTTCTTGGTGGAAATGTGGTTAACGATCTTGATCGGTTTAATACCACCCGATATGTGACCATGTAAAACCCATCCAAGTTTGGTAAGCGATGCTACAGGTAGGTTCTTACCTCCTGAAATTAATTCACGAGTAACTATGAGATGCCAATTGTCCTGACCAATTAATATGGTAGGTTTGGACCTCTCATACATCAACTCATCCTTAATCGGTGTCAAATGAGAACACCGTTGCAATAATTCTCGGCTTACCGACTGAGGAGAAAGGTTAAGTGACTTAATTGTTTGCACACTTATCTCTTCTAAGTCGCTCGAGTAAATGCCTTTTATCTTAACGTTTAAGCGATACGAACTGTCGTCGTTAATTCGCTTACCTCCCACGGCTTCGATACGTAATCCCTCTTTACGTCCGCGAGGCACTAATTTCTGAGCCATACACTCCTCTATGAGTGTCATGGTCGATCCCTCATCCAGAAGAGCTGTTGTCTTGACCTTTCCTCTAGGTCCATACAACTCGACCGGTATAATCTTTAAGTATGCACATGCCAGTGCATTCACTGTACTAACAGTTGTAATCTGAGCATCTTTACCCCCCTCGTCCCCTTGTGGCGAGGTTTTTTCATTGGGGTATCGGTGTAGCATTCGATGATGTAACATTCTACATCCCTCTACACCACATTTTTTCGCTTTGCACTCTAACCTCCTATGGTTAGGTGACAAACATTGAAAACATACTTTCGCTTTTTTGACCGCTTCCCATTTCTCGCGAATATTCATGTCCTTAAACTTGTAACAACTCACTATAGAGTGCTCCTTGTTGCATATAACACACTTATGTGTTACCCGACTTACAGGCTTGTCCTGGGTTGTCATAACCACTTGTCGGTTGTGCCCTTTATTATTTCGGCGTTCTAGACGCTCGCTCGAATTACTTCGGCGCATATAGCGCTCGCTCACGGCACAGCTGCGTACACCTCCCTTTGCAGTGTGTACAGTTTGCTTCCTGAATTCAGGACGCTTCCTTTTTTCAGGCGCATTTTCATTGTTTAAGGACGTTCCAAATTGTTCACTCAATAAATTTAAAAACTTGGCCATCTTCTGTAACTCTGGCTCCAAAGGATACTGAGCTCGATATTCAAACCATTTAAATTTAATCATAGTTCCTAGTTTCTCCACTATGCGGCTCACTAACTCCGGTGAGTACAAATACTGTGGTTGATTCAACGCTTGTATCGTGGCAACCACGTTCGTAATACGACTTGCAAAAGATCCTATATTCCGGCAATCTTCTGCCAATCTTGGCGTACGCTTTACATTCTCGATTTCGGCTAGAATGAGCATCTCAACCCTACCGAATCTTCTTTCGAGAGCGTTCATTATTTCTTCCTGTTCACACAAAGTGAATAACAGCGACTTTACCGCCTCTTTAGCGGTGCCCTTTAATGCCCTCCTAAGGCGTGCAACATTTTGCACCCCTGAAAATTGGCTTCTTGTGTCTTCAAACACCGTTTTGAAAATTATCCATTCACCCGGGTCTCCATCGAACACCGGTAATTCCTGGAGGAAATGAAGCTGGGAAGACTTATCTTTACCCGCTATTTTTATTGCACTCACAATCGCTTCGGTCAATTCTGACACCTCACTCGCGTGTGTTTTCTGTGCATTTCCTTGGTTGCGCTCGATCTCCGCCCCTTTGCGGCGTGATCCTTTACACGCTTCCTTATCAGTAATATCGGGTTGTGCTATACTAACCGGCGCGCTCATTATGGTCTGCTGATCCCAACTCCTTACGAAAGGTTCCACCTGAGTATTCCGCTCTTCATCATCCTCACTCGAGTCGATCTCCTCTTTTCGGTTGAGTCGTGCCAACTCCAATTGAGACTTGGCTAAGGCAGCAGCTGCCTGTGCTCGTTCGAGCTCTGAGCGTTCGAATTTAATCCGCGCCTCTAATTCGGCTTTCAGCCTCGCCGATCGCGATGACCTACTACCTCTCTGTGGCCCTTTATCACTAGTGTGCCCGATTACTGTCCTTGACGATGCCGCTTCTTCGGTCCTTTGACCTACTTTTTCGACCACCGTTTCACTCCTGGAAATAACGGATTGTTGTGCGGTGCTGGCCTGCGTACCACTGGTGTCCGTCCTGTTGCTTGTCGTTGCCATGGACGTCCCTGAGTCCCACGTGCATGTGGACGTGTCGGTGGTGGCTCCACTTGAAGGAGTTGCTCCATTTGACGCAGTAGCTATGGTCGCTCCAGATGGTTCCGCTTCTTTAGCTTTTCTTGAGAGCCCTGTCCTTGTCCTGCTCCCTTCGCTTCTCCCTGTCTGGTCTTGTGCCTTTTTCATCTTGCAGGAAGGTGATTGTTGGCCTACGGTCCCTAACTGTCCCTACGGTCCCTACAACCCCTTACCTACAACCCTTCTACACCCCAACCTAACACCACTACCCCTCCCCCCCTTATCTCCCAACCCTACAACCCTACTACCACCCTAACAGCCCTATCAGCCCTATCAATCCTGGACGGGGCCTACCGAGGTGAGCCGTCCAGGGATAGAGTCGTGCAGGAATGGAATGGAGGAAAGGTTTAGGAACTGTCCCGCCAAGGAATATGACGAAACAGTCGAGCGGTAGTGCAAGCGCAGTCTCGCTCGAGAGAACTGCTCCACCCGAAGGTGTTGTGCCAGAGCCCAACCGTTTGGCACCGTTAGGTGGTCGGGATGTATGCTGTGCTCGCCGCCCAGTTGCCGGTGACGCCTCGTCCGAGCGCCCTCCTCCGGCCGCGATGCAGTCAGGTGCCCGCGCGCACCCTCGCCTGGCAGCAGCAGCGGTGGATGCTTCTTTTTGCACCCTGATGACCCGACAGGAAAATGCCGGACACGGTCGTCCGACAGGAAATGCCGCGCACGCTTGCCCGACAGGAAAAATGCCAAGCCCTGCTTGGCCACGATGAGTGCCTTCACAAGACACCTGCGCCCGGCTGCGATACGTGCCCCATGCGAGCACACGCCCCAGGCTGCAATCCCGGTTTTCTTTCTTCCGGTAGTTCCAGGTCCAGTCCTTCAGCGCTGACGTCCTGGTCTTCTGGCCTTTGGTCCTATTGCTTCAGCTCAAACCTCCGGCTTCTACTACTACTGAACGGAACTAATTCCCCGAACGAATTGCAATAAAACCCGTTCACTAAGCTACCCCCAGAGCTGTACGCGAAAGTGAGCCGTGCCATTCGCGTGCCTGCGCAACTTAATAACATGAATTTGTACTATTACTCTCTCACGTTTCACTTAATTTCTTTATTCACATAAGTCATACACAAATATAAGTTATCTATTTAGATAGCACAAAACAATATCTACACCATGATATACATTATTTTTTCGTATCACAAAAATCCTTTAATTTATAAAACAAAATATGCCTATTTTAATCACAAATTCAAAGTCCAAACTTCTTAAATATTTAACACAGAAAGTTAAAACAATGTTTCCCACTTGAATTTACACATATGTTAACTAATTCAATAATTTAATTTACATTTTCTCTATTTATTTCACTATTTAAAACACTTTTAAATTTCTTATACAAAACTATCATTATTTCACTTATACACAGGAATTTTCACATAAAAATAACACAGAATTCACCTTTTTAGCACGTACAATCAACCTGAAATGTTTTACAAGTCATTTTTACATAAATTGCTGAAATCACAAACATTTTAAATTTTTAGATATTCGGCCTCCTAAGGGCGTGGCCAGCGTGCTTCCGTGAACTCACACTATTTGAACAACTAACTTTGCACGGCTCTCGGCTATCAGAAAAAATGAAAGTCTGAAATACACCATTTTTAACAATATTAGATAAATAAGTGCTTCTACATAATTTTCAAACTGTAGGAAACTATCTCTGATAAGATTCTTATCAGTTATCATGTTTCTTATCAGATAACAATACAAGTGAATGTTTTCATTAATCAATCATAACAAATAGGCATTTGTTTTCGTACAAACATATCATACTTATACAAGACAAATTAATTTCCGTTAATTCTGTTTATGCACAGAGTGATCATCTCGACCGGGGAACAAATCCGATCTCTAACTTCACTTTAATATTCCTTTGAATTTACATCGTTGGAAAGACGATTTCAACCGGGGAACAAATCCGGTAACATAATATTTTATATCATAAAATTCCCTATATGAATTTATTGAACGATATTACTTAGAAAACAGTAAACTAGTCCGGCCTGGGAGTCGAACCCAAGACCTTCATATCATTAATTCGACATTTCTTTAAGATTTAACTAAGCATTTTCTTATCAGAACATTTCTATTGGACAATGAGTCTTTGAAAAGTTATTCGTCATCGGTTGACTTAATAAACTGAAATATTCTTACAGGCGCGTCGCCAACAGCAGTTATATTAGTAGTTTAGTTGTAGCACGAATGGGTCGGCTCGACCGGGGAGGGACCACGCTCTCACAGAATACCAGCGTCAAATAGTAGCTTAATGCTGCTGTGTTTCATATGGTGAGTGTAGAGAACCGGAGACCCGTTTTACTGGAAACGAGGCATTCCATCTTAGTACTCACGGGTGAATGCTATTTCATAGAGTGGTGAGGCACTAAAATCCGCTTCAAAGAACCAAAATGGAAATAAAAGCGGTCTTTTTGAATCATCTCCAGCTTCAAAGTTCGTAAGAAATCGTGGTATTGCGGTAAGTTTATTATTGTGCATAAAGGCATCAACATTTCATAAAACAGTATAATAAAGTAACACCCTCCCTCAGTTATAGTTTGTAAATTGTTTATATCGATGCCATGGTACACAGTTAAGGTCAAAAGGCCTAGGGCGATAGTTGCACATATCGCCATAAGTGTTAATAAATAATATCTGAAAATGTTAAAATGTTATATTTGATATAAAAATGTATTATTTCAAATTGAAATGGCATTGGCTTACACTTCGATACTATTTTGCATAGTTACATTTCAACGTAGCAACCATATCACCAAATCATGCGGTGGTCTTTATAAATATATCAATGGCGGTGGTCAGGTTTAGTTTGCTTTAAGAAGATAACCTTCTAAGCTTTCAAGTGAAGCTTTTACCTTATTTAAAAAAGTCTACATCATTAATAAAAAAAACTTACGTCCATTTCGGAATAAGTTCAGTGTCTAACACTCGAAAATATTTTAATATATAATAAAGAGTATAATGATATTTATACGGATCCACAAATCCGTTTGAACTGTCGAAGTTCTCTTTGTAAGGAAAGCCTTAAACTTTTTGAGCATTTTCTTTAAAAAACCTTACTGATTTTAGAAATTTAATACGAAGTGTATGTTGCAAGCGCTTACTGGTTTCATAATGATTATTTTAAAAACAATCTTGAGGCATATGTGGCAAACTACACACAATTACGTATGCACTTGGTTTCTATTGCTATGTTAGTTCATAAAAAGAGCCGTAATAGTCTTATGGTTAAGAACACGAACCATGAAACTCAAAAGTTTTGAATATACCGTCCGTCCGCGAACCACATTTTTATCACAAGCATCGTTTACTAAACGGGAGTAGTGTAAAAGAGTATCAGTAATGATACAGCACCAGTAGCTTATTTCTTAAATATTCGGCTTTTTTCTTCCATCTTTGGCTTTTTTCTTGGCCATCGCATAAAAACACAATGTATCTCACAAGTAATACATATTATATTAAATTAGACTGCTAAGTGCGATTGCCAAGTCAATCTATATATTTGAAACATAAAAGATTTTTAACATTGATATGGTCACTATAAATTGTTGTTAGGTCAGCTAATTACGTAATAACTTAAAACAGAAGAACCCTTAAGTGGGGACTGAATAAATTAAAACCGACTTGGTATTACACTGATATCACAACTTTTTACGGCAGAAGAACTGAGTTGCGAGACTTGGTTTTTTTACAAGTTATGTTTTGATGGAATCTCATTTCTTATGTAGATAAGATAATCCTACTTTTTACCTTTCCGGTACCTTCTACTTCTTGAATACCAACAACGTACCTATTTACACCTATTATACACTGATTCATTCACTGCAAATGTAACTTTGTAATTCTTTATATTTATATGATATTACAAAGTTATGTTATGCAGTTGGTGTATCTAGAAAACTGGACCTAAATTAAAAAATATATTAGTTTTTCCTTAATTTCTATACTAAACCCTAATTGTATTCTAAATTTGAAGCTTCTATGTCCGCTAGAAGTGCCTTAGAGTTTTGATGATCAGTCAGTCAGTGAGTGACAAAATTAAGAAACTTTGACTAGTTATAATTCTTAAACTACTGGTTCAAATTAAATTAAATTTGAAATATACCATGTTTATACAATGCCAAACTTGGTTACTGAAAATTCATACATCTAGTTTTATCCACTACGAAGTTATAGGGGGTAGAAAATGGCCTGAATTACTTCGAGAAAGTATGGTACGGCCGTGCCGCTTTTTTGCTCGACTTGGCGGGCGCACTGCCGTGCCCCCAGATAAATTTTCCAGCACGAAACGAAATCCTTAAATTATAATCAATTATGTATTACAATACGTAGATTTATATACATCAAGATTTCTTATTTTTACGCGAAAACTACACATTAAATAAACTTATTTCACGGATGTTATGCCGTTTAATTTCACGGGAGAGACGTCCTCATGTCATAGCCTAGCTATCTTCAGTTTTTGATTATTAATTTTTGGTCTGATCTATGTATCTATGCATCTATGCAGAGGTATGCTTGGGTTTGGATTTAGTTTTATTAATTATAGGATTCTAAGTACCAATCAATCTTCCCTATTAAAATATGAATGTGTTTTAATTTCAATAGCTCCGCGAATCATCCTTGGTAAGAATTGATGTTCTTTTGCGAGGATTTGTGATCTATCCAATCTAATGTAATAGCGGGGTAGATCTTGAACATCTTCACAGACTGCAAACTTCCCATAAAATCATCAACAATAAAGTAGTACTTATTATAAATCAAATAGTAAAGATGTGTGGTCGCGGATTATGCCTGTAGATTCCGAGGTGGGAGGAGTCCAAACACCAGCGAGCTAATAACGTTACCAAAAAATGTTTGACATAAAGTTTTTGTCGTGTTTCACATATTAAGCTAAATGTAATATTTTCGCTATCAACAAAATTAAAAAAAAAACAGAGAGTTACAAACATCATAAAAGATTTATTTAAATTTATTTGCATATGTATTGAAGCAGTCTTACCATTACAATGTAATATTTTACTAAAATGTCTTGCCTTTCATTAGGTTTTATAAAGAATATATGATAATTTTAAGAGCCAAATTATATATTACATGCTAGCTAACAGTTTGCCTCGGGCTATATTGTAAAATATGTTAAACTATTACATAGACCAGTTAATTCAGGAATATTATATCATATGGAATATTACATCCTAATAATCCATTTTACTAATACATTTTTCTTATAAATTTTTTACCGCAGTAACTAGATAATGATGTCTTATATTTTTGTGGTACAATGTTGCTAATAATTATTATCAATAATTAATAATTATTTCTATATAAATCCGTCAAAAATTATCTTTGAAGTAATATTTAAACAATTAAAATACATTAATAAACATCAAGTTAAAATAAATACACTCCCGACTTTAAGTGTTATAGTAAATTAAAGTCTCCTTTAAAAAAGGAAGCCTTTCAAAATTCATAAATTTATTAAAAACTTTGTTAGAATATTCCAAATGTATTAAATAATTGAAATATAAGTCCAAAATATTATAATAATAAAAATAAAATTACATTCATAAAATAATTGGAAAATCGGTCAAAAATTGCCTACGTCATTGAGCATGTTCGTTTAGAGCAGCAGCGTATTTATGTATACATGGAGGGTGTTCGTGTAAAGTTGCTTATATAAGGGAGCTGCCGGAGACGCATACCCAAGGGTGTACATATATATGGAGTTGTTTGTTACCGACTACTATATATAGTACTGTTGCACAATGTCAATAGTCCTATATTAGGGACTTATGACAGATAGTAATAATAATAATAAACCAGAGCAAATGAGGAGCATATTGGAAGAGGCGCTTTTGGAAACGCGCAGCATGCCTCTCGAAAATCGATCGCGACTTCCCTGCTTACCCCTAAGCAAGTGAAATCAGGCTGTCGTGAGAGCTCTTCACCCAATGCTGGTGACCTATTTGGAAGCCAGCCGGGACCTTTGCAAGACGGACTCAATTCTTTTTGGCGCTGCAGTGGCAGTTTGCCGTATTATTGGCGCCAAACTTCCCATGGCTGGACGCGCTACTAGACAAATTAGCGCCATCCCAGCCTGGAGAAAAAGAACCGAGGACCGTATAGCAAAGGCAAGGGCCCTTATAGGCAGACTGACAAGCTTCAGGTCAGGTAATAATAGACCGAGGATTGTGCGCACCGTTAGAATGGCGTTTGCTGAGACAAATGTCATTTTGTACCAGCCGGATATCACACAGAAAGTAACGGAGCGCATAGATGACCTGAAGCAAAAAATGCTGCTTGGGGGAGGCGGATTCGACGATTCACCGAGAGATTAAGGCGGTTTAACCAGAATAGTCTCTTCGAGAGTGATCAGAAGAGGTTCTATAAATCATTGGAGCGCCCAAAGGTATGTGGAGCGGGCTCAGGACCGGATCAGGCTGACATTATCGCATTCTGGCGTGGCCTGTGGTCAGAGCCCGTAAACCACAGCGACGGCCCTTGGATGGAAGTTGTGGCGAGCCAGGGTGCGAGTGTTACTATAGACCCCATCACCATAACGCCGGAAGACGTGGCTGAAGCGGTCCGTAGGGCCCCGAACTGGAAAAGTCCGGGGCTCGACTAAAGGGGTTCATAGTGTGTCACGCTGTGCTCGCCCGACAGTTTCAAGAGGCTCTCGACTAAAAGTCGCTCCCGAGTCTCTTCACTACTGGGATCACTCACTTGTTTCCTAAAGATCAGGATACCACAGACCCGAGCAAATATCCCCCCATCAAGTGTCTACCCACCATATATAAGACACTGACATCCATTTTGATCGCGAGAATCACTCGTCGCCTGGAGCTAAATCAGGTAATGTCACGCTTTCAAAATGGATGTCGGGGCGGTGGTCGTGGAACCAAGGAACCACTCCTCATTGACGCAGTCATTGGCAAAGTGGTAAACGCAACAGTCAGAACTTTTCCGCCGCCTGGATAGACTACAGAAAGGCGTTAGACTCGGTGCCCCACACATGGCTAAAGAGGGTCCTCGAGCTGTACAAGATTGACTGTACAGTTAGAGACTTCTTAAGTTGACGGACATAGACTTATCTATGCCCGTCAACTTAAGGAGCTTTTCCGAGGCTGAAACATACCGATACACGGGTGTGTCACAGTAACCGTGTCACAGGCTGGTATGAAACATTCAGTTTGCGACGTGTTTTATGCACGCTTGACCAAAGTGCTTAACAGCTTTTTGTCCGGTGTGAATAAGACACACGCATACGAGTATAACAGTTGGGTCATGTCTGTCCTCATGTATACCTTTGGTATACTCAGGTGGACTCAAAGTGAACTTAACACCCTGGATAGAGAATTCCGCACTACCATGACGTCCCATAGGATGCATCATCCGAGATCGTCGGTAATGAGGCTGTACTTGCCGTGAAAGCATAGTGGGCGTGGCTTCCTGAGCGCGCTCACCATGTATAATCGGGAGGTGTGCAGCCTCCGTCATTACTTCCAGGCAAGTTCGGATGATTCATTCTATAAAGACGTCATTCCTAGTGATAAAAGGCTTACCGCTCTATCCTTAGCCAACAAGCAATGGCAGGACCCAGCAGTACATAGCGTTTCCGACCTGGAGACCGTATGAAAAGAGAAGGAGCTCCACGGGAAGTACTATAGGGCTCTACATGAGCCCTTCGTAGATACAGTCGCCTCCCTCAACTGGCTACGTTTCAGTGACCTCTTCGGGGAAACCGAAGGTTTTGTCTGTGCAATACAGGATCATGTTATTAAGACCAACAACTATCGGAGATACATCTCCGGTTGTTCGGCGCTTTCTAACTTTGAGTACTTGCACAGGCACAACCTAGTAGCCAGAATTCTACAGCAAGAGCTGCTCTGAAATACGGTCTCGTGGACCGGATATTGCTGTATTACAAGTACTTGCCGGAAGTCGGACCGGGCATAGTCAAGGATATTTTTGGTCGACATTACCATTCCGTATGACGAAAACTTCGTGAAAGTCGAAACTGATAAACGAACAAAATATCTGGACCTGGTTCACGAGTTGACCGACATGTGGGGTGGTCTGCCGACCAAAATTATTCCTGTAGTCGTCTCTGCGAATGGGCTTATCCCAGTTAGCCTCTCGGGTCATCTGAGACGACTAGGACTCCGTGACGGACCGCTTCGGGCTCAAATACAGAAGGCAGTACTCCTCGATACTGCCCGCATTGTCCGCCAGTTTCTTTCCCTTTCCCCCTAACCCTCGGCCGTTTGGTCTCCCATGCCGAGGGCTTCCATCTGGTTGGGCTTTTATTTATTTATGTATTTTTGTATTTATTTTATTTTATTGATATTTATGTATATTTATCTTTTCATTTTCATTTATAATTACATATTTTTAAAACCCAACCAGATGAAAACATTATATAGATACCCCATAATAATAATAAGCTTTTTATTTGTATCTGTCTCTTAAAAATATACAAAGAAAAATCATCACAAACTTATGTGCTATATAAATTTAGGTAAAGGAGACAATCGCCTCTGGGCCTACCAGAAACTTCAACGACCCTCAATGGTATTAGCCTCAAGATGTTTTGAAAATCTAAGCTGAATCGTGAACTATTGTAAGAATTAAGAACATCACTGTTAAAGAGCATTACTATTGTAAGAATTAAGTCGGTAGTTATATATAATACTTCATACTTGTCTCCAACTTTTGTTGTTCAAGTAACCATACTTTGCATTTCTTTCTAAATAAATTTGTATTTACGATCGCCTGCAAATAAGGAGGTATATAATTCCAAATTTTGGAGGCAGCATATTTGAAACATCCTTTTGCTTTAACACGCTTATAAGTTGGAAGTATATATTATAGTTTACCTCTTCGTCTCAAAAGTGTTGACATTTTGAAGATAATTTTTCATATAAATAATGAGGACATTACGAGTTATTTAGTGAGTGTACGAAACAAGCATATTTTAATTTTCTGGTGTAACTCATACTTAAAATATTATTTTTGAGGAGATAAGGAATTATGTGGTTAGTCCTAGGTATATCAAAACAATAGCGCATACACGCATTTTGAACCCTTTGTATTCTCCCTATGGTTTTCGGAGCCGGATTTTAACAATCCAACCCAAACCCAAAACATTTTCCTATTTTGTTGTACATGTTGTACAAACGTTAAACCTTCATCAATATTAAGACCCAAGTTAAGAATGCAATTATCTCTAGGAATAGTTGTGTCATTGATCATGACAGTTGGGTAAAATTTTTTGACAGATGCCACCTGATGACGTGTACCCATAATTATACATGTACTTTTTTAGGATTCAGAAGTAAGCCATGAGACTTTGACCAATGCTCTATAAATTTTAGATCATTATTTAACCGTTGGGGAAAAAAGGTTCTCGAGTGGCAGCCTGGGACCGGTAGGCGAAGTGTAGTGCGACCCCCCACTAGATGGAGTGACGACCTGGTAAGACATGCAGGAAGTTGATGGATGCAGATGGCTCAGGACCGTGCTTTGTGGCGTACCTTGGGGGAGGTTTATGTTCAGCAGTGGACTTGTGAAGGGCTGTAATGATGATGAATGATGATGATTTAAGCTGGTAACCGCTGTTGTAATTCTGTCGTTTGTTGGTTACATATGGATTGACAATTGAGTGTCATCGGCATAAAGGTGATATTCGAAGTGCTGAACTACGTTTTTTTATGTCTGTTGTGTATATGGCGAAGAGTGTTGGGCCAAGAATGGAACCTTGAATAATGCTTTTAGAAATTGATAGAGGCTCCGAAATATCAATATTACCTTCAGTATTGATGCATTTTACTTTTTGACTCCGCCCGTACAAGTATGATTGAAACCACAAACATGCCGTTTTGGAAAAACCAACGATTTCTAATACTGGCAAAATCTTAATTTTGCTGGTAAAAGTGGTATATTAACGCAGTCGAAAGCTCGAGAAAATCAAGTAGCCCTAGAATGGTACTTTATCAGCTGCGGTAAGAATATCGTCCGTAATTTGTAATAATGCTGTAGTTGTGTTAAATTTTTGCCGGAAACCCGATTGGAAGACCAGAAGAATGACATGATTTTTAAGATAGCTAGTAATTTGTGACTGTGCACACTTCTCAACTATTTTTGACAAGGCAGGCAATATACTTATTGGCCTGAGGTCATCAAAGCTATCTATTTTCTGTTTCTTAGGTACAGGTATGATCAATGAGCACTTCCAAACAACGGCAAATGCTCCTTCTAACAATTATTTATTAACGATGGCTTCAATGGCAACTAAAGAGTATGGCGATGTAAGCTTAATTCATTATGAATTAGTATTCATGCAAATTTCATCACATTCTTTAGAGTTAAAAGAAAAGAACGAGTAAGGTCTATGATACAAAAAAAAACTGTAGAAGTTCTTTATGACGTATTAAGCATTATGAAAGTAGTTGTGGTTTATGGATTGTACGGTGATTTGACTATTGAATAAAACTATTTGTACGGATTTTATCGCGTTTTTAATTTACTTAATTTTAATTTCCGCCCTTTCAACCTTACAGCTTTATATCATGTGACAAACTAACTGCATTTTTAGATCTTAACTCTATAAACTCTATAATACAATTCACAATGGAGATAAAGCCAAGTAATTCTTTAGCATTGCCAGATGTTTTATTCATCCAAAATCCTGATAACACTATTAATCACACTGTGTATAGGAAAAAGACCCATACGAAACGATATTTAAATGTGAATCTTACCATTATCCGTCACAATTAGTAAATCGTGGGTAAATCTTTATTTCGGAGAACACAAGGGATCTGTGACAGAAAACATTTGGCCGCCGAGCTTCAGCACGTCAATAAAGTATTGCAGGACAACAAGCTTCGGGTACCGTGCCTATATCACAGTCACCGAGTGCAGCCGGCCACAGTCGAGCGTGTGCCTGCAGTACCACCATATGTCAAAGCAGTCAGAGACAAGGATGGCTACATCTTGAGCTTCCATTAAAACATTAGTCAATTTGTACCATCCATCAAGTGTAATATTCTCCTACAAGACGCTGGAGTGTACAAGCTAGATTGTTAAAATGGTCTCTCTTATATAGGACAAACAAAAAGATCTATAAAAACCCGCATGAAAGTACATATAGCTGACGTGAAGCACCGACGCCCCGGGAAGTCTGTAGTCCGTGAACACGTTCAAGATCGTCCCCACCATTATATAAGATTTAATAAACGAAATAAGCAGGTGGATATATAATAATTAATAACTAACAAAATTAAATCCAAACCCAAGCATACCACTGCAAGAATTCAAGATACGGTAAGCTCGTTCTGCGTAGATCGGACCAAAATTTAACATCAAAAACTGCACTGCACATCAAACACCTCAGACCCCTGTGACCATGGATGTTTAAAGGACCCGAAACGTCGATAATTAATAATAATGTTACGCGCTCCAGTCGACGATATACTAGCGCCATCTAGTGTCAGGAACGAGAGCGAGTAGAGCGTTACAGAAAATGACATCACAGATCTCTCAACCGACAGCGCCACCCGAAGAACTAAGTTTCTAGAAAATCTATACTCGAACTCTCGGTACCTTGCGCGTGTTTACTTGAACATTCCGGATATTTTGCTAATTTAAATAAATAGGTGGCGTAAGATTTGATCGGGACAGAGTTGAACTCGGCGACACAAGCGAAGCTTCGGAGCGGAATTAAGTGAAAAAGAAGTTTTTAACTTTAATTTGTATAAAGTAAATTAAAGTGTTAATTTAGGTAATTCTATCGGCAATTATTATTGTCACGAACCTCAAGCTCGTAACAATTGGTGTCAGAAGTGGGATAAAATAATGCCGATTTTACCCAAGGAGGAAACGGAGGGTGTCCGTACCCGAAGTCAACGCCAGCAGGAGACGGACCAGAGGAGATTTGGTGGTGCAACGCCGCAGATGTCTGAGGGCCAGCCGCCGGCCACGGAAGCCGGTCCGTCAGCAGCTTCTACGTCTGTGGCACCTGACTTACTTACCGACAGGAGGAGCAGGCCCGCCGACAGGCGGAGCAGGCCCGCCGACAGGAGGAGCAGGCTCGCCGACAGGAGGAGCAGGCTCGCCAGCAGGCGAAACAGGTTCGTCAGTTGAAAGAGCAGCTTCAGAGTGGACAAGAGGAACAGGCCCGCCGACGGGAGGAACAGATGCTCCTCATGAAGGACCTTCATGCTACCTTTGGGAAAGAGATAAGGGAGGTGAAGGATAGGGTTGCTCAACATGACAACCGCCTGGTGGAAGCTGAAACCCGAATCGAAGAACATGAAACCCGAATCAACCATGTGAACAATCGGGTTGAAAACGTGATGGCTGACGTGAAGAAAACGCTGAACGACCTCAAACTTGGGGATGGAACTACAGCTCCCGTAGTAGCTACAACACCTTCGCTACGTGGGTTCAAGGTACCACCGTTCGACGGGACTTCTTCCTGGTCGGCCTACAAAATCCAGTTCGAGGCCGTCATGGAAGCAAACGGCTGGAATAAAAGCCAGGCCATGACTGCACTCACCTTAGGCCTGCGCGACCAAGCCTTAACCGTGTTGGAAGCTCTCGGTAAGAAAGTGACCTATGAGCAGCTCCTTGAGGCATTGGAGGCGAGATATGGTGACGCTCACCTGGAACACGTCTTTCGCGCGCAGCTTAAAGATAGCGTGCAACACAGCAATGAAAACCTGCAGCAGTGGGCCCTTGAGGTGAAGAAGATGGTTCGAAAAGCATACCAGTCTGTACCTGTGCTCATTGAAGGGAACCTGGTGCAGACATTCATCGACGGTATCCGCGACCTGGAAGTCAGAGCTGCTGTGAGGCTCGGGCATCACGAGACGCTTAAGGACGCCTTGGCCCATGCACTGGAAGTGGAAGCCGTGCGGCGGGATCATCGTTCCCATCGCGTCAGGGAGGTTGCAGCAGCTACAGTTCGCGACCACAATAAAAGATACAGCCCTAGGTGCTATGGCTGTGGGGAAAGGGGCCATCTTCGGTCCAGCTGCCCTAAGCGAACCGTAGAAAGGAGAGTTGATCGATCTCGAGAGGGTAGTGCAGCTAACGGCACTGCCTGGCGGCGACAGGATCATCGTTCACCTCACGCTAGGGAGGTTACAGCAGTTACGGTTCACGACCACAATAAAAGATACAGCCCTAGGTGCTATGGCTGTGGGGAAAGGGGCCATCTTCGGTCCAGCTGCCCTAAGCACACCCTAGGAAGGGAAGGTGAACGGTCTCAGAAAGGAAGTGCGGCTAACAGCACCGCCCAGCAGCAGCAGGAATACGACTTTACTATCAGACACTGCAGCAGGAAATCTCACGGCAACGCAGATGCATTGTCAAGAAGAGCTTGTCCTGAAGATCGCAACCATTGTAGTAGGCAAGAGAGTAAGGAAGTGATATCCGTGAGGATGCTCAGGACAGACCACCTCAGCAACGGGTGGAAGGACAGCCTACGACATGCACAGCAGGAAGATCCGGACATCAAGCCGATTCTGGGATGGATGAAGGCCCGTGCTACCAAGCCTAAGTGGAGGGACGTCTCAGCGATGAGTTCAACCACGAAAAGCTATTGGGCCCAATGGGACAGCTTGCTGCTTCAGGATGGAGTCCTGTGCCGTAAATGGGAGAATGGTCGAAGAGACAGCTGTCGTTTGCAAATGGTTGTCCCTAAAGCTAAAGTGTCGAATGTTCTACAGCTGTGCCATAATGGTCGTTCAAGAGTCCATTTGGGAGTTAAACGAACTCTACTGAAGGTCCGAGAACAGTTTTACTGGGTCCATTATCGTGACGATGTCGAGGATTGGTGTCGTACATGTACAAGTTGTGCGGCCGTGCGGGGACCTCAGACACGTAGTAGAGGAGCACCGAAATTGTACAATGTTGGTGCACCACGGGATAGGACAGCCCTTGACATGGCGGAGCCGTTACAGAAAGGCGCAAGAGGGACTCCTAAGATCGTCCATGTGGATCGCTTGGCGCGTTATCAGGGGACCGATAATGCTCGGGACGAGCATGTCTTAGGAGGGGGCAGTGTTACGCGCTCCAGTCGACGATATACTAGCGCTATCTAGTGTCAGGAACGAGAGCGAGTAGAGCGTTACAGAAAATGACATCACAGATCTATCAACCGACAGCGCCACCCGAAGAACTAAGTTTCTAGAAAATCTATACTCAAACTCTCGGTACCTTGCGCGTGTTTACTTGAACATTCCGGATATTTTGCTAATTTAAATAAATAGGTGGCGCAAGATGCGATCGGGACAGAGTTGAACTCGGCGACACAAGCGAAGCTTCGGAGCGGAATTAAGTGAATCAGTGTGTTTAATTATTAGTGTTTTTAACTTTAATTTGTATAAAGTAAATTAAAGTGTTAATTTAGGTAATTCTATCGGCAATTTTTATTGTCACGAACCTCAAGCTCGTAACAATAAGTTAATTAAACGCGATAAAATTGTATAAAAAGTTTTATTCAATGTCTAGTGTTCGCTTAAATATAAGAAATCATATTATGCTACTATTTTACTCTGGTACTCTGTGCGAGCGTAGTCCTTTCACCATAGACCATAGCTCTTCGTGTAACAGCAGTAATTGTAGCGAGGCATTACCACGTAAAATATTATTGTTACGAGCTTGAGGTTCGTGACAATAAAAATTGCCGATAGAATTACCTAAATTAACACTTTAATTTACTTTATACAAATTAAAGTTAAAAACACTATTAATTAAACACACTAATTCACTTAATTCCACTCCGAAGCTTCGCTTGTGTCGCCGAGTTCAACACTGCCGCGATCGCATCTTGCAGCGCCTATTTATTTAAATTAGCAAAGAAACATCCCGAATATTCAGGTAAATGCGCGCAAAGGGACGAGTGTGCGAGTATAGACTTTCCAGAAACTTGGCGCTGTCGGTTGAGAGATTTGTGATGTCATTCTCTGCAAAGCTCCCCTCGCTCTCCTTCCTGACACTAGATGGCGCTAGTTGACTTATTCACACAACACTGCCCCCTCCTAAGACATGCTCGTCCCGAGCATTATCGGTCCCATAATAACGCGCCAAGCGATCCACATGGACGATCTTAGGAGTCCCTCTTGCGCCTTTCTGTATCCGGTAGGTCACATCGTTGATCCTGGTTACAATCCGGTACGGGCCGTCCCATTTAGCTTGAAACTTAGGAGATTTCCCCTTGCTGCGGACTGGATTGTGCAACCACACTAATGAACCTTCGTTGAACCCTTTATTGTTCATTTTGCGGTCATACCGGGTTTTCATTTTCTCAGACATTTGCTGGCCCGATTGTCTGACGTGCTCATAAATGTCATTCATTTTGTTCCGCAAGTCATTTGCATAATCGGTTATACTGCGTGGGGCATCAGGTGGTATCCCGGTGATCAGGTCTGCAGGCAGCCGTAATTCTCTTCCAAAGTTTGCGAAAGCTGGTGTCACTGCTGTACTTTCGTGAACAGAACTTCGATATGACAACAAAAACGGTTGTATGTGCTTGTCCCTATCTCGTTGCCGATTGTCTACAACTTTTGCTAGGTACCTCTCCAATGTCTGATTAAATCGTTCCACCATTCCATCAGATTGCGGGTGATAAGAAGTCGTTCTTGTTTTATGAGTACCCATAACTCGGCAAGTTTCCTGGAATATTTGAGACTTAAAATTCCTTCCTTGATCGCTGTGAATCTCTAAAGGTACTCCAAAACGACAGAAGACTTCATGGACTAGTTTATCTGCAACTGTTGAAGCTTCTTGATTTGGAATGGCGAAGACTTCTGGCCACTTAGTGAAGTAATCCATCACAACCATGAAATACTTGTTACCGCTTTCACTCTCCGGAAACGGCCCCGCCACGTCAATGGCTATTCTCTCCCATGGTGCACCAACATTGTACAACTTCAATGCACCTCTACTACGAGTCTGAGGTCCCTTTACAGCCGCACAACTTGTACATTTGCGACACCAGTCCTCGACGTCGTTTCGACAGTGGACCCAGTAAAACCGTTCTCGGATCTTCAGTAGAGTTCGTTTACCTCCGAGATGGCCTCCTGAATAATCATTATGGTACAGCTGTAGAACATCCGGTACTTTAGCTTTAGGGACAACCATTTGTAAATGACAGCTGTCTTCCCGAACATTTTCCCATTTACGGCACAGAACTCCATCCTGAAGCAGCAAGCTGTCCCACTGGGCCCAATAGCTTTTAGTGGTCGAACTCATCGCTGAGACGTCGCTCCACTTGGGCTTGGGAGCACTGGCCTTCATCCATTCCAGGATCGGCTTGATGTCCGGACCTTCCTGCTTTGCACGTTGTAAGCTGTCCTTCCACTCGTTGCTGAGGTGGTCTGCCCTGAGCATCCTCACGGATACCAC
Organism: Parnassius smintheus behrii; assembly: GCA_036936625.1. Classification (NCBI taxonomy): domain Eukaryota; kingdom Metazoa; phylum Arthropoda; class Insecta; order Lepidoptera; family Papilionidae; genus Parnassius; species Parnassius smintheus. The sequence goes on from JAUPFT010000006.1 coordinate 32,388,598, forward strand.
TTCCTTACTCTCTTGCCTAATACAATGTTTGCAATCTTCAGGACAAGGTCTTCTTGACAGTGCATCTGCGTTGCCATGAGATTTCCCGTTGCGATGTTCGATCTCAAAGTCGTATTCCTGCAGTAGTTCAATCCACCTCGCAACTTGTCCTTCTGGATTTTTAAACTGCAATAGCCATTTTAGTGCAGCATGGTCAGTTCGTAAGTGAAATTTTCGCCCCAGAAGATATTTGCTAAAATGCTGCAACGACTTTACCACAGCTTGCAATTCGCGTCTTGTGGCACAGTAGTTCCTTTCCGGTTTTGACAACGACTTGCTGAAGTACGCTATCACGACCTCTTGGTCACCATTACGTTGAGACAACACACCGCCAAGTCCTATATCACTTGCGTCTGTGTCAACTATAAATTCTTTGCTTGCATCAGGGTATCCCAAAATAGGTGTTTTGCACAGACGGTCCTTGAGCTCCTGGAATGCGATATTGCAACTTTCATCTCAGCAGAAATGTCGCTTCTCCTCGGTTAGCTTGTGCAGAGGTTTGGCTATATCAGCAAAGTTCCTCACAAATCGCCGGTAATAGGAGCACAAACCCAAAAATGCTCTAACCTGCGTCTTGTCTTTTGGAACCGGCCAATCCTTGACAGCTGCGATTTTCTCCGGATCCGTGCGAAGGTATTCGCACGGATCCGGAGAAAATCGCAGCTTCCGACACTACATACCCCAAAAAGTTGACTTGCCGTTTGAATAGTGAACATTTCTTCGGACTCAGCTTGAGATTGGCACTCTGAATCTTCATGAGCACGCGTCCCAGGTTTTCAAGGTGTTCCTCAAACGTACGGCCCACGATGATGATGTCATCCAAGTAGACCAGACAGGAATCGCCAATTAGCCCGGTAAGTACAAGTTCCATCAGCCTTTCAAACGTTGCTGGAGCATTGCACAACCCAAACGGCATTACTTTGAATTGCCACAGACCCTTTCCCGTCGAGAACGCAGTTTTCTCCTTGTCCTTAGGGTCAATTTCAATTTTCCAGTAGCCACTTTTTAGATCCAGCGTGCTAAACCATTTTACTCCTGTAAGCATGTCCAACGTGTCATCAATTCTTGGCAAGGGGTAGCTGTCCTTCTTTGTAACGTCGTTCAGACGGCGGTAATCAACACAGAACCGCATGCTGCCATCCTTCTTCTTTACCAGCACCACGGGTGAACACCATGGACTAGATGAAGGTTCAATAACACCATCCTTCACCATTCTTTCAATCATGGTCTCCACTTCCTTTTCACGTGCTACCGGCAATCTTCTTGGCCGCTGACGGATAGGCAATTCCTCTCCTGTGTTTATTCTGTGTTGAACTAAGCCAGTCTTTCCTATGTCAGCATCGTTTGACGAGAATACATCGGCGTACTTGAGTAACAACTTCTTCACCTTGACCAATTCGTTCGGGGAGAGAACACTGCGACAGTCTTCCAAAAGTGTGGTCACTCTCGTTTCTGAATCCTTGCTGGGGGTCCCACTCAATATATATTGGCACCGACGTAACCAATCCACTTCCTCACAAGTGCCAACCAGTGTGCCTTTTTCTATAATCTGTTCCCGGTCGCAAAGGTTCAGCACACGTATTCTTGAGATGTCAGTGGTTCTGACCAAGGTTCGAGCTACTTTCCATGGAAGGTCATTGTTTACCCTTTCCACAAGTACACAACTGTGAGCCTGCCCAGCGTTTCGGGGAAGACTAACCGGAACAATCGTTTCCGATCTCGGCGGAAGAACAATCTTCTTAATGCTGTACACGTTTCCTGGTAACGCACCTTCCATAAAAAGTTCCTCCTGTCCACATTTCAAAACACCTTGCTTAACGTCGATCTCACAACAATTATTCCTCATAAAGTCTAGGCCTAGGATGCAGTCGTCCATTATATCAGCCACGATGACATTATGCAGGTAGATCACGTTGCCAAGCTTCAACTCCATCTCTTTCTCTCCACGGACGGGTATACGCTGCCCGGTGGCTGTTACCAAATTAATGCGTTCACGGTTGTATGCGGAGTCCCCAAGGAACTGACTTATAAGTTGGGAACTAACAACCGTACGAGAGGCTCCAGTGTCTATGGTCAGTTTACACGGCATTCCGTTGACCTCGCCCTTGATGATTAGACTATTCCCATCATGGGTTTGTGAGATCGAGATCCTTGGGGCTCTTTTAACATCAGCCAGCACCCGCCCCGCAGTTCTGGCTTTTACTCGTTTCCCTGCTGCTGCTGGGCGGTGCTGTTGGCCACACTACCCTCCTGGGATCGTTCACCTTCCCTTTCTAGGGTTCGCTTAGGGCAGCTGGATCGAAGATGGCCCTTTTCCCCACAGCCATAGCACCTTAGGCTGTATCCTTTGTTGCGGTCGCGAACTGTAGCTGCTGCAACCTCCCTGACGCGATGGGAACGATGATCCTGCCGCACGGCTTCCACTTCCTGTTCATGGGCCAAGGCGTCCTTAAGCGTCTCGTGGTGCCCGAGCCTCACAGCAGCTCTGACTTCCAGGTCGCGGATGCCGTCGATGAATGTCTGCACCAGGTTCCCTTCAATGAGCGCAGGTACAGACCGGTATGCTTTTCGCACCAGCTTCTCCACTTCTAGAGCCCACTGCTGCAGGTTTTCGTTGATGCGCTGCACACGATCTTTAAGCTGCGCACGAAAGACGTGTTCCAGGTGAGCGTCGCCATATCTCGCCTCCAATGCCTCAAGGAGTTGCTCATAAGTCACTTCCTCACCGAGAGCTTCCAGAACTGTTAAGGCCTGGTCGCGCAGGCCTAGTGTGAGAGCAGTCATGGCCTGACTTTTATTCCAGCCGTTCGCTTTCATAACAGCCTCGAACTGGATTTTGTAGGCTGACCAGGAAGAAGTCCCGTCGAACGGTGGCACCTTGAACCCACGTAGCGAAGGTGCTGAAGCTACTACGGGAGCTGTAGTTCCATCCCCAAGTTTGAGTTCGTTCAGCGTTTTCTTCACGTCAGCCATCACGTTGTCAACCCGATTGTTCACATGGTTGATTCGGGTTTCATGTTCTTCGATTCGGGTTTCAGCTTCCAACTGACGGTTGTCGTGTTGAGCAACCCTATCCTTCACCTGCCTTATCTCTTTCCCAAAGGTAGCGTGAAGGTCCTTCATGAGTAGCATCTGTTCTTCCGACCGACGAGCCTGTTCTTCTTGCCGGCGGGCCTGTTCCTCCTGGCGGCGGGCCTGTTCCTCCTGTCCGCCCCGCAGCTGCTGCAGCATCACCATCAGAGCACCTAAGTCAGGCACCTGACTTAGGTGCTCAGACGTAGAAGCTGCTGACGGACCGGCTTCCGTGGCCGGCGGCTGGCCCTCAGACATCTGCGGCGTTGCACCACCAAATCTCCTCTGGTCTGTCTCCTGCTGGCGTTGACTTCGGGTACGAACACCCTCCGTTTCCTCCTTAGGTAAAATCGGCATTATTTTATCCCACTTCTGACACCAATTGTTACGAGCTTGAGGTTCGTGACAATAAAAATTGCCGATAGAATTACCTAAATTAACACTTTAATTTACTTTATACAAATTAAAGTTAAAAACACTAATAATTAAACACACTAATTCACTTAATTCCGCTGCGAAGCTTCGCTTGTGTCGCCGAGTTCAACTCTGCCCCGATCGCATCTTGCAGCGCCTATTAATTTAAATTAGCAAAGAAACATCCCGAATATTCAGGTAAATGCGCGCAAAGGGACGAGTGTGCGAGTATAGACTTTCCAAAAACTTGGCGCTGTCGGTTGAGAGATTTGTGATGTCATTCTCTGCAAAGCTCCCCTCGCTCTCGTTCCTGACACTAGATGGCGCTAGTTGACTTATTCACACAACATTATGATAGGGAACAGGAATGCACCTCAAATAAGTATTGTATGATATAAAAGAGTAATAATAGTATAATAATAAGAGAGTGATTATCGGTGTGAGCATGCTAGCTTTACTCTTATCAGCTTCTCTACTAAACTTGGTGAGATAGCCTGTTTTTTTTTTTACTTTTTATAAGCCAGTGCTTGACTACAATCTCACTTGGAGGTAGGTGTAGATGATGCCTTAGGTGCTTAATCGCACTGTCTTAGTGTAACAAATGCCTATTTACTCTTGCCCTGATGACGCCCAGATTGTATTCGGATGGAAAGATAAACGCCGGCAAATTATTTCACTCATTTGTACTGTACGCATTAAAAATATCGAAGTAAACCGTTTGGTTCTAATGCGTGGAATATTGATAACAAAGCGATGAAGACCCGCTGACCGCCTGGTCGTCCGATGGTGGAAAGGAGAGGGAGAAATTAAAGCGTGCAATTCCTACTCACACTCTCCGAAATGCATCCTATAAAATACCGAGAGGCTGACTACTATGCGCCTGTCTCAAGTCAAGGTTACCAATAAGCCTCTTAACACGTCTCTGCACTGAGTCCAACGCTGCCAGGTGGCATTTTGCAGCACCAGCCCATATATGTTAGCAGTACTCCATGCACGACTGGAATTGCGCTTTATATAAGGTAAGGAGCTATCCCGGCGTGAAGTATCGCCACACCCTTGCAAGAACACCAAGTTACCTTGCGGCTGCTTTGTCTCTGGACTTAAAGAACCGCCCATAGTTGAGGTTCGGAGAAAATTCAATCCCTAACAACTCAAGGCGGTCAGTGTGCTCCAAGGATACATTCCGGAAAGTAGGAACCAGGGCGAGCGGGCTGCTTTTAGTAGTGAAAAGACACGCTTGTGTTTTGACACTCACGAGATTGGCTTCGCCTTAGTTGGAAACTGCCTGTTGTGTGAGATTAACACGCTCAATCATAGCCTCTCTTTCGGACTGGATTTGATCCTGACTGGCCCTAGCACTTGGTTGGTATCTTTCCACAAGTGTGTTATCGTCTAATATGCAGCAGGAAGAGAGTTGCAGAGAGAACAGGCCCTTGATAAACACCGGCGCCAGTCGCCACAGGATTGGATGAGCAGCCATCGACGACGACCCGGAGAGATCTTTCATTTAGGAAATTCTTTATCTATTCAGTCGGATCAGGGAATAAGCCGGGCGTAGGAAGCTTACCCAAAAGTTTTCAATCATCATCATCATTATCACAGCCTATCGAAGATAATTGTTGACAACCGCATTTATTTTTTATTATTTTCAATGTGTAATCAGGAAGTATTGCTCTCCATCTCCTGTTTCAGTGTACCTCTGTGGGATGATAAAGGAAATTGGATTTCCTTAAGCCGCCAATATATTACGTATTTCTGGTAGTGAACTCATTGAAGTGGACTATTGAAGAAGAATAAGAAGAGAATTTATATTATAAAAAGCAAACGATATAACAGTAATGTCCTTTACCTCGCATGCAGTTATTAGTCCAGCTTTATGAGAATTCTAACTTGAAAACGAGTAGTTCCTTTTTAATTCATTCTCGACCATAAAAGATTTTACAGTAACGGATATTAAACTTTTCATTTAGCAGAGCTCGTAACTTTTCAGCTTTATGTGACAAATTTTTATCGATATCCACTAGGTAATTTTATCAACAAAACTAAACATAAATACTATATCGATTTTCATACTATTCTTATCTAACTTAGCTTTTTTATTATTTAGCTTTCAATGTTGTGCGTGGAACAAAGCTTAGGAAGCATAAGTCCGTATAAAAGCTGTGGCGGAATTTAGATAGCGTGATTTAGGCTTCGGTGTGTTACGCTTGTGGCGCGACGACAGCGCCGCCACATCACCCCCCTGCTCAGACTGGAGGTCGATAGTGCAGCCTCGTTGCCGACGAATGTGCAAGTGCCAGGAGATTGCCTTGTAGTCAGCGGTGAGTAAAGAAGAAGGCAAGTAATCTACGATAGTGCCGTGAATCAGAGGCGAGCAGTAGGGCTCAGAGCTGTGCCGAACACTGTATAGCGCAGAGAGTAGCTTGAAGGAACAGGAAGCATTATTATTTCAGTGCTGTGATGAACCTTGTGAAGGAAGATGGCTTGCAGAATATGACGACTGCAGACGATATCTGCTCGGGAGCGAATGGGTGGGGTATTCTATGACGATGATGAAGCTTGAAGTTTCCGAAGGTTGTTGGTTGCGTGTTCAGATCACGTCGGGGTCACCACTGCGGCCGTGGTAGGAAAAGGGGAGATCTCCCGCCGGGCAAGGTGTTCTGCCCGGAGAGCGGCCAACGCTACATGTAATAGTTCGGAGATGTTCTATAATACTGTTTATGATTCGGAATTTTGATAGCGTGATTTCGGCTTCGGTGTGTTTCGCTTGTGGCGCGACGACAGCGCCGCCACAAAGCCATGGTAGCTCAGGTGGTTAGCGCTCGCTGTAAATTTCACAGTACACGAGCAAACCGGGTTCAATACCCGCCATCACCAATGAAATTGTTAATTGCAATTTTAAGTTCTTATCTATCACGTGCTCTGCGGTGAAGGAAAGCATCGTGAGGAAACCTGCATGTATAATAAATAAGAAAAATAAATATTTCGAAGATGTGAAGTTCACCAACACGCATTAGGGCAGTGCCACACGAGTAGATAAACAGAACTTCATACAACCGCGCGAATCAGTTACACTACTACAAGCACGCGAGGCATGTGTGCGTGACCACTGGCCGATTGTCGCGTACGCGCGGTGAGACTGGAAAAAACGGGTTACGCTGGCACAACCAGTGTTACATTCTCAGGGTCAGTGCAACACACATTTCTTTTTTTTAGTTACAAGTTTGAATATTTTAATGCAAAAACGTGGTATTATTACTAATTATGTTTACTGTACTGTTTGTATGAATAATATTAGAAAAAATATAAATATAAAAAGTACAATAAGGATACCTTTATTTTACTATATGATCCTTTTTTAATAAGAAGAGGGTACTACACGGTGTGTTTTTTTAACCTTTTGATTGTTATTACAACCTGTAGTAGGTATGCGTGTTAAGTTCTTATATTGCAAGTAAGATTTGAACCACTTCCCGATGTCTGATTGGATTGAAATTTTGTATACCGTAATTTCAGTGACAATAGAAAAATATGATAGATATAACCTAGGATTGCAGCGAGGATTATCTCCTCACTGGGAAAATCTTCAACGGGTAGAAGCAGGGTCACGATATATTTTATGTTAGTTTTATTTTGATAATTTACCATGATTTTTATCATGAACTGCATTATCTCCTTAAAGGAAAACTCTTTAACGGTTAGTAGCATGGACTCGTAACTTTGTATTTCAATTTCATTTTGTTTGCTAAACATAATCTCTAGCATAAACAGTATAGTCAGACAGGATAGTCTCCTCACGAGGGAACTCATCTACAGCTATAGCATAGTAAAACCAGAATAGTATGCAATCTTGGCACGGACGCGTACGTACGAGCCACAGCACCCACACATTGACACTTGCTAAGCCTGGAAGATAGGGCCGAGTCGGCGACGCCCGCTGCCGCGCAACCACCCCAAATCACCTTTTTTGAGTCTCGTGATGTTTCGTGTGCTGCACCTATTTAAACTGTGTGTATTGGGTGAGCGAAAGTGACGAAAGGTATGGCGGGGTGAACGATCAAAGTGAAATGTGGAAATGAACCAAAACAAAGTAGCGGACGTGGCACGTGGCGTACTTTGGACAATATACTTGCTATGAAATTAGTTTTGCTTTGGCTGACACGACAGGAGATGAGCTGCTGAGGAGAAAGGCACAACAAATAAAACCTAAGGAAGCGGCGAACGGCCTCTCTCTACGGCCATGCGTGGGCACGATGATAATTGCGATAAATGCGAACTGTTGTCGACTTGCGGACACGACGAAAATTGTATTAACTGGGCGTGCTGGTGGCGGCGAGCGTCTTCTTATAGCTTCTACCGTCTCCTCTTTAACTTGGCAGATCACGCCTCTCATTGGCGGACCAAATATGCGTTTACCAGTATCTAGCTTCCAAAAAGTTATGCCGGCCAACTCAACTAACAAACTAAATCAACAAATACGAAAATGCAAGTGTGTGCGTTGGCACAGCTATCCCCCCCCCCCCCCGGCTTAAAACTAACTAAAGCTACTACTAAGACCTAATTTAAACTACTAACCTAACCTAGAAAAGCAATTCGAAAACTATTGGTTAGGTAAAGGACAGAGACGTACAACAGGACGTAAGTACGACACGGTCGCGGTCTTAACACGAGCTATCCTCGTTACTCCATCGAATCCAGGAAAAACCTCTTCAACGATCCTTAATGGTCAATGAAGAGGCGGCGCGTTCTCTTTAGTGAGAATAACTACAGCTCCAACCGTTAATTGGTTAACTGCTGTATAACATTCCTGTAGCGACTGCAACGTATGCAGATATTCCGTCCTTCAACGCTTCCAAAATTACTGCACAAGCTTGTCCAATAAGTTATGGCGTTGTGACGGTCCATCATTATTATTAATAATTAGTAATCAATTTCTATATAAGGGGGCGTCAAAAATTAGTCTTAAAAGATATATATTAAACAATAAAATTACATGAATAAGCATAAAGTGAAAATAAATACATTTCAGATATTAAGTAAATTAAAGGCAAAATATTGTCTTGCAAAATAAGTAATTTTATTAAAAAACTTATAATGATAATATAAATACAAGTCGAAAATATTATAAAAACAAAGATAAATAACATTTATAAAATAATTGGAAAATTGGTTAAAAATTGTCTAAGTCAGTCAACTTCAATGCACCTCTACTACGAGTCTGAGGTCCCTTTACAGCCACACAACTTGTACATTTGCGACACATCACACATCACACCTCAACATCGTTTCGATAGTGGACCCAGTAAAACCATTCTCGGATCTTCAGTAGAGTTCGTTTAACTCCCAGATGGCCTCCTGAACTATCATTATGGTACAGCTGTAGAACATCCGGTACTTTAGCTTTAGGGACAACCATTTGCAAATGACAGCTGTCTCCTCGAACATTTTCCCATTTACGGCACAGAACTTCATCCTGAAGCAGCAAGCTGTTCCACTGGGCCCAATAGCTTTTATTGGTCGAACTCATCGCTGAGACGTCGCTCCACTTGGGCTTGGGAGCACTGGCCTTCATCCATTGCAGAATCGGCTTGATGTCCGGATCTTGCTGCTGTGCATGTAGTAAGCTGTCCTTCCACACGTTGCTGAGGTGGTCTGTCCTGAGCATCCTTACAGATACCTCTTACTTACTCTCTTGCCTAGTACAGTGCTTGCAATCTTCAGGACAAGGTCTCCTTGACAATGCATCTGCATTGCCATGCGATTTCCCGCTATGGTGTTTAATCACAAAGTCGTATTCCTGCTGCTGGGTGGTGCTGTTAGCCGCACAACCCTCTCGAGATCGATCACCTTCCCTTTTTACAGATCGCTTAGGGCAGCTGGATCGAAGATGACCCCTTTCCCCACAGCCGTAGCACCTTGGGCTGTAATTTTTATTATGGTCGCGTACCGTAATTGCTGCAACTTCCCTAACGTGAGGGGAACGATGATCCTGTCACCTCCAGGCGGTGCCATTAGCTGCACTACCCTCTCGAGATCGATCAACTTCCCTTTCTACAGTTCGCTTAGGTCAGATGGATAGCAGATGGCCCCTTTCCCCACAGCCATAGCACCTAGGATTGTATCCATTATTGCGGTCACAAACTGTAGCTGCTGCAACCTCCCTGATGCGATGGGAAGGAAGGATGGAAGATCCTGCCGCACGGCTTCCACCTCCAGTGCATGGGTCAAGGCATCCTTAAGCGTTTCGTGGTGCCTGAGCCTCACAGCAGCTCTGACTTCAAGGTCGCGGATGCCGTCGATGAATGCCTGCGCCAGGTTCCCTTAAATGAGCGCAGGTACAGACCGGTATGCTTTACGCACCAGCTTCTCCACCTCTAAAGCCCACTGCTGCAGGTTTTTATCGATGCGCTGCACGCGATCTTTAGGCTGCGCACGAAAGACGTGTTCCAGGTGAGCGTCGCTATATCTCGCCTCCAATGCCTCAAGGAGCTGCTCATAAGTTACTTCCTCACCGAGAGCTTCCAGAACAGTTAAGGCCTGGTCGCGCAGGCCTAGTGTGAGAGCAGTCATGGCCTAACTTTTATTCCAGCCGTTCGCCTTCATAACGGCTTCGAACTGGATTTTGTAAGCCGACCAGGAAAAAGTCCCGTCGAACGGCGGCACTTTGAACCCAGGTAGCGAAGGTGTAGTAGCTACAACGGTAGCTGTAGTTCCATCCCCAAGTTTGAGTTCGTCCAGTGATTTCTTCATGTCAGCCATTCCGTTGTCAACCCGATTGTTTACTTAGTCGATTCGGGTTTCAGCTTCCGACAGATGGTTGTCATGTTGAGCAACCTTATCCTTCACCTGCCGTATCTCTTTCCCGAAGGTAGTGTGGATGTCCTTCGTGAGTAGCATCTGCTCTACCTTATCGCGTTTGAACTGCTCTTCCAAACGACGGATCTGTTCCTCCTATCGGCGGGCCTGTTCCTCTTGTCTACCCCGCAGCTGCTCTTCCAATCGGCGTGCCTGTTCTACCTGTTGGCGAGCCTGTTCCTCCTGGCAGCGAGCCTGCTCCTCCTGTCGGCGGGCCTGTTCCTTCTGTTGCTCTTTTAACCAATGGGCCTGCTTCTCATGTCAGTGAGCGTGCTCCTGCAGCATCATCATCAGAGCATCTAAGTCAGGTGCTGCAGATGTAGGAGCTACTGATGGGCCTGCAACCGGCGGCTGGCCCTCCGTCGTCTGCGGCGTTGCACCACCAAATCTTCTTTGGTCCGTCTCCTGCTGGCGTTCACTTTGGGTACGGACACCCTCCGTTTCCTCCTTAGGTAAAATCGGCATGATTTTATCTCACTTCTGACACCAATTGTTACGAGCTTAGGGTTCGTGACAATAAAAACTGCTGATTGAATTACCAAAGTTAACACTTTAATTCACTTTACACCAATTAAAACTTAAAAGACACTAATAATTAATCACACTAATTCACCTTGTTTCGCTCCGAAACTTCGCTTGTCTCGCCAAATTCAATACTGCCCCGATCGCAGCATGCAGTGGCTCCGACACTAGATGGCGCTAGTGGCAGATACCTGACGTCAACTTAGGCGCGCAACAATATTAATGACTTATGATACAAATTAAAAATAGGTCTATGATACAAAAGCATTATTATAGAAGGTCTCTTTGATGCATAAGCATTATGATAGTAGAGTTATGGGATGAAGACGATTCGTTATATTAAAGACATATAATAGTAAGGTCTATGAAATAAAGCAAATATGTGGGAGGTATCAAATAAGTAAAAGCATTATATTAATAGAAATGGGACTTGAAAAGGATTATTATCGTGGCGTGTATGCTGCTTCACGAGCAACTGAGACCGAGGTAAACTTGGACTCGCTAACCGATGTGACCTAGACATATGATCTTAGTGCCGGTGGTAAGTGGGTTTGTTGTAGTAAGTAATACGGCTTTCCCGTGGACATCGCACACCCATACCGTTTGTGGGTACCGTAAATACAATAGAAGAAGGGTTATAGCACCTACCTACGGTTTAATTTCTTATTTATTGTGGCAATATGATTTGCGGAGAAAAAAATATTGTGAGGAAACCTGCATATCTAAGAAATAAAAATATTTTGTGAACATAATGTGAATTCCTTCAATATAGCAGTGCACAATATAGCAAAGAAGCATATATACTCTTTTCTACTCTACCCTCTTAGATATCAGATGAGACTAGCGCAGCTGTAGGTTATAGTATCATTAAATTGAGTTGACTTTTTACCAAATAACGTTGACTTATATATTACTAGCGTAAGGACCGGGCCGACCGAACAAGTAAAACGGACCAGTGCGCTGGCCCTAAAATTACAGTTTAGGGCCAACGCGAATCGGTCGACAGTGGTGCGCGCGCAGGACAGATATGTCTGTCACAAATGTCTAGTTGCGTGGTAAAAGAATGCAAAAATTACGATACAAAGATTTAAAAAAACCTGGGATATCGTATCATCGATAAATAACCTTATATTATTTTTTAATAATTAAATTATTATAAAAACGTATTATTAAAGTTTCATTTCACAGTTAGTGTAGTGACGTTACCAATATTTGGCTAGGGTTGGATTCAGACCCTTAAAAATATAGTAGATGAAAAATGAAATTATACTATTTAAAAAATTATGCCACGTTTGACGGGATTTTTACGTCACGCGTCTAGTTTATCTATACGTTTCGTTTTTTGATGGTTTTATTTTTATTTCTGTTTAATTTTTGTCTAAATAACTTAGTGTAAGTTAAATTTTGAATACTGGTACCTAAAATATTTTATATTCAATAAGGGTAAAACTAAAAAAGTACAAAAGAAATCATATCTGCTTAATTGAATCTGAAAATCTGATTCATAAAATATTTTGAAATTCTGTTTTCAAACTGATTCCTTCTAGAGCGTAGAGTTTTATCTGGTAGCACCTCATCATGGTTTTATCAAGGATGCAACATAAATGCATCGATCGAGCATCGATTGATCAGAAAGGGAACTAATTCTAATTTTATTTTTAAAAAAAAACGCTGTACTCATTTACACTACAGCAATTCTCGATACGGTAGGGGTAATATTAAAATCTAAGAGGACCCAATAATAATACAAGTCGACCTATAGGTAAAATTATGGTATTTTCGTTTAGTATTATTACGATACTATGTACTACAAACTATGAAACAATGGTACAATTAGGATAATTACGAGTATACTACGAAATGCGACCCTAGTTACGTCGTCTTTTGATATGACTTTTGTGTTATGACAGATGCGCTACTTTTTCTTGTGTGAAAAAGTTATGAGTAAAATGTTTAGATGGGCCTATCCTTCCTTTTGAAATCATTGCCAAATAATTAGATCATTCTAAATGCGTTTCCTTCAAACAATAATATTTTTTTCAGTCATGGAAGTTTTTTTTTTTTTTTTTAGAATAGGCTGACAAACGAGCACACAGTCCACCTGATGGTAAGTGGTTGCTGCGGCCCATAGACATCTACATCTATCTTCCATTACAAATCAAAATGCAGATGCGTTGTCACCCGTGAGGACTGAGATGGAATGCCTCATTTCCAGTAAAAAGGGTCTCCGGTTCTCTACACTCACCATACGAAATACAGCAGCATTAAGCTACTATTTCACGCTGGTATTCTGTGAGAGCGTGGTCCTTCCCCGGTCGAGCCGACCCATTCGTGCTACAACTATACTACTAATATAACTGCAGCATGGCTCTACCACGTAAAAAAATAAAGCAAAATACACATTGTTGCGGTCATATACTCGTGAGATCTCAGATACACACCGCATCACATACCTCAACCGTCTTTGCTTCTGCACTTAGGCCAATGATTACACCAATGATTCACAACTTTTATTGTAAGTTGTATGAAGGCTTGCATGAAGCAACATCACCGCTCTTGGTTCGCAGTAATAATATAATTATAATAATGTCCACCTCAACGGAGATAAGACGTCGGCGCAGGACAGGATTATAGTGCAAAAGTGTATGCGCAAGCACAGGTGCACTCTTTATTCCCTCACTCTCACGGACGGTACACCGACACGACTAGAGAGAGTTCAGTCGTAGGACCAACGGCTTTACGAGCTCTCCGAGGGACCGGGGTGAAACACCGCCAACTTTCAAACTCCGTGCAGCTACTAAAAATGTCTTTACGGAAAAACTCAATAAGTGTTTTTTTTTTGCTTCGGCCCGACCCGGAATTCAAACCTGGTATCTCATCATCATCATCAATCAGCAGTTGCGTTTATAATCACTAGATCAACGAGGCAGGTTTACAGTATTGGAGATCGCATTAAATTGTGGTGCTTATTATTTGCTAGATATCTATTCATCGCTATATCGCTTAGTTTACTTTTTTAGTAATTTTTTACTTATAAATGTGTGTACTTTTTACGTAAACTTAAATAAGTTGTAATAAAACCTTCTTCTTAGCATAACAGAAGCCTATTCTTTCTGCTTTGAAGACGCTTAAATTGTAATCAGGCGGAAAGACGAACGGCAGCCGATCATTCCATTCCCTTGTTTTACGGAATATTAAATACAAAGCAAGCCGTTTGATTCGATTACGTGGGATGTTGACAACAAAGGGTTGAAGATCCGTCGACCTCCTCGTTGGTCGACGGTGGAAAACATTTATCACATTAACTTATCATGTGTGCTATATATTAGGAAACCTAATTGTTATACAAATTACAAATTACCACATGACGAAGAAAATTCCAGCTGAATTATTATTTGAAGAAATCTATTTTACATTTTATATTGACATACATCGGTTGATGAAATACGATATTAATTTTGTAACCAGTCAATACTCCGACACTTTGAAATAACACGAATGGCCGCGTTCAGAAGTGACTACATTGTCATCTGTCGTCCACTTTAACAATACACCCGCCGATAGAATCGACGCATTTAACCAAAACAATAGGCGCTTTATGTTAGCACCTAACTTAATTAATATAATAGAAGATAAACAATCATTTTCAAACACATCAGTATGAACAACGTAGGTATATCTACTTCTTAAGGACCAACGAGAAACTTAAATCATGAAACAAGATAAAAAAACTATTATGAAGTTACAAAAAATTTGAAAACATTAATAACATTCTAAATAAATCGTTTGCATTAATAATGCGAAAGCTTAGATATTGCGCAAAATAAAACTTCAATTACTGCGACCGAGCCTTTCTTAGGCATGATAACCATCTAAGCAGATATGAAATAAGTTTATTAGGGTCACATAAGGATAAACGATAAACGTCTCCTGTAAGTCCCTTAAAACAAAAACCTTCCTTTCTCACAAAACAAGAGCTATGGTAAATGATAAACAGAATTTTAGAAACAGATATTTAAAAAAATGAATATTACAATAAACAAAGATTGATCTAGAATATTCTTTATGGGATATAAAATATGTCCATGGGATGCAGTGACCACTTACCATCAGGTAGACTGTTGCCCCGTTTGTTACTTCAGCTTCATAAAAAAACCTACAACATCTAAAGACTGCGATTGTAGCTGGCGCAGCGTGTAATATATACTTCGGACAAAGGCTCGAGGCAGGCGCTAATTGAGTAAAGGAATATCCATCACATCCTCTATCATTACCATCACATAAGAATGCAATGAGAACAATCTTATACGAGTATGCAGGTTTATAATAGAGACCGTAGCATCGTAATCAATAGGTGAGCCAATGGTGGTTCTTGGCGATACAGTCTAAGCATAAAATATAACTCCACTTTGAACTAAAATTAACATATTTAAAATATAATGCCTATATCACTTGCTGTGCTTGCGATTTAACACAAGCCTTCTCGTATAATCTATGCATCCTACTAATATACACAATTCATTCTCGATCTTACTAATATTTCAATTTCATCCCGTAAGCGTCGTAAGAGACTATTATGGGGAATGTCAGAAAGGTGTCTAATAGATGACGATATAACCAACCAGTTAACGTCAGAAGTTAAATACCCAGACTCGCGATAGGGAACAGCGTCAAAATCACGAGACATCTGGACGTCATTTCGCCTGCCAAGCGTACGTGGAGTCACGCTGCAGCTGTATTATGATTGTAGCATGAATGGGTCCATCCGACCGGAGTAAGACTACGCTCTCACAGAACACCAGCTTATAATAGCTGCTGCTGCCATGTTACGTATGGTGGTTGCAGAAAACACTTTAGTCTTCTGGGATGACAACGCATCTGCATTTTGATTCTTAATCGAGGATTAATGTTTACCATCAGGTGGATTGCGTGCTCGTTTGTACCCCTAGTCTATCTATCTATCTATCTATATATATATATACAGAATGGGTCCCACATATATGCAATAAATGAAACCACAAGTAATACTAGTCCGTAGAAGTGTAGAAAAATTAAATATTAAATTAAAACCCGTAAAAAAAAGTGAAATTTTCAAACAAAATAAATATTAAAATAAATTCAGTAAAAGTGAACACTCTGTTTAGACAACGTACCTTGACCCCTTGGAAGAGTGACAACGTTGCACGCGGGTGGCACGCCGACAAAAGACACCGCTGTCGATATGTCGCAATACCAATAGTTTGCACTGCGTGGCAACGTCGCTTTTTAATGTTCAAGGATTCATTCAAGTTCATTGAATCATTGTCTTAGTGACCCAATTCCATAGAGTGTTCAAATTTGCTCAAAATTAAAACTTTACTTTTTGACCTAATTACTGGACCGATTACGTTCATTTGTTGTATATCGTCAGCAAAGGCGATAACAAGTATATGGTTTCATTTATTGCATATATATGGGACCCATTCTGTATATATATATATATATATATATATATATATATATATATATATATATATATATATATATATATATATATATATATATATATATATATATATATATATATATGTATGTATATATATGGGGGAGTTCACAAGCGTGCAGTTATAAAACATATATTTGTTAAAGAAAAAGAATGAAACAAGGCACCTTAGTCACATCTTTATACATGTATAAAGAAGGCTGAATCAAAATAGTAATGAAATACATGATGACAGTTGAGGATAAATAAAATAGATAGAAGAAAGGACTAGCTTTGAGTAGATTTTTAAATGGATAGAAATGGACTATAAAGGTGAGGAGTTTCACAAGCGTGCAGTTATAAAAGATATATTTGGTAAAGATAAAGAATGAATGAACTGAAGTACGAACAAAAATATTGTTACTAAACGATATTGTTACGAAAGACGATGATCCTAGGAAAAGAAAATGAACTCAAAGCGGTCTTTTACGTAACACATTCGGAAACAGAAAATATAAGAATGTTCCAGGAAAGGCAAGTCACTAGTCACTTGAGATGCTTATGAAATTCTAAAATGTGATTATATTTGCGGAGCCCAAATATGAATCGTAAGCATATTTAGAATTCACAAAATTTTATTTAACAGCTCTTCAGTAACGTCAAGACAGCAAATATCAGCATAATTAATGATAAGCAGAAGTAGGTTAATATAAGTAGACTAACCAAGAGCATTTTAATGACAGTAGGAATAAAATTTCTAGGTTTCAACAAAAAGTTTAGCGCTGCAAACATGTTACCTACTTACTTCCCGTGGATTCCATGTTATTCTTTAACTGCGATTAAAATCTCCTGGCGCGTAGAACTTTATTTCTGCTACAGAAACGAGTGGGATTTTTCTACTATCGCCCTATATAGATCTACTCATCACTCACTTCTATTTAGGTCTTTTTATTTTCAAACCTCTGTCGCCGATAAATAGATTTTCTTAGATTCTCAAAAACTCCATTGAGAAGAATAGGTGCTAAATTACCGACCACCTACCTAACCTAACATAATCCACTAAACTAGAACTGCCAATAATTATTGTTTGAGTTTTAGGGGTATTAATGGATAATAATCCATACGATTTACATCATTCCAATATGCAAGTCAGATCTGCTTTATTTGTGTCAGAAGATTGAGTGCTAATTTGGAGATCGCCATCTTATAAGGCATTTGATACTTACCGACTAAATGAAAGTTTTAGACTAAAGGAGACAACAATGTAGCTTTTGGGTTGTAGTCAATGGTAGCAGTCCAGATAGAGAAAACATCTCTTAACTGAATAGGCTATCGGCGCCCAAACAAGTAACTACGAAACCAGTCAACTACTTCCAAATATGTGTTAAGAGAGCGCAATATATTCAACAAATTTGTCTGTGTCACAGCTATAGATGCTACCGAGACAGCTATATTGGCTACTCTACTGATATTTATTCTGTAAGATAGCTATCTACATCGGATAAAAAAGTATTTTTTTTAACTAAGTACGCATCGATTGAGTAGATGAGGGCACACTTCATCGCAACTACTGAATACGTGGTAGAGCCATGCTGCAGTTATATTAGTAGTATAGTTGTAGCACGAATGGGTCGGCTCCACCGGGGAAGGACCACTCTCTCACAGAATACCAGCGTAAAATAATAGCTTAATTTTGCTGTGTTTCGTATGGTGAGTGTAGAGAACCGGCGACCCTTTTTACTGGAAACGAGGCATTCCATCTTGGTCCTCATGGATGACAACGCATCTTCATTTTGATTTGCAAACGATTTAGATGTCTATGGGCCACAGCAACCACTTACCATTAAGTGGGCTCTGTGCTCGTTTGTCGCCCTATCCTGTAAAAAAAACTACTGAAGCAAAATAACCCTCATCACTTTAAAATGAAATAAATCGACGGTGTAAGTTATACTTTGACATTTTAAGGTAGATATAAGGGTGATAAGGGAGCACACAGACCACAGATGGTAAACTGATGCTGCGACTTATAGACATCTACATCTATCCTCGATTAAGAATCAAAATGCAAATGCTTTGTCACCCGTGAGGACTAAGATGCGAAATGCTCTGTGAAAGCGTGATCCTGCCCCGGTCAACCCATACGTGCTGCAATCATAATGCAGAGTTGCAGCGTAGCTCTACCACGTAGAATTAGTATTAGCGATGATATTAAATATATATTGGTTATATAAGAGTGTATAAACGAAGAATGAGATGATATAAAGAATTATACATCATAAACATTTCTGTGGTTATTCATTTATAAGCTTAAATACTACGTACGCGAGCTTTTTGAGTGTATTTACGGTTAACTTAAACCAGAATAACGATCCAATTAGTTATGTAAACATACTTAAAAATTAGCCCCAGTGCTTCGACATCCAAGTTGTTTGAAGGTTTATTACGTTTCCAAATGTTAATATTGCTTATATGTTTATTTGTGAAGATAATTTTCATACCATCATATTTGGATTTTTATAATTTCGATTTATTTAAGTAAGCACAAAGCGAAGTAACATGATAATTCCGCAAATAAGAACAGATCAAAATCAATATGGAAAATTATTTGTGTTTTAAATTTTTAATTAACAATTTTGTTCTTGTAATTGCTAATATTTTCTCAAAACTAAATTGTTTATGTAACGCTGTTATGTCAGTGTTATGTCAGAAATATTAATATTTGATTTTTTCAGTCCCTTTTAAAGTACCCATATATGGTTCGCTTAGCTTCCACGATGCTAGCTAAATAAAAAATTATCTTTATTAAAGGCACGTTGCGCATTAGATGAGGCCAAATAGGCCTGTGTTTCGATGCAGCTTGTCTGAGGAAAAAAATAGCGGGAGAAGCTGGCGGCTGGCACTGCGGGAACCGCTGGTGTGTGTAGAAGAATTCCCGTGACGCTGCAAATATGTGGCGAGGAGAACACCATGGGGTTTTAGTTGATACAAGTTCTACATAACGCGTCTTTCCCTACATGATAGATATGCGTAAATATTTCGCCATGGTAAAAGGTGTAATTTCTTAAGCCTTTTTATGTGCAGCCTGCTACACTATACTTACTCACCTACCTGACAATCATCTGATAACTACAAATATTTTGACTTCATAAGAAAACACCGGAGTCTACTTACTTGTAATGGTTGGAAGTGAGCTCAAAAAGAGGGTTCATTTTTGATTGATCAATTTGTAAAGTAAAGTAAAGTAAAGTTACAGCCTATATACGTCCCACTGCTGAGCACAGGCCTCCCCTCATTTCTGAGAGGGTTTTAGGGCGGGGAAGTGTCCGCCACGCTGCCCCAATGCATGTTGGCGAACTTCACATGTCTTAATAATCGAAATATTTTTTATCTTATTCCTCAGACATGCAGGTTTCCTCACGATGTTTTCCTTCACCGCCGAGTACGTGGTAAATCAGCACTTAAAATTGCAATTAACAATTTCATTGGTGCCGGCGGGGATCGAACCCGGGTTACTCGCGTTCTGTTATATTACAGCGAGCGTTAACCATCTGAGCTACCACGGCTCTAAGATCTATTTGTATGAATGTATATTTCTATATCATCCAAAACTTTGTCTACTCATTTGACAATAGACCTAATAGAATAAGTATTTAAATTGTAATATGTATAGTAAATAAGCTAATAGTAAACTTTACAGAGTAGAGCCATGCTGCAGCTATATTATGAGCGTAGTATTAATGGGTCGGCTCGACCGGGGTAGGACCACGCTTTCACAGAATACCGGCGTAAAATAGTGGCTTGATGCTGCTTTGTTTTATATGGTGAGTATAGAGTACCGGAGACCCTTTTTACTTGAAATGAGGCATTCCATCTTAATTCCCAAGGATAACAACACATCTGCATTTCGATTTTTCGGCCACAGAATCCACTTACGTACACTTGGGCTATGTGTTTGGTTGTCACTCTTATTCTATAAATAATACGTACAGTACCAGTAATACGAATAGCAAATAAGTATAGTGCGTGCGGAAGCACAGTGCACTCTCTTTTCTATCACACTCATAGTGTGATGGAATGCCAATCGGACATTAACGATGAGAGATCAGACACAGGACTAGCGATATACCGTATCTTCCGAGGCACGGGATCAAGACACTGCCAACTTTCTTGATATAAGAACCCAATACCTGATTTTCTTAGCCCGACCAGGAATTTAATCCCGGCAACGCATGAACATAATCAGCAACATAATCAGCAGCCGGGTTTACGACTACTAGACCCACAAGAAAGTTAAAAAAAATTGTTTTATGAGACATAGAATGAACTAGCTTGCCTTGTCACCACTCACTTAAGGCTGATCCTCATTATAATGCAGGTCACAGTTCGTTCTCGGTCCGATCTCGGTCTGATAAAATATTATTAAGTAAAGAATATGTGTGTATTCATACTATCCGTAACAGTCAAGTTTCGCTCGATTCCCATTCCAATGATGTAATATATCAGACCGGGATCGACCATTATTGTTATTATGATGGATGAAACGTTTTAATTCTGATAAAACTAGCTGTGCCTAGCGATTTCATCCGCGCATATCACGCGTCATTGCATAAGCATTACAGAGAGCAATGTATGTAACAATGTCAAAATAAATAGAGTACCTGTATCTATCGTCGTATGTGCGTTATAAAGCGAAGTTACATTTTATCCACTCTCCCTTACACTACACACTTTTCAAGTATCGTGTTTTCTTTAAAACTTGAAGAAACCGCGATTCGGGATAATGTTTCTAGTGCCGCGGAGGGGGGTGGCACTTACCCGGTCCAAGGACAAGTTCGCGATACCATATGCCTATTTCTTATACATAAGCCACAATAAGGTATTTTGTGACAAACAATAACTGAAAATAAAATTAGATTTTACAAGCGTTATGTAAGGCATGGCATATTAATCCTTACGAATGAAAGTAATTTCATCGATTAAAACTACTTTTACGGATTTTATCGCGTTTATTTTACTTTTAATTACTTTCATTTTTAATTCCCAACGTTTCGGGCGCTTTCCAGCACCCATGGTCACGGGGGACTTTCATCATCAAGACAATTTTATGAAGATAAGCTTTGCTCTTTAAAACATGTATTGGGAATAAGGGAAAAAAACAAAAGGAAATGAACAAATGAAGGTAGAACTATAATCTCCCGCTCGTTCTATTGGTGTAAAGTATCGCGCATGCGACTAACAAGGTTTAGTCAGTGATCCTACGAGTCTGTCGTTACCTTGCCCGTTGGGCTACTAACATTCCCCTTAACCACTCGAGGTAAGCTTAAATTGCTTGTGTTACGAGTGGTTCACGCCAGTAGTCGAATAGTGGATTCGAACCCACGACCTTTTTGAGTTCGCGGTCCGCGCCCTGCCATTAGGCTACTGTCGCTTATTGTAATAATTGTAACAGTTATATTAATAGAATTAATTTAGTAGACATTAATTATATTATTAAGAAATTTTTGACTTCAGACAGGTATTACCTATCCAAATATAATTTAAGACAGCAAATATGCTATCTTATTACTTATATATTAACTCAGCCAAGGGCTTAGCGACCCAGACATCTGCTCCAAGTAATTTAAATTAGAAAATGAGACAATAGAGGTAATCTCTAGCAGTTTTAATTATTAAAATAATTTAGAATGTAGCTTACAAATCCTTAATAGTTGCAATTTTATGACTCCAAAGAATAAAAATTGTTTACACCTGGTGCATCAGATTAGTGTACAAGCCATGATAGACAAAGAGCTAGAAATTGAATTGTTCTTAAATAACAACAATATTCATATTTTATGTATTACTGAACATTGGTAAAAAGCTCATAACTTAATGTTTAACTTCAGTAATCACCAAGTGGTCAGTTCTTTCAATAGAGGAACGTTTTAAGAGATGGCTCCTTAATTTTAGCTAGTAAATTATTATCACGTAAAGAACGTAAAGATATTGTGGGCCTCTCTGTTAAGCGAACTGTAGAAATGACATGTGTTGAGTTTGAGCGCCTCTATATTATGGTTTCTTTTTTTATATTGTGTATAATTAGTATTAATTAAGAGAAGAGGGCCATTAGAGCAATCTGTGATTTAAAACCTAAAGAATCACACAGACAAAAATTTAAGGTAATTAATATATTAACTTTAGCCTCTCAATACATTTATGAAAATTTAATGGACGTACACAAAAATAAAAATAGTTTTGTAAAAATCAGTCATGAATAACTTCTTCAGTAATTGCAATAATAGTTATTTAAGTATGTTTATTTGATGAAAGCGATAGAATATATGTATGTTCATACTTTTACAAAACAGTTTTAAAATAAAATAAAATAATAAAGCTCAACATCATGTTATATGGGAACACATATATGACGGATGTTTAGCATCAGTAGACGTCAATAACCGCCGGCGGTGATCGATACCGGCAATTATCTCGAGATCGAATTCACATGAATCAAAGTGAAGTACAATACTTAATATCTAACCGAATAATCCGCTATAAAATAAAATATAAAAAAATATATTTATTATTTTATAAACTTTCAACTATTCTTTCACTTATATCGAATATTTTAAGTTATTATTTTTTTGTTTTACTGTAATATCTAGACACACGGTAGTGTGTAAGTAAAATTTGGAAAAGTACCTATTTGTTCATAAGCATCCACATTTATTTCAACGTAAGTGTGATGTGAGTGAAAGTACCTAGATACTCTATTTATCGATCTACCCTAGATACAAGAATAGGTTATATGCGCCAGAAAATCGTCTAAAAGTTACAAAAAGAAATGCTTCTGCAATGTCGATTAGAATTTATAATAAATTACCTGATAATTTAAAGCGTAAAAGTTTATTGTCATTTAAGAAATCTGTTTTGGCATTGTTGCTCCGTAAATGTTATTATTCTGTTAAAGAGTTCTTAAACGACAACGACCTACGTACGAGTAATAATGGATGATAATTTTAGAATAGGATTAATTACGTAATTACAAGATTCTGATATTTAAAAAAAATAATGTTTTTGATATTATTTTATATAAAATTTGACTTATGTATCTAATTAATTAATAAATTTGATGTAAAAATTGAAAGATATTAATGACAATTGGATATGTAACATTATATAATTATTGACGTAAGAATAATAATTAATATATGACATTGACCTATAATAACAATCTTACTTGATATAATAATACTTACTTATATTTTTTCTGACACTGTGGCATAATAAATTAATTATCAAATCAAGTAAATAATATTAAATAATTTTATATTTTGTTAAATTAATATATGTTGTTAAATTCAATAAGTATTGTTGTTTAGGTTACTTGACAATTAATGTTTGCACACCACTAAGGTAGAATATGTAGAACGAATTATACTCAAACACCATTGTACAACCATATTCTTGCAAATAAAGATTATTATTATTATTATTATTATTATTATTATAACCATTTCAAGCTACTTTTAAAATCTCTAAATTCGAAATCTATTAGACCTACGCACTTGTAATTCAGCATTTTTGTCTAGTAAAAACCTTGAAGCCTAGTTTACCAAATTTCATGAATAAAAATAAAATATTTATCGGTATGGTTATTTTCAAGCTTAACACTTGTTTTAAAAGGATGCCTTGCTCCATACTAGGTACTTACTCCATAGGAATGTACAACGTTCATGAACCTGCTTAACACCTGTTCAGATCTAAACTCTTATCGGTGAAGTCGACAACTCTGAACGTCGTTTGTACGCATTTTTCACATTCATGTTTTTTGATGGAATGAAATCTTTACATATTATGTAATTGGCGTTTTTTTGAATTGGCCACTGGCCCTTGAAATGGTCAGTTCCTTTTTAAATTAGTTATTCATTTTGTTGTCATACATCATATTGATATTACTGTATCAGCATTGGCAGGACAATCTAACCAGTGCTCGAAAGATGCTCGAAAGATTGGCTTGAAAACGATTATGGTGACAGTTTGGTGGTCTACAATTATCGTCTACTAGTATCAATGTTGGAAAAATTAGCCCAGCTAAAGCTAAAGTCTAAAGCTAAAGTCTAAAGCTAAGTCTAAAGCTAAAGTCATTCACCATATTCGCCAGACCTTGCCTGTACAGACTTCTAAGCTTAGATAAAATTTTAAATGCTAAAATTTCATTTATAAATATCCAGTAGTTAAAGATCTCTTTTAAAAAGTACATCGATTTTCATGCAGTAGACTCGAAAGTGGCAAAAATATATTAATGGTTTAGAAAATATTATGATTAATAAAAAAAATTACCGTACAAATCGGAAATTCGCTTTTTTTTCGAATATCTCTATTAATATAGGATAAGGGTGACAAATACACAGATCGCCTGGTGGAGAATCAATCATAAATAACTAAACAATAAGAATAACAAATAATACTTTTTTTTATAGAATAGGGTGACAAACGAGCACACAGTCCACCTGATGGTAAGTGGTTGCTGCGGCCCATAGACATCTACATCCATCCTCCATTAAAGATTAAAATGCAGATGCGTTGTCACCCGTGAGGACTGAGCTGGAATGCCTCGTTTTCAGTAAAAAGGGTCTCCGGTTCTCTACACTCACCATACGAAATACAGCAGCATTAAGCTACTATTTCACGCTGGTATTCTGTGAGAGCGTGGTCCCTCCCCGGTCGAGCCGACCCATTCGTGCTACAACTATACTACTAATATAACTGCAGCATGGCTCTACCACGTAAAAATATACACAAAATAATACACTATATAATAATACACAAAAAAAATAGTAAAGACATGATATTTATCAACAATCTCTTGTCTAAATAGCGGTGTTCATTAATGATTTTGAGCTTTATCTCTTGTTGTTTTGTATAAATTAGCATAGCGCATACTCTTAAAAGAGCAATTAATTAGAATAAATGAAAAACTCATCGTATTTCGGCTTCATTAAAACACCGACAACTTCATGTTTAAATAAAGTCAATGTAATGAATACGTGACTTGTCTTTGAATTGTAAGCTTAAATTATTACGTTCGTTTCTAATTGCTCGCTTTCTTGAGGTGACGTGTAATAAAATACCGTATGATTTAATTAATTGTAATTTTATACTTAATAAGCAATCTCTTTGTCTAATTAGCTTAAAATTGCACTCTAACCGGCGTAGTTAGACAAAAACAACAAATTTCTTACCCATGTTTTTTAATCTCTTCATTTTACTTTAACGCAGACTTGCTAAGCCACTGCGCCATGGAGCCGTCATTTTTGATTCGCATAGCACGTAGATTTGACAAATTCCAGTCGGTCTTAATAAGACCTCCTTTCTGTACCTATTATTATATCTGATTATAATTAATATATTATTAGGTTTGTATTAGGGCACAAAGTATCATTTATTAGTAAGAGCAAAACTATAGTTAAGTTAGTTCTTGGGATTGAGAGACAATTTTCACTTCAACAGATTCTCGTTACATTAAGTTTTTTGTATTATAATGGTCACAAAAAGTTACGGTATTACTATGTTCACAAGCGACTTTTGTATCAGCAAATATACTTAAGAGTTTTTCCCGGCCAATCCGACATATTCGACTTTCATAATATACTTTCAGCATGGCTGTATCAAGTGACCCAAAACAAAACCATGCTAAACTTTTTCTAATAGCACGTACTCACTAAGCACCTAAAAATACATCTAAAAATTTGCATCCAACAACTCGGCGTGCATATGTGCATACGTACAGCAACATAGCTGTGTTCTATAATAAACAAAGAGGAAAAATTTAAGCGTGAGGACATGTCAAGAAGTTGCGCATGGTGGAGATTTAAATATTGTTGCCAATTCTTGTAGAAACGAATATTTTATTTTATAAGATTAAGACGAAGTCGAAGCACAATTTCAAATTCGTTTTTCACCCGTGCGCCCCGCAGTGGGCGGAGCGCAACCGGTTGTCGGAGAGCGCCGCGTGAACACAGTATGCGCAAAATAAGCAGATAATTCACCTCCAAACAAAACCTTTTCCGTAAGCTCTCCTGTTCGCAAAACTACTAGGTAGTAATAATATTTTGAGTATCTACTCACTAATATCAAAACTGTTTACGAGATCTAGATATCAGACTACATTTTAATTATCAATTTTTTTTAAAGTCAGTTTTATGATAGCAGATACTTAGTCAACTATTTACATACATATACATTTAAAACGCCGCAATTTCGTTGGCAAAATAGCTAAAATAACAGAAAAAGGGCAGTTTCAAATAAAACCAATGGAAATTTATATTTATTTGACTATTATATATAATTTGTATTACACATCAACTCAACATTCAATAAACATAAGCTCACACATAACATTGCTTAAATTACCGGCCGGCGTAATAAAAAAAAACTGTCAAGTGTTAGTCGGACTCGAACGTGAAGGGTTCCACACCATTATACAAAATTTAGTACTATGTGGGAACTTTTTTAAAATCTACTTTTGAATAGAGAGCATGTTAGAGTATTATTAAATGTTGTATGATAGTGCGGAACCCTTCATGGGCGAATCTGACTCCCACTTGGCCGATTTTAATACTATGGAGGGTAAATTATTATCATTATTTGTTGTTATGACGGTGACCATATCAACTATAGCAAGAGTAAATTTAAAATCGCCAGTCTAGCTATTTAGACGCTAGAGTGCCACCTATAGATGTGTAAAATAAATAGATTCACAGACAAGTCAAACTCATACCACGTTACCTTTCTTTTTCGACGAAAGCTAAAAATATAAAATAAAATCATTTAAAATTCAAAATTCAAAAAAAAATATTTAAAAAAATCGTTCACTGAAAGATCACCTTCAGTATCACCTTATAGCGCGTAATAAGAAGCTAATAACACATATCGTCACCATCATCTATACTTAACATTATTTTAACAGTGGTAGAGCCACGCGGCGAGCGTGAGAGCCGTGGTAGCTCAGATGGTTAACGCTCGCTGTAAGTATAACAGAACGCGAGTAACCTGGGTTCAATCCCCGCCGGCACCAATGAAATTGTTAATTGCAATTTTAAGTGCTGATTTACCACGTGCTCGGCGGTGAAGGAAAACATCGTAAGAAAACCTGCATGTCTGAGGAAAAAGAAAAAAAATATTTCGAAGACATGTGAAGTTCGCCAACACGCATTGGGGCAGCGCGGCGGACATTTCCTTGCCCTAAAACCCTCTCAGAAATGAGGGGAGGCCTGTGCCCAGCAGTGGGACGTATATAGGCTGTAACTTTACTTTTTTTACTTTTAGAGCCACGCGGCAGCTTTGCTGTTGCACGTATGGGTCGGCTCAAACCGGCTGGGCTGACGCATCAACGTCCGGAGATGTAAACACCAGCGCTCTAAAAAAAGAAGTATAGTTCCGCTTCCAGATCCTTCAAAAGAGTCATTGCCAAGGCAAAGTCAGAGCACATGGGCAGAATTAGCGAGAAACTAGTTTGCCTTCCTTCTGGAACACGCGCATGCTGGTCTCTCGCCAAGGCTTTCCAGAGGAATTTCTGTCAGCCATCTCTTCCATCTCTGCACAGGGAAGACGAATCACTGACCCATGCCGCAAAGGACAAAGCCGATCTGCTAGGCTTTTTCTTTGCGTCCAACTCGACTCTTGATGACAGGGGGAGTACGCCGCCGACCATCCGGCGGTGTGAGTGCTCCACGCCGGAGGTATGGTTTACACAGCGCTCGGTTCGCAAAGCACTCCTCTCCCTCGACATCCACAAGTCGAGTGGGCCTGATGGTATCCTCCAATTGTGCTGAGGACGTGTACTCCAGAGTTGGCACCGATCTTAACGCGTCTTTTCCGGTACTTCTACTCTCTTGGCGTAGTCTCAAAATCATGGAAGACAGCTTTCGTCCACCCGATCCCTAAAAATGGCGACCGCTCAGACCCGTCCAGCTACAGACATCCATCGCCATCACCTCCTTGTTCTCCAAAACAATGGAATCCATTATAAACTGCCAGCTCATGAGGTGCCTTAAGAATCACCAGCTGATTAGTGATTGTTAATACGGTTTCCGTCGTGGTGGATCAGCTGGTGATCTTCTGGTCTATCTGACTCATAGATGAGCGGCGGCAGTAGAGTCCAAGGAGAAGCATTAGCCGTTAGTTTAGACATTGCGAAGGCCTTCGATCGGATTTGGCATAAAGCGCTTCTTTCGAAGCTCCCTTCCTATGGGCTTCCTGTGAAATTGTGCAATTGGAACAATAGCTTTTTTGCAAAACGGAGCATCAAGGTTGTCGTAGACGGTGCAAGCTCCGACTACAAGCCTATTAATGCTGGTGTGCCACAATGCTGCGTGCTATCACCAACGCTGTTTCTTGTGCATATCAATGAGATGTCACAAATCTGTAACATTCATTGCTATGCAGATGACAGCACTGGTGATGCTCTGTACACCGACTGTGCGAATATTTCTCGGGAAAACGTCTCCGAGTACCGGGACAAACTTGTGTCAGAAGTCGAGTCGAGTCTCGGATTGGGGGCGACTAAATCTAGTCCAGTTTAACCCTCAGAAGACACAAGTTTGCGCGTTAACCGCTAAATAAACCCCTTTGTCGTATCTCCTCAGTTTCAAGGCACACCCCTTGTTGCCTCAGCCAGTATCGGAATCTTCGGCGTCGACATATCTAGTGAGGTGCAGTTTCGTGGTCACTTGGAAAAGAAGGCCAAATTGGCCTCTAAAAATCTTGGCGTGCTCAGCAGACCGGGTAGTATTTCATGCCGGCGCACCGCTTGCAACTTTACAAGGCGCAGGTTGGGCTGCACATGCAATACTGTTCCTATCTCTGTGCTGGAGCTCCCCAGTACCAGCTCCTTCCACTTGATTGCATTCTCAGCGCAGAGCGGCTCGAATCATCGACGACCGAGTGGTTTCCGATCGGCTTGATTCACTGGCGCTGCGAAGGGATGTTGCATCGCTTTACATATTTTATCGCATCAATCACGGGGAGTGCTCTGAGGAATTGTTCGGATCCCAGCCGCCAAAATTCGTGAACGCACTACGCGGCAAACATCCCGATACCATCCACACCATCTGGATGCTTGGTGGTCCACCACTGTACATTTCACTAGAAGTTTTCTTACGCGTACGACTTCTCTGTGGAATAATT
This sequence comes from Parnassius smintheus behrii, assembly GCA_036936625.1. Classification (NCBI taxonomy): domain Eukaryota; kingdom Metazoa; phylum Arthropoda; class Insecta; order Lepidoptera; family Papilionidae; genus Parnassius; species Parnassius smintheus. Next base: position 32,418,131 of record JAUPFT010000006.1, read on the forward strand.
TACTACCCGCAATATTTCCGGACCGATACGACCTGGGGACATTCAAGAAAAGAGCTTACTCCTTTCTAAAGGGCCGGCAACGCACCTGCAATTCCCCTGGTGTTGCGGTTGATCATGGGCTGCGGTAGTCACTTAGTATTAGGTGAACCGTATGCTCGTTTGCCAACTCTTCTATAAAAAAATATAATAAGGTAGAAGTTGTCCAAATTCCTGAAAAAGCTCAAGTCTGAGGCGCAAGGTCTGGCGAGTAGGGCGGATGACTGAGATGTTCCAACCCCAGCTCTTGTTACTTGGAGACCGTCTGTTGTGCAGTATGAGTAGCAGCGGCGACGAGGAATTGATCAAAGCTGGTTGAAGACGTGCGAGCTTTTCCATCATTGTGTTGCTGCAGTAATGCTGATACCATTTGGTAAGAAGCTGTGAAAAATCACACCGGTGCTAAACTAGACACAGTGACCATTCCTTTTCTAGGGCTAAGTTTTCGCTTAGCGCACTGTTTAGGTGCTGCACCAGGATCATTCCAGGCATTCCATTATTGCTAAAATGTGTTTCATCAGACCACACAACCAATCACACAAATCTAAGAAGTATAGATTGCGGGCTATTTCTGTTTGAATATTCTGACAGAATTCGAATCATCCCTCACGTCCTTCATACTGTTTCTGAACCTATTATCCATTGCAATAACATTTTTTTTATACTTTTTTTACCATACTTCAACAGGTTACCTGAAGCTTTTGGGTAACACTCAAAGTATGTAGGTATATAATATTCTGATTTTGCTGCCGTGGGTATTGCACACATTTTTTGAAACTTTTACTACTACTACTACAATTTTCCAAACGTTGTCTATTAGGATAACTCTCTTAATACCACTTATATACTGATTTATATATTAGTGTTGAAATAGTTCCTGATAAGCTAATACAATTAAAAAATAACGGGGATACAAAAGCAAACAGCAAACAAAAATAATAACAACAGGTTATCAATATGTTTGTTCCAGTTTCAAAATTAGTTCTGTAGACGATACAAATGTTTAAAAATAGAACATCTATTTTTAAACATTTGTATCGTCTACAGAACAGGGGCACACTTAGATAACAATATTTGTAATTGTCTGTATTTTATAGAGGATTTTATTTAGTTAGGTACTCTATTGCGGAGTTAAAAAATGCCTTGACAAAACTTGTTAAACAGTCTAGTTTTAGGATGTTAGTTGCAGTAAATATGCACAAATTGTTAGATTTCATGGTCATTTTATGTTCAATTGTAAGATACAATGTTTTTTTGAGGGATTTTATCCTGACTCTATAGATTGGTTTAACGAAATAGCGACTGTCTCTTATTAGTACTTTTAGTTGGTTCTGTTATACGGGACCTCGTAATTTAGGTTTTAAAAAAAAACTTTTATTTCATATTAAGAAATAGTAATATTAAAAAAAATATATAAAATTAAGAAAATGATAAATGTTACAATATTTAATTGGCCCGGAGTCGAAACTGGCAGACACGCGAGGATACAGAGAGAGATGTTCGGGATTCAGCGGCCGGGCAGAGACTGACTGCCCACCGGGAGCGGGAAGCAGAGTTGCCTTTAAGTGATGTCATGAGTAATTAGTGGAAATCTATGTAATCAATAATTATCCAAGACTAAGGGTTTTCCCTAGCATTGGGGAATCGTAACAGCCCCCCGACTTAGAGTAAACTACACCCTTAAAAGTGGAGTTTATGTAAATGAAGTGTGAATTAGCAGATTCGAAGAGAGGGTCCCGTGTTAAGGTTTGAGGTGTTAATGTCATCTAATTCAGTGTCATTATTTTCAGGGGTTTTATTTGTTCTAGATTTCATTATTTTCTTGTGTATGTCAGTTTCATACATCTTATAAACGATAAAGCAAATAATAAAAATTACAATTACAATTGTGATACCTGAATAATATTTTTGATACAGAACGATATGCGGTTTTTCAATTATACTGTTAAGGCTTTTCAGGATTTCAGGATCATCATAAGCTAAGGAATCTAAGTTAACATTCTTAAGATTAACTACAGGTAAGTTTGATACAATATTATTATACGCTACAATATTACAACAGGAATCATTTAAAATATTAAAATTAGGTACAATGGTTTTCAGTTGAATTTCATGATTTTCGTGTGGTGTTAAACGAGTGTCCTTACAGTAGGCGATACATGCAGGAGGTAAGTACAATATACCGTTTCCACTAAATTCAATTTCAGTAATTTGGGAGTTATTACATTCAATACTTATTTTAGTTTTTTCAGACATTACAAATAACCATCTATTATAACGTAGTGGCTGCCAGATGCTTACATGACCATGAATGAATTTGGTTTCACAAATCGAAGGGATTGAGGTGAGTACTTTTGTAATAATTTCGGTTTCACAGGAAGGCGTTGCGGAAGAGGAATATAGTATTTTTGTTTGACAAAGGTAATGATCATTTTTGATTACTTTACAATAGTCCAGATTGTCTAACTTACAATACATTGATCTATCTCTGCTTATACCAATATATTTAGAGGATGGGATGATGGTCGAATACGATTCAGGGTTATTTTTATCATGAGGGACTAGTGACGGTAAGTTGTGATATATGTGTAAGTGTATAGGATTAATGAGAGGGATTTTTACTGCAAACACTATTTTTTCTTTATTGAAGTAACTAGAAATCTCTGATATGTTTAAAATAATGTGCATGTTGTCGAGATTTAAAGGAATTGGAAACTGTTTGGATTCGGGTAAAAATCTGTAGTTTTCGACTAATTCGGTGTACAATTCTTTAGGTGTTAGGATAGTGGGATATAGGATATTATATTTACTAAACATGATGGCGTTAATTATGTCCTCAACTTTAAAGGACAAGGCTAGGAGGCTATTTTCTATCATGGAAGTTAATTCCAGCATGCGAGACCTAATACCTAGTTCCTTTGAGACGTAAGTCAGGTTTAGAATGTCTTGTGACAATCCATCAATTGCATTTTTCAGATGGTTTTCATTTAGCTTAATTCTGTACAGAGTTTCATTAAAAGATCTAAGCGAAGAAGTAGTGACTAATATATTTTCCTTCATCAGGAGGGCTAGCTTCTTTTGGTCTGTTTCTACCTCTGCGATGGCATTGTCGTATCGGATGGCGTCGTCTTCATCCATTGTGCCGAATAACTTTTTTGATACAGTGCCTACGAATCCTAGAAGTGTAGACCTTTTGGTCTGGCGAGACGTAAGATGAAAGATGGCTTCGTTATCATGGGCTATATCATTATAACGGGTGTTCAGCGGTTCAAAGAGATTAGTGCATTCTAAGCGATCAAAGACTTTGCCATCATTACATACTTGTTTGGATTTATCGAGGACAAGACGCAGATTTAGAATATGTGGATTAATAAAGGATACATCGTATGGGATAACTACACTAAGATAACTATCAACTAAACTTAAGGAACCTAAGGGGTCGAAGTAGATACCAGGACTGTTCGTTAAGGACGTAATGAACTCTTGCCCCAACGCGGGATAACTGTAATAGAATATGATTAAGATTAATAATATGTGTATAACTAGGGCTACGTTTCAGATCTAGAAGCTAGTTTAACTTCGTCATAGTGATGTGTCACATGACGTCTATTTATGAGTAATGTCAAGGTGTTTCTGCCATTGATTTTTATGACTTTATACGGTCCTTTCCAAATAGGCGAGAGGGCTTTACGCAGACGCACATGATTTTTGAGATAAACGTAATCTCCGACTTTGTACTGAACGGGCCGTGAACGGGTGTCGTAATATTGTTTAGATCTCTCTTTAGATCTTTGTATGTTTTCTAAGGCTTTTTCGCGTGAAAGTTTTAGACGATGGTGTAAAGATTTGAGATATTCCGGATAAGTAAGATCAGCTTGTAATTCGTAGACGGAGTCCGGGATGAAAGGCTTCTGACCGAAAAGGAGTTCGTATGGTGTGAAGTTAGTAGTGGAATGGGTTGAGGTGTTGTATGCTAACATAGCGGTGTATACGTACTTATGCCAATCGGAATGATTTTCATTAACATAGGACTTAAGGTATTCCTTAAGCGTGGAGTGGCTGCGTTCAAGTGCACCTTGAGTTTGGGGATGGTATGGGGAAGACCAGATTTGTTTAATTTTCAGGAAGTTGCAGGTTCTTTTGAATAATTCTGCGGTGAAGTTTGTGCCTTGGTCGGTTAAAATAGACTTTGGGATGCCGAAAACGGAAATAAAGTGCACTAGACATTCACATGTCTCTTCTGCAGTTGCATTAGCGATAGGATAAGCGAGGGAATATTTGGTGAGGTCGTCCTGTAACGTGACAATAAATTTAAGTTTATTAAGACCAGCTTCTGGAAGTGGACCTACAAGATCGAGGCTGACACGTTCAAATGGCTTGGTAGAGGTTGTAGTTATTTGCATAGGTGACTTATTAATTTGTCTTAGGGCTTTGTTACTTTGGCATAGGGAGCAATTCTTTACATAAGTTTCGATATCAGTTCGCATATTTTTCCAGAAATACCTCTCTTTTACTCGGTTATACATTCGCGCGGATCCCAAATGTCCGGCAATTGGAATGTCGTGGTTTTCGCGGAGTATTTTAGGTATCTCGGAGGGTGTAGGGTAAATTATAGTGTTGTGATAAATATGAACTGATATTTGAGTATTGTTAAAGATATAGCAGAACATTTTGTAAATTTTCGTCCAGATGTATCTGTCGAAAGGATTTTGGAAATCGGTAACGGCTAAATTTAGGTTGGAATCGGTGGAATTACGTAACATTTCGCATCGAAGATTTAGTAGGCTTTTATAAATATCTTCATAAGAGCTATTATGAACATGGTATACTTTGGTGAACAGGAGATATATAGTTTTTCCCTTGTGATCAAATGAGATGAAGGAGTAAAGAGTTCTTTCCCTGTCTAAGAGTTCTTGAGAATTTTCTAGGTTGCTTAGGATTTCTTCTACATGAGGGTTGGAGTCGTCGAGGTCGATGGAGGTAGGTATGACAATGATTTTGCAGTTAGTTTTCAGGATGCTTTCGTTATGTTCAAGAATGTTAGCGTTACTATTAAAGTTTTTGTTACTCATTGTTTTTAGGAATTTGCTATAATTATCGTCGCGAGAAGGATTTGGTGTGAGATCTTGTGATTTGTTGGATATGGTAGGTGTAGGAGGGTCGTCAATTCCTGGTAATGAATCGTCGTTTTCTAAGAGGTCTACAGAAGGTAGTCTATCATCGAGGTCTAAGGGATCAGTAGGTAATTGGATATCAAGATCGTCGAGAGTCAGAGGGCTAAATTGAGGTGTGGAATTATCTTCATTTTGATTAGAGGTGGATGGGATAGGATCAGAGTCTGATGGCTGAATTGGGTTTACAGGATATCGGGATAGGGCGTCAGCAGCGGCATTGAGTTTTCCTTTTTGATATTCGATTTCGTATTCATATTCCATTAGTTTTAAGCGCCATCTTTGTAATTTGCTACTAGGATCTTTATGATTGAACAACCACTTTAGTGGTCTATGGTCAGTAATGATTTTGAATTTTCGTCCATAGAGATATGGGCGGAATGTTTTACAACCGAATAAAATAGCAAGGAGTTCTTTTTCAGTAGTGTTGTAGTTACATTCGCTTTTGTTGAGGGTTCGAGAGGCAAAAGCTATTGGCCTATCCTTGCCTATTGGACCTTGACTGAGTACAGCGCCGATAGCATAATTTGAGGTATCACACGTTAAGATGAAAGGGATGGAGAAATCTGGATAAATGAGGATGGGAGCAGAGGTAAGTTTGTGTTTCAATTCGTCGAAGGCGACTTGTTGTTGGTTTTCCCATCGGAAGGGGACATCCTTTTTTAGGAGTTGGGTTAAGGGTTTAGCAATTTTAGAGAAATTAGCAATGAAACGGCGATAATAGGATACAAGACCGAGGAATGACTTAATGTCCTTTGGGGACTTGGGAGTAGGAAATTGTGTTACTGCTTTAACTTTTTCAGGGTTAGGTTTTACACCATCTTTAGTAATTTGATGGCCAAGATATGCGACTTCACGTCGGAGAAACTCGCACTTGTCAGGTTGGAGTTTTAAATTGTAATTTCGAAGCCGTTGGAATACTGACGAAAGGTTATCGATGTGAGAGTTCAAGTCATGAGAATATATGACGATGTCGTCAAGGTAGACGAAACACCGTATGCCTTGGAGGCCTGTGAGAGCGGTGTTCATCAGTCGCTGGAAAGTGGCAGGAGCGTTTTTTAAGCCAAACGGCGTCCTGGTGAATTGGTAGTGTCCTTGTGGTACACTAAAAGCTGTTTTAGGAGCGTCTTCCTCATTGATTAAAATTTGGTGAAATCCTGACGCAAGATCAAGGGTTGAGAAGTATTTGCTCTGTCCTAGCTGATCTAAAATTTCGGATATCTGTGGTATGGGATAGCTGTCACCAACAGTGATGTCATTTAGTTTCCGATAGTCGATAACTATACGCCATTTTTGTTGTCCGGATGCATCGATCTTCTTTGGGACAATCCAGATTGGTGAAGACCATGGAGACTCTGAATGTTTTATGATTCCCTGGTCGAGCATTTGGTCAATTTGTTTTTGAACTTCTTGTTTATGTACTTCTGGGAACCGATAAGATTTTACGTTTATGGGGTTTTGATCACTAGTTTTTATGTTATGTTTTAGAGCATTCGTGTGGGAAAGTTTATCGCCAGGAATAAAGAATATATCCGAATATTCAGAGCAAACATCGTGAAGGGCGTTTGCCTCTTCATAATTGAGGTGGGAGATTCTAAGTAAGTTTAATACTTCTTGTGTTCGAAGATAGGAATCTGTGTTTTTTAAATGACAAACTGTGTGAGTGTTCACTGGGTCGAGAGGTTTGGTTAAAGAATTTAAGGGAATTAGTGTAATATCGAGATTTGATTGAAGGGTTATAGGGGTTTCAGAGGTATTAATTACTGATAAATTTATTCTTTTATTTTCTTTGACCGCGACTAAGCAATTAGCGATAAGCAAATCTTCATGATAGTATTGATCTAGTACAAGTCCTTCTTTTACTTCAGGGTTGGAAACAGAGCATTCTATGACGGTTTCGGATCTGGGAGGAATTACATAAGTAGGTTCATTAAAATATAATTTTATTTCATTTTTGCCTATTTTCAAAATTTCACGAGTGTAGTCGATTGTGCAGCCGAAAGCGATTAGCATATCGGTGCCAACTATACCATCATAAGGTAAGTTTATTTGAGGTATTATATGGAATCTGTGTGTGATGCAATTTTTGTCGTTTATTTTTATCTCAAGTGGGAAATGGCCCATTGTAGGTGAAGCTTGATCGATAGGGTCGATACCTTTTAGAAAAATTATTTCTGTTGCGATGTCGACTGGTTTTTGTACAGAGGATCGTTTTAGTAGGCTAACAGTTGCACCGGAGTCTATAAGGAGAGATAGGGTTGTGTCTGAAACCGAGGAATGCACGAGGATATGGGGTAAGCGTTTCTTTAATGGACCTATATTAATTTCGTAAATTCTGGTTTCAGGAATAGGATGAGGACCAGTTGAGTCTGAGGTGGATTTAGCAAGTACGGAATGATCTATCTTACGTTTGATGAGGTCGGTGGATACGGAGGATACAGCGGTGCGACTAGGTTGCAAGTCCTTATTGTTAGCGAGTGCAGGGGATACAGCGGGAATAGAGGATACGGTGGGTGCAAAGGATACGGTGGATGCAGAGGATACAGTGGGAGCAGAGGATACAGCGGATGCAGAGGGTACAGCGGATGCAGAGGATACGGCGGATGCATAGCTACGATTTATTCGCGAATCCCTATTACTAGGGGATACAGAGGAGACAGTGGATACAGTGTCGCGTTTATTTCGCGAGTCCCTATTATAAGGAGGATGCAGATGATACAGTGGATACAGTGTTGCGTTCATTTCGCATGTCCCTGTCGTAAGGGGATACAGAGGATACAGTGGATACAGCGTTGCGATTATTTCGCGTGTCCCTGTCGTAAGGGGATACAGAGGATACAGTGTTGCGATTATTTCGCGTGTCCCTGTCGTAAGGGGATACAGAGGATACAGTGGATGTAGTATTGGTGCCTTTGATATGGTAACGTTTTGGAAATCGATGTTTGGGTCTCACGAGACACCACCGTGAGCCCACTATGCGTTTAAATCATCGTTTGATTTATCCTGATTTTCTGTATATTCACTGTTTTCATTAACATTTACCGCGTGGATTTGAGCTTGATTATTTTGATAACGCCTTGGAGATAGTCCGCGATTACTTTGGTTTCTAAAGCGGTTATTATTAAATTCACGTTTCCTACATTCCTCAATAGTGTGGCCCACGTTTTTACAGTAACGGCACACGGGAGGCCCTGAAGTAGACGGCCTTTGACTGTTAGCATTATTTGAATAGCCTCGCTGTGTTGGATTTCGAGCTTGCTGGGATTGACGTTGAGGCCAACGTCCTTGACTAGGTGAACCGGTGTGGATTGCCGAAGGATTACGTTTAAAGGAGGTTTGCAATATTTTTTCTTCAGATACAGCGAAGCCAATGGCTTCATTTAGAGTTTCAGGATCACGGCATCTGACTACCGTTGACAATCGAGGATTTAAGCCACTTACAAATGTATGCAATGCTAGGTCTTGCATTGCTGCGACACGGCCAGTCAGTTCACCTTTCTTTTTCGTTGGTATGGAGATGTTAATTTCTGTTAATAGTTTTGATAAGCAAGTTTCTACGCGTAGTGCGAACTGATTGACTGTTTCACCATTAATTTGACAACAATCTTGGAGATCTGAGAGTAGTGCAGCATAGTGTTTTTTCTCGCCAAATTGATTTTTGAGAAACTCTTCTAACTGTTGCCAGTTCTCGAACTCTTTGATGGAGCACGCACTTTCAGCACGGCCTTCGAGTTGGCTTAGAATAAATTTTAATATTATGTCTTGTTGAGACGGTGACGCAAGACTTATTGCATTTCTGCAATTGTTTAAAAATGCATTCAATTTTTCGCGACTTCCATCGAATTTATTAATAAATTTGCTTAAAAAGTTCATGTCGATTTCTTTTACTTCCTTAGACATGGCAATAGGCTCGTCTTTGGGCATAGCAAGTTAGTCAAAACAGCGATAACGCGTAGGGTACGGAGTTGCGATAAGAATGGAATGTTGCACTATTCTCGGTACTGAGCGATAAAGAAATAATACAATGAACAAGGAATGATTAATTAAATGTTACTAAGACTAATATGTACTTTGAAACTCTTTAACACTTTGAATTAAATTAAAATTATGCGATGGACTTTTATAGTTAAATCACTGACACTTTTTCACAACACGGATAGCTTCGATGTAGGATTAATTAATGTACTTACAGGAATACTGCAATTACGACGGCAACACGAAACATTTTGTAGCCAGGCGAGATCACCCAAGGTGAGCGATAAGTCTTCGGCGTATGCCTAACAAGGCACGTGAGGGTCTGGTGAGACCAGCAGGATACAGCGGTGTTGAACACGGATGCAGGATACAGCGACACGGAGATGAGATTGGGACTTTGTACTTTTCACTGACACAATCACCCGTAGAAATAGAATTTATTTAATTTAATTTTCACAGAAATGAGGCGTTCCGAGGATTTACTTATTTCTTAAAAAAAATCCCTTAAGCTGCCACCAATGTTATACGGGACCTCGTAATTTAGGTTTTAAAAAAAAACTTTTATTTCATAATAAGAAATAGTAATATTAAAAAAAATATAAAATTAAGAAAATGATAAATGTTACAATATTTAATTGGCCCGGAGTCGAAACTGGCAGACACGCGAGGATACAGAGAGAGATGTTCGGGATTCAGCAGCCGGGCAGAGACTGACTGCCCACCGGGAGCGGGAAGCAGAGTTGCCTTTAAGTGATGTCATGAGTAATTAGTGGAAATCTATGTAATCAATAATTATCCAAGACTAAGGGTTTCCCCTAACATTGGGGAATCGTAACAGTTCGTATCCCAGCTAACGCTTTTTAAAAAATATGTTGCATTGCGTTTATTCTTATTTTAAAAAACAAAGGAATGTTTTCGTTAAGTGAAATTTGATATCATAAATATTTTCTCCACCCTGTATACTTTAGCATAACTCATGACTTTGTGATAAAGTCACAAAGCCCCAAGTGAAAACCGGCGCGTTGACGACCTACCGACCGACGTATTTGATCATTACAGCTTATCTATATCCCATAGACTGACTCGTTGGTCTAGTGTTTGTAGTAGTACGACTGCTGATCATGAGGTCCTGGGTGCGAATCCCGGTTGGGGCCAAAAAAATCAATTATTGAGTTTTTCCGTCAAGAAATTCTCAGTAGCTGCCCGGAGTCAGGAAGTAGGCGGTGTCTCACCCCCGTGCCTCGGAAAGCACGTAAAGCCGTTGGTCCTGCGCCTGATCTCTCTCCGGTCGTGTCGGTTTACCGTCCCATCGGATTACAAGAGTGAGAGTGCACCCGTGCTTGCGCATAAACTTGGGCACTATAATCCCGTCCTGCGCCGATGGCTAGTCTCACAGAATCTATTTTTCGTTGCAGTTAACATGGTGAAATTCCTTCGTTTGTGCGCCTGTTCATCAGTACAAGGTACCTCTCGATGCGTACTTCGCGCGGGTAATCATTCAGTTCGTGGGGCATCCATTAGTGAAGCTTTTCGACCTTGTCGATTTGACGCAAATGGACCAACATAGTTTTGCTAACGTCGAAAGCTGCTGCTAATTCAGCCGTAGACTGAGGAGATTGACTGAATCCGCGCAATTGCACTCCAATAAGTATAAATTTTTGTAGTTAGTTGTTATTTACAAGTATAATACAAATTTATGATTAACATTCTATGATTAACTAATAACATTGTTACAAATAATGCAGGCGGGTAAGCGCTAAAATTTGTTAAAATTGTATGTTTTATATTAACATTGCAAAGTAGTGGTGATCGACATAGAGTAGATTGAAAATAAAATAGCAATATGTGTAGGATGTGCATAATTGCTATTATTTAGGTAATAGTCATTACCAAACATGCCATTTTTATGCCGCCACCTTTTGGTGCTAATAGCACCAACTGCAATTATAGAAGGCTGTGTTTGACAATTATGTAACTTTTTCCGCAAGAAAATTGAGCGAAGTGCAAGAATAGGTACTACTTCTAAAAGACCTGTCAAATGTATTATAATATTATGCTCTTAAGATCGGGAGTTTGTATGTCTATGGTTCTAGTGATATTTGGAGGTGTTTAAAGTTCGTTACAGCCTATGTTCGTCGTACTACTCGGCACAGGCCTCACCTCATATGTGAAAGGATTTTAAGGCAAAGAAGTGTACTCCGCGCTGCCGCAATGAGTGTTAGCGAACTTGACACGTCTTCGAATATTTTTTAATTCTCAGGCATGTAGGTCTCTTCACGATATTTTTCTTCACCGCCGAGCACGTGGTTAATCAACATGTAAATTTTCAATGAACAATTTCATTGGTACCTGCAGGGATCGAACCCAGGCTGCTGAGCTACCAAGTGCTTGCGTGTGTAATTTTACTTAATTTATTTCTAGCGTAGCGTGCGTTAAACTGTGTAAGGAATATTCCAGTACTATTGCCACCACATCCTTCCTTGAGCATAGTAGTATATCCGAAGATGATAGAGAAAATTTAGTAGCAGATTATTCTAAATACAACTCTGAAACTCGCTCTTTAGAGAACATGTGCTGCCAATGAAGTGGGGTTTTTGAATATTCTTCAAAGTTGGTTTTCAAGCTGTGACTACGGTTTTATTTCTTACGCCAGTGAAGTTTTTCTTCTTATGAGTTTACACGTGGCAAAGCCACGCGGCTCAACCAAGGAACTACCACGGTCTCACAGAATACCAGCGTAAAATAGCAGCTCAACGGTACTATGTTTCGTATGGTGAGTGTAGAGAACCGGAGATGTTTTTTACTGGTAACGAGGCATTAAATCTCACACATCATCCGCACAAGTGGCAACGCATGTGTATTTTGATTCGTTATCGAGGATAGATATAGATGTCTATGGGCCACAGCAATCGATTACCAGCAGGTGGACTGTGTGCTCGTTTGTCACCCTTATCCTATATAAAAATACGAAAAAATTATAATTGCTCTTTACCAGAGTACAAAAAACTGCTGGTTCTGTTCTTCGACTTTTGTTCACTAAAGTTGATTGCAGCAAATTAATTAAGAGGGTATTAATAAAATAACTTATGATAAAGGATTGCTCATAAAAAGTAAAAGTTTCAAGCGAATAAGTAGTAAGTAAAGTAAAGTAAAGTTACAGCCTATATACGTCCCACTGCTGAGCACAGGCCTCCGCTCATTTCTGAGAGGGTTTTAGGACAATAAATGGTCCGCCGCGCTGCCCTAATGCGTGTTGGCGTGACATGTCTTCGAAATATATTTTTCTTTTTTCTCTGACGTGGAGATTTCCTCACGATGTTTTCCTTCATCGCCGAGCACGTAGTAAATCAGCACTTAAAAATGCAATTAACCATTTCATTGGTGCCAGCGGGGATCGAACCCGTTTTGCTCGCGTACTGTGAAATTTACAGCGAGCGCTAACCATCTGAGCTACCACGGCTCTCGACTCACGGCAAATAAGTAGTGTGCAATGAAAATAAATGGAGTGTCGTAAAATGGCATGATAGCGAAATCTGTTATCTTTGCTAGTTCTTATGTAGAATTACTTCCTACGGAGAATATAAAGCGATTTCCTAAAGAAGTTAAGTTCAAGATTGATATTCTGTGTCTCCAAATAGTGAAACATTCTATCTCCCATTTTGAAGGCATGGATTTGAGTGAAATACGGATTTCCTTTTTAATTATTAAAAATTAGACATTTCAGGATAATATATAGTCGGATAATTAAGATAAAACGCATGAGAAAAATACGTTAAATGAAGGGGCTCATAAACAGGCAGAGCAATTTAATGGTTGTATGCAACAGCACGTAAAATAATTTATTTTGATTAAACCAAACGTGGTTAACACATGACGTACGAGAAAGTGCTAGCGGTGCGAAAAATAATGAGTTCCGTAATGGCGTTGGGACCGTGTCCGGCGGCAGAGACCGATGGGACGACGTAGATTTCCGCAGATTTCTAGAGCAGTTAAATTGAAATAGCTCCAATAAAATGGTTTCAAATTAGATGTTCTTTTATTTAAAAATGAGCAGTTATATACGTTAAATCATGGGAGTGTGAAGAAATGAGTACACATAAAGTTTTATATTTGTTCATTCTGTTATGTGTTTTCGCTTTACCAAGTTGAAATATTTGTTAATCAAGCTGTTGCCATCACTTTATCTGCGTGACTTTGCAGTTCATGATATATCGATAAAATGAATTTTTATAACAAAACATAGTTCTTAATTATTTAAAAGAAAATTATATGTATAAACTTGTGTTATTTTGAAAAAGTCCCGCAATTTTTATTGTTGATTACTTCCGGGACAGAAGACTTTTTTCTTTCTATGTTGATGGTTAAAAAATTATTATTTATAGAGAAGAAGAGGAAAAATGAAGAATTAATAAAAACCCAACATTTATTTATTTTATTACTTCATGAAATACCTTCATTTGTAAAATTAGATTTAGTTATTTGCAAAGCAAGACAAAGATAGTCTAGGTATTGGTCTCGGACTTGCTTGTCCGTTCTTTGACTTAGACTTGCTCAAATACTTGTTGTCTTGGTCTTGGTCTAGGTGTTACGTATTCAGTCACGGTCTTTGTGCTTTTGCAAGAACAAGAAGTTATTTGGCGTGTTCTTGTAATGCTGCAGCGTGTTCTTGTATTGCTGGAGGGTGTATTATGAAATGATTGCTTTTATAAGAGAGTTGTCGGAGACACATACCCACCATGGACACATATACGGGGTGGTCAGATGCCTGACTACTAAAGATGCACAATGTATAGAGTCCTGTATTAGGGGCTTACGATAGTAAGATCTATGAGCCCAGTTACTTCATGATAGTATACGTTAGGCTACTGGCAACGGATAAAAGCTGTCTACTTGCAAATTTCGGAGTGACATAGACCCAGGGCTATTTGAATTCCCAACGGGAGGAGATCAACTTGATTTCATGTTATGTTGTTAATTGCCAGCCTATTGTTGTTTGTGTTTAGTGATAGAATTAGTTAACAACTTAATGATTTCTAAAGTTGACCCTATGATACAAAAGCATTATTATTGAAGGACTATAAGATGTATAAGCTTTATAATAGCAGAGTTGTGGCTTGATTTTCAATATATAAAAGACATATAGGGTATATTATACTCCGATACATTATTATACGTGGTGCTGCAGCTATATTATGGATGTACCACGAATGAGTCGGCTCGACCGGGGAAGGACTACGCTCTCACAGAATGCCAGCTTAAAATAGCAGCTCAATGCTGTTGTGTTCCGTATGGTGAGTTAGAGAACCGGAGACCCTTTTTACTAGAAATGAGGCATTGCATCTTAGTTCTCACGGGTGACAACGCATCTGTATTTTAATTCGTAATCGAGGATAGATGTAGATGTCTATGGGTCGCAGTAATCACTTACCATCAGGTGGACTGTGCGCTCGTTTGTCACCCTCATCCTATAAAAAACGCATTTTTACTAGAAATGAGGCATTCCATCTTAGTTCTCACGGGTGACAACGCATCTGTATTTTAATTCGTAATCGAGGATAGATGTAGATGTCTATGGGTCGCAGTAACCACTTACCATCAGGCGGACTGTGCGCTCGTTTGTCACCCTCATCCTATAAAAAACGCATTCAAAATTTATAGCGCTTTAAACATTTCATAGAATCGTATCGAAAAACTTAAACAGATATTCGAGCATGGCGCTGAAAATAAGCGAAAACTTATAAAACCATTTTTGAAACTTTTTGATATGCAAAGACTAAAGCGGGATGAAATCAGACAGTTGATATTTTTATACCATCTCTACGCGAGTCATCCTGGACATAAAAAATTATATGTAGGTTTTCATTTTTTTTATTTATTTGAGTTCAAAAGTAGACCAAACAGCAACTTGCGTTTATATGGGCTCAGATTTGAAATTTAATAATACAATTAATACTTATATTGCAGGGGAATTACAATCTTACACAATTATTCATATTGTTACGAGCTTAGGGTTCGTGACAATAAAAATTGCCGATAAAATTACCTAAATTAACACTTTAATTTACTTTATACAAATTAAAGTTAAAAAACACTAATAATTAAACACACTAATTTACTTAATTTCGCTCCGAAGCTTCGCTTGTGTCGCCGAGTTAAACTCTGTCTCGATCGCATCTTGCGCCATCTATTTATTCAAATCAGCAAAACATCCGGAATGTTCAAGTAAACACGCGCAAGGTACCGAGAAATCGAGTATAGATTTTCTAGAAACTTAGTTCCTCGGGTGGCGCTGTTGGTCGAGAGATCGGCGATGTCATTCTCTGCAAAGCTCCCCCCGCTCTCGCTCCTGATACTAGATGGCGCTGATTTGAGCGCGGCGTAACACTGCCCCCTCCTAAGACATGCTCGTCCCGAGCATCATCGGCCCCACAATAACGCGCCAAGCGATCCGCATGGACGATCTTAGGAGTCCCTCCTGCGCCTTGCCGTAACGGCTCCGCAATGTCAAGGGATGTCCTATCCCGTGGTGCACCAACATTGTACAATTTCGATGCTCCTCTACTCCGTGTCTGAGGTCCCCTCGCAGCCGCACAACTTGTACATGTACGACACCAATCCTCCACATCGTCACGATAATGGACCCAGTAGAACTGTTCTCGGACCTTCAGTAGAGTTCGTTTAACTCCCAGATGGACTCTTGAACGACCATTATGGCACAGCTGTAAAACATTCGGCACTTTAGCTTTAGGGACAACCATTTGTAAACGACAGCTGTCTCCTCGACCATTGTCCCATTTACGGCACAGGACTCCGTCCTGAAGCAGCAAGCTGTCCCATTGGGCCCAATAGCTTTTCGTGGTTGAACTCATCGCTGAGACGTCCCTCCACTTAGGCTTGGTATCACGGGCCTTCATCCATCCCAGAATCGGCTTGATGTCTGGATCTTCCTGCTGTGCACGTCGTAGGCTGTCCTTCCACCCGTTACTGAGGTGGTCTGTCCTGAGCATCCTCACGGATACCACTTCCTTACCTTGCCTACTACAATGGTTACCATCTTCAGGACAAGGTCTTCTTGACAATGCATCTGCGTTGCCAGGAGATTTCTCGCTGCGATGTTCGATCTCAAAGTCGTATTCCTGCTGCTGCTGGGCGGTGCTGTTAGCCGCACTTCCTTTCTGAGACCGTTCACCTTCCCTTCCTAGGGTGTGCTTAGGGCAGCTGGACCGAAGATGGCCCCTTTCCCCACAGCCATAGCACCTAGGGCTGTATCCTTTATTGTGGTCGCGAACCGTAACTGCTGCAACCTCCCTAGCGTGAGGTGAACGATGATCCTGTCGCCGCCAGGCAGTGCCGTTAGCTGCACTACCCTCCTGATATCGTTCACTTTCCCTTTCTGCGGTTCGCTTAGGGCAGCTGGATCGAAGGTGGCCCTTTTCCCCACAGCCATAGCACTTTGGGCTGTATCCTTTGTTGCGGTCGCGAACTGCAGCTGCTGCAACCTCCCTGACGCGATGGGAACGATGATCCTGCCGCACGGCTTCCACTTCCAGTGCATGGGCCAAGGCGTCCTTAAGCGTCTCGTGGTGCCCGAGCCTCACAGCAGCTCTGACTTCCAGGTCGCGAATGCCGTCGATGAATGTCTGCACCAGGTTCCCTTCAATGAGCGCAGGTACAGACCGGTAAGCTTTTCGCACCAGCTTCTCCACCTCTAGAGCCCACTGCTGCAGGTTTTCGTGGATGCGCTGCACACGATCTTTAAGCTGCGCACGAAAGACGTGTTCCAGGTGAGCGTCGCCATATCTCGCCTCCAATGCCTCAAGGAGTTGCTCATAAGTCACTTCCTCAACGAGAGCTTCCAGAACTGTTAAGGCCTGGTCGCGCAGGCCTAGTGTGAGAGCAGTCATGGCCTGGCTTTTATTCCAGCCGTTCGCCTTCATAACAGCCTCGAACTGGATCTTGTAGGCTGACCAGGAAGAGGTACCGTCGAACGGCGGCACTTTGAATCCACGTAGCGAAGGTGTTGTAACTACTACGGGAGCTGTTGTTCCATCACCCAGTTTGAGGTCGTCCAGTGTTTTCTTCACATCAGCCACCACGTAATCAACCCGATTGTTCACTTGGTCGATTTGGGTTTTGGCTTCCTTGATTTGGGTTTCAGCTTCCGACAGGCGGTTGTCATGTTGAGCAACCCTATCCTTCACCTCCTTTATCTCTTTCCCAAAGGTAGCATGAAGGTCCTTAATGAGGAGCATCTGCTCTTCCGACCGACGGGCCTGTTCCGCCTGCTGATCTTCCAACCGACGGGCCTGTTCCTCCTGTCGGCGGGCCTGTTCATCCTGTCCGCCCCGCAGCTGCTCTTCCAACCGACGGACCTGTTCCTCCTGTCGGCGAGCCTGTTCCTCCTGTCGGCGAGCCTGTTCCTCCTGTCGGCGAGCCTGCTCCTGCAGCATCACCATCAGAGCACCTAAGTCAGGTGCCACAGACGTAGAAGCTGCTGACGGGCCGGCTTCCGTGGCCGGCGGCTGGCCCTCAGACATCTGCGGCGTTGCACCACCAAATCTCCTCTGGTCCGTCTCCTGCTGGCGTTGACTTCGGGTACGGACACCCTCCGTTTCCTCCTTAGGTAAAATCGGCATTATTTTATCCCACTTCTGACACCAATTGTTACGAGCTTAGGGTTCGTGACAATAAAAATTGCCGATAAAATTACCTAAATTAACACTTTAATTTACTTTATACAAATTAAAGTTAAAAAACACTAATAATTAAACACACTAATTCACTTAATTTCGCTCCGAAGCTTCGCTTGTGTCGCCGAGTTAAACTCTGTCTCGATCGCATCTTGCGCCATCTATTTATTCAAATCAGCAAAACATCCGGAATGTTCAAGTAAACACGCGCAAGGTACCGAGAAATCGAGTATAGATTTTCTAGAAACTTAGTTCCTCGGGTGGCGCTGTTGGTCGAGAGATCGGCGATGTCATTCTCTGCAAAGCTCCCCCCGCTCTCGCTCCTGATACTAGATGGCGCTGATTTGAGCGCGGCGTAACAATATGTACTGGCTGATCTATATATTAAAAAGATAAATAATTCATCATCAGTTAATAAAATTTACAGTTTACACTTTTTTATTGTTAAAGGGTGACAAAAAAGCACAGAGTCTACCTACCAACAGAAAGTATGTGTGCTCGTAGACGTTATGGTCAATAAACATCCACATCTGTCTTCGATTATGAATCAAAATGCTGATGCGTTGTCAGCCCTTAGGACAAAATGGAATGTCTCGTTTCCAGGAAAAATGGTTTTCGGGTCTCCACACCCACCACATAAAACACAGCAGCGAGAAGCTGCTATTTTAAATCACTATTCTTTTTTTAATTTGTTCTTATAAAGAGTGCACATTATTTACATTTAAAATTTTGCCAAACTGTTAACCAGTTTGTCCGCAAACTGTGAGAGCGTGGTCCTTCCCTAGTCCAGCCAACCATTTTGCGCTGTAACCATAACATAGCTGCAGTGTGACTCTACCATGTTGAAAGTTCTAAACGAAAAATCAAAACCGAGCATTTCTAAAAAGATGGGGTTAGAACGATTTCCGTAATTACCATTCGATAGACAGATCTATCAGGAGCCGTGGTAGCTCAGATGGTTAACGCTCGCTGTAAATATAACAGAGAACGTGAGTAACCTGGGTTCGATCCCTGGCGGCACCAATGAAATTGTTAATTGCAATTTTAAGTGCTGATATACCACGTGGTCGGTGGTGAAGGAAAACATCCTGAGGAAACCTACATGTCTGAAGAATAAGAAAAAAAATATTTCGTAAACATGTGAAGTTCGCCAACACGCATAGGGGTAGCGCGGCGGATACTTCCTTGCCCTAAAACCCTCTCAGAAATGAGGGGAGGCCTGTGCCCAGGAGTGGAACGTATATAGGTTGTAACTTTAGACAGATCTATGATCGCAGTAGCAGTAATTAGACACCACAAGTACTGGTGTAGGCAGCATATTTGTACAATTGCAGATGATCGAAATTTAAAAATGGAACGCAACCGTGTTATATGTTTCTAAATAGCAAATTTATTTAAAAATAGAACTCCATAAGCCAATTGCTCAATATTAAAAGAAAAACAAAGTCCTATTAATTTTCCCGCAACGCTTCCCGCGCTTTTCATTTAAAACAATGGATCTTAACCCTGAACATTTGCGAGCTATGATCTATTATGATTTTAAATTTGGTTTAACCGAACAATTAAGTTTACAACGGTTACAATTAGCATTACTCAGAAGGACTCAACTCCATCACGCGCTACAATTTTTAGGTGGTGTGCTGAATTCAAAAGGGGTAAAATTAACCTTAAAGATGACTAAAACTGCAAAGACCTCACAACTTCGGCAAGAAATTGTTGGCTAGTTTTTTTCGCAGAGCGGACATTTGTCGACGTCAATGCTGGAAAATTGTAGGTCAGTCATCTCTGAATGGTATGCTACAGTTGCATTACCCAAAGCTTTTCAAGCTGTGTGGGAGAGAAGATCAAAGACCGGGCTTCGTGGAATCATGCTGCATCACGATAACGCCTCTTCACATACCTCCCTTGGAACAAAAATATTTATTGAGGAATCTGGTTTTGAAATTCTAAGTCACCCACCCTACAGCCCTGACTTAGCTCTTTGTGATTTCTTTTTGTTCTCAAGAGTCAACAAGTAGAGTTTTTTTCAAGTGCAGAAAAAGCCGTGATGGCCTACGAAGAAGCGATTTCCGACCTATCAGATCAAGACTGGCAAAAGTGTTTTCGGAGTTAGTTTAGGCGAATGGAACTTTGTATGGAGCATGATGTAGAATATTTTGAAAAGATGTAAAATAAATATTATTAGTATCTAGAATACATTTTGTATATCTCAAAACTTATTGAGTGTCCCACGTATAATGCAAAAATTATTTTTTAGGACTAGCAACTCCACAGATCGATTAAGTAATAAAACTTGCGTGTGTCTATGAAAGCACTCGATTAATAATTATAAGAACTAATTGAAAACTTTTTATTTATTTACGAGATTAAAATTACATTTTTCACGCAAGAAACAAAATTTCCATTACAAAATGCCCATTATTCTTGTTGCGTGTAAGTTAATATTAAACGTAATGGACCTCCGAACGTTAATTGGACCAAAGGGATGAATATAGAAAATGGCTTACTTATTTTTATGGCTGAAGAACTTTATGATTCCTAATAATGACAGAAATTTGGATATTATAAGGTACGGTTATTTATTGAAATGTTATATTCATTGAAAAGGAAATGTTTAATATTTTGTTGTAGTTTTTAGTGGGGTTTTTGATCAGAATGCTTCAGATGGTGATATATATACTTAGTCGGGTCATAAAATCTATCAAAACCTTATTATTTGACAAAATTGAATACTGGCTAGATGAACTTCACCAATTTTTAAAATATAACGTTTGCTCTTGCCGAGAATACAAAAGACATTAATTTTTATTCATTTTCAAATATGAATTGGTTGAAGAAAGAAGATAGAGTATCAGTTATCGCGTTGCACCGCTGTGTTTACGCATCAAAAGAGATTTTCAATATTCTACAAAAATTGAAAATAACCCTACGATTTGTTTATTGCACCATCAAACGATTCACTAAAGATTCAAGATTCGAAGATCGTAAGAGGACCGGCCGACCTCATACAGTTAGGACACCCGCGCATCATCAAAGCAATGAAGACGCCTATGGACCTATTTTTTTTATAGGATAGGGTGACAAACGAGTACACAGTCCACCTGGAGGCAAGTAGTTGCTGCGGCCCATAGACATCTACATCTATCCTCGATTACTGTTTGTTCTCGATGTTGTAGTTCTAAATAAAATGACTGCAAATTTATATAAAGACTGGTATAATAGGGAACTAAAAACGTTACATTAGATTTAAATTAAAATAATATATGAGCGTCCACGCGTACTGTCGGTGGTAGGTCCGTTCGCTTACTCCCCGCTCCACTCCAAGCCGACCGCGGCCGCCAGCAAACCGGTTTTACCGCTTCTCTCACCTCAATATCGTTCAGTGATCTGAACATACTCCCCCCGTTGAAGTGTCTTCAACCGTAGCTGTTGGTAACGGGACGATGGTGTTGAATGCTCTACGGACGACACCTTTTCGTGTGAGAATGTCGGCAACCCGAGATATGCCGTCCGTGCCAGGCAACAAGCGCAAGACTCGTCCCAAAGGCCACATAAGGGGAGGAGTCGCCTTGTTCTTAATAAGAACCATGGACCCTTCGCTAAGCGTGCCCGTGGAGTGGCACCATTTTGTTTTTTCCTGAAGCCATAAAACGTATTCATGTGAAAAGCGATTCCAAAAATGTTGCTTTAGGTAGTCGATGCGACGGAAGCGCTGGAGACTGGAGACATTGACATTGGCAATCTGTGGATGAGGTATCATAATTAGAGACCGTCCAATAAGGAAATGTGCAGGAGTGAGTGGAGTGAGGTCTTTAGGGTCATTTGAAATGGGAACTATGGGTCTTGAATTTAATATTGCTTCTATCTGGATTAGACATGTCGCCATTTCCTCAAAAGTCAAATGTGTTAGGCCTAAAATTCGACGCAGATGATGTTTCACGGATTTGACAGCAGACTTCCATAGTCCTCCGAAATGAGGTGTATAGGCTGGTATGAAAGAAAAATTAATACCTGCATCGATGTTGTTTAATTGTAGGTCTTGTGACAGCAGTTGAGCCAACTCATTAAAGGCCCCAACAAACGTAGTGCCATTGTCTGACAGCACGTTGCGTGGTTTCCCCCTACGAGCAATAAAACGGCTAAAGGCAGCTAAGAAGGCATCCTTTGTCATGTCTGACACTAGCTCTAAATGGACGGCTCTTGTGGCCAAACACACAAATACGCAGATAAAACATTTGACAAGTTTAGCACCTCTCCCCTTTCTATCGGCGATCATAATTGGTCCGGCGTAGTCTACTCCGGAATCAAGAAAGGGGAATTCTAGGTGAACGCGTTGCTCTGGTAAATTTCCCATGACTGGCTGTATCGTATTTGCCTTTATCCTACAACATTTTATGCACTGTCGAGTAATTTTTCGAGCTAAGTTTCTGCTACCAATAGGCCAGTAATGATGCCGAATGGTAGCAAGCAGTAACTGTGGGCCAGCATGAAATAATTTAACGTGAAACATTTCAAGGAGTAAAACTGTTATATGATGAGAACTTGACATAAGAATGGGATGTTTGACGTTATAATCGTAAAATGAGTTATTTAGTCTCCCCCCAACACGTATAATGTTTTTTGAATCTAAGAACGGTGACAATGAGTTATGTTTGTTTTTATTTGGTAACTGCTTACCCATTTTTAATAAATTATATTCATCGTAAAAGGATTGTTCTTGGGCAATTCTAATTAAATAATTAGTAGAGTTAGTGAGTTCTTGAGAACTTAAGGGTTCTAATGATTTAAGAGACCCGTGTTTTGAGTTATTTATGAATCGCAATATATAAGCCATAATACGTTGTAATTTGAGGAATTTTGAATATTTTGAAATTAATTTATCTAGTTCATTGTTATTTTGTCTAATTGGTATTAGATGATAACTGGATTGAGTGTTTATATCAGCTTGGTGTAATGAATTATTTATAATTTCTGGTAATTGAGTATTGGATTTGGGTATAGAAGGCCACTGTGAAGTATCTGCTGATGCAAGAAATTGAGGACCAGACCACCACAAAGAAGAACTAGATAGTTTATCTGCAGAAAGTCCACGCGAAGCGAGGTCTGCAGGATTTTCATTTGATGGAATATAGCGCCAATTATTGCCTCCGACTGTCTCTTGAATTTCGCTTACGCGATGACGTACAAAAGGTTTTAACTGTATTGACGACGAAGTTAGCCAACCAAGAACGATAGTAGAGTCACACCAAAGGGTACAGGTGGTAAATTTTAGTGTGAGTGATTGTCGTACCTTAGAGCATAGCCGTGCGCCCAGGAGCGCGGCGCACAATTCGAGACGTGGCATAGTGGTAGGCCTTATGGGAGCTACCTTACTCTTGGATGTAAGTAATTGTACCTTAACCGAGCCTTTACTTATCAGGCTTCGTACATAGACGCAGGCACCATAAGCCTTTTCAGATGCGTCTGTAAATACATGTAGCTCTACACTTGGAGTCAAACTGTTCATAACCCAACGAGGTATTTCAATATTGTTTAATAAAGGTAATGTGTCCCGGAAGACTCCCCAGGCGCTTTGGATATTGTCTGGTACGGGTTCATCCCAGGAAGATTTCACAATCCATAGGTTCTGCATGATGATTTTTGCTTGAACAATGCATGGAGTTACAAGACCAAGTGGGTCAAATATTTGTGATATTACAGATAATATCTCACGCTTGGTAATAAATGCCTTAAAAGGGATGTTTATGTAAAATGAAAATGTATCAGTTGAACATTTCCAGTTAAGGCCCAAAGTTTTAGAAAGATCATTAGCACTAAGATCAACTGAATCGCCTTGACTTTTCTTGCCAGAAAGATTTTCTAAGATTTCCGTCGAATCCGATTGCCACTTGCGCAGATTATATTTCGCCGAATGCAAAATAGCACTTACTTCACGACACTGATGTAACAAATCTGCGACCCTTGTACCTCCTGACACATAATCGTCTACATAAAAATCATGAGTAATCGTGAATTTAATACTTGGATCGATACACTCATTGGCTAATTGATTAAGGCACCTCGTAGCTAAAAATGGTGCGGAAGCCGTGCCATAGGTCACAGTGTTCAGTGTGTAAGTTTTTAATGGTTCATTAGGGGCCCTTCTCCATAGTATTTGTTGGAGTGGGCGATATTTATCGTCAACGAGAATTTGACGGTACATTTTTTCAATGTCCGCGGACACAACGAATTTATGTTGTCGAAAGCGCAGTAATATCGACAGTAAGTCATCTTGAATAGTGGGGCCTACCATTTGAATATTATTATATGACTTTCCTGATGTAGTGATTGCGGAGGCGTCGAAGACTACACGGAGTTTGGTAGTTGTACTATATTTCTTTGGAATGCAATGATGTGGCAGAAAATAAGAGGGAGTACCTTTGTTTATTTTATTTACATTTTCAGACATATGTCCTAGATTGACATATTCGTCCATGAATTGAATATATAGATTTTTAAGTGAAGGATTTTTTCTTAGTCGTGACTCAAGAGACAGAAACCTTTGTTTGGCCATTTTATATGATTCACCTAATGTGGTAGGCGCTTCTTTGAGTGGAATACTTACCACGAACCTACCATCTGATTTACGATATGTAGAGTCTACAAAAAATTGTTCACAGGCTTTTTCTTCCGCTGTATACTTATGCCTTGTCGAAACAGAATCAAGTTCCCAAAATCTAGTTAAATCTCTATGAAGATCACCTGAACCATCAGCAAACATACACACGGTTGGGCTGGACTGGTTTTGTGTGATTATACCAGATATAAGCCAGCCTAGTTTTGACTCAATCAGAGAAGGCTTATTTTTTCCTAAGTAAATGCGATTCGCGCCTATGATATCCCAAAATACTTCTGCGCCAACAAGAATGTCAATCGTTGACGGAACATTGAAAGATGGATCGGCAAGGCGAACGCCTGAAGGTAATGAAATATTTGTAATATCTACATAGCTACTTGGTAGATTTGAAGCAATTTTGGGCAAAACAAAACAATTGATGTCGAAAATGTATTTTTCGTCGAACGATTGTAACGTAACTGAACATGATGTTGAACAATGACTTGACTGATTGTCAATGCCTAAAACCTTCGATTGCAATTTAACTGTGTGTAAAGAAAGCTTACGACAAAAATCTTCTGATATAAAGTTACCAGTGCTTCCGTTGTCTAGTAGGATTCGTGCTGTACAGATGCTGCCATTGGCATCCGACACTTTTACGAGCGCTGTGGAAAGCAATACGATACGTGATTCAGTGTACTGATTTACAGTTAATGCAATGTTTTGTGATGGCAATTGAATCTCTTCAATCTACGTGTATAAGTGTGTTGTGTTTCTTGTGGCAATATTTACAATTACTTAACCTGCATTTTGAAGTGAAATGTCCTGGGCGAAGGCAGTTATGACATACATTGAACTCATGTACTTTTCTAATTCTCGACTCTACGGGAAGCTTACGGAAATTTGAGCAAGTGTACAAAAGGTGTGAGTCCTGGCACATAGGACACTTATTGTTATTTGTATATTGTTTACTATTTGTAACATAAAAATTTTTATTTTGAAGCGCGCTTGTATTATCCTTCTTATTCTGGGCGAGTTGAGATTCTTCAAGGGTTTCTAATAGGTCAGCCCTGTTGGATAAGAATGATGTGAATATCAATAAAGAAGGCGCATTAATTAAACTGTTTCGATGCTGTTCCCATTCGCGGTTAGTAATAGCGTCCAATTTAATTGACATCATGTAAATAATCAACGTATCCCAATACTCAACTGGTTGATCAAGGGTGGACAATGCACGAAGATTTTTATTTGTTACATCAACTATATATCTGAGTGATTTACTAGACTCGCGCTGTAATGGCTCTACATTAAAAAGCGCTTGAACGTGGTTGTTAACTAAAAGCCTTTTATTATCATACCTGTCACACAGCAATTTCCAGGCCGGGTCATAATTATCTGCTTTAAAATCCAAACTATCTATAACAAGTAAGGCACTGTCTTTGAGTGACGCACGCAAATAATGCAACTTGTTTATTTTGTCTATGTCGTTATTGCTATGAATTATGGAAACAAACGTGTCCCTAAACTCCAGCCAGTCATGGTAACTTCCCGAAAATTTTGGTAATTCAATTTTTGGTAATCGAACAGAAATATGTTTGTGTGTATGACCGCAAGAACTTACCTCTGATGCAATTTCGGCACTCGTGAGCTGTTTGCGTGCGTTGCTTACAAGTTGACGAGCAGCAGCTATGAGGTTATAATACAGCTTTTCAAAGTCTTCACGCTCCGTATATTGCTCGTCGGGGTTATCCGCCAACGCCTCCAATTCATTCTGTAACGCATCGTATTTATCGTATAGGTTTTCAAATGTATTTAGGCGATATTCAATTTCAATGACCTGCTGTTCACTTAACCTTTCACAAGACTTTGACAGGTTTATATATGAAGAAAATTGTGTAAGCTTAGCTTTAATAGAAGCTCGTTTTTTTATTAATGTTTTTGATTCAGCCATTTTATGAAGATGAATAATGTAGTTAATTAAAGTATGAAGAAAAAGCAAGAAAAAGTAAATGCAATATATAGTGAGTAAGAAACAAGCAATTTATTTTAAAATTGCAATAAATTTATTATTCTTAGGCGCAAAGCAGTGGAGTTTAATATAGCTGCGTAATTATTATATGTATTTAGTATGCGTATCTACAAGATAAATTTTATTTAACTATAAGTTCTACAACAAAGAGAATCACTAAGTGTACTTAATCATTGATTGGAAATATAATGATTTGCTACGGAAAAAAATTATATATTATATTAATGTGGGTACATAAACTAAAATTTTTTAATACATAATCTATGTATATATTATTGATGATAGTGGATGGATGGATGAAATGACATAATGATGTAAAAAGGAAACTGGAGCGATCTCACGTATGTATTATGCTGTCTTCTGCGATCACGACGTGACGATGAAGGAAGTCTGTTTTATTCTTCTTTTTGTGTATTTTATTCTTCAATTTGAGGATGAAAGGCACGTCTCACGTACAATTCGCAGATAACGCTAACTTCATATGTATGAATATAAACTTCCTCTTTATCCCGACAA
Source organism: Parnassius smintheus behrii (assembly GCA_036936625.1). Classification (NCBI taxonomy): domain Eukaryota; kingdom Metazoa; phylum Arthropoda; class Insecta; order Lepidoptera; family Papilionidae; genus Parnassius; species Parnassius smintheus. The sequence goes on from JAUPFT010000006.1 coordinate 32,445,143, forward strand.
TCCTTCTTCCTAGTGTTAGCAAATTTAGCAAGTATGCCTAAATGCAATGATAGGCTTGTGTAATGATCCCAAAGGCGTACAAAGCAGGAGCACGGTGATAAAATGAAGACAGCAAAACATAAGCGAGGTCTACTATAATGTTATTTCAACGGTAATTTTAAAACTTTTTGTTCACTTGGTTCAATTTTCATGGGAGAAGGACCAATATGGTAATACCAAATGTAAATAAAATAAACAAAGGTACTCCCTCTTATTTTCTGCCACATCATTGCATTCCAAAGAAATATAGTACAACTACCAAACTCCGTGTAGTCTTCGACGCCTCCGCAATCACTACATCAGGAAAGTCATATAATAATATTCAAATGGTAGGCCCCACTATTCAAGATGACTTACTGTCGATATTACTGCGCTTTCGACAACATAAATTCGTTGTGTCCGCGGACATTGAAAAAATGTACCGTCAAATTCTCGTTGACGATAAATATCGCCCACTCCAACAAATACTATGGAGAAGGGCCCCTAATGAACCATTAAAAACTTACACACTGAACACTGTGACCTATGGCACGGCTTCCGCACCATTTTTAGCTACGAGGTGCCTTAATCAATTAGCCAATGAGTGTATCGATCCAAGTATTAAATTCACGATTACTCATGATTTTTATGTAGACGATTATGTGTCAGGAGGTACAAGGGTCGCAGATTTGTTACATCAGTGTCGTGAAGTAAGTGCTATTTTGCATTCGGCGAAATATAATCTGCGCAAGTGGCAATCGGATTCGACGGAAATCTTAGAAAATCTTTCTGGCAAGAAAAGTCAAGGCGATTCAGTTGATCTTAGTGCTAATGATCTTTCTAAAACTTTGGGCCTTAACTGGAAATGTTCAACTGATACATTTTCATTTTACATAAACATCCCTTTTAAGGCAATTATTACCAAGCGTGAGATATTATCTGTAATATCACAAATATTTGACCCACTTGGTCTTGTAACTCCATGCATTGTTCAAGCAAAAATCATCATGCAGAACCTATGGATTGTGAAATCTTCCTGGGATGAACCCGTACCAGACAATATCCAAAGCGCCTGGGGAGTCTTCCGGGACACATTACCTTTATTAAACAATATTGAAATACCTCGTTGGGTTATGAACAGTTTGACTCCAAGTGTAGAGCTACATGTATTTACAGACGCATCTGAAAAGGCTTATGGTGCCTGCGTCTATGTACGAAGCCTGATAAGTAAAGGCTCGGTTAAGGTACAATTACTTACATCCAAGAGTAAGGTAGCTCCCATAAGGCCTACCACTATGCCACGTCTCGAATTGTGCGCCGCGCTCCTGGGCGCACGGCTATGCTCTAAGGTACGACAATCACTCACACTAAAATTTACCACCTGTACCCTTTGGTGTGACTCTACTATCGTTCTTGGTTGGCTAACTTCGTCGTCAATACAGTTAAAACCTTTTGTACGTCATCGCGTAAGCGAAATTCAAGAGACAGTCGGAGGCAATAATTGGCGCTATATTCCATCAAATGAAAATCCTGCAGACCTCGCTTCGCGTGGACTTTCTGCAGATAAACTATCTAGTTCTTCTTTGTGGTGGTCTGGTCCTCAATTTCTTGCATCAGCAGATACTTCACAGTGGCCTTCTATACCCAAATCCAATACTCAATTACCAGAAATTATAAATAATTCATTACACCAAGCTGATATAAACACTCAATCCAGTTATCATCTAATACCAATTAGACAAAATAACAATGAACTAGATAAATTAATTTCAAAATATTCAAAATTCCTCAAATTACAACGTATTATGGCTTATATATTGCGATTCATAAATAACTCAAAACACGGGTCTCTTAAATCATTAGGACCCTTAAGTTCTCAAGAACTCACTAACTCTACTAATTATTTAATTAGAATTGCCCAAGAACAATCCTTTTACGATGAATATAATTTATTAAAAATGGGTAAGCAGTTACCAAATAAAAACAAACTTAACTCATTGTCACCGTTCTTAGATTCAAATAACATTATACGTGTTGGGGGGAGACTAAATAACTCATTTTACGATTATAACGTCAAACATCCCATTCTTATGTCAAGTTCTCATCATATAACAGTTTTACTCCTTGAAATGTTTCACGTTAAATTATTTCATGCTGGCCCACAGTTACTGCTTGCTACCATTCGGCATCATTACTGGCCTATTGGTAGCAGAAACTTAGCTCGAAAAATTACTCGACAGTGCATAAAATGTTGTAGGATAAAGGCAAATACGATACAGCCAGTCATGGGAAACTTACCAGAGCAACGCGTTCACCTGGAATTCCCCTTTCTTGATTCCGGAGTAGACTACGCCGGACCAATTATGATCGCCGATAGAAAGGGGAGAGGTGCTAAACTTGTCAAATGTTTTATCTGCGTATTTGTGTGTTTGGCCACAAGAGCCGTCCATTTAGAGCTAGTGTCAGACATGACGAAGGATGCCTTCTTAGCTGCCTTTAGCCGTTTTATTGCTCGTAGGGGGAAACCACGCAACGTGCTGTCAGACAATGGCACTACGTTTGTTGGGGCCTTTAATGAGTTGGCTCAACTGCTGTCACAAGACCTACAATTAAACAACATCGATGCAGGTATTAATTTTTCTTTCATACCAGCCTATACACCTCATTTCGGAGGACTATGGGAGTCTGCTGTCAAATCCGTGAAACATCATCTGCGTCGAATTTTAGGCCTAACACATTTGACTTTTGAGGAAATGGCGACATGTCTAATCCAGATAGAAGCAATATTAAATTCAAGACCCATAGTTCCAATTTCAAATGACCCTAAAGACCTCACTCCACTCACTCCTGCACATTTCCTTATTGGACGGTCTCTAGTTATGATACCTCATCCACAGATTGCCAATGTCAATGTCTCCAGTCTCCAGCGCTTCCGTCGCATCGACTACCTAAAGCAACATTTTTGGGATCGCTTTTCACATGAATACGTTTTATGGCTTCAGGAAAAAACAAAATGGTGCCACTCCACGGGCACGCTTAGCGAAGGGTCCATGGTTCTTATTAAGAACAAGGCGACTCCTCCCCTTATGTGGCCTTTGGGACGAGTCTTGCGCTTGTTGCCGGGCACGGACGGCATATCTCGGGTTGCCGACATTCTCACACGAAAAGGTGTCGTCCGTAGAGCATTCAACACCATCGTCCCGTTACCAACAGCTACGGTTGAAGACACTTCAACGGGGGGAGTATGTTCAGATCACTGAACGATATTGAGGTGAGAGAAGCGGTAAAACCGGTTTGCTGGCGGCCGCGGTCGGCTTGGAGTGGAGCGGGCAGTAAGCAAACGGACCTACCACCGACAGTACGCGTGGACGCTCATATATTATTTTAATTTAAATCTAATGTAACGTTTTTAGTTCCCTATTATACCAGTCTTTATATAAATTTGCAGTCATTTTATTTAGATGAATAATGTAGTTAATTAAAGTATGAAGAAAAAGCAAGAAAAAGTAAATGCAATATATAGTGAGTAAGAAACAAGCAATTTATTTTAAAATTGCAATAAATTTATTATTCTTAGGCGCAAAGCAGTGGAGTTTAATATAGCTGCGTAATTATTATATGTATTTAGTATGCGTATCTACGAGATAAATTTTATTTAACTATAAGTTCTACAACAAAGAGAATCACTAAGTGTACTTAATCATTGATTGGAAATATAATGATTTGCTACGGAAAAAAATTATATATTATATTAATGTGGGTATATAAACTAAAATTTTTTAATACATAATCTATGTATATATTATTGATGATAGTGGATGGATGGATGAAATGACATAATAATGTAAAAAGGAAACTGGAGCGATCTCACGTATGTATTATGCTGTCTTCTGCGATCACGACGTGACGATGAAGGAAGTCTGTTTTATTCTTCTTTTTGTGTATTTTATTCTTCAATTTGAGGATGAGAGGCACGTCTCACGTACAATTCGCAGATAATGCTAACTTCATATGTATGAATATAAACTTCCTCTTTATCCCGACAATCCTTCTTCTTAGTGTTAGCAAATTTAGCAAGTATGCTTAAATGCAATGATATGCTTGTGTAATGATCCCAAAGGCGTACAAAGCAGGAGCACGGTGATAAAATGAAGACAGCAAAGCATAAGCGAGGTCTACTATAATGTTATTTCAACGGTAATTTTAAAACTTTTTGTTCACTTGGTTCAATTTTCACGGGAGAAGGACCAATATGTTTGTTCTCGATGTTGTAGTTCTAAATAAAATGACTGCAAATTTATATAAAGACTGGTATAATAGGGAACTAAAAACGTTACATTAGATTTATATTAAAATAATATATGAGCGTCCACGCGTACTGTCGGTGGTAGGTCCGTTCGCTTACTGCCCGCTCCATGCCAAGCCGACCGCGGCCGCCAGCAAACCGGTTTTACCGCTTCTCTCACCTCAATATCGTTCAGTGATCTGAACATAAAGACACTTCAACGGGGGGAGTATGTTCAGATCACTAAACGATATTGAGGTGAGAGAAGCGGTAAAACCGGTTTGCTGGCGGCCGCGGTCGGCTTGGAGTGGAGCGGGCAGTAAGCGAACGAACCTACCACCGACAGTACGCGTGGACGCTCATATATTATTTTAATTTAAATCTAATGTAACGTTTTTAAATGCAGATGCGTTGTCACCCGCGAGGACTAAGATGGAATTCCTCATTTCCAGTAAAAAGGGTATCCGGTATTTACACTTACCATACGAAACACAGCAGCGTTAAGCTACGATTTCACGCTGGTATTCTGTGAGAGCGTGGTCCTTCCCCGGTCGAGCCGACCCATTCGTGCTACAACTATGTATACTACTAATATAACTGCAGCATGGCTCTACCACCTAAGCAAAACCACGGTCAAAAAAGTTATCAATGAAGACCTAGGACTACGAGCTTATCATAAGAAGACCGGTCATTTTTTGAACGGGCGTTTAAAAAAAGTTAGGCTGGATAGATCCCGCGCTTTGTTACGACGGTAAGCGGAAAAAATATCGTGAAATTTTGTTTTCGGATGAAAAACAACGACCAAAACCAGACATTGGATATTCCAACAGGACTCTGCAATTTAATGTAATTTCAATATAATTATCAAAAAGTGTATGATTAATTTTATAAAAAGTTTTTGACAGAACTTATGACCTGACTAAGTATATATTATAGACTTGCAACGAATATTCGGCTATTATTTGGTATCCGGCCATTGTGTAAAGTAAAGTAAAGTAAAGTAAAGTTACAGTCTATATACGTCCCACTGCTGGGCTCAGGCCTCCCCTCATTTCTGAGAGGGTTTAGGGCAAGGAAGTGTCCGCCGCGCTGCCCAAATGCGTGTTGACGAACTTCACATGTCTTCGAAATATTTATTTTTTCTTATTCCTCAGACATGCAGGTTTCCTCACGATGTTTTCCTTCACCGCCGAGCATTTTTGTGTAATATGACGATTTTTTAACTTTTTTTTCTTTACTGCATAGTTGGTCTTGTGGTTTTGAGCACGCTTACTGATGATGTGGTCCTAGGTTCCTGGAATCCCGGATCGAGCCAAAGTAAGTAATTGGGTTTTTCTACTAAGAAGTTCTCAATAGCAGCTCGAAGTCAGGACTCTGGCGGTGCTTCACCTCCGTGCCTCGTAAAGCACGTAAAGTCGTTGGCCCGTTATGCGATCTAAGATTGTTTCGTATTGCCATCTCATCGGACTTCGAGAGTAAAAGAATAGCGAGTGCTCCTAATAGAGAGTGTTCCATACAACGTGATAACAAAATTGGGACAACTAAAAAGGTAGGTCTACAGGAATTTCCCCGTGACTTATTCGCATTAAATCTTTGCATCATGAATTGCTAATAATTAAATTGTGCACAATGTTATTTGTAAAACTTGTATCTAGATAGGTTATAATGGATCCAAAAAAAGGCTAAAGAAGATAAATAATATCCGTTATAGTCCTAATTATATTAAAAATGTAAAGACATCTATACTCTTCGTAACAGCATTACAATGGGTGCGTTTGGCAGAAAAAAGCGCTAGCAAGCGCTTACAAGCGCTGAAATAGTTTTCGGCCAGGACACGATTGCTACTTCAGTAGCGCTGACACAATCCGCCATTTTGCTTATTTAATTTGTTTGTTTTGAAGTAGAGTTTATAAGTTGTTTTGTGCAATATTGGTTTTAAGTAATATAATGACATGAATAAACATATATATGTTATTAAAAATTCATGATTGGTAAGTTTTTAATATGAATACTTTACAAACATATATTTAAATCAGGTTAGGTTCCCCGGTTAAAACTAACTTCGTGTCCTGGAGGAAAATAGCTACTTATGATTTGACAGCGCTTACCGCTTACGATCGCCATTTTGCTTGCAAGCGCTTGCCAGCGCTTTTTTCTGCCAAACGCACCCAGTGCCTTTCTGATAACTGCTTCAAAATAATTTAAAAAAATTACGCCAACCTGTCAAGCATGACAATTAGAGCAAATATTCTCTCTAAGAGGCAATCTATATGCTAAATATTCAGTCTTGTACTTTTGACATGTTGTTTTGATAAATGAAATATAGGTTCTTTACATTACAATTTAACTATTGCAGAAATGAGTGAAAACCGGTTTGTTGTTCCACACAATCCGCATTTTTTACACACGATACGTATGCCCAGCCGCCTATGTAATCCATATATACTAATTATCAAAATAAAACAGGTGTTTTTGATTATTTTTCCTCCTGAAAAAAAAGATAAAACGAAAAAGGTTTTAATAATTTGAACACTTTACTAGCTGGTTATAAAAGTGTCTCCGGCCCGTGGCCCTAAATTACTCGATGAGCACCTAGTTTACGGAACAAGTAGCTTCACTAAAACTTGCGTGTTAAGGCCTTAAGAAGACCGGGATGGGGTATGATCCTCCAATGAAGCCAGGATATGTCTGTATAGTAAAAACCGACACCAGTTAGTGCTACAAAACCGAGGAAAACGCATGGCATGTTTTGAAGAAATCACACCTTATGATGGGGCTCTGTTATGTTTTGGGCAGAAATAAATTCGTTGAATCGTACGGAGTTAATCTTCATTGGAAACGACACATTAACTGGACACCGATACACGACGGAAGTTCCTTCCTCTTACACAACTTCTTTTACTTCTCTTGGCAAAAACTTAATTCTTATGGACGAGAACGTCGCGCTTACCGGTCTTGCGATGTGGAAGCGTATATGCTAGAGGTCGGAATTTATCATTTCGATTGGCCAGCTCGAAATCTTAATCTAAATTCCATAGAACATGTCTGTTACGTTCTGAACCGATGAGTGCAGTTCTGCAGTTTATCAGAGTGCTAAAGAATGAGATTACCGCGGAGTGGAAACTTATTACACAAACTATAAGAGATATAATAATTTCTTATATTTATTTGAAAAGGACGAAGAGAGAACGAAATGTGAAATATGGGTAAATCAGGAATGTCTAGAACAGGTAAATGAAATTGTATACTTGGGGAGTGCTTTCAGCCGGGATGGAAGATGTGATTTAGATGTGGATAGGCGTGTCGCTGCCGGAAACAAAGTCAATGGTGCCCTGAATGCATTAGTCAAAAGGCAAGGCGTGGTGAAGGGTGCACGCCTTGCAATACATAACGCAGTTTTGGTACCGACTTTGTTATATGGCAGCGAAACCTGGGTATGCCAGAAGAAGCATAAAAGCAAGTTGAATGCAGTGGAGATGCGATCTCTTCGTAAAATGTGTGGCGTTACCATAGCCGACCGAAAGCGAAACGAAGAGATTCGCAATATGGCAGGATTGAAAGATGACCTTATCACAAAAATTGATAGGGGCGTACTCCAATGGTTTGGGCACGTTGAACGAATGAGTGAAGACCGAATGGTGAAGAAAATATATAGAGCGAAAGTAAATATTAAAAGGTGTCGAGGTAGACCGAGACTAACTTTCGAAGACCATGTGAGCAAATTGCTCGAAGAGGGGAGGGTCAAGAGTACTCGGATACCTAGACGTGCATGTATGAAGAAGTTAATGAACCTGAAAGAAGCGAAAGAGGTATGTAAGGATCGTGACACTTGGCGATCTGTTCTCTCTGGCTACCCCGTTAGGGATTGTGCGTGACGATAAGTAAGTAAGTAAGTAAGTACGCGAACACTACACATGATTAAAACTACTTTTACGGATTTTATCGCGTTTATTTTTACTTTTTATTTTTAATTCCCGACGTTTTGGGCGCTTTCCAGCACCCATGGTCACGGGGGACTGAGATGACTGACGTCCCGATGTCATTGTTAAACCCGGAGTACCTTCAGCTTTTTTAATTATTGTTTATGGTCCGATCTATGCAAAATGAACTGACTATGTCTTGAGGTCTTGCAGTGGTATGCTTGAGTTTAGTTTTAATTTTATTGATTATAGGATCCCAAGCAGGTGGTAGTACCCAGCCTCCTTCTCTATTGAAATTAGGATGTTTTTTAATTTCAATAGCCTCACGTATCATCCTTGGTAGGAATCGGTGTTCTTTCGCAAGGATTTGTGGTCTATCAAATCTGATGTAATGGTTGGGGCCGTCTAGGATATGATCACAAACTGCAGACTTCCCGGAACGTTGATGCTTCACATCAGCTATATGTTCTTTTACGCGGGTCCTAATTGATCTTTTGGTTTGTCCTATATAAGAGAGACCACATTCACAATCAAGCTTGTACACTCCTGCATCTTGTAGAGGAATATGACACTTGACGGATGGTAGGAACTGACTAATTTTCTTCGGCGGCTTGTAGAATGTTCTAATAGAAGCTCGCTTCAAGATATAGCTAATCTTGTCTGTGACACCTCTGACATATGGTAGTACAGTAGGCACACGCTCGACTGTGGCCGGCTTCACTCGGTCACTGTGACGTAGGCGCGGGACCTGAAGCTTGTTGTCGTGCAGTACTTGCTTGACGTGTTGAAGCTCGGCGGCCAGGTGTTTGCTGTCACAGATCCCTCGTGCTCTCTGTAACAAAGAGTGAGACTGCGTGCACTCTGTAACTGTGAGAGCACGAGGGATCTGTGACAGCAAACACTTGGCCGCCGAGCTTCAACACGTCAAGCAAGTTCTGCACGACAACAAGCTTCGGGTCCCGCGCCTACGTCACAGTGACCGAGTGAAGCCGGCCACAGTCGAGCGTGTGCCTACTGTACTACCATATGTCAGAGGTGTCACAGACAAGATTGGCTATATCTTGAAGTGAGCTTCTATTAGAACATTCTACAAGCCGCCGAAGAAGATTAGTCAGTTCCTACCATCCGTCAAGTGTCATATTCCTCTACAAGATGCAGGAGTGTACAAGCTTGATTGTGAATGTGGTCTCTCTTATATAGGACAAACCAAAAGATCAATTAGGACCCGCGTAAAAGAACATATAGCTGATGTGAAGCATCAACGTTCCGGGAAGTCTGCAGTTTGTGATCATATCCTAGACGGCCCCAACCATTACATCAGATTTGATAGACCACAAATCCTTGCGAAAGAACACCGATTCCTACCAAGGATGATACGTGAGGCTATTGAAATTAAAAAACATCCTAATTTCAATAGAGAAGGAGGCTGGGTACTACCACCTGCTTGGGATCCTATAATCAATAAAATTAAAACTAAACCCAAGCATACCACTGCAAGAGCTCAAGACATAGTCAGTTCATTTTGCATAGATCGGACCATAAACAATAATTAAAAAAGCTGAAGGTACTCCGGGTTTAACAATGACATCGGGACGTCAGTCATCTCAGTCCCCCGTGACCATGGGTGCTGGAAAGCGCCCGAAACATTGGGAATTAAAAATAAAAAGTAAAAATAAACGCGATAAAATCCGTAAAAGTAGTTTTAATCATATAAGAGATATTCTCGCTAGCATGCCCAGATGAATGCAAGCCGTACAAATTTAGCAAGAAGAGGTCACACGCCATACTAAATTTTAATCTGCATTTAATTTAAAAAAAAAACGTGTTTTATTTTTACTGATTGAGCAAGTACACTACTACTTAAACTCACACCTTATTTCTCATTAATTTAATCAAAATGTTATAATAGGTCCTTACATATGAAATTGGTGTTTTGTACGGGAGAAATATAAAGTCAATTTTTTAATTAATCAAAGTATGCACCGTTGTTAGCTATGCACTTTTGCCATCTCATAGGTAGTTCATTGATGCCTTTACTAAAAAAAAACATGGGGAAGAAAATCAATAAACTCTTTGAAGGCAGTTTGTACTGCCGCATCGGAGTTGAATTTTTTTCCTTGTGAGAAGTTGTCCAAATTCCGGAAAAAATGGTAATCTGTTGGAGCAAGGTCCGGGGAGTACGGTGAATGTCGCAGACATTTCAATTGTAGCTCATCTAACTTAGTGGTTGTTTGTTGTGCACTGTGTGGTCTTGCGTTGTCGTGAAGCAGCAGTGGCCTAGAGCGATTGACCAATTTGGGTTGTTTACCAGCTAGTTCTTCCTTCATGGTTTGCAGTTGCTGACAATAGATATCTGCCGTAACCGTTTGGCAAAGTAAAGAAGATCCAAAGACTGACAAGTAATATACCGATATTTCATGTTTTCCTTTGTGCGGTAATAAGCGACGCCAAAGAAAAAATAATGAGGAAAAAACAAATGAATGACTGTTTTCAAAAATCAAATGTACCAGCTAAATGAATTGGAATTCTTAACCAAAGAGGAGATCTTTCAGATCAAAGTGGTCAGTACGACAAATCGCTAATTTTATATGTAAGGACCCAATAATAAGATTGACCAAATCTATTCTTTGCTACTTTACAAAGTTCTGCGTATAAGAATTCCTAACAGTATCAAACAATCTAATAATAACAATATACAACAAGTAGTAAAATGAAACATCTTGTATAACCGACTTCAATATAACTTTGACAGAAATGAGGATGTACCGTGGTATACGTGTTGTGTGATTGCGTAAACATGCATACAGAGCAGTTGAAGAGTTCCGTTGTCTGTCTCCGAAACTCATCATCAGATTTTTACGGAATTTAAACGGGACCATTTCGGGATAAACTATTTTCGAACAAAAAATAATTTTGCAAAATCTATATATGACGAAGTTATGCGCGAACATACATAAAAAATATATAAACATCCATATGGGGAACATCCTCCTTTTTTAAGTCAGTTAAAAATAGTTTCTTTGCTTAAGTGTAAGCTTTTTTTTGGAAAAGAGTTCATTAATACGTGAAAATAAAATTTCGTTTCTGTTTTTAACATATTGCATTTGGCATAATTAAAATTTATATGGAGAAGGAGTGCAAAAACTAAAACAAATTAAAACATAAATCGTTGTTCAACGTCAAACACATAATTGTCGCTTGTACAAATTATGTCAAACGGCCAATGCCAATGTCATACACTTAATTATAGCTTATATATGGTCAAACGCCAGAACAATAACTTGCTTTAGGTATTGTCCGGAGTATGGGGAATTTTAAAATATTGCTAACAAATATAATTTTTTGCTTTTTCAATACTTTGTGAAATGGCGAAAAAGCGTTTATTTTATATTTTGTACTAGAGATCCGCCACGACTTCGCACGGGTGATTTCTGGATCTCGACAACAGCGCCACCTACTGGGTCCCATTGAGTTTTTAAACCTTCCAGGAACTCACTCAAATACAAAAAAAATCTACAAATTAATTTTATTATTAATTATAGTCCGAACTATATTTTTATAAATTAATATTTTTTAATTTCGTTATAACGACCCAGCAATCGCCATGTAAAATGGATAATACCTACGTGCGCTAAATCACCAAAATTGTATGGGTTACCAAAAATACACAAGCCCAATGCTCCATTACGTCCCATAGTGAGCCAAATCGATTCACCAACTTACAGATTGGCTCAACACTTAGCGAAAATACTCTCACCGCTCAGGGGACATACGCACACATAAATGATTCCTACCATTTTGTCAGCGAGATTAAAGACCTATATCTGGCAGACAATGAAACTATGGTCAGTTTTGATGTGCAGTCATTGTTTACATGCTTACCTGTTGAAGACTGCATCTCAATTGTAACAAGAAGGCTGGAAGAAAACAACATGCCCGTAGAATATGCAGTATTACTCAGACACTGCCTTACATCTGGCTACCTATTGTAGAAGGAGGAGTTCTACAAGCAAGTAGATGGTGTGGCGATGGGCTCACCTGTATCTCCCATTGTCGCCGACATATTCATGGAAGACTTTGAGGTGAAAGTCCTGCTTAGTTCTCCCATAAATCCAAGATTCTACAAGCGGTACGTAGACGACACTTTCACAATTCTACCTTTAGATAAAGCATCTGCATTTTTAGACCATCTTAACTCTATAAATTCTAAAATTCAGTTCACAATGAAGTTAGAGGCAAACAATTCCTTAGCTTTTCTAGATGTGTTAGTAATTCGGATTCCTGATAACACCTTGAGCCATACTGTATATAGAAAAAAGACCCATACAGATAGATATTTAAACGGTGATTCTCACCACACAGCTACCGTGGGTAAATCTTTGTTTCAGAGAGCACGAGGGATCTGTGACAGTAAACACCTGGCTGCAGAGCTCCACCATGTCAAGCAAGTTTTGCATGACAACAAGCTTCGAGTCCCGCGCCTACGTCACAGGGAACGAGTGAAGCCGGCCACAGTCGAGCGTGTACCTGCTGTACTGCCTTATGTTAGAGGAGTCACTGACAAGATTGGCTACATCTTGAAGCGCGCTTCCATCAAAACATACTTCAAGTCGCTGAAGAAGATTGGTCAGTTTTTACCATCAGTCAAGTGTAATGTCCCTCTGCAAGATGCAGGAGTATACAAGCTTGATTGTGAATGTGGTCTCTCCTACATAGGACAAACTAAAAGATCAAAAACCCGCGTTAAAGAACATATAGCTGATGTGAAGAATCGACGCTCCGGGAAGTCTGCAGTCTGTGAACACGTACAGGATCGCCCCCGTCACTACATCAGATTTGATAGACCGCAAATCCTCGCTAAAGAACACCGATTCCTTCCAAGGATGATTCGCGAGGCTATTGAAATCAAAAAACATCCTAATTTCAATAGAGAAGATGGCTGGGTGCTACCATCTGCTTGGGATCCTATAATAAATAAAATTAAATCCCAACCCAAGCATACAACTGCAAGACTTCAAGATACCATAAGTTCATACTGCATAGATCGGAACAAAAGTTAAATTTTAATCTATGGTAACCGCTGTTAACTATGACATATGGACGTTGAACATCTCAGTCCCGCCCGTGACCATGAGTGCTGTAAAGCGTTCGAAACGTCGGGTATTTAAAAAGTTAAATATACGCCATAAATTCCGTAAAAACTAGTATTATTTTCTTATTTAATTTTTACGTCCCCGCACTGCCCTGGCGATATTTCATAAAATTCGTTATTTTCAAGTTTTAACGTGCTAAAAAATATTCTGGCCAAGTTTTATAGCTATCAGAGCTATAGTTTGAAAATATGTTTTTTTTTTTAATTAACGCCCCCGCAACCCTGCCGGTGAAGTTTCGCAAAATCCGTTTTAAGCTGACCCCTACCTGGCGATAGGAATATTACTACCAAATTTCAAGTCTCTAGGCCTTATGGTTTCAATTCCATTTCGACAGTTTCAAATTTAATTTCGACCACTAGGTGACCACCAATAATATAAAAATGACACAAATAGTTACAGTAAATGCTTATTTATTCGCGGTTTAATACATGTTTAGAATAAATTTGGATTTTTTTTTCTATTACATTAGATCTTTTCTCTGTTTTTTTAAGCCCCTCTGGTACTCATTTTCCGAAAATATTAGAAAAATTCAAAGAAAGATCCTTTAAAAGATTAATTAGATAATATATTTCAAAAACGACAACATCAAGATCAACATATATTTACAACAAACTAAGAGTGAAGATACATAAAGTTACAACAAGCTATTAATCGGTTAAATTGTTGAAAATATAATTATAAATAAAATTTTGAAGTTCCCACCATTCCTATGTATGGAAAATATTTTACTCAAGGTCAAAGGTCAAAAAATGAAATTTTCACGATTTTCAGCAAAACGTTAAGTTTGATCATAAAAATACTCGAGACAAAAGTTGTAGATCAAAAAATTATCTACAAAAAATATATCTATACTTTTTTCCTACGACCCACCGTTTCTGAGATATTACGATTCAAACGGTTGTAAAAGTTGTAAACTTCATAAGGAACTCCGAAATTTTATTCGAATTTTGAACAATTTTACTGACTATCAGCTAGTTGTAACTTTATGTATCTTCACTCTTGTTTTCTGATCTAATTAGAACGAACTAATAAAGTTACATAAAGACAGACAGGTGTGAGTGTTTACTCACCTTTGTCACCCAGAGGGGTAGGCAAAGCCTACGGATTTCCATTTGGCACGACCTGACACACCTCTTTCGTTTCCTTCACATCCATATACCTACACCTTGAACGAATTAACCACTGGACCAGACATATAAGCGGACTTACCTATACCGGCCTTGTCAATAACCTGGAAATTCTAGCCTTGGTTGTTTGTTTTTGCGTCAGTCTCAAGCACTTACTTGTCAACAAAACGTCTTCCGAAAATGACTAAATGTTCAGTTAAATGACGTAAAAACTATAGCAGCGGAAGCAGCACTATTTTTTTTCACTTGTAAGTACATTATTTTATTACATTTATTGTTATTTATCATAAAATTTAATCAAATATAAAAAAAATTTGTATTATCCAACTATTTTAAATATAGTCGATATTTCTATGTATTGTTGACATCTGACAACCATCACAAAATGGGTGGATTATACCATTCAGACCAAATGACTAAAACTGTGGAGTAAGTCAATTTGACATCGACTAGTGCTTGACCATGTCGAAAAATATATCGTTATTTGACGATATGACCGAATGAATGATGATGTTATTTGTAATTTACAATAACACTTAAAAATACTTATATAACAGTATCCTACAATCTGATGTCATTAAATTTATAACAGTAATTTTTTAATTAAATAAAAATATTATAAATGCAAAAATTATAATTAGTATCTGTACTTAAAATATTTAACCTTCGTGGAAAAGAAAGTGGGTAGAAGCAGTTCGTAGAGATGAAACCTGGATTCCGACGAAACACAGCGACATATGCAGTGTACATTTCGATACTGCCTGGTTTAAAGAAACTCAAAATGACACCAAAGGCAGTCTCAATGCCTATAAAGACAAGGGAAAACTGATACTTCCCTCAAGTGATACCATAGCTATTTGTCAGCACTGCGAACTCGTACTTACGAAGGGTGTTCAGAATAAAAGACTGAAAAAAGATTACACAACAGACTTTCTCCTGCTGAAAGAAACAAAAACATTGCTGCAACTACCGTTGTACGAAGACATTCATTTTCATAAATTTTAAAACGACGACGTGAATCACGTCGAAGAATTAACGAAATCCGTTGCTGAAAAGTATATAAATATTAGAATTGCTTATATAAGAAAACAAGCGAACAAAACAAATTCTAAGAAACACGTTTTAAGAAAGATGATACATAATAAAACTCAGTAAACCTATTTAAATAATTTAAACTTAACAAAAAATTTGACGTTTATCGTAACTAATTGAATAAAAAGTCCATAACAATGTCCTGCTTCTCTTGTTTTAATTAAAATTTAAATACCGGAAGCGTACTTCACCTTCATTATCCCTTTTTTTCCTTTGTCTTACAGCTTATTTACGATACGTCTTTTCTTTCTCAGTCGTTCATCGATATATTTTATCGACTACGTTCAAGCACTAGAAATACAGTAAACTTCTACGAATTTCGTATCTGTGTTTATATTAACGTAATAAAATCTTTATGTACGTTATTCTCCACTTGGTTGAACAAGTTTTCATACATTTGTGTTTTATGTCGGGTCCAGTGGTTAATTCGTTCAAGACCTACACATACACGTCCGCCGGTTCGTATTGTCATCTACAAGGAACTACTCTTATTTATCCCATGAAGGATTCGGGCCTCGGGGAATTCCCCATTACCCGGGTAATCCTCACAGCCCATTTCTATGGGCCGGTCTTGGGAGCCGTACATTGTACGACATTCAATCATCAAGGCAATACGCCAAAGAAGCAATCTTCTTTAGCGTATTGCGCGCCACCAGATAGGTACTACTGGAGGGTCAGCAGTCTCGAAGCCCCGCGGAGTCTCGCAGGCAGGTAGTCGACGCAGGGCCAATCCTGCCGACAGGTGTGCGCTCCAGATGGCAGCACTCCGGGCGTCCGGTGCTCCTTCCTGGCTCTAGGTAAAGGATTGGTGGATCCCTAGGCAGAAGTTGGCATATCTCGCGCCTCTGGGAAGGGATCTGCCGAAGGGTCAGCAACCTCAGGGTCCCGCGGAGACGCATCTCGATGCGGAGCCGAAGTCACCAACAGGCGCGCGCTCCCAGCAGCACGCCGGGCCTTCGGAGTTCGCTTCCCAGCATGTAGGTTATGCGCAGCGTTGGGTATGTAACATCCCGTGTGGGGTCAGTGGCGTCCTCGAGGCTTGACGCAAGCCGAGTTGGCCCCACAGCACGTGCACCCACTGCGAAGCGACGCGCTGTACTTCTCCCGCCCGGGCGGGAGCCGACGGCCGCCGGACGTGACCGCTTGCTAGCGCGGTCCGGACGCGACTCATCCGCCGGTTAAGGTTAAATAAATAAGCATAAATGCACAAAGGTATTTAAATGTATATTGATATGTACTTTGGGGTGGCGCTATCATCGCGCCACAATAACGTCTATGAAAAAACCAACAATCAAATATCTACATCACGCTATCGATGTTTTCGAAAGACTACACATAAGTGGGACACAAAGTAAGTTTTACGAAACAAAAAAATTGTCATATGGTCAAAGTTTTCTTATCCTTGTTTATATACAACATATATACGACAAGGCGAGCCTGCTTAAAATTTAGTAATCATGCTACGACACCATTCCACGCGAGCCTGCTTCTGAACATTAGTGAAGTTGTGCGGCACCCAACGTGAAACTATTTTCGTCACAATAAAGTGTTGGATAAATCTCGTGAACGCTTTTCTATTTAATCTGCAATATGTACTGAATCTATTCACACGCAATTTTACATGATCTTCAATTTAATTTTGCACTGCTAGCATGTTTCCTTCCATAACAGCCGTCAAATGTCGACCATTTCTTTCTTCATCTCTCAAACTTAATAGACCGTGCTGAAATTTGTTAAACCCGCAGTATCCGGTTGCTTGAGGGTCTTTATCCATAAATGCCATCTGAAGTCGAATCAAACGGTTCGTTTGAAAGACTTTAATTTCTTTTGATTTGATATTGACATTTGAAATCGTAAAAAATCATCGCGCAGAAAAGTTCGCAATGTAGATACATTTTGGATGGCATCCGTAGTGTTTTATTATTTTTTAAAGTTTCAGTTTCAGTTTCCCCTTAGTGTAATAAAGGGTAGTGATAAAACTACGAAGGCGGTTACAAAGAATATAAATCTATATTTACCAAACAAAATTTCACCTGCAATGAGAAAGGTTCATGGGAAGCAGTTGCTCACAGACTGCTCAGCATTTATCAACATAGGCTGCTGCAATGATTATGATAACCAAGAGTAAACTTTATGGTATTAGACAGGTGTGGCTACGAAATAACCTTTTAAAAGGTCTACATGACTCCTGAATGAAGGCGAGCGGATCCGGGAACATTCTCCTAACTCGGAAAAATTTACGTCCAGCCATGGGCTATGAATGATGTTAACCTAGTGATAATTATAATATTATTTATTAATTGAAGAAGAAGCACGAGAGTAGAATAAACGCAGTAGAAATGCGGTCGTTAAAGAGTATGTTAGGGCTGAATGACAGGGTGAGAAATTGTATGATAAGAGAAGAGTGTGGTTCGTAAGATGATTTTGTGACCGGGATCAAGAAAGCAATGCTTCGGAGGTTTGGTTATGTGGAAAGAATGAATGAGGAAAAAGTGACAAAGCATATTTATGTTGCAAAAGTGAATGGTAGAGTCGGAAAGGGACGTCCTTGACGAAAGTTTATGGACCAAAGGAGACGGGCGAAAGTTCATAGAAAGCTGGGTCTGATGTTACAGCAACGATTACTGTATTATTTTATTTATATATCAATACCATTTTAAAAAAAACTAAAATGTTTACGAGTGCTTAATGGTAGAAAACAAATATAGGTTATTACTTTGCTTATGCTGCATACAATGTTATTCTCACACCAAGCTCTCACATTACACTTTAAGAAAATAATTATTAGACTTTATTGTAAACTAGACTTCACCATAATTTTATGTACTGTAGGACATTCACAAATGGAAGATTCAGACGCCGCCGTCCAACTGAATTCTAGAAGTTTGAAATAATTATAAAAAAGCAGAAGGAGGATGAATTAAAAACATATTCTCTTTTAATGATTTATTAATCGTCCACTTCATCATAAACAAATAAAATATCGTCTAAAAACGGTGCAGGCGGTATTAAATTCTCTTTACGCCTTGCCCAGCTTAGGTACCATATCATGGACATTACAGCTAGAATGGTTGGATAGTATCATTCTAGGTGGATATTAAGATAATAATATAATAAATCATTTATTCTGGACCAAACCTTTTATACATTGTTCACACCCACCAAACTGCGTAACAGTTTGTCGGCGGGATTAGCGCTTGTCTTAATACATTTGGTTCAAATACGTAACTATAAACTAATGAAAATAAAAGTGTAAATAAAGCAAGTTTAAATTTTTTAACCGGTATTAAACTATTATTAAGCAATATTTACTAAAATTTAGCCTACTATAAAAAAACCACTGCTATTATTAAGAATTACTAACATTTGGCCTATAGAAACTACTACTAATATTAGGATTTACTAACTTTTTCACATCTCTCAACAACTTCGTTAAGGAAAACAGTTTTCAATTTATTTTTTAATGTTTGTTTACTTATTCTAGTATTATCCTCTCTCAGCCAATCGAGGTCATTAAAAAGTGTGGGGGTCAAATATTTGTTTGTTCTTTTCCCATAGTAATTTTTTACTGGTGGTCGCACGAGTTTACGCTCTCTAACGCTTCTAGTATTGTACCTATTTTGCACTTGTTCTTTAAATTGGTCGTTATAGAACTGTTCAAGAACCAGCAGGTACTTGACCTTCTCATGTACAGAAAGCATTTTACATGCAACAAAAAGTTTTTCATAATTGTCTTTACATGCAATTTTTGTTTGTGGTTTGACAAAGTATTTTATAAAACGGATTTGCAACAATTTTATACTGTTAAGATAGGTTTTAAATGTACGGCCATACGTATTTAATCCATAAGTTAGTAATGACTCGGCGAGAGCAAAATAAATGACACGCAACGATTTCCTATTCAACGCTACATTCAGGATATAAAACTTACTTAACACTGCCCTGAGCTTTGTACACACTGCGTCAACCTGTATTTTCCAATTCATATTATAGTCCACCCACAGACCTAGATACTTAAATCTACTTACATACTCCAGCTTTTGACAAATACAATTTAAATTTCTATCGTGCATACATTCATACGTGTGGTCCACAATACCTATATCCACGCTCTTGATATTTTTGCCACTAAGTTGTGCGGTGAGTACAGATGCATCACTTTCGTCTTATTAAGGTTAAGTATGATACCATTGTCATGAGCCCAACGAGTAACATTATCGAAGTCAGCCTGCAGCACAGCCCTGACCTCTTGTATATTCTTAGAGGAATATATAAGGCACATGTCATCCGCGTACATATATACTCGAGATTTTTTAACCACATTACTGACGCTGTTGACATGCATAACGTAGCCAACGGGACCATAGACTGAACCAGTTGGAACACCAAGCTGTACCGCTGCTTCTTTACCAGCAACACCAGAAATGCAGGTTTGTAATGTTCTGTCACTCAGATAACTCCGAAACCACCTATTTGTTGGACCCCTGATTCCACACTCATCCATGGCCTGTAACAGCATCTCATGATCCAAGGTATCGAAAGCTTTTTTAAAGTCTATGAACAGCGCCAGGACCTGATGGCTCTGGTGCAGACTACTGTTTATATCTTCGGAAAACTGTGATAGTGCTGTTGTGGTGCTACGACCATGCCTAAAACCGTGCTGTGCATCCGCTAATATGCTATTTTGCTCCAGGAATTCGCTGACCTGGCCGACTACAATCTTCTCAACTATTTTATTAATGACCGATAAGATAGCAATCGGTCTATAGTTAGCATACTCTGAGTGCGCTCCCTGCTTGTAGATGGGCCTGATTAAAGCTTTTTTGAGTGTGCTAGGATATTCCCCTTTCGATAAACACAGGTTGACAAAGTGCGATAAGACCGGCGAGATCCTATCCTTGATCATTTTTAGGTCCATAACTCGAATGCAGTCAGTGCCTGGCGCCTTACTACAGCTCAGCTGATCGATAATTTTACTCACTGTGTCACTGGTAGCTGGTTTAAAGCGAAACGTTACATCACTTTCTTTAACATATTTACTTCTATCTAATAATTTAATACTACAATTATGTTTAATAGCAATAATTTCGTTCGTAAATGTATCTGCAAATATTGTACATTGTGTTTTTATCTCCAAAATATCTTTTAACTATATCATCTATATTTGCTTTCTTCCTACCTGTCCAGCTATTAATTTTGTGCCAGATTTTTTTTGGGTCTCCATTACATTTCTTGATTTCTTCCTGCCGGAACCTATTTTTTGCTTTAAATATTAATTTGTTTACCTTATTTCTAAAACGTGTATATTCGAGTCTTTTTGTATTATTGTTTGGTGTTTCTTTCCAATCCCTAAATAACTTATCCCTACGCATTATCATTTTATTTAAATCTCTGCTTATCCACGGTTGTGTGTCCCGTTTTTTAATCTTTGGCATTACAGTCTTACTATTATTATAAATATCATTGAAAGCATTTTGCAGCTTACAATACAACTTTAACGGATAATCAATGAACAACAGTTGAGACCAATCATAATCAGTGATCTGCTTAGCTACTAGCCTATTATTAATTACAAACCGAGTGTCCGAGTCCGCGCTGTCGGTGCAGTGTTGCGTCACATGTTTACACGGCACCGAGATTCCCACCACATGATGATCCGACATGAAGCACTCAATGATGAACGAGTAGCAGTCCCGCAGCTGTCTTGCTCGCACCCAAACATGATCGATACAAGACGCTTCTCTTACACCCGCTACGATAGCCTCTCGCGTCACCTCCGTAACCGGTATTACGTGAGATCGAATAAAGACAATTCTCTTAGTAGGTTGCTGACCGTTTCTAGACACATTTCTTTTTCATATCTCCCATCTTGTATGTGTTCACCATAATTGGACCTAGCCTACTTAATTTGATAAATACCTAAAGATATTTTTATTAAATTACTGTGTGTGAACTGGGGAAAATCATTTATCATTTTGCACATGTATTCTTGTAAAATCAGAAAAGAAACCGTCAGAATCCTTTATACGTAGCCAGAGTCGTTAAAGATGGGAATATTATTACAGCACAGAAAAACAACAGATAATATTCACTACCGCAAGCTCAGAGCCAAACAAAAGTTCCCTGTATAAAAAAGTACTACTACTCTGTGAACAAAAGTAACAAATGATTTGAGTGACGTTTTTAGTTTTTAAACGTTGACATTTCCGCTTTGTGGCCTGTATAAAACATTAATAATCGATTGTGAAATCGATTATTTATTCAGTCAATTTATTTTTACGACTATTTTGAAACGTTAAGGTGTCACGAGGGAACCATTGTCTAAAAAAGAAGTTTCTTAAACTTACCTAAAGAAGAAAAGACTGAATCACTTTTTATTGCCTTTTTTCTATTTTTGTATTAGAATCGATCAACTAACCTATTTCATCTGGCAGCATTGTTTAAAAATAAAAATAACGGAAGTCAGTATTATTCTTATTAAATGTTTAATTTCTTTTGCCATGATAAAACTGCTTAATATTTCATTATTAACTACAAAAAACTTTAAAAAAATATTGATAAATATTTCACTTGTGTAACGTTAGACCCATATTCGCCCGTCTCCTTTACGATATATTGAAAATCGGCCAAATTAGGAGTACCTTTAGCCTCATTTACATTCAGCCCCTGCCACTGCTCCTCGCGCTGCCGGCAATACCTAAATACTGCCGTATCAGGATCGCGGGAAGTGTGTATTCACACTCTGCCCTACCACTCACATCGCTTTCGGCTTTCGACTATGGCGGACGTCGAAATAATTACAGCGTCAGCGCTGTGTCTTCTTGCAATACAAAATTATGTTAATAATTTAAAAAGATATCAAGTTTAAAAGAAGATAGATAGATAGATTTATTTGCTTAAAAACATGGTACATAAGATGATCAATGACGTGGAACTGACATGTTTTGCCATAATTGGCATGCAAAAATGATATGAAATACAGCTAATTACACAAACCCAATGTTAAGTTTTAAAATTATTACATTGCTTAAAAGTTAGGTACAAACCATTGAGTTATAATGTACTACGTACTAGAGAAGCTATTCCAAACAAAAATTGTGCACTACTCGTATGTCTTCGCGCATGCGCGGTAATAGTAGAGTCGCGCATGCGCAGTTGGTATAAACGCGCATTGCGCTTGCGCGGTCAGTTTTTGTTATTATAGATTATACGTAAGTAGAATGGTCAGTATGTAATAATTGTTTATTTATATTGTATTGTTAATTATATCGAGTACAATTTTTTAAATTGTTTTTTATTTTGTATATGTGCTAATTTAATATAATATTACATAATATTATGTCAGAATTACATTTTAATGATATTTTTATCTGAATATTTTAAAAGGTATCTATGTCAAATATAAAAAAACGTACTAAATGTATGTTTAACAAAACTTATTAACATAAAATTTAAATTACAAATATATTTATTTAAATTCCTTGGTTTTTACTGACATTTCTTGAATTATTTGTGCAATATCTAAGTACACGCGGTGGCATATTTTTATTAAGAGATTTTTTTTAAATCAACACAACACGTGACAACTCTACAAGCGCCTAGCGAGTGACTGATTAAAGTGCAGTGCATGAACCGCAGTTGAGTGGAACAGAGTAGCTGAATGCGGTGTCTCCTCTAGTACGTAGTACATAATAGCTCAATGGTACAAACATTCTTTTTGAATTCAAATATTATGTACAATTAAATACTTATACATATCCACTCTATTTGAATTCTTATACAGTAAATTGTTCATAAATTATTAATTGAATTATTATATTATTGTTACATACTTAATATTAAATATTATATGAGATTAGTTAAGTTATTATTATTTTATTAATTACACTACAGTGTAAACTAATTCGTAATTTTAATTACAATAAAATTATAATTTAAAAATCTCAGGCTATTATGCAAATATTACCTTTTAACTTATTTTATATTTTAATTAATAAATAATCAATATGAGTTACTAATCGTTTTTAGAAATAAAATGTCAATGTTCATTAATTCCTTAAACTAAATTTTATATTAATATAATAAATTTGTCGAATTTATAATTAATTATGTACATAGTTACTATGTTAATTCAAAAAGAAAATTCGTATTCGTAGAAGATGATGAATTGTGGTTTTTATCGTTGAAATCCCATATAGTTTTTTCTGATTTCAGCAGTTCTAAAAACTTTATTGAATTTTCATTAATCCACTCGAAAGGCATTTTGGTAGATCGTATTTATTTAATAACAGGACATTTGAGAGAACAACATTTGAGAGATCGTCGGGCAGCTGCCACTGCCCGACGATCTCTCAAATGTCGGTTTTTCGTACGGAAGTCAAAGGACGGGCAGCGCGAGCGGCAGTGAGTGTTCACATTCAGCTCCATCGCTCACTTCGCGCCAAGCGCCTGGATGAACGGACGTGCGTGCCGTCTTGTTATTAAATATGTACGATCTACTAAAATGCCTTTCGAGTGGAATAATGAAAATACAATAAAGTTTTTCGAACTGCTGAAATCAGAAAAACCTATGGGATTTCAACGATAAAAACCACAATTCATCATCTTCTACGAAAACGAACTTTCTTTTTGAGATAACATTGTACCTATGTACATAATTAATTATAAATTCGTCAAATTTATTATTTTAATATAAAATTTAGTTTAAGGAATTAATAAACATTGATATTTTATTTCTAAAAACGATTAGTAACTCATATTGATTATTTATTTTTTAAAATGTAAAATGAGTTAAATGGTAATATTTGCATAATAGCCCGAGATTTTTAAATTATAATTCTATTGTAATTAAAAGTATGAATTAATATATACTGTAGTGTAATTATTAAAACAATAATAGCTTAACTAATCTCATATAATATTTAATATTAATTATGTAACAATAATGTAATAATTCAATTAATAATTTATGAACAATTTATTGTATAAGAATTCAAATAGAGTGGATCTGTATAAGTATTTCATTAATACATAATATTTTAATTCAAAAAGAATGTTTGCACCAAACTTTTAAGCAATGCAATAATTTTAAAATATAACATTGGGTTTGTGTAATTAGCTGTATTTCATATCATTTTTGCATGCCAATTATGGCAAAACATGTCAGTTCCACGTCATTGATGATCTTATGTACCATGTTTTTAAGCTAATAAATTTTCTATTTATCTATCTATCTTCTTTTGAACTTGATATCTTTTTAAACTATTAAGAGGATAGAGTAAGTCAGCTCAAATTCTAATTTCGTCCCCACTTGCCCGCGCGTCGTATGCTATGTACCGATATGTTTGTAATCACTAATACTGTAAGTATAAAGGTCGTTAGACACTTATTTCATTAGGTTTATCATATTTATGCCTGTTTCTTAACGCCAAGCCAGCCGCTTCTTATTTTTATCACGGTTATTTCCCATTTTAATTTTACGTCGTACTGTTGCGTAATGTATATTCTGATCGTAAGCGACACAACTTCTCCCTTCAAAAGCCTAAGCGATACTAATTCCAGGTATATATAATGTACTCTGTGGATACTAACGGGGCGACAGGAATCAAGCTCAAGACCAGTGTTGTAATCGGACAGGTAAAAAAATATAGTACGTTTCGTTCAAAAATAATAGTATTTATTAAAAAAGATCGTACATCTGAGAAATAAAATATAAAACGATAATATTTTTATTTATAACACTTAACAACAACTTCTGCCAATTGGAAGTATTTGTTGAAATGAGTAAATTTAGGCAGTATCCAGGACATAAAGTCATAGTATAGTTTCATATATGGATCGCTGAGCAAGTCTAATGTTAATTGGCCTGATACTAAACGCTCAGAAAGTGCCATGTCGGTAAAATACAGTTTTAAGGCATCCCAATGTGTTATTATCCTTGTAACGACATCAACTAGAGATAACCATCTATTTTGCGATGGATGTAGCATTTTTTGAGGCTTTAGATCTAAAAATACCTGAAACTGTTGTAACTGAGCGTATCGCTTTGAACTCATTTTTAAAAATCTGAATACGTTTCTTGCTAGCTCTTCGCATCTATTGGGCACTTTATGACACGCTGCACTTGCACAAAGATGGGCAGAATGGCAGCTACATTTTATAATTATAATGCCTGGACATTCTATACTAAATCTGCTTGCTACGGAGTTTTCGGTCCCCATCATAATATTACACCCGTCCGATCCAAATCCCACTACGTTTTTGAGAGGAATGCCGTGTTCCGTAAATGATTTAATCAATTTATTATTTATATTACCAGCAGTAGCTCCTCTATTTGCTGCTTCGGTATCATTGTCACTGAAGATGTCATGCAAATTCCAAAATTGACTTTTAATTCCGCCTTCCGTTTCATCATAGAATCTAACAACTACACATGAAGTTTTGTTGGTGAAAATGTCAGTGGATTCATCAGTCATGATGCTAAACTTTGTATTTGTGAGCTTAACCACCATAACTGTTTTATGACTAGGAGCTATAACATTGCATATTATTTTTGCACATTTTTTTCTAGTTAGATTAATTTCTTTTGCGACCTTTGAATCTATGAAACATTCTTTAAGCAGTTTACCCAGATGATCTGCTGCGTTGAAGGCTATGTTATGTTCGGCCAAATAAGCAGCCAGCTTGATCTCTGCAACGGTAGCCATTTTTTTTGTGTTTGTTTCCGATGATGAACTACATGTACTTGCAAAATAAGACGTAACTAATTTGGAACCACGTACTACAGATAAATTTTTCAAATGTTTTTTACCTTCTGAGTGTTTCACTAGAACTTGTTTTTCGGCCGTTCTGGATGTTTCACATACTTTACACCGTGCTTTATATACATCAAAATTGTCACGAGCAACCCACCTGCTAAATATTGGGTCATTTTCCCACTCAACTCTATATTTTCGTAATCGGTGCTTCTCTTTTTCACCAAATCACCTCTTACTAGGCGCTGCTTTTTTGGAGTGGAAGCCGAAGCTTTATCAGTGTCACTTTCACTCGACATTAAGATTGCTCTTCGAGTTCACAAGTCAAGAAATTAAAAAATATATTAGTTGTTTCTTAATCGCGGGGCGGAATAGAACTATAGAACTAAAGTGAGTAAACTTGAGCGTAGAAATGTACATTTCATTCATTCATTTGGGATATTGTGTAAACCGCTATACATTTAAGGAAAGTCCAAAGCATAAAGCATACTAGGATCTATGTCTATGCATTTGATACGGAGTTCAATGTTGCTATATAGAAAAAGATTTTTTCAGGTAATTTTTTAAAATAGTTTTTCAACCTAGAAATTATCGTATTTTTACGTACGATAATTAATTTAGGATAGTATATCGTACTTAATGACAAATTATCGTACAAATACGATAATTATCGTACAAAATCCAACCCTGCTCAAGACGCCGATAGTTTAGGTAATTTCTTTTTACAGTGAAAATAATGGTATTTTAAAAAAAGTAAATAACATAAGCACTGCTTTATAGTTAGTTCAGTTAGGATGCAAAGTTTCATGATCTTATTTAAAGTATTTTATGAATAACAGCGGTTTATTGTTTATTTTGGAGGTAATTTTGGATTTTTTTTCTATCGAGAAAATTTTACGAAATCGTGTTTTCGTCTAACATAATCATTAACATTAATCCTCAACTTTACCATATATTTATTTCAAAATTAATGCTGCAATATTTTCGGCATAACGAAAGATCTTGATAAGCCATTTGACATTATATTTCCCCTTAACATAATTTTGTATTGCAAGAAGACACAGCGTGGACGCTGTAATTATTTCGACGTCTGCCATAGTCGAAAGCCGAAAGCGATGTGAGTGGTAGGGCAGAGTGTGAATATACACTTCCCGCGATCCTGCTACGGCAGTATTTAGAGAAGTATTGCCGGCAGCGCGAGGAGCAATGGCAGGGGCTGAATGTAAATGAGGCTTATATGGGGCATTTTACCGACGAGCGTGTATGCGTAGGTATATGGATGCGGAGGATTCGAGAGAGGTGTGTCAGGATTGTGTCAAATGGAAGTCTATAGTCTCTGCCTACCCCTCTGGGTGACAGGCTTGAGCGTTTATGTATGTCATGTATGTAATTAAAAAAACAATAAATCGGAGTAATCAGCGAACAATGTTAAAGGAAAATTAAATTTCTTTATTCATTGTAATCGTATTGCCGTATTTGCAAAAAATATAAAACGTCAAAGATTAACCACTTTGTTGCTTTCATTGAAATACGAAAGCAATTCAATCTGGAAATTGCTTTGCCGAGTAAAGTTTTTGCATAAAATAGCAATTCCAAATGCGCCTGTATTAATTATTGCTCGACCTAAATGGAAATATTCTATGTGATTTTTCAAGCGTTTTATTCGTATTAAATTTACGAATTTTTAAGACATAATTTATTATTAAAGATTATTAAAGAAAATTGCTATATTCAATATTATTCTTATTGCCGTATTAATTATGAATCTGTCAAAAGTAAGTGTTGTATATTTTTATGAAAAAATTAACGAACATGTAATTAAAGAACCAATTTTTAATTAATAGCATATTCTACTTTTCCCGATGACGAATCGTTAATGCCAAAAAACGATGATTATTTTGGTTTATTGGATTTAAGAATAGTGCTCGCTCTTCAAACAAAGTAAGACACAAATAAATTTTAGTTTAATTAAATTTTAACATCTTTGAACCAATTTGGCTTGATATAAGAGTTATAAAAGAATCCATCGGAAAATTATGAGATTACCAAGCTAGATTTAGAAGATGGATGACGTGATGTACGGATCAAGTTTTTTCTCCTATGCTCAAATATAACTCGTGATTGTCAGTTTGGACAAACGAAACTGAAGCATTTCGGAGTTTTAACATTAATGCCACCTACCGTGCCCAAATGTGAATCTAAACTATCTAGGACCCCATTCAAACACACATTATATATATATATATATATATATATATATATATATATATATATATATATATATATATATATATATATATATATATATATAATCGGAATCTCGGAAACGGCTCCAACGATTTTCATAAAATTTTGTGTGCTGTGAGTTTCGGGGGCAATAAATCGATCTAGCTAGGATTTATTTTTAGAAAATGTCTTTTTGTGGCAATGAAAAACTGCTACAATATCGTTAGAATAAGAAGGTAAATTTTGACAGTTTATTAATGATTACAAATAGCTTAATTGATATAATGGGCGGTCACAAAATCGTAATACCATGGTTCGAGCCCAGACCGACCGACTTTTTTTTTCAAGTTCCTTTCTTTTTAGAGAAAATCTATTTTTTCGAGCCCTTTTTTTAGTATTTTTTAAAAACACGAAAATTTGAATTAAACTAATTGCACTCATGATTTTTTATTCAAATAACCAGTTCAGTTTTTTCTATTATGTCGCTAAGATCAAAAAATATTATTCGTATTTCATCAGTATGTAATTTTTATCTAAATACGACTTCCAAAACACACGAATTAAAAAAAACCGAGCGAAAAATACCGAGCAAAGCTCGGTCAACCGGGAACTAATAATTATGTGTAGAACAAAACTTTTTTTGGATCGCAACTTTACATAGAAATGCTCCTCATACCGTCTACTTCTTAAGTTTTGACACAAAACCACATTTTTATTTATATTTTATTCATTTTACAGGATCACCCTGTCACCACTTGCAGTTATATTAGTAATATAAAGTTGTAGCACGAATGGGTCGGCTCGACCGGGGAAGTACCACGCTGTCACAAAATACTAGCGTAAAATAGTAGCTTAATGCTACTGTGTTTCGTGTGGTGAGTGTAGAGAACCGGAGACCATTTTGACTGGATACGAGGCACTCCATCTTAGTCCTTACGGGTGACAACGCATCTGCATTTGGATTCATAATCGAGGATAGATGGTCTATGAGCCACATTAATCACTTACCATCAGGTGGACTGTGTGCTCGTTTGTCACCCTATCCTACGAAAAAATATAACAAAATAAATAGAATTGAAGGCACTATTAAAGTCTAGGATCTATATCATCCGTACCTAACCTTGAGGATAGCAGTTTTAGAACTGCAGCTAAGCCTAAAATGAGATTAAAAAAGTACTTAAGACATAGACTTGCAGTTAAAAAACTTAGACACATGTGCGTGGATAATATGTTCAAGCACTTTTGAAAGTAATCGGCCGATAATAACTTGTAGGTAAAGGTTTCGAAAGGGTTTTTAGGTATGGGAATAATACGAACGAACTTCCATGACGACGGAAAATAACTAAAAGGGAAGAATCAACGTAATCATTTTAGAGTAGATGTTATAATTTCCAATAGCTTTAGATGAAATTGCAAGGACGGATCGCTTAGTATCTATCATTTTCAATAAGAGAAATGGTGTAGTTAAACGGGAAATGATGAGTCATTAGTCAATTTGTCTTTTTTGCACTTTTTTATGAATTTTATTTCATCAAAAACACGAGAGCCGTGAAGTTCGCCGTGAGATGGTATGGCACGGGGGAAAAATGTGTAAGATTCCCGCGAAGACCAATGAAACTGTAAAAGGAAATTATATGTGCTTATTCGCGGGCGGGCCAACATCTCAACAAAGTTCATCGTAATCGGATAAATGAAAAAAGCACGTTTTTTATAGAAAATGGGTTATAAATTATTACACAGTTCACCTGATGGTAAGTGAATGCTACAGCCTGTAGACATCTACATTAATTCTCTATTAAGAATCATAATGCAGATGCGTTGTTTGTTACCCCTCCAGACTAAGATGAAATGAAATGCCTAATTTCTAGTAAAAAGGGTCTTCGGTTTCCTACACTCACCATACGAAATACAGCAGCATTAAGCTTGACAGCTTAAAGCTGCTGTATTTTTTTACGCTAGTATTCTTTGAAAACGTATTCCTTCTTCTTACACATATAAATAGACACATAAGAGACTAATAAGCTAACAAACAAATGTTCATTTCTAGTTTATCTATAATTGATTTGAAAATTTATCAAGTCTCTATGGTTGTTAATCACTTTGCAGTAAAAACATTTTTTTCAACATATTTTTTTCTTGCTTTGCTTTGTACTCATGTGTATTACCGCCCTTAGAACAATATGGCAAGGCAATATCAGACTTGGCAGAGGAATTTAAGTAATCGCCGTGATTGTGACGACTCGGATATAAAGTGAAAGCGAGTGTGAAATGCGATAACACGTTACGTGAATGAAAGCCGGGATTATAGCATTTTCTAACAAAATAACTATGTATATTATCGAGAATTCAGGCCACAGTTTTCAACAAAATTAAGTTGTTTGTGCTTAAGAATACCATCACCAAATAATTGTTTTATATAGAAAAATATGGTTTTCATTTTCTTAACTTAAAATAGCAATCAACAATTTTCTTTGTAACAATTTGACGTCGGCACCAGTCGATTAAGGTTTTTAAAGTTTTAATAAATTTTGAAATTATTTGTGAGGTACCGCATTTATTTCTTCCGTACCATGGAGGAGTTTTACATACACGATCTGTATCTTGTATATGTAAAATTCAACATGAACAAGCATCCAAATCCGGAAAAAATATTTGTAGGCAAACAAATACTTGTTCTGTTTTGCGTTGAAATCCGCGGTCGAAGCGCTTCAGTCAAATGCTGGACTACCAAACTGTAACACCCGGTCATTGCGCAGTTTTAAAATGGAACAAAAGATAATAACATTTATAATTTTACAAAAACTTATTCAGGTAAGGTAAAAAACTTATACAGTTAGCAAAAAGATCAGTTTACAAACACGGAACATGAAAAACATAATAGCTAGGTGAAAAGTTCTGATCTGTACGCCGTTTGGCGAAACTTTACGGACATGCAATAAATAAATGAATTCTAACTTTCGTTTAGACAATTTAGTAAAATAAAATATAAAAAGAACTTTGAAATCCATACCATGCGTATATACTTAGTAATAATAAAAAACTAACGAGCCTTAATATATACACACGCATATATAATATATACGCATACAAAGGTGAGATGTCAGATGTGTAACATCGAGATCAGATCAGAGAGGCAGTAAAGTTGTCATGATCACATCCAATTCAAGTATGAACATGCTACACATACATTAAATATATATGCATATATACACATATATATTATATACACATACACTTATAAATAATATAACTAATACACATATATAAACAAATACACATATTTATACATATATATCTCAATAAATGTATATACAAATAACTATAAACGTATAAAGTAAGTGGACTCCAATTTGTTGGTTAAGGATATGTTCGTACAGTTTTCTTTTAAAAACGTTTTTGTTTTTAAAAGAAAACTATACGAAATACAATACACATACAATTTTCATAAAAATCCGTCCAGTAGTTTTTGCGTGAATCGTGAACAAAGAATTTTTCTACAGATTTATTATATATAGAGATAATCCGTTTGTTCTTTAATTTCTTACGTTAAAATAGTTTGGCTAGTTTAGTTTTTGAATAAAGTAATTATAAGTGTTTTAGTGCTAAGTGACCCACGTGAATATTGTGCCTTTTTACCGACTTCAAAAAGAGGAGATATTCAATATGACTGTATGTTCCCGTATGTATGTACGCGTGTTACCTTAAAACTTTTCTCACGGTGAACCGATTTTGATGATTCTTTTTATCTGAAAGCTGGTGCTTCTCGTGTAGTCCCATATAAATTTTATCAAGATCTGATCAGTAGTTTTTGAGTTATCTTTAATAATGCGTATTTAATTGACTTCGAATACACTGATTCGGTCGTATTAAAGTCAGTTGTACAAAATTTTTAATTTTACCACTTTTGTTTACGCTATATTGACTGCCTCGTTGGTCTAGTGGTTGTAGTAGTACGACTGCTGATCATGAAGTCCTGGTTCGAATGCCGAGTCGGGCCAAAAAAATTAATTATTGAGTTTTCCGTCAAGAAATTCTCGGTAGTTGCCCTGAGTCAGAAAGTTGGCAGTGACTTACCCCCCGTGCTTCGGAAAGTACGTAAAGCCGTTGGTCCTGCGTCTGATCTCTCTCCGGTCGTGTCGGTTTACCGTCTAATCGGATTATGAGAGTGAGGGAATAGAGAGTGCACTTGTGCTTGCGCATACTCTTGAGCACTATAATCCTGTCCTGCGCCGATGGCTAGCCTCCGCTGAGGCAGGCCGCCGTGGCCGAAATTCGGTCTGGAGGACATTATTATTATTGAAAGATATCCCGTTTATCCACGAATGTTCATTACTATTTACTCGATCTGTGACATATTTAAAGATCACCTTGAATTACTTGTATTTAACTCATGTTATAAATTAAACTGTCTTAAAATTAAAGTGAAATAATTTGCGATTAAAATTAATGTGATAAATTGCATTTTTAGCTAAAACTTAATATAATCAAGAGTTAACTATATTAAACCTAAATGCATACTTATCTTAACAATTAACCTACTGAATGTGCTAATTTCTTTAAAACGTGTTCTCGATAAAGAAGAAACAAGTAACAGTAAGCAGACAATAAAGAGAACATTCTCACCGCGCAGCATATAACACAACACGTGAATTATAACGCTCCATCGAATACTGGAAATAGACCAGATGAAAGAGGCGCGCTTTATCCAATAATAATTCTCACTCCAATCGCTCTATTTGCTCGCTGTCGCACGATCTGATATTGAATATGGATAAAGTGAATTATATTCCGAGTAGCGGGTAGCGTCGACTCGCAGTTTCAGATAAGAGGATTACTTACAACTTATAATTGGTCCCTCCCTTTCTATTGAATCAGAGAAAACGAGAGTATCTCGGCATTGGTGACCCTTGAGCTGAAAGATAATGATCGCACTTTTAATGCGACATTTGAAGACGAATTTCTTAATAAGAAAAACGTTAGCAGTGTTAAGGTAAGTAGGCTTAAACTTTTTTTTACAAAATCACTAAAGTTATAAAATAATAAGTACCTACTTACTTATTATAGTATTTTATGTAACTCACAAAGTTAAGTGGGAAAACACAAATTAAAAAATTATAGCAGAAATTAATGACATATCCTTTAATCTCCCCTGATAAAGAACTGTGTAGGAATTTCAGGTCTCTACTAAAAAATTTAATCAATTTAACGTGTTTGTTCATCTATTTACTAGAGGTAACTATTGAAAATACCAGAAAGAGTACAACAGGTGTAAAATATCCAGACCGACGACGGCGAGCAGCGTCATAAGTGAGAGACGTGCCTGCTAAGCGTAATTTTTTTTCATAGAACAAGGGTGAAAAATGAGTATACAATCTACCTTATGGTAAATAGGTAGATAATATGACCTATGGATATCTAAATCTACCATACACTATGGATCAAAATTCAAAATGCGTTGTCCCCCTGAGGACTAAGTTGGAATGTCTCTTATCCAGCAAAAGGGTCTCCCGTTCTCTACACTCACCGTACGAAAAATAGCAGCATTAAGTTGCTATTTCACGCTGGAATAGTATACATTTAAAATATTCTTCCCTAAAATGAGAGGCCTACGTTCTGCCTAGATTTTTAATAAACTGATGATAAAGAAAACCAATTACAACCTAAGAACAATTTGTCTTAAACATTACGTCATATTATTCAAACTACTTTTAATGAAACGTTTTAGTTTACAAAAACGTAAAAAGAGTTACGATTTGCCAACAATGGCCTTTAGCTCGTATGCAAAATAGTCACATTGAATGGGTCCTGTTAAGAATTGAGAGCTCGGACATGTTTGCGACTAACACAATTACTACTGCACCGTCGCCGTTCTGCAATCTGAAGCCAATTCAATTAACATCGGCTTTTAAGTTAATTTACTGTTCATAGCTATGTACAGTAGACCGGTAACTGGTGTTTTTGATATTTTTTTAGTTAGTATGTAACCAAATGGATTTAATGTTTTTACTTGACTGCCCAGGACGGTAAAATTTTTCTTATACTATATGTGTATGTATGAACCAGGGGGGTAGGGGTTACAGTATGGTAGCCAAGAACTAAAAAATATGCTTAAAATTATTGTTTTCTCTCAATATATTTCCCTTAAACAGTTTTCTGATTGGTGAATAATCATGTTTTGCCGTTTTTATTTTATTAGCTTTGTTTCCTCATTGTTATCACAATAAGCGTACTAACATAACTTCTTCCCCGATATCCTTTTTTCATTTTTGGAAATAAATAATTACCTCTAAGGGTTAAATCTGGGATATAGGGTGAATGCTCCAAAATGTTAAGTCCCTTTCTATTATATACAGCAGCTATCGCAATGTGCCTTGAGCACGTTCAGTCGTGCAAAAGCAGCAAGCTTTTGTTCAATTTTCTGCACCCTTTTTCCCTTGCAGCGCCTTTGAAACTTTCAATTATTTCAGCATTTTCTTCCATTATGTATTATAAACTTTTAAATAACGACCAAATGAGGTCATATTTAGACGGTATATATGTATATATTTTAACGAATTCCATATTTATGGATCAAAATGACAAATGGCATTTCAAGTCAAATCAAATAATTTTCATTGCTCTTTTACGACCATTAACGATTACTGACAACACATTTTAAATGAAACGTTTAAAAGTTAACTTCAAAACTACATTTTATTATTTTATTAATTTAAAATAAATCAATATATAAATTTATTATTTAGATCTTTAGCACTATTCTTAAGCAGAACTTTAGCAAACACCACTATCATAGCACAAACTCTATTTTTCTCTGATCTTCTCCTAAAGAATTCTAATGTCTAAGATGTTAGCGCCAGTGGTCTGTTACAGCTTTACTGAAACCAGGCCATCAGCCATTCCACTTTTCACCTCTCCTTTCTTTGCTAGGTGACAGGGCATATAGTTTTGTTTCTTCCAAGTTACATATATTATGATCGAGATTTAAATATCAGTTGAGTATAAAAATATATTAGCATAATACGTTAATCGTAAATATCAAGTTTTATTAATGTCTTCGTTACAATTTATTTCAAACAGTTATATTAATTACGATATTCATTACATTTTATGCTATTATAACGTAAGGATGTTATAAGCATTGACAATAATTAGCTGAAGGTCGTTTTTGTCTCATCGTTAACTTAATTACTTGAAGTAGACAGACAGTTACTCATAAACAAGACATCATTCGCGTTCACTGTTAATTAATTTCCTGTAATTAAAAAAGAAATTAAAAAATATAATATCATTAAATAAAATTTAAAGTACTTATTAGAAAAAAAATAGTCAGTATCAATATTTTATGTTAAAAATATGTTAAAATGAATTTTGATTAATGAAATTATTGTTATACTATTGCGTTAAAAATGTTCCTATAAATGTGTAAATTAATTGACGGCTCCGTGGCGCAGTGACTTAGACTTAGACTTAGCAATGAGAGTTGCCGCGGGTTCGAATCCCGTACGGAACAAGTATTTGTATGGACTACAAATAATTTTTCCAGATATGGATGTTTGTTTTTATACAATTTATATTTGTAAACCGCTTCCACGATACAGGAGAAACTCTAGTGTGGGGGCAACGTTTTAAAAAATTATGAGCGAAATGACTATACCACCGTCCTAGTTAAATGTAATGGGCGTGTAAAATGGAGGATGGGGAGATTTACAACATGCGTCCAATAATGAAGTAAAATTAAACCTTAAGTACGAGTAGGTTGGATTGAAATATAATTTCCTTAAAAACATGTAATATAGAAATACATAAGAAAATAGCGTTAGTTTAGGTTATTTATACTCAATGTTACCTACCATTGAAAAGTCTATTAAACGTGTGATATAGTCTAATTTGAGAATGTATTTTCTAATCACATTTTTAATGAAAGGCTCTAGATTAAACTCTTTTGAGGGATTTTCTGTAACA
Source organism: Parnassius smintheus behrii (assembly GCA_036936625.1). Classification (NCBI taxonomy): domain Eukaryota; kingdom Metazoa; phylum Arthropoda; class Insecta; order Lepidoptera; family Papilionidae; genus Parnassius; species Parnassius smintheus. The sequence goes on from JAUPFT010000006.1 coordinate 32,481,680, forward strand.
TCTGCATTCGGGAGTTGTCGACCACACGCCACGGTCCACGGTCGCTTTCAAACCTATTTGCTGGACCGACATTATCAGCACGACAAATTTTCTACAATCTCAGTCCTTTTGTGTCCGTAACTGGTCATGACACGTCAATTACGATATCCTTTTGCGGTACGTAACCACGCACTGAGACGTTATTAGATTTCGCAGTAACGTTTTATGTTTTTGGTTATAATTTTATATACTCATAGCATTATTTTCTAATAAACGAACTTACAGCTTTACTTACTTCGTAGGTTGCTTCTGCAGCCCGCAGACTCCTACAGCCTCTCTGGCACATCTGAGGGCTAAGATGGAATGCCTCAGATTTTTAACTATACGAAAATAGGAAAGAGTATATACCGACTTCTAGAATTTATAAAGTTTTGGTGGGACAAGTGCTTGTCACTTAAAAACCTAACAATAAAACGAATTAAAAATATTTGAAATAACAACGCGCTCTTTTCACATTGTGGATATCTAAATATTATATTATAATTTATTATATATACAGTACTTTCATACTCATGCCATTGATTTCCATAATAAAATCATTAGAAGCAAAGTTTTCTGACAGGGACAGGATGTGCACGTCCACCATCAGCTACCACTGGGAGGCATTGAGTGACATCTTATTTCCTCTTTATGACAACAATACCACACTACATGCACGATTCCCATTGTAACAAACCGGAGAGATGAAAACATAAACATAAAGTGTCTATTTGATTCATATAATATTAGAATTACGATCACATTTATACAGGCACATATTATCTTATTTACATATTTATTCATTTTATTTTTGTTATAGAAACAGCTTTGATTTCTATAATAATAATTGTGACGTTAAGTACTAAAGGCATATTCAATGTTTTTAGAATAGGGTATTATGCACCATGTAAAAAAATATATTATTATGATAGGTTTTATAAAACATAAACGAGAAATATTTATTTCAATTAATAGAAAAGTATAATGTTAATTCTTAAAATTGTCTATATATGTGTATATAACACACTAAAAATATTCATGAAATACTATATTCAGTAACCGCCTTCTATAAATTTTACTGAACGTAACTGTACTTTAAAGAAGCCATAAGTAATTAAAATATGAAATTGGAAAATAAATCAAGTGAAACTGAAGTCACGATGAAAGCGACGAGGTATAATATGAAATTTTTTTATTCATTTGTTTTTACCATTAGCGGTTATTTAAAAAGTGTTTTTGCGTCAAGAAAAATATTCCCTCCATACTACTTTCATTGTGGCCTTAGGGAACAATAAAGTTATACATATTATATAATCTTATAATACGACTTCTATTAGCATCTACGGATGCGATTATTTCTCATGCCAAAATTTATAACTTTTGGTTCGTTAAGTTTTAGCCTGGTCGTAGCAATCTCACTGATGATCTGGACGAGGAACGTTCTTCAACGACAGCAATGTGGGGCAGTCAATCACCTGATATCGCTAATTGCAACTGAGGTGCAGTTTTGTTACACAATGTCATTTAATTGAGAAATTTAGTTTTAAATAAAAGTTTATCGGTTTCTAGAGTACTAAATAAATACACCGAACAACGCCTCAGTTGTTTGATTCTTTATATTTTTCATAGTATTTTACTCTTTTTTTCATTTATCTTCCTTTAGGAACATCCACAGGTTAGTTTATTCACGGGCACAGGCCTCCCTTCATTTCTTAGAGGGTTTTAGGGCAAGGAAGTGTCCGCCACGCTGCCCCAATGCGTGTTGGCGAACTTCACATGTCTTCGAAATAATTTTTTTTCTTATTCCTCAGACATGCAGGTTTCCTCACCTCAAATTTTAAAGGTATATTTCTAATAAATATACTGAAAGTCATGAAAGCATGACAAGTAAAGTCAAAAGTTCATGTGATATCTAGTAATTCCGTCACGGTTGAACTCATAGGTTAAGGCTAATTTAAGTCAAGGTAAGGAAGGGTTATTACATAACAGGGTAATGTTTGTAACGAATAGTGTTACAGACAGTTAATTTGCCTACTAATACCTGTACGATTGCAATGCAGTGTCATTTTTATACGTACAAAGTAAATTTATGTTTTTTTATGATTAGAGAGGGGGCAAATGAGCATGCGGCTCACCTGAGTGACTACCGCCGCCCATGAATTATTTAAACACCAAAGGAATATAATAGGCTCTTTTCTTGAAGGTCCCTAATTATTGTAATAAATGTTGCCAGTGAGACGTTAGCTGTTTTTGTTAGTTATGATAAGACCTTACTTTCGGACTTGATGGAGTGACCTGAAGTTAACCGAGTTTGGGCTCGTTTTGTTAGTTGTGATGAAAACTTACCTCTGGTCTTGATGGAGTAACCTGGTAATAGAGACCATGTATATTTTTGTTACTTTGTTGTATTTATGTAGTAATGATTAATAGTTTAATCTAAATAGTAATAAATTCAAGGTCGTGGCCTTTACACTGATAGTAATCTCAAGCTCCCTATAGAATATGAACTCAGAACTTTTGAAAAGATGATCCGCCTAAAGTCAGTCAAAAACGGCCTCATCAGACAATTTACATGTGGTTGGTACGTAAGGTGGATATTTAAAAAAATTGCATATTCCCTTATGCCTCATTTACATTCAGCCCCTGCCACTGCTCCTCGCGCTGCCGGCAATACTTCGCTAAATACTGCCGTAGCAGGATCGCGGGAAGTGTGTATTCACACTCTGCCCTACCACTCACATCGCTTTCGGCTTTCGACTATGGCAGACGTCGAAATAATTATAGCGTCCGCGCTGTGTCTTCTTGCAATACTAAAATTATGTTAATAATTTAAAAAGATTTCAAATTCAAAAGAAGATAGATAGATAGATAGAAAATTTATTTGCTTAAAAACATGGTACATAAGATGATCAATGACGTGGAACTGACATGTTTTGCCATAATTGGCATGCAAAAAATGATATGAAATACAGCTAATTACACAACCCCAATGTCACATTTTAAAATTATTGTATTGCTTAAAAGTTAGGTACCTACAAACATTCTTTTTGAATTCAAATAGGTATTATGTACAATTAAATACTTATACTCGTACAGATCCACTCTATTTGAATTCTTATACTGTAAATTGTTCAAAAATTATTAATTGAATTATTTACATTATTGTTACATAAATAATATTAAATATTATATGAGATTAGTTAAGCTATTATTATTTTAATAATTACACTACAGTATTAATTATTTCATAATTTTAACTACAATAAAATATTAATTTAAAAATCTCAGGCTATTATGCATACATTACCATTAAACTTATTTCACATTTTAATAAATAAATAATCAATATGAGTTACTAATCGTTGTTAGAAATAAAATGTCAATGTTCATTAATTCCTTAAACTAAAGTGTATATTAATATAATAAATTTGACGAATTTATAATTAATTATGTACATAGGTACTAGGTATGTTATCTCAAAAAGAAAATTCGTATTCGTAGAAGATGATGAATTGTGGTTTTTATCGTTGAAATCCCATATAGTTTTTTCTGATTCCAGCAGTTCTAAAAACTTTATTGTATTTACATTATTCTACTCGAAATGCATTTTGGTAGATCGTACTTAATATTTAATAACAAGACGGCACGCACGTCCGTTCATCCAGGCGTTTGGCGTGAAGTGAGCGATGGAGCTGAATGTGAACACTCACTGCCGCTCGCCCTGCCCGTCCTTTGACTTCCGCACGAAAAACCGACATTTGAGCGATCGTCGGGCAGTGGCAGTGGCAGCGGCAGTGTCAGCGCGAGTAGCCTATTTACATACTGCCCTGCCCACTGCCCTGCTCACTTCCCTGCCCAACAGGGCTGAATGTAAATGGGGCATAACACCTCTTTTGTTAACATGTGGAAATGCTTACTCATACACGCCTCGAGAAGTTAAGGGTCCATTACACCTTACATCCAAAAACTGTTTCATTATTATTATCATTATCACTACAAACTATCGCTAGTTCAGTGCTATAGCTAGTACAATATTGGCCTATTCACTACAAAATAAAATCACTCACTTTAACTATGTTTTGTCGTATCCTTCGCTTGCCCATACGAGGTTGCTATTTAAAAACCATAGGTTTCCAACACATACACATTATAAACACTTATTAAAATAAAAGTTAGTTAAAAGTTACAGCCTATATACGTCCCACTCTTAAGCACATACCTCCGGGTTTTAAGGCAAAGAATTGTCCGCCGCGCTGCCCCAATGCGTGTTGGCGAACTCCACTTGTCTTTTTTTTTATATAGAATAGGGTGACAAACGAGCACACAGTCCACCTGATGGTAAGTGGTTGCTGCGGCCCATAGACATCTACATCTATCTTCCATTACCAATCAAAATGCAGATGCGTTGTCACCCGCGAGGACTGAGATGGAATGCCTCATTTCCAGTAAAAAGGGTCTCCGGTTCTCTACACTCACCATACGAAATACAGCAGCATTAAGCTACTATTTCACGCTGGTATTCTGTGAGAGCGTGGTCCTTCCCCGGTCGAGCCGACCCATTCGTGCTACAACTATACTACTAATATAATTGCAGCATGGCTCTACCACGTAAGAAATTTTGTCTTCGGTATATTTTTTCTTATTTCTCAGTCATGCAGGTTTCGTCACGATGTTTTTCTTCACCGCCGAGCACGTGATAAATTATCACTTAAAATTGCAATTAACAATATCATTAGTGCCGACGGGGATCGAACCCGGTTTGCTCGCGTACTTTGTAATTTACAGCGAGCGCTAACCATCTGAGCTACGTAGTGTTGTTAGCGTCTTCTTGCCTATTTCTATCACCAAGCAACTGTGCACTCAATATTGTGTAACAATAGGTAACATGCACTATATTATGGGCAGAAAACAAGTATAATTAGAGTGTGAGGATTTTCATCTTAGACCTCAGAGTACAAAAAACTGGTAAAAGGGTTAGTCCCAAAGCATGAAGTATATAGCATTGTAAAATAATTCATTCAAACACTAACATTGCGCGTGCATCGCACAGCATATGTGCGAAAATTACAGATCAAACGGAGTTATCTCTAATAACCCAGAGGATAAATACGAGTAGTATAGTTATTTTAGCTTGTTATTAAAAAATATTAAAAATAATCCTCTTTATAAACGTATCTGTTGAATAATTTTAAATATCTTCTATATTTAAATTTGTAGTGGCTATGAAATATTTAATATTATTGCTAGAAATATGGCAATCAGAAAGCTACACTTGAACTAAAATATTTCGTTGAAATATTTACCTACTCTTTTGCATTTTCGGGGTTCCGTTCCTCAAAAGAAAAAAAACGGAGCCCCGCATACATAGAAATATTGTCTAGATTATAGAGGTATTATTATGTATTGGATATTAGAGGTATAAATTTGAAATTAACGGTCACTTGAATGTGTAAAAAATTAAAACTTCTAATCGAAGCATTCATAAGAGACGACTATTTAAGTCATATATCGCAAACTCACTAATCAAAACCTGTTTAGCACTTCACGTTGAATGAAGTTTGGCAAAAAGCAAGGTCCCACAGCACAAGTAAAACATCAAAAATCGTTTTTTTTGTATTTATTAAACCGCTTATTTAATTAACCATACAGTGGCGGTGCAAGAATGTTCACTTCCCCTTACCGTCCCGTGGGTATCTTAAGAGGCGGCAGAGGAAAACAAACTAGGCCATTAGCAACAGCATCTATTTCATTCAATGGTTAAGTTTGTCCTTCAGACCTACTTTTTCGTCAGGCCAATGTTCGATGTAGGCTCACCAGGGAAAAATCGTTCGACTAGGCAAGTCCAACTTTGACCGAGATCTATCGACGGATCATTCTCGGCTGTGCAGCGTTCGGGATATTACGGCAATCTTAAAAGGTCGTTCAGCAAGCTATAGAGAGGGTTATGCTTGACGTTTCTTTGCATGAAAGAAATTGATGTGATATCCGCAATAGAACTAGAGTAACTGACATAACCCAATGGACCAGTAAGCTGAAGTGCCAACAGTCCGGCCATATAGTTCGAAGAACCGACAACCGATGGGGAAGAAAAGTTCTCAAGTGGCAGCTTCTTACTGGCAAAGCAGTTCTGGGTGACACCTAACAAGATGGCTTAACGACGTTATGAAGATAGTTCAGGATCGTACGCAACGTTTGTGGGAAGCCTATTATTAATATTATTAATATAGAATAGTCATACATCACATTTGAGTTTTTGTGTGTGAATTATTTTTTTCATTTAATTTATAACATGAATTTAATTAAAGCGGTACTCTTGTTTTATATATGTATAGAAGGTTTAAACTGCACTTGTTTTTTTTTAATTACTTTCAATAACCTTGCCCTGGAAACACAGAAGCACTACCACCTTTATCGTGTTACGCGCGTGAAACATATTGTGAAAAGCTTCATAAAGGGTAAGCAAGTAATGTCGAAAAGTGATTATTTTAGCGTCAGTGTAACAGTCGATCGTACGATCCTATTTAAAAAAAAAACTCAAATTTAAAATTAAAATTACTATTCAAATAGGCATAATATAATTGTTCCGTTCAACAACCAGGGTTTTGGTGCGAAAAATTTGCGCGGAATTCGTGTACTTATGCGGTCTTCCGACTACTATAGTCTACCAAATCTAAGAAATACATTTTGTCAACTGTCAGACTTATTGCAACAAGCATGCCAACCAAATAAATGGGAACGTACAATATTCGATTCTTAAAAAAATCGATATCGATTATTTGGAGTTGGTAATCATTTAATTTAGTTTGAATAATCCCGGAATAAATTTAAAACGGATAATTTAAAACACAAGATTTATCAGTTTCTTCGTATTTGTTGTTACTGATTATTTCTAGAGGCACAGTTACAAAAACTTAAGATTGAAACTAGATTAAAAATAAATTTATTCAATCACTTTCAGTAAAACTAGTAGGGATGTCGTTGTTTATAATAATAATTATTTGATTTTCAATAATGCAGTCAAAGTGTAATAATAACAGTGGTAGAGCCATGCGGCAGCTTTGCTGTTGCACGTATGGGCCGGCTCAAACCGGGGTGGTACCACGACCTCACAGAATACCGGCGTGAAGTGGAAGCTCTGCTTCCGCGTTTCGTCTGGTGAGTGCAGGTGGCCGGAGGCCCAAATCCCCCCCCCCCCCATCAACATGGTAGCGGAATTAAATAAAGATAGACTACCCCAGGAGGATACCAGCACCCCTGGAGAATCCCTCGCTGAACATCTACGACCATGTTTCTCCATTTCTGAGCGTGGGTGCTCAGGCTGCCCCGCGTATTCTGGGGGGGGCGAAATTCCGCTCAAGACTACAACTGCTCGGGGCAAACGGAGCAACAAGACCAAGGCGACCCCTGCCACGCTGTCCGTGAATTTCTGCAATATCAGGGGACTTCAGGGGACACTCTAACCTAAACGCCGTCCACTGCCATCTCGAGACGGCGAGGCCGGCTCTGCTCTTTCCGACCGAGACGCAGGTGTCCTCTCCAGCTGATGTCTCATATCTCTCCTACCCGGGGTACAAACTGGAACACTCCTTTGTGCCTCGGGCTGGAGTTTGCGTTTACGTCAGAGAGGACATCTGTTCTCGACGCCTCGGCAGACTTGAAGGTTCGGACCTGTCCATCCTTTGGCTACGCGTAGACAGCGACGACCATCCGCGCGTCTACGGGTGCCTCTATAGGTCCCATAGCGGTAATGCCGAAACAGACCGACTCTTCGACCACGTCCAAATGGCTGCAGATTCGTTGCTACAGCAGATCCCCTCCGCAGAGATCGTGATCCTCGGCGACTTTAACGCCCATCACGCCGAATGGCTTGGTTCACGTTTAACCGATCATGCGGGGAGATCTGTTCATGATTTTGCCTTGGCATATGGTCTGACAAAACTGGTTACTTCGCCTACGCGGATTCCAGATGTGGAGGATCAAGCACCTTCCCTGTTGGACCTTCTGCTGACCTCTCACCCGGACGGATATCAGATTTCCGTCGACGCCCCTTTAGGCTCCTCGGACCATTGTCTGGTCCGGAGTGTTGTGCCACTCACGCTGAAATCGCGGTTGCATTCTGCAGGCTGCCGCCGTGTTTGGCACTATAGGTCAGCCGATTGGGATGGGATGCGGTCTTTCTTTGCATCCTACCTTTGGGGGCGGGTTTGCTTCTCGCCGGATGATCCCAACGTTGTTGCGGATTCTGTTACTGATGTGGTACTTCAGGGTATGGAACTTTTTATTCCTTCCTCTGTGGTGCCCATTGGAGGCAAATCTCAGCCATAGTTTGGTCGCTCCTGTAAAATAGCATCATGCTATAAGCAGGAGTGCTATCAAGCCTGGGTTGATGCATCAGCGTCCCGGGATGTAAACACCAACGCTCTAAAAAGAAGTATAATTCCGCCTCTAGGTCCTTCAAAAGAGTCATTGCCAAGGCAAAGTCAGAGCACATAGGCAGAATTGGCGAGAAACTAGTTCGCCTTCCTTCTGGAACTCGTGCATTCTGGTCTCTCGCCAATGCTGTCCAGGGGAATTTCTGTCAGCCATCTCTTCCATCTCTGCACAGGGAGGACGACTCACTAGCCCATACTGCAAAGGAGAAAGCCGATCTTCTAGGCTCCTTCTTTGCGTCTAACTCGACTCTCGATGACGGGGGGAGTACGCCGCCGACCATCCCGCGGTGTGAGTGCTCCATTCCGGAAGTGCAGTTCACACAGCGCTCGGTTCGCAAAGCACTCCTCTCCCTGGACATCCACAAGTCGAGTGGGCCTGACGGAATCCCCCCAATTGTGCTGAGGACGTGTGCTCCAGAGTTGGCACCGGTTTTAACGCGTCTTTTCCGGTACTCCTACTCCCTAGGCGTAGTCCGAAAATCATGGAAGACGGCTTTCGTCCACCCGATCCCTAAAAAAGGCGACCGCTTAGACCCGTCCAACTACCGGCCAATCGCCATCACCTCCTTGTTCTCCAAAACAATGGAGTCCATTGTAAACTGCCAGCTCATGAGGTACCTTGAGGATCACCAGCTGATTAGTGACCGCCAATACGGTTTTCGCCGTGGTCGGTCAGCTGGTGATCTTCTGGTCTACCTCACTCACAGATGGGCGGAGGCAGTAGAGTTCAAGAGGGAGGCATTGGCCGTTAGTTTGGACATTGCGAAGACCTTCGATCGGGTTTGGCACAAAGCGCTTCTTTCGAAGCTCCCTTCCTATGGGCTTCCCGAGAAATTGTGCGATTGGATCACCAGCTTTCTTGCAGATCGGAGCATCAAGGTCGTTGTAGACGGTGCAAGCTCCGATTGCAAGCCTATTAATGCTGGTGTTCCACAGGGCTGCGTGCTATTGCCAACGCTGTTTCTTCTGCATATCAATGATATGTTGCATACCCGTAACATTCATTGCTATGCAGATGACAGCACTGGTGGTGCTCTTTACACCGGCCGAGCCGGTGTAAAGACTTGTAAGAACTTGTGTCTGAAGTCGAGTCTTTGCTGAACAGAGTCTCGGATTGGGGACGACTAAATCTAGTCCAGTTTAACCCCCAGAAGACACAAGTTTGCGCGTTAACCGCTAAAAAGAACCCCTTTGTCGTATCCCCTCAGTTTCAAGGCACTCCCCTTGTTGCCTCAGCCAGTATCGGAATCCTTGGCGTCGACATATCGAGTGACGTGCAGTTTCGTGGTCACTTGGAAGGGAAGGCCAAATTGGCCTCTAAAAAGCTTGGCGTGCTCAGCAGAGCGGGACAGTATTTCATGCCGGCACACCGCCTGCAACTTTACAAGGCGCAGGTTTGGCCGCACATGGAATACCGTTCCCATCTCTGGGCTGGGGCTCCCCAGTACCAGCTCCTTCCACTTGACCGCATCCAGCGCAGAGCGGCTCGAATCGTCGACGACCGAGTGCTTTCCGATCGGCTCGATTCACTGGCGTTGCGAAGAGATGTTGCATCTCTTTGCGTATTTTATCGCATCTATCACGGGGAGTGCTCTGAGGAATTGTTCGGATTAATCCCAGCCGCCAAATTTCGTGAACGCACGACACGGCAAACGTCCCGATACTATCCACACCATCTGGATGCTTGGCGGTCCACCACTGTACGTTTCACAAGGAGTTTTCTTCCACGTACAACCTCTCTGTGGAATAGTTTATCATCGGCGATTTTTCCGGACCGATACGACCTGGGGACCTTCAAGAAAAGAGCTTACTCCTTTCTAAAGGGCCGGCAACGCACCCGCAATTCTCCTGGTGTTGCGGTTGATCATGGGCGGCGGTAGTCACTTAACATCAGGTGAGCCGCATGCTCGTTTGCCCCCTCTTCTATAAAAAAAAAGTCAAAATTAATGTCTCTTTCAAAGTCATCCATAATCATTTTTTTTTTGTTTTTTCTACCACTTTTGCCCAATCATCCTTTGTGACAGGGACATGCTTCAAGAAATATATTTTTTATAGGATAGAGTGACAAACGCGCACACAGTCCACCTGATGGTAAGTGGATACTACGACGCATAGACGTACATATTTATTCTCAATTTCATTTTGATTCTTAATTGTTAATTTAATCTATCCTCGATTACGAATCAAAATGTAAATGCGTTGTCACCCCAGAGGATTAAGATGGAATGCCTCGATTCCAGTAAAAAGGGTCTCCAGTTCTCTACACTCACGATACGAAACACAGCAGCATTACGCTGCTATTTTACGCTGGTATTCTGTGAGAACGTGGTCCTGCCCCGGTTGAGCCAACCCATTCGTGCTACAACTATAATATAGATGTAGAGTGGCTCCACCACGTACAAAAATTTTAATAGAAGAAACATTCCACAAAGTTAAAGCAGAGTCACAAAATAAGAAGACAAACAAAAAAATCACAAAATTACGCACAGTAAGCTCTCGAAACAGAAACAGAAAGTTTTTTATTCAATAGGTATGGATTATGAATAGTACTTATTGAAAGTCACTTTTTTCATTTACCACTGGTTTGCAAAAAGAACCACTGTTCTGAAAAGAACCAGCAAGAAACCCAACGGGACTAGTTTTTTTTTTTAAATAAGATACAATCATGCGTGTTACAATTAACAACACAAAACAAATTAGAAATAGCTTGGTAGCGATCACACTTCCCAGCAGATATTATCATCCATAAATTCATTAATATTAAAATAACCCTTTTTATACAAACTTAGTTTAATAAAGTTTTTAAACTTAATGTACTTACGTCAAATTTTGTATATTTTCTGGGATTTTGTTGTAAAAGCCTATACATCGCCCCAAGAATGAATTACTGATTCTGTGGAGTCGAGTAACTGGTACCGAAATGGCAGTATATTGAAATTATGTAGTGGTTATTTTAGCACGGCCTTGTATATGAGTTTTTTTGCCTACACAAATTTACTTTGACAAAGTACAAAAAAATAAACTAGTTTTATTCATGATTCATGTAATTTAAGAATTTTGAAAATAAAAATTAAATTAAACAAATAATACATTAAAAAATTATTGATTCGATTAATATAAAAAATTTTACCGATTATTTGATTATTTTGCCGATCATTCGCATAACAACGAATTTTAATCATCCAAACACTACGGTATTATTTACATAGCGACATATCATTGAAACGACGTCAAGTAAAAAAATTAAAATTTTTTTGTACTTATTAACCTTTTAGAACATGAAAATATGCGTTCAATATTTAGGATTTCTGTTTTTAAATCTGAACCTTGTATATAAATTTAAATTTAATCTTTAATATAAAACTACCCGAAACAGGTTCGTTATCGCAACCACTCTAACGTACTCGTAATAACAAGATATTGAATCAAATCTATAGCTTTCCTGTTCAATATTTACTAGACAGCAAAAGATATTTAAGTACACTTTAGAGCCCTCAAAGCGTCCTCAATAATAAAACTATGCTTATAGCTCCATCGGTAGCTGCAGCTTTTAATAATTCATGAACATACTTGGTGTATCCTTACACTCCACTTAATACAACGATCGCTAACATTGCCTTTTATGCACAGGCCATACTCATGAGTACGTCCTAGCCATTAGAAGAAATACGAAGAATCACAGGAAAGTGCCACATAAAATAAGTACTTGATTTTAGTTCGCCACGTGAAAAATAAGTTAAAATGTAAACTGATTATTTATATATTATTTGTTAATATGTAAAAAATAGGGAATTATTACAGTGTAAATATTAAAGGAGGGTGCGTCAAAACGGTCCAACGTGCCAACAGAAATGGGGTTTGTATATTCTTAAATGGCATGTTGAGTGTTTCATTTATTACTATGGATACCAAGGTCTACCTAATTGCAGAAATGAGTTATGCGTTTATTTCAATACAAATTATTTTAATATTATTATAACAAAAATAATATTAAGTTATTGAGTTATTAATGAATAAAAAGATTTATAAATAATAGTCATTTAATAATAATAATAAAAACTGAACTAAAAACAATCTATAACTTAGTAATAACATAAAAATATTAATAAATACGGTTGAAATAATTATGGAGCTATGAAGGACGGGACATCTTAATAAAATTTCATTCAAATACACAACTTTTAATTGTACGTGATAGCAGATGTATATACATGGAAAAAAGTTCCAATTTCCTTTGCCAGAGACTGAGTTACAATCTACATAAGTATCAGAACCTATTGAAACCATTTCTGATAGTCTGTAGTGATGGATACATCATAGATGTCCTAGGTCCCTACGCCGCAACCACTTTGGATGCGACTATATATGAATAATATTATAAATGATGATGATAATATATTCCACTGGATGTTTTATCCAAACGACGTTTTTATTTTGGACAGGGGTTTTAGAGATTGCATTGCAAAATGATGATATGAATCATCGTCTCATCATTTTGTAACAAATTGTTAGAAAATTCCTATATTTACGAGAAGGTTTATTTTTAAATTCCCAACGAGTCTAACAAGAGTTTCGGGTACATATCAGCACCTTTACTCACTTTGGGACTTAAATAATACATATCCGTATTATGTTTATAATAATATGCTTTTTCGTAGCAGAAAATAAGTTAATTGTATTATTGATTATCATTAGCGAAAACATTTTTGTGTCTGTGATTCATTGAAATTATTCATAATCATAAGTTATAGAATATCTAAATTATAAACTCCAATTTGAATCTGTTTCTGATACATTTGACATTTTTAGTACTGTTAAGTGATTCTTTTTCATTATTTGATCTGGTAACTTGAATAACATTACCAGAAAATTCAATCAGATTCGGGTAAACACTTAGAGTTATTACATAAATTAGATGATTACTCTGAGGATTCACAACGATATTTTGAAACTTTTGTAAATTTGACAGTTAGTTGACGTTCGGCTAGTTTCAAATAAATCCGGAATATGCCGAAAGTTTCATAAACCTGGTCAAGCTTTAAAGAATTGTTCGCGATATTTGAACGACTTTTAATTAATCTCTCAGAAAAGAAGTTATATCTACAAACTTTGCTGTAATCTCAGTTCGACTTTGGTCTTTAAAGTGAAATCACAATTTAAATACGTTTTACTCATTAGCTTTGTCTCATTTCCGAGCAGGTCAAAACGGTACCTGCAGACAACTTCAAACAAAGCTTCTCTCTCTGAGGACTAAGATGAAAGGTGGCCTCACATCCTGTATTAAATTATACTCTTACTAAATTATTATACCTGTATTAAATTATTAATGCATCTGGCATCTGAATTAGGCAGCAGTGTGGTACGTTTTCAGATGGACTTAGGAAAGGAAAAGCTTAGTCACCCAAGCTTTATTTGTACTTATTAGTAAATTAGTTATTTATATATTAACACTACATTATGTATTAAGTTTGCTGAAATCGTAAATAAAAAATAATGAGTGCGTGTAACCTTTATTCGAGCTTGAAGTTAAACTTAGTGATACCAAATTAATTAAATCTTTAAGTTAAACTTAGTGATACCAAATTAATTAAATCTTTATATTATATATATATATATGAGAAGATTATTATTGTCTTATTAATAATTTTTAAATTATTAATAGAATGCTTACTTTAATAATAAGTATAATAAAAAATAAAATTAATTTAGGTATAGCGCACGATTTCTGAAAATTATATATTATAATAAGTTTGTGGCGGCGCTGTTATCGCGCCACAAGCAAAATAGATCGAAGTCTAAATCGCGCTATCAAAGTTCCGAAACATAAAAAATATATATAGAACAGCTCCGAACTATCTCACGGAGCGTCGGCCGCTCCCCGGGCATAACACCTTGCCCGGCGGGAGAGATCTCCCCTTTTCCTTCTACGTTTCATTCGCAAGTTTATTAGATATACTTATATTCACAGAATTCCATAGCGAGTCTCGACCATTAGAAACGCGAAAACTACGAAAATAGATTTCAGGTTACCAACGTTCTTCTGTACGAAACTAGTTACGTTTAAAGTCGAGTTTCAATTTTTAGGTGGTTTTCTGAATTCAAAAGGGGTAAAATTAACCTTAAAGATGACCAAAGAACCGGGCCCACAAACAGCAGTAACGGCAGAAAATGTATGTATTACTGAAATATTGGTGCGAGAAGACCCACGAATCACATATACGAACATCGAAAAGATTGTAGGCATTAATTCGGGGAGCATTCATACCATCCTCATCTTGGAGTGAGGAAGCTTTGTTGTCGATGGATCCCTCGTTTGCTTCCGAAAACGAAAAACAGACTTGTGTGGATTGGTGCCACGAATTACGTCTACGTTTTAAAACGGGGCATCTAGGCGTGTTTCAGAAATCGTTCCTGGTGACATTGGTGTATCAATTTGATCCGGAAAATAAAAGGCAATTATCGGTAAGGGTCTACTCGGAAGGACAGTTACCGACAAAAACTAAAAAAATGGTGGCTCGTTTTTTTTCGCGGAACGGACATTTGTCGACGTCAATGCTGGAAAATTGTAGGTCAATCAACTCTGAAAGCTGTGCAGGAGAAAAGACCAAAGACCGGACTTCGGGGAATAATGCTGCATCACGATAACGCCTCTTCACATACCTCACTTAGAACAAAAACATTTATTGAGGAATCTTGTGTTGAAACTCTAAGTCACCCATCCTACAGCCCTGACTTAGCTCCTTGTAATTTCTTTTTGTTCCTAAGAGTCAAAGAAAAAATAAAACTCCAGTTTTTTTCAAGCGCCGAAGAAGCCGTGGCTGCATACGAAGAAGCTATTTCCGACCTGTCAGATTAAGACTGGCAAAAAAGTTTTCAGAGTTAGTTTAGGCGAATGGACTTTATATAGAGCACAGAATACGTACGTACCTGGAATACTTTTTCTATACCTCAAAACTTATTGAGTGTCCCACGAATCGGCTCAAAATAAAAGAAAGTGCAGTTGACAACCCACTTGCTAAGCGTGTCAACTATGTACTATGCCCTATATCATTATATAAGGCAAACTATGGGGGAGGCCTATGTTCAGCAGTGGACTTTAATAGACTGTGGTATTCTAAAATTTATTTATACAGGGCTATATTGTTGTGTTATTAGATTATATTTTAAGCAAAAGATATATATATATATATATATATATATATATATATATATATATATATATATATATATATATATATATATTCCACAAGTATATGTATATATATACATATACTTGTGGAATAAATACATTATAATTAATATTAACACATGGGGTGTCAAATATGGTTCACAAGAGAAAATAAGTATTTGCGAGTTCAAAGTGTTAATAAAAGACACTTTGCTCAGTAACATGTTCTAATTTGTGTAACATGATCATTTGGTTCAGCGATCCTTTGAGTCTTTCGCCTAATTAAATCTTTCACTGGACTGATCAACTTCAAAGTTACATAAATAAAACGAGCTCCCTGGTCCATTGAGCCGATTTGTTTACTGGAGTGTTTAACCTACTCTGTGAATCATTCAGGTTAACAACATTTTAAAATGTTTGCATGCATCATCAAAATGTTTATACAATGGCGTACGTTTTGTGGAATAAATCAATTTGAGTGCCTTTGATCCGTTAAAGGACAATAAAGTAATTGTTTTAAAAGCTTTTTGCACTGAGGCCGAATAGCCACCCCGTAGTGTCGATGCGATAAAAGATTGAAGGAAACAATGGATGCAAATTGTTCCAAGGAAAATTAATTTTTCAGCCCAGAGCAGTATTAAATTGTTAGGTACTATGAAGTGTGGCGTACCATATATAAAAGAACGTAAATGCAATACTAAATCTATCTTAGTAATTACTAATTAACATAGACACATTTTCGTATATTTAGCTTTAATAATGAATTTACTTTGTTTAGCGTTATCGTAAAGTTTTGTTGAAGTAAAACCTCTTTAAACGCGACTAGAACTTTAAACTTGAAACTCGACTTATATATATATATATATATATATATATATATATATATGAGAAGATTATTATTGTCTTATTAATAATTTTTAAATTATTAATAGAATGCTTACTTTAATAATAAGTATAATAAAAAATAAAATTAATTTAGGTATAGCGCACGATTTCTGAAAATTATATATTATAATAAGTTTGTGGCGGCGCTGTTATCGCGCCACAAGCAAAATAGATCGAAGTCTAAATCGCGCTATCAAAGTTCCGAAACATAAAAAATATATATAGAACAGCTCCGAACTATCTCACGGAGCGTCGGCCGCTCCCCGGGCATAACACCTTGCCCGGCGGGAGAGATCTCCCCTTTTCCTTCTACGTTTCATTCGCAAGTTTATTAGATATACTTATATTCACAGAATTCCATAGCGAGTCTCGACCATTAGAAACGCGAAAACTACGAAAATAGATTTCAGGTTACCAACGTTCTTCTGTACGAAACTAGTTACGTTTAAAGTCGAGTTTCAAGTTTAAAGTTCTAGTCGCGTTTAAAGAGGTTTTACTTCAACAAAACTTTACGATAACGCTAAACAAAGTAAATTCATTATTAAAGCTAAATATACGAAAATGTGTCTATGTTAATTAGTAATTACTAAGATAGATTTAGTATTGCATTTACGTTCTTTTATATATGGTACGCCACACTTCATAGTACCTAACAATTTAATACTGCTCTGGGCTGAAAAATTAATTTTCCTTGGAACAATTTGCATCCATTGTTTCCTTCAATCTTTTATCGCATCGACACTACGGGGTGGCTATTCGGCCTCAGTGCAAAAAGCTTTTAAAACAATTACTTTATTGTCCTTTAACGGATCAAAGGCACTCAAATTGATTTATTCCACAAAACGTACGCCATTGTATAAACATTTTGATGATGCATGCAAACATTTTAAAATGTTGTTAACCTGAATGATTCACAGAGTAGGTTAAACACTCCAGTAAACAAATCGGCTCAATGGACCAGGGAGCTCGTTTTATTTATGTAACTTTGAAGTTGATCAGTCCAGTGAAAGATTTAATTAGGCGAAAGACTCAAAGGATCGCTGAACCAAATGATCATGTTACACAAATTAGAACATGTTACTGAGCAAAGTGTCTTTTATTAACACTTTGAACTCGCAAATACTTATTTTCTCTTGTGAACCATATTTGACACCCCATGTGTTAATATTAATTATAATGTATTTATTCCACAAGTATATGTATATATATACATATACTTGTGGAATATATATATATATATATATATATATATATATATATATATATATATATATATATATATATATATATATATATATATATCTTTTGCTTAAAATATAATCTAATAACACAACAATATAGCCCTGTATAAATAAATTTTAGAATACCACAGTCTATTAAAGTCCACTGCTGAACATAGGCCTCCCCCATAGTTTGCCTTATATAATGATATAGGGCATAGTACATAGTTGACACGCTTAGCAAGTGGGTTGTCAACTGCACTTTCTTTTATTTTGAGCCGATTCGTGGGACACTCAATAAGTTTTGAGGTATAGAAAAAGTATTCCAGGTACGTACGTATTCTGTGCTCTATATAAAGTCCATTCGCCTAAACTAACTCTGAAAACTTTTTTGCCAGTCTTAATCTGACAGGTCGGAAATAGCTTCTTCGTATGCAGCCACGGCTTCTTCGGCGCTTGAAAAAAACTGGAGTTTTATTTTTTCTTTGACTCTTAGGAACAAAAAGAAATTACAAGGAGCTAAGTCAGGGCTGTAGGATGGGTGACTTAGAGTTTCAACACAAGATTCCTCAATAAATGTTTTTGTTCTAAGTGAGGTATGTGAAGAGGCGTTATCGTGATGCAGCATTATTCCCCGAAGTCCGGTCTTTGGTCTTTTCTCCTGCACAGCTTTCAGAGTTGATTGACCTACAATTTTCCAGCATTGACGTCGACAAATGTCCGTTCCGCGAAAAAAAACGAGCCACCATTTTTTTAGTTTTTGTCGGTAACTGTCCTTCCGAGTAGACCCTTACCGATAATTGCCTTTTATTTTCCGGATCAAATTGATACACCAATGTCACCAGGAACGATTTCTGAAACACGCCTAGATGCCCCGTTTTAAAACGTAGACGTAATTCGTGGCACCAATCCACACAAGTCTGTTTTTCGTTTTCGGAAGCAAACGAGGGATCCATCGACAACAAAGCTTCCTCACTCCAAGATGAGGATGGTATGAATGCTCCCCGAATTAATGCCTACAATCTTTTCGATGTTCGTATATGTGATTCGTGGGTCTTCTCGCACCAATATTTCAGTAATACATACATTTTCTGCCGTTACTGCTGTTTGTGGGCCCGGTTCTTTGGTCATCTTTAAGGTTAATTTTACCCCTTTTGAATTCAGAAAACCACCTAAAAATTGTTGCGCGTGACGGAGCTAAGTGTGCCCCTAATGGTGATTGTAACCGTTGTAAACTTAGTTGTTCGGTTATACCAAATTTAAAATAATAATATTAAGGGTTAAGATTCATCGTTTCAAATGAAAAGCGCGGGAAGCGTTGCAGGAAAATTAATAAAACTTTTTTTTTAATATTGAGCAATTAGCTTATGGTGTTCAATTTTTAAATAAATTTGCTTTTTAGAATCATATAACACCGGTGCGTTCCATTTTTAAATTTCGAGCATCCCAAAACTTATTAAGTGACCTTAGTCTTAGGAAGACGCATGAGAATGAGGACAAATCGGGGCAGCAGCCCCGATTTGTCCTCATTTATTTCACTCTGTCGCCTCTTACGGCACCCACGAGATGATATGGGATGGGATATGATATTCTTACACCGCCACTAAACGGAACCTCCCACCCCGAATAATAACATGTCAATTTTTTGTGTTGATATTTAAATAAATAGTATATAAATGAGTCAGTGGCATTTCACTGATACATATATATAGATGAGAGTCAAAATTTTCTAAGCTAATTTTTACTAATTGGTAAACATTACTTTTCTTAAAGTAAGTTTAGTATCGTACATAGATCCTCACCATAGTTTTAAACTACGTTATAACTGTTTATATTATTTAACATCTGTTTAATAATATAAATATATACAATTAATAATTTTAAGAGCTCTACGCTATCCCTCTTCAGAAATGCACTACATTCTTATCAAATTTCATGGAAATTCGTCCCATAGATTTTGCTATAGTAATTTAATACATAAACAGACAAAAATGTTGAAAAATTCTTATTTTGATTTAATATCGACCAGGAAATTTTTCTCTATTAAATATTAGAATTTTAATCAACTTTTCAATAAGTATAAATTATGCTGCTGCATTTATTGTAGTTAATATTTTAAATTACTTATTAATAACTATAGGTATATTATTAATAACTTATTAGATAGTTATTTAATAAGTTATTCTTACATTAGTTAAATAATATTTTAGCAAGTGAATACGGCGAATTTAAAATAAAGAGTGGAAGGAATGGATCGATCAGTTACGAGAAAAGACCTTAAAATTATCATATTAGATGCTTTTAAATAACATAAAACATAAACATAAACATAAACACTCACGCCTGTCACCCAGAGGGGTAGGCAGAGACTACAGACTTCCATTTAGCACGATCCTGACATACCTTTCTCGCCTCTTCCACATTCATATACCTACGCATACATGCTCGTCGATTAAGGGTACTCTTAATTTGGCCCATTTTTAGTATATCGCCAATTTGGTCGACAAACTTCCGCCTAGGACGTCCCTTTCCGACTCTTCCATTCACTTCTGCAACATATATTTGCTTTGTCAGTCTTTCCGCATTCATTCTTTCTACATGACCAAACCACCGAAGCATTCCTTTCTTAATCCTGGTCACCGCATCATCTTGCAAACCACACTCTTCTTTTATCACACAGTTTCTCACCCTGTCACTCAGATTCAGCCCTAACATACTCCTTAGCGACCGCATTTCTACCGCATTTATTCTACTCTCGTGCTTCTTCTGCCACACCCAACTTTCACTACCATACGTTAAAGTAGGGACTAATACAGCACTGTGAATTGCCATACGTGCCTTTTTTGACACATTCTGACTTTTCACAATAGAGTGTAGAACCCCATTTACTTTATTTCCTGCATTCACTCGTCGTTCAATGTCCTTATCATATCTCGCATCCCTGCTGAATACACATCCCAAATATACTTTCTTAATTCTAAGCATATTTGGAATACACATTCCAAATATGCTTTTAAATATTCTACAAAAATACATCTAATTTGAAATTTTCTTCATTATTATTTAGTTAACAACAATAAATTGAATACAGATATTATTTCGAAACCATTTTCATGTCCATTAAAGTTTCTCTGCGGTCCATAGAAGTGTTGAACGACGAACTGACCCTCGTCAAAATTTTAAACGAAAACTAATCTAACCGCTTACAGTGATGCGGATGCCTGTCATTATTTTTCGGCAGCCTTCATTCGTATTTTTTCTTTTCCCAGCATTTTTGGAATATACTGGCACTTGACAGTTCAATTTAATTTCTGTTGGGAAATAATAACTCGTTTTAACTCGTACAAAAATCATAACGGTGCGGTGTTTAGAATGTTCACCGTGTTTTTTACATGTAATCGTCTTCTTATCGTTTGTTTGTAAGATTTATAGAAAAGTGTAAGCAGTAGTTTAGAAGCTCGTGGAAACTATCTAAATTGTTGGAACTAAATATTACAAGTCTCCTCGCAGTATAACCAAAAAACTCTCAATCTCATGGCTGCTGTCTTCACCTAATACCTCAGCACACAGGCTTCTGAATAGATACGGGCAGCTGTCTATTTTATATTAACCTGAACCTTAAACAACTTTAATTTTGTTATAATTTTCTAATATCATTACGTTTTTTAATTTAATTTCTAAATGTATATTTTTGATGGCTCACAGTAAGCACAAAACATGAAAATTTTATTCCCCATGAATAGCAAAATTTTAGCTATTTGCAAAGCAAAAACTCGCAAAATCCATCGTAGTATTTCAGTAGCCAGACATATTTCACAAAACCGAGTGCCGAGTTTCTATTTCGATTACTGAAATATTGGAAATAAAATATAACCGCTATCGCATTTCCACGCGACAGGCGGAAATAAAGCCTGCCGACAAATAGACACGGCATCGAAGCTACATCCATGACAAACAGACGTGCAGGTAAATTTCTATAGACGCTCTGATCCCCGATCCTTTGTGTTATTGTTTAGTTACTGAATCCATATGTTACGTTACTGCGTTATTCAGAAATAAAACTTACAATACTATACGTTTTAATGTAATAGTGGAAAACCAAGACTCAACTAAATATGCGTCTATATCTTATATAAATTCCTACATCTACACGAATATAAGACATGAAGGAAACTAATTTTTACGAATTTTACCGCGTTCAATTCAAAGTATTTTACTTAATCGTGAATCATCCATGTTAGGGATTGGTGTCCTTCTGCGAGGATTTGTGGTTTATCAAATCAAATATAATCATTTAACATCTAATCTCACCACGACCCTTCACAGTTAGCTACTGTAGGAAATTATTGATTTAGAGAGCACAAGAGATCTGTGAAAAAAACATCAACAGCTTTAAGAATTTAAAAACGGAAAATGTTTTAAAAATTTATAGCGATAAAAATCTGTTAAAATTAGTATCATTCATTCACTAAAAATAAGTTGATTACTTATACAAATGGATATAAAATAAGCAAATGTAGAATTAACTTAAAATATTACGAACTTTATGTAATAGCTTTATTACGTGCTAATAATTGAAATAATACTAGTTTTTACGGAATTTATCGCGTATATTTAACTTTTTAATACCCGACGTTTCGAGAGCTTTACAGCACCCATGGTCACGGGAAGGACTGAGATGTTTAACGTCCAGATGTCATAGTTAACCGCGGTTACCATAGATTAAAATTTAACTTTTGTTCCGATCTACACAGTACACAGTACGCAGTACACAGTACACAGTACTGTGTAGATCGGAACAAAAGTTAAATTTTAAACTTCTTATTTATTTAAATTAAAAAATTTTAATTTAAATAAATAAGAAGTTTTCACATAGGTTCAACTATTTCACCTTTAAAAGATTTTAAACGCGTCGTTAAAATTAAGTGAACTTTATTTTTTTTATGTTAATTATTAACATTCATATCATTGTCGAGCAATAACCCAAAACAAATGTTCAGAGCCAAGTTCTCATTTACGCAATCGTTGAGTCAACAAACATGTTGTAATCTAATGATACCGAATTCTCAAAAAATCTCTCCCTTCTTCAGTCTGTAACGAATATTTGTTTTAAGTTTTTAAAAACCTCGCCAAACAGTGCACCAAACAGTCCCCTGTGATCATGGGTGCTGGAAGGCACCCGAAACGTCGCGAATCAAAATAAAGTAACTTAAACGCGATAAATCCGTAAAAGTAGTTTTATTCAATGTGTAGTGTTCGCGTAAACATAAGAAATCATTACGTGAACATTTTTGATAAGGAACGACGTAAGAGTATTTATCACCTCATATTACGAGGGTAGTAAAAGGCGACTATGGCATTTAAAAAGATTTTATGATTTACGATTGATGAGCACCACATCTAAGCAAGACTTGAAATATAATGACTGGAGAAGGGAATTAGCGTCAAATGTACAAAACCTCTGGCAGTGCAACAAAACCTCTGGCAGTGCAGCAAAACCTCCGGCATTGCAGCAAAACCTCTGGTGGTGCAGGAATCAGCCTGACAAACATGACTTATAATACAAATCCTCTCTAGAATGAGAGTAGTTCATCTTCAGCAATAGAATTTTTGTGACTGATCAAGAAGAATAAATATTTTGACTGCATCGTCGTCATCATCATAACAGCCCTTCACATTTGAATACTGGAACATAGATCTCCTTCAAGAAATGGCACAAACCCTGTGCCACCTGAATTTTTATGCTTTTTTAATGCTGCTGTATTTCGTATGGTGAGTGTAGAGAACAGGAGAACCTTTTTTACTGGAAATGAGGCATTCATCTCAGTCCACAGGGGTGACTTCGAAGCCGCATTTTGATTCTTAATTGAGGATAAATGTCTACGGGCCGGAGGAGATTAACCATAGAGTTTTTCTACGACACAGAACTCTCTGTCATTTTGAGGGGGGAGGGAGTAACTGCACATACAAAAGCAATCGCCTCACTACGAAACTCACACACGACAATAAAAACAATAAACTAACAATTTCATACACACGTAGATACATTATAACAATATCGCTCGATGACAGCGACAACTTGGACACAGACTAGGATCAGTCGCTAGACCGATCTTCATATTGTATAAGAGCAATTGATGTGTGTTGGTAAACAAAAACTACAATAACACGACCGTTATTGTTGTAATTTTAAAGTTTAATAAGAAGTATCATGGCGGTGCACTCTTGTTCGATTTTGTCCACGGCAACAAGTTTTGAATAGTATCAGAACTACACAGGAAATATCAGTGCTACACATAGATTTATTGTCAACTGACGTTATACCTATCGTGCTACAAGTGCGCGTGTTAACACAAAGGGACACGCTCGTCATATGCCGTACCCCTGCTGTCGAGGATTCTATTTTATTTTCGTTTTTCTGCACCCAGACAATGTTACGCTTATGTGATAACGTCAGAAGTGTAAATAAACTAGAATACAGAGTATGTGACGTGAGTACAATCACAATAATCGAAAAGCAACATAAATAAAAACCGGCCAAGAGCGTGTCGGGCCACGATCAGTGTAGGGTTCCGTAGTTTCCCGTCCGTCACAATAAGTGTTCCCACTTATGAGTTTAAAGGTGGGTATCCATTATGTTCGCGCTCCAGCAGCGCTCCGCGCTCCTGCAGCTGCTCCCGGTAGTGGGCACTGTTGTTTCCATCCAAGTTCAAAATGATTTTCCTAGAAAGTCCTTATAAAGTTCTACTTTTCAGATTTTTTTCATATTTTCTAAACTTATGGTTCAAAAGTTAGAGGGGGGGGCACATTGTTTTTTACTTTTGGAGCGATTATTTCCGAAATTATTGACATTATCAAAAAATGATTGTAGTAAACCCCTATTCATTTTTAAATATCTTTCCAACAATATATCACACGTTAGGGTTAAAATTAAAAAAAATCACTTCCCACTTTACATATAGGGGGGCTACCCTAATAAAACATTTTTTCCAATTTTTATTATACCACTTTGTCGGCGTGATAAATACACATATTGGTACCAAATTTCAGCTTTCTAGTACTAACGGTCACAGAGATTAAGCGAGGACGGACAGACGGACAGACAGACATGGCGAAACTATAAGGGTTCCTAGTTGACTACGGAACCCCAAAAATGACCCGCGTGGTATTTACATGTAGGGCCCGCAGCGTAGCAGACTGGGTAGTTGCCACGTGGTTATCATGTGCCAATAGAATGCATTAAATTGACTAATATACCTTTTTTTATAGTTTTTACCTTTACTAATAAAATTTAAATGATAAAAATACAACGGAAACAGTGTGATAAAAATTTAGTACTTTCTGTTTGTATATATTGCATTATTAAAATTATAAGGGTTGCCGTTTATATAGTAGAGATGATGTAGGTGTATATCCACGTCAACCGCGTTCATTACGTGGACAAAGAAGAGTGTTTTCAACGTTAAATTGAGTGTAGAGAGGCAATTCGAAATGGACGTCTGCTCACGACACCGCCTCGGACAGTTTGAGCTTTTTAATTTTTGGCCCCGTGCAGATAGGCGAGCCCACCTGCCCGTTTGTTTTACTTTTAGTTTTTTGACGTTGCGAATATACCGAACGCTGCTTTTCATTTACATCCGCTTTTCCATTATAACGTCATAAATATTGTTTTACAAACGAGTTTGAGAGTATTTTCCTTTGCCTATATTTAATTAATAATTTTTTGTTTACCAATATCAAATTTTCAAATACTTTCACAGATCGGTCGTGTCTAATTAAACATTTTCGCCAAAGGAAAATCATATTTCCCTCAACATTAAAGTTAAAAGTTATATAAGTCCCACTGTTAGGCACAGGCCTCCTCTCGTTTTTGGGAGTGCTTAAGGGCAAAAAAATAGCAATTCGTATTGGCGAACTTAACTCGTCTTCGAAATGTTTTTTTCTTATTTCTCATACATGGACAGGTTTGCTTACTACTTTTTCCTTTACTAACGATCACGTAATAAATCCACACTTAAAACTGCAATTAACAATTTCATTGGTGTCGGTGGAGATCGAACCTAGGTTGCTAGCGTACTGTGAAATTTACAGCAGGCGCCTAGCCCCTGAGATACCACGGCACCCCTCAACAAGAATATTTATAAATTTCATTACATTCGCTATAACATCACGATTATCATCATCACTGCAGTCGCTATTCTGTTTTTTATCGGCCTGTAAAGTTTATTACAGAGCAGGGGTCTCACACATTGTAGGGAGAATTGGCCTTATTAGTCATACTTGGCAGGCGAATTGAAGATCGTGGTACCCAATCATAATTGCCGTTTCGCACCTTGAACGCTACTGCTCTTTGTCAGGCAAGGGTTTTTTTTAAATAGAATAAGGTGACAAACGAACACACCGTCAAAGTGTATACTGTGGCCCATAGACATCTACATTTAGCCTCGATTAAGACTCAAAATGCAGAGGCGTTGTCACCCCTGAGGACTACAATGGAATGTCTCGTATCCAGTAAAAAGAGTCTCCGGTTCTCTACGCTCACCATACGAAACAAAACAGCATTGAACTGCTATTTTACGCTGGTGGCTCTACCACGTAACCTTCAGGAGCTTATTATGTAGAAATAATAACTATTTTGTTTGTTTTGAAGTACATTCAATTTTTCTCAAAAGTTTTTTTTAAATTAATATATACATTCAAGTTCAGCAACGAAGCTAGCTGTCCATCACGTTAAGTTGCTACTGCATCAGTGGCTAAACGTTTGGCTATGACAGCCACAGCACCCGCACCGATTGGATTTAATTTTTTTTTTTCATTTGAACCAAAGGGTTCGCTTCGTTTTATTTAATGAATATATCAAAAGTATGTAAGAATTTGCTTGCTCTTGTCAATCCGTCCGATTACAACCTGGGTATATTTCAGGCAAGAACGTCTCGGTGTTCATCACTTCTTAACACCTGCCACTTGGTGGAATTGTAGTCAAGGGCTTGTTAATAGTTAAATAAATACGAGTATTTATTGGTCCTAATAGATATCTATCAAGCTAATAATATTTCTTAATTTAAGTTTTTAAGTTCACACAAATTATTTAATAATTTGACTTAAAATATTCAAACCACTATTGGTATATCTTGTCGTTATTACAATGCTTGGCAAAAAAATCGCAGTATAATATAAAAGACAATACAAAACTAATATAGGTAAGTATAGCATTTTAACAAGCTTACCAACCGTTTTTGTTATCGGGTCAACCATGTAGCAAATGAAAAACTAAGTGCACTTTAAGATAAAATTCGATGGGACAGTTCGTGGGAACGTTGTTTAAATTCGGATTGTAATATAAAGAACTTATTCATTTATGTTTTTAATACCCTCATAATGTAGTTCAAAACCATGTTAAGACTTCTTTCAGCTTTTTACACTCATTTTGCTACTTCACTTTTTTTTTACTTTAAATAATGAAAGCTGTTTAATTTTTTTTAATTCAATAAGCTAGCGCCCTTTTGATTTTTTGAATTATTTGATTGACTGATGAAGAGCCATTGTATCACAAAGCCTATGCAAACAAGACTGTAGTTATTGAGTTATAAAAAGTAACTAGATATGAATATCACAAATTAACAACCATAATGTCATTAACAATCTTTTTCCCTTATTTGTCCAACATTAGAGATGGATGGAAGATTTTTATTTTATATAATTTATAACGGTTTAGCAGTTTCCGAGAAATCGATTAACATCCATAAAAAACGTAGACGAATAGAACCTTCTAGCTTTTTTAATTCAGTTAATAGTCCTGTGAATATTAGTGAAAATTGCTTATAAGATATTGTACTTTTAAAGGTGAGTGGAACTGCATTCATGGAATTTTGAAGCAAAGATTTAAATTTCGAAGTCTTTTGTCTTAGTCGACAATTGAACCGACTCAAATATTAAAAACAGCCTTCATTTTTTCCGTGGGCCTATGGATCAAATACGTTAAGGTAAAGGAAAACCTATGATTATTCAAGATCATTTTGTGTAAATAAAGTTGGTAAAAAAAAGAAAACTTCGAGTTTCTAACATCACTTTTTATTTGAGGTTTTGCTTATTTTTTCATGGACACCTAAATGAATTGGGTCAACAAAACCTAACTTCATACAAGCGAATTCGCGGGGAAAAAGCTGGTAACATCATATACCCGTACAATAATATCTTTGCAGATAAATTAGGTAGTATATTAAATAATATATTTTCCATAAAGTCGAACGGACGTGGTAGAGCCAGCTGAGCTGCAACTATATTAGGTTGTGGCACGAATAGGTCGGCTCGATCGGGATAGTTCCACACTCTTACAAAATACCAGCGTAAAATAGCAGTTTAATACTGCTGTTTCGTATGGTGAGTGTAGAGATCCAGAGACCCTTTTTACTGGAAAGGAGGCATTCCATCGTGGTTCTCAGTGGTGACAACGCATCTGCATTTGAATCCTAATAGAGGATAAATGTAGACGTCTATAGGCCACAGTATTCACTTACCATCAGGTGGATTGTTTGCTCGTTTGTCACCCTTATTCTATAAGAAAAAAGTCACTAAGTACCACTTCATGAACTCTTTGTTTCAAAAAATTACTTAAACTATGCACCTGCAGACCTATTTTAAGATCTTAAGCTGGAATTTTTCCCTAAAAACTATGACACAGTTTTAGAAGGCGTTCCGTACATTATTAGTTTTTTTGTCCAATATTCCACCGCTGAAATGGCTTACTATTCGTCAATATCGTCAGTCCATGATTCTACTTGTTCTTTAGTGTGTTTTTAAACTTCATGTCTCAAGGACAAATTACAATATTTTGTCATGCTACGATAGGGAATTTTTTTCTTCTATGGGCAATAAGATTAGCATTCCAACGCATTTCACTGAATGTGGCTAGGTCATTCATTGTCAAAGATACATAGATCTAGAACTCCTTGCCCGCAAATATCAGATAACTTAGTAAGGTATCTTTCAAATACTGATTCGTGAGTATTTTAAAGAAATCTATTGTTACTAAAGAATTTAATACCATTAGCTGCCTTTATAATAGTATAAAAAATACATACATATTTATTTATTTATACAATACATTTTACGTGGTACTGCCACGCTGCAGCTATATTACGGTTGCAGCACGAATGGGTCAGCTCAACCGGGGAAGGACCACGCTCTCTCAAAATACCAGCGTAAATAGCAGCTTAAAGCTGCTGTGTTTCGTATGGTAAGTGTAGAGTATCGGATAACCTTTTTATGGAAACGAGGCATTCCATCATAGTCCTCATGAATATAATGGAATATGTAGATGTCTATGGGCCACAGAATCTGTTTACCATCAGGTGAACTGTGTCCTCGTTTGTCAACCACATTCTATAAATATAAAAATAAAATATTTAACAATTCTCATCACACTTAGCGTTGACTGGTAGTGGGTGTCAATGAACATTAAATCTGCCGTTTATAAATAATGTTCCATTTCGATAAGG
Organism: Parnassius smintheus behrii; assembly: GCA_036936625.1. Classification (NCBI taxonomy): domain Eukaryota; kingdom Metazoa; phylum Arthropoda; class Insecta; order Lepidoptera; family Papilionidae; genus Parnassius; species Parnassius smintheus. The sequence goes on from JAUPFT010000006.1 coordinate 32,510,901, forward strand.
AATAAATAAATAAACAAGAGTTTTGGTCTAAACCTGAGATTATAAAAAGAAAATAACCAAGTAAATTTTGCTACATATTTATTTCTTAGAATTAACAAAATATATTAGGTCTTTACCTACGAAATTGCCGTTTTTAATGAAATAAGTTAACATTTTTTTTATATTTTTTAACCAATAACAGGTGGTGCGTCCGTTTGTAGTATTCGCTCCGTAAACATCGTTGATGTTGCGTACCGCTTGCGGCGCGTTGCTACCACGACCACAGAGTAAGGAGTAAGGACCAGGGAGGAAGCTTCCTAATAATTTCAAAAGTGTATACCTATTTTGATAGGGTTGTCACCTGATGAATGTGAAAAATTAAAGGAAACGTAACGTATTCATGAGTACAAAAATCAGGTGGTGGTAGTAACGGCTGCGATAGTGGTAATATGTGACGGTGGTTGTGGTGTTGATGGTGGTAGTGGTGGTGGTAATGACTGTGGTGGTAATGCTGGTCGTGGTGGTGGTGTTGGTGGTGGTCCACTACCCACCATCAACAACGATACTAAAAGCACCACCACCAACACCAGCACCACTACCACTAACACCAGCACCAGTACCACCAACACCAGCACCAGTACCACCAACACCAGCACCAGTACCACCAACACCAGCACCAGTACCACCAACACCAGCACCACTACCGCTAACACCACCTTCACCACTGTCTGGTAATTGTATTATTTTCTCTCAAATTCTTATACATACTGTACAATTGTTAGGCATTAATTTATACATAACACTAATTAATTAATTAAAAAATATTACATATTATTATAAAATTATAGTCTTATTTTAAAATAATAGTAAAAATATAAAAAAATAATTGATTTATAAAATCTCGAAATATTGTTTTTCCATTTATTTAAAAGCCCACGACTAACACACAACGGTACTCATATTTCCTAATCACTCGAAGTTTTAACATATCCATGATGGAGAAAAAGATTAAAATGCGATGAAAACATAGCTAATGAATTAACAAATGACTATTTTTGAAAAAAGAATTCCATGTTTTTAAATAATTTTGAAATTGGAATTCTTAACAAAAATCATTTCGATTTGTATATATAATATACAAATCAAATATATAATAGCCAGTATTGTATAACGGAAATTTCTTAGGTAAGCATCTATTATTACAAATGCTGTAGAATTATCTATATATTAATTTAAATTACATTTAATAGTATCACTTGATTTATCTTATGTACCATTAGCGTCAAATCATTTTTTTAACTACAATATTACAACTATTACACACACAGTGACTAGTAGCACTACGACAATAGATCGGAAATTCATATATCATAAGATATATTAATGCAAGAAATAACAAATGACAAATGTTATGAGGCTCCTTTTGGGTTTAGGTACACATCTGTTGTAGTAATATTATGTGCACTGCTGTTTAGCATTGCAATCCGGTTTGCAGCTTGTAGAGGTCATTTTATTTACAAGCTAAAGAGGCATTTATTCTTGTGGCAACAGTGAATAAAACCTGATAATAGGATTCAAATTCCTCATATAATAAGGCGGACATCTTGCTTGTTTTGAACCAGACTAAAAAAATATTCTCGTCAGACAGCGTAACATGTTTGCAATACACTAATGTCGAAAACTACAGCACAAAATTGATAACTTATATTCCCTTCACATGTATATGGTAAGAGGATATTTATTGTATCCCTAACCCGGTCAAGAATCAAAATGCGTTGTCACCATTGAAAAATAAAATCGAAAATCCGGTTGCCAGTAAAAATGATTCTGGTGCTTGTCACTCACCATCCGAAACGGCACAGCATTTTGTGGCTATTAGAGATGGTATCTGTGACAGCGTCGTCCTTCCTTGGTCACACCGACCCATTCCTTCTTAATTGATATAAAGTGGCTTTACCACGAATTTTATATTTTTATTAATATTAAATATAAGCGCAAACGATATCTGAAATATACAGAGGTTATAATATTTAGAGAATATTATAAATATTATCTCGAGTGGCAGTCTCGTACTGGTAAGCGTTCAAGTTTAGGGCGGCTTAGATGGAGGCTTAGGAGACTTAGTATCTTAGTAATACAAGCAGTAAAGCGATGGATGCAAGATGCGTGTTTTTTTTTTCTAAGCTTGGGAGAGGCCTATGTACTGAATTGGAATTGCGAAGGGCTGTTATTAATTATGATGATAATGATAGTGTTATAACTAAAGAAACAACAGATTAGTCAACGTTTAAGCTTGCGCAAATATGATCTGTTGCATTTTCAAGGGTACGGAGTGGTATTTTATGTACATATCCCATAATATTGCGATTACATTGAAACAAAGATTACAAAAGCAGTTTTAAGATTTTTTCGACAGTAAAATATCTCTATTAACAAATTTGTATATACATAAACGAAATTAATGATTACCGTTTGAGTGATAAAATACGTACGTTGATATACATACAGATATTTTCACCTAGTTATTTTTCAAAATTTACAAAAACGTATGTAAAGTCAGCGTAACATTATTATTATTTATCGTATTATTTATTACAATTTATATAATTGAATTTATATTATTTATTCCTGTGTACTAGGTCCATGTACGCAATAAGTTTGCCTTTTTAATATATTTGCCTTTATCTACTGGGTCTACTGGAAGATATTTCAACAAATTACGGAATAAGTAGAACCTTTGTACGAACTTGCTGTATGTATATTTCTGTATCTTGTTACGTGTACATAAATAAATATATAACGTACACTTACCACACATACCTAAAATAATTGTATACACCTACCATAGTTATATATCTACCATAATTGTAAATCTTAGGTATATAATAAATAATCTGTATACTACCATTGAACTTTCGAGTTCAAAAAAGTTTTACTTGTAAATACTTACTACAATTATGTTCGTAAGAAACGAATAACACGTTCATTGATAACAGATTTTGCCCTTACACCATATACAAATTCCAAATGTGTAAAATCTAATGTTTTGTTTAATTCTAAGTATTTAACAATATTACGCAAATTTTCCCGTAAAACTTTGACGTCGTCAACGGTACTGAGCCAATCACTTTCACTTGTTACTAAAACAACGGGAGCAAAAATTTTAGATAATTCATACGTGGGTGGAATAGTAGAGTTGTAAATGTTTAGATTTGTTTGTTCCCCATAATCGAATCTTCTAAAACCTTTGAATATATAACCCTGTAAAAAGTGCAAAAATGTTTTCGACGATGTGCCGGCAGGAATGTGACTAGTGATTACGGGAAGTTTTTCCCTCGAAAATTTTTCTAAATTACTTAAACCAATGTTGACATATAATTCTAAGTGACAAAACAATTTCAATGTAGTATTAAAATTACAAACATTGGCATGATACATGTTTAGTAATACATTAGAAGGAAATACTTCCTTTACTCCGGCCGCAACCAAAAATGTAAGCAAATCGTAATTATTGGAATAGAAATTTATCAAAGGAATTTTTATATTCTTTATCTCAGCAACTGGTGCCAACAATATTGCTTGTTTGATTTTGGAATTATACTCAGGTCGCATGCTGCACAGCACAAAAAATATAGTTGTGCCTTGTGAAAATCCTACGTACGAGAGTTTAGCTTTAGATGTCGTAGTTAGAATATAATCGATCGTAGCGGGCAGATCTTTAGATCCCATTTCTTCAAAACTAAAATTCCAGTACTGTTTCATTGTCAGGTTCTTGACATGTCTTTTACTGTATTTGTTTCCTCTTGAGTTAAGTAACCACACATCAAATCCAGCATCGGCGAGGTGGAATGCTAACGAACCTTTTGGACCCAACACGATCCACGAATCAGAACTATCCGCGATACCATGAACTAACAATACGGGTGTTCCGCGCTTGGGTATTCGATAAATGTTCAATATATAGCCATCTTCTGTCACCACTAAATGTTTTTCGACTGGGTAATTATACTTCGTGATTAATTGCACAGTATCCATAAATATTTCTGAATTTTCATCAATAAAACCATTACTTTTGTCAGTAGCACCACAGCTCACTAGTAATAAAAAGGTTACAATATGTTTTAAAAACAAAAATCCGAAATTCATATTTGCGAAACGACTTAACAGAAACAGGCGTTCAGTGATATTGCCACGGTACGTCTGAAACCAATGTCATGTAAATAATTAAAAGGCAATGGCAAGGATACAAGAAGTCAAACAACTCCAAATCGGAGGCATCGCGGTAAATATACGTTTTGAATATTCAAATCAGTTTAAGCCTCAAATTTACTTTAAACTATAATAAAACCGAGCTACACTAAGCTTTATTAATCTTGTGTATTTGAAAGTCTATGAAGATGTTTGCTACTTATTAAGCATAGATGTATAAACTAATTTAGATAAAATATGACTTACAGATTAATCATGTCCTAGAACCTAGATCAAAACATGGGGTACTAACTACGAAATAAGTTACCGCAGGAAAGGGAATATGAATATGAAACTATTACGTGCCATGATCTAGTAATATTTATATCCTTTCATCTACTTCCTTTTCATTATAATGTATCAATTTTTTGTATTGATAAAATTATAACAACTTTTCGGACAATAATGTTATGTTTTTAACATTTAAAATAGGAGAACCTAATGAATAGAAATAGCTTAACGGATATGTGCCTGAACTGCAAAATAAAGTTAAATAAATGCTTCTAGACAAGGATTTTCAGCTTATATGCAATCAACCTTTCTCACACAGGAATGCCGGACAGAGTAGTGGCGTAACTTGTATTTTGAAATAATTATCAATACATATTTGAAATATTACTTACGGTATTCGATTATAATTTATAATTGAATATAACGAACATGTCGAAACCTAATACCCAAGACATTTAAATAGGTACTAGTAAATATATTTAAATCTCTTTGCCTAATAGAGAAACTCTTCTCTAAGAGAGAAACGAAAACCTACTAAGAGTACGTAGGTAGTTCAAAATAACTACTACATCATTTCGTTCAAACATTTACCACAAAATAAAGACAGTACGCTATTTTGTTCATTTACCTAAAGCATTTGTATAAAATGTTTAAAAATCAGTCAAGTGCAGCTCAGGTTGACAACGTTTTTAACTACCAATTTATTTTCAATCACCTACATGAAATACTCACAGAGTAACGGACAGTCACCGAAGTAATTCAAAAAGTGTTGACTTTTTATGAATTTGACGCCAAATTACTTAAAATACGTTCAAGATTATTTTGATTTGATTTTCATATATTATTATGTATGTATTGTATAAATTTAGACAAGACGAAAAAAGAAATTTCATTAATCTGTAATCACTGACATTTAATCGTTGTTATATAAAACAATAACTCTAAATAATTGCCTCATTGGACTAGGGGTCCTAAAAACGCCCACTCGAACGGGTTTAGCGATTTGGGTAGCGGGGCCGCACCGTTGACGTGATGGTGAGGGGGAAAGCTGGTGCTTCTGAGTGTTTTCCCTAATTTCTAGTTTTTTCTTAACCCTATGGCCAACGCGTGTCGGACTCGATGGAGTTCGTTGCGCAGTTTGAATTGAGGCCGAGTAAAGAAGGAGAAGGGCGAGTCTTGTGTTTTTGGTGCGCTTCACCTTAGAAGGAAAACAGGAGGGAAGTCCTCCCCGAGGAGAGACTGCCATGGAGCTATCGGCGCCAATGAGCCCTGGATATGTGCGAAAACATTCCCTTAGCCCTGCCAATATGCAACGACGGTGTAAAACCATAGGGTTTTACTTAGTGCGGGTCCGACATAACACATCCTTGGCCCCGTGAGATTAGTAGAAACGCGTAGGCATTTCCCCATCTAAGGAGTATTTTACATGACTGCTGATCATGTGGTGGGTTAAATGCCCAGGTCGGGGCAAAATCAAGTATTGGATTTTCCCGACAAGAAATTTTCAGTACTCCGGAGTCAAGAAGTTGAGGTAAAACCCTCAGACCCTCGTAAATCTCGTTAAAGAGTTGGTCCTGCACCCTATTCCTCTACGCACGTGTCGGAATGCCGTCCCATCGGAGTAGAATGAAGGAATAGAGATTGCACCTGCGCTTTCGCAAGTGCACATGCACTGTCCTGTCCAGATGACTGGTCTTCGTTGAAACTGGCTGCCGTGATCGAAAATCAATCTGGAGTACATTATTTTCATTATTTTACCATAAACTACCGTAATATATATATATATATATATATATATATATATATATATATATATATATATATTCCTCAGTCTTTTAATATGTATGTCAAAGCAGTACAATATCAATGCGTGATGGTCATTAAGGAAGTAAAGATATAAAACTTCTAGTTTTTTTAAAGTCCTTATGCTGACTGTGACCTTAAATTTTCATTGTAGGACAGCTGTTTAAAAATAAAAACACGTTTTGAATCTGATTTTTTCGTGTGAAACCGGTAAATAATACATATGCAACATTACATAAAATCATACATAATATAAACAATCAAAGCATTACTTAATGAAATTTAATATGCGACCACTGTGAAAGTCCGTCAATTGGAATTAAAACATTATACTCAACAACGACCTACGTATTTTTACATATAAAAATCAATCGCTCTCCGTTAGTCTCACTAAAACTCAAAAACTGCTCGACCGATTTTAATAAAAAAACGTGTGTGTGTTTGAATGAGTACCTAAACGGGTTAGATTTACATTTGGACCTAGTAGGTGAACATGTGTGTAGCGGGGGTGGATTGCTAATACTAAATAAGAATTAAAATGAAACCAATTTGTAAACTTAAACTATTCTGTTATGTAAGATGTTACTGTGTAAAGTGATTGTTAGTAAGTCATATTATGAATGTACACTGGATGATCATTTTAACGTCTGGAAGAAAAAGTCATCCAGTACATAAATAAATATATCTGATATTCGATTTACATGAAAAATATACAACTGTTCATTGGTGTTCGCTCTAAAAATACAATAATATATTTCTAGAAAAAAATTGGGCCTAAATATTAATACTTCATCATAGGAAAATGTGGCCGGGGCTTGTAGAGTACAGACTTTGACATTTACTGCCATCTTAGGCTCTCTACTAGACTCCGGCCTAGAATTTTGATCTGCTTATTTTTGGATGCTTATTGGGTCATCTATTAGTTCTCACAAAATAAATTCAAACAAAACTTATGGGCTAAAATCGAATTATGAATTACTTTTCGCTGCTAACTTACTAACGAACAATAATATAAAAGGCACTTTTCATTTACTAATAATTATGATTCGGATATCGGACGTCTGTTGCTACTACTTCCTTGAATCGTTGAATAGAAAGGTTACAAGAAAATGGTAGTAGATGGTAACTGTGTAGTGGCGGTTTGTTTTTTTTTTTTTCTTTCGTCCTGAGGGTGTCGTAAGAGGTGACAGAGGCAAATGAAACTGGCGATCGAAGTATTTAAGCATTTCTACAGTTTTCCAAATATCAACTCATAATAATAATAAATTTGATTGACAACTAATCCGCCAAGCGTGACAACTATGGCAATCCATGGGGGAGTAAAATCAGCAGTGAAACTATGATAAGCTGATGTTCATAATGAAAGTTAAGGTGTGGAAGTGAAGTATATATGTAAATTGAAACAAAAAATGTGATTTGAACGAATTGTCTACAAAACATTCGGACTTGGAGACTGTGTGGAATAAAGTAAAGAGTATGAGTGAAAGACCGTTTATAGAAGTCTAAATAAAGAGTAAATGAAATAGTAGAAAAGAAAAAAGCAAGAAAATCTAAAAAGAGAAATAGAGATTAGATATTTGATAATTTCCAGGAAAATATTAAAATGTTTTTGAAACTTATGAGAACAGCGAGGGTTAAGTTAGAACAACCTAGAATAAATACGATGCAAGACGAGATGGCTATATTTTAAATATCAAGGTCTCGAGCTAAGTTTAAGAGATGGAAGCAATACATTGAAATTGTGTTTAAATGTGAAGAAGCATCTGAAATAAGTGGAGAAAATTAATAAATTTATATAAAAATATATAAAAAAATTAATAAAACTATTATTTACGGATTTTATCACGTTTAATTACTACTTTACTTATTTTTACTATCCCGACATTTCAGGTGCTTTACAGTATCCATGGTCACGGGGGGGACTGTGATATAGTATTCGCGTAAATTTAAGAAAAAATTTGCAATAAAGCAGTTAAGGTAGCTGAGTAAGATAGAGTGACATTGACATGGTCTGGAGAAGGAGGGAATCAGGACAGCCGTACATTTTCCTTAATTTTTGCTGTGAACAAAGTGAAGTGTGTAAAGAGTATAAGAGAAAAGAGTCACAACAGAACTTTGAAAACAGGTATGGAATCAGTCTGCTTAGCAATGTAGGAAAACTGTATTCTAAGGTGTTAAATGAATTAGTTATGAAAGAAAGTAATTAAAATATTCGGGATTGCAGGCTGTATTTAGAGAGGGGATGGGATCTTTTAGATGCGCGTGAACGTACCCACAGAAAGTTTTCGAGCAATAACCATACTAGTTTAGAACATTAATAAGTATGTGGGTAGAAGTAAATGGTAAATGATGAATCTTAATTATAGGGTAAGAAATTGTGTGACAAGAAACGAAAGTATAGTTAGCAAGAAAAGGTTGTGACCAGGATTGATATAGGGTACATCGGTAGCCTGCACACGTAGAAACAATAAATTAAGAAAGAATCACAAAGCAAATTTATTCTACAGAAGTGAGTGGCAGAGTCAGCAGGGGACGCCCTAGACAAAATTTTACCGGCGAAAATGGCAACCTACCATTAACCGACGAGCACGTGTAGATATGGGGATGAGAAAGGCCAGAGAGATGTGTCAGGATCGTGCTAAAGACCGTAGAAATTGGTAGTTTCTGCATACCCCCCTAGCTGACTGGCGTTTGATTTTAAGTATATTATGTACGTTTGTATGTATTAGTAGATTTAATGACATTTAACGCTGAATATTTAATTCCTCCTATTTCTTTATATCAAAGGATATTCATAGGAAAATCGTAATAATAGTCATAAATTTTATGACTAACCTTTGTCACTTTATGGCAGAATAAGAGCTCATAAAGTAGAATAAATGCGCAACCTATGTTTGGGTTAAAATAAAAATAAATTTAATTGAACGACTAGAGCCTAAGCGCTAGGTTATACATATCTACTCTTTTAACATGTCATCAAATATGTTATTTGCATGAACATATTTTGTCTTTTCCCTAACAACATATTCATTACTATACACTAATCATGTTTTCATTACACTAGCCATTTTTTTTCTCTGCTAGCGCTTAACATCTCACTACTGGGCATCGGTTTCTCCCGTACCAAAATGAATATGTACCAATAATAATATGTATTGCAGGCAGATTGTCTATCGCAGTACCTGATGTCTCGCACCTGCAAAGCTACTTCCTGTTGCCGATTTGGATAATTTATATCTATCATATAGGGAAACTTAACGACTTTCAATTGAAGGGCAGCGGCTGCAAGTTCGATATTCGGAGACATGTACGTCCTACAAATTACTGTTTCGGGTCTCAATTTTTGTCTTTATGCAATTTATGTATGTGAACACCTTGACGATACTGGATAAAAACCCAGAGTGGGGTGTGATATTTTTTTAAGATAATAGTTCATTCATTCACGTTAATCGCATTGGAGTGGAAATAACTGATTTTGAAATATAGTTATGGAACCCGTAATTTTTTAATCACAATATTCTGAGAGTAAGAAATTAAGGACTTTAGTAAAATAGCGTGAATGATTTACAGATTTGATAAAATAAACAAAAAAATACAATAAAATGTCATCTCCACCCAATATAAAATTATAATGCTCATGTTTAATGGTATACTGCGTGTAAATAAGTCCAAATATACTAACTAAGGCTAGCCTAAATGAAAGCTCTTATTATTTAAATTAAAATCTTAAAATATTTGCGAAAATAATATCGATGGCTAAGAATGTCTTTTGCCACAGATTAAAGCAAGAATCCTCCTTTATACGATTTCTAGTATATGTTTTGGCATTTTGAAACGCATGCACTGCTTCCTCGGCGTCCATAAAACGTTTTCCTCGAAGTTTTACTTTTATTTTCGGAAATAAATAAAAATCGCAAGGTGCGGTCGGGGCTATAGGGCGGGTGACCTTGTAATTGCTAAGGATAATCCTACTGCGAGGTCGTTTCTTCCGAACGTTTTCCAAGTCAAGTGGCAACAATTGTTAGTGTATCACTCTGCAGTAATTGTTTTTGGATTCTCTAAAACAATTGTTGCAATTGCCACCATCTTTTTTCCCACGCTTCGACCTCCCTTCACTTTAGTTGGCAACTACTCGGAAGGAAACACCCAGACAGCAGACTGTCTCTTAGTTTCAAGGATCATAACAATAAATTTAGCTTTCGGCACCCGTAAGTATGTCAAACACAGCATTTGAGTCACCTCAGCTAAATCATTGAACCATTTCACGACACCAATCAACACGACGGAGTTTTTGGACCTCTGTCAAATTATGAGGTATCCACTGGGCACAAAGCTTCCTGACCGCTAAATGTCCGTGGAGGATTTTGTGTACATGACTCACACCGATGCCTAAGCTTCTCCGAATCTGCTTATAAGTTACTCTTTTGTCAGTCTCTATCATACGCCGCACAACACTAATGTTATTTTTAGTAGTCGCTGTAGAAGGCCGTCCCTCACGCAGATCATCGGTGAGATTAGTGTGACTACGTTAAAACTCATTAATCTAGTTGAAAACAGTGGCACGAGGTGGGAATTCATCGTCACGGGCCAATCGCAGTCTATCATAACTTTCTTGTTGACTTAAATGACATCGGAAGTCCTAAACAATCATTCTACGAAAATTTTCTCGCGTTAAATTCATGCCGACGTGACACAGACAATTTTCAATTGAACGCCAGATCGTAAACAAATGACAAATTAATAAAATAAATACATAATAATATTAGCAAAGAATTCTATTTTCAAAATTGGAAACTTATTTTTTATTATATCATTTACATGTGGCCAGTTCTAAAAACTTTCAGTGTCGTCCACGTACATATCATTTAAATTAAAATCATAAAATATTATACGAAAACAAATGTCTTTGGCCACAGATTTTTCTTCATTACTGGCTGGAAACATATATCGGACAAATCTAAATAATTTAAATTGATTCTTTGAGACCGAATAGCCATCCGATAAGTAAAGCGGTGATTATTAAAGCAAATAATCCTCCTTTATACGATTTCTAGCATATTATTAGATAATATCAGATTACTTAGTAAGGTATGTATGGACGCTTTTTATCACGCATTTTATCACGCCACGCATCTGCATTTTGATTCTTAATCGATGATAAATGTGGATGTCTATGGGCCACAGAATCCGCTTACCATCAAGTAGACTGTGTGCTCATTTATTAACCTCATTCTATAAAAACAAAAATAAAATAGTCAACAGTTCTCATCATACTCAGGGTTGACTGGTAGTGGGTTTTTATAGGAGAGGGGACAAAGCATACTACACACTTCAACGCTCAACTGCAACACCGGGGAAATTGCAGATGCGTAGCCGGCCTTTTGAAAAGGAGTAGGCTTTTTCCTTGAAGGTCCCTAAGTCGAATCTGTCCGGACCGGAAAAATCTCTGGTGGTAGTCTATTCTACAAAGAAGTTGTGCGAGGAAGAAAATTTCTTTTCAATCGCACAGTGGTGGACCGCCAGTCAACCAGACGGTATGGATTGTATCGTGAGTTTTTTTGCGATGTGCGATGGTGAAATTGTGCGGCTGGAATTAGTCCAAACACGTCCTCCGAGCCTTCCCCGTGGTAGATGCAACATCTCTCCGCAGTGCCAGTGAGTCAAGCCGATCGGAAAGACCTCGGTCGCCGACGATTCGAACAGCTCTGCGTTGGATGCGATCAAATGGAAGGAGCTGGCACTGGGGAGCTCCACCCCAGAGATGAGAACAGTATTCAATGGGCAGCCGAACCCGCGCCTTGTAAAGATGCAGGCAGTGTGCCAGCATGAAATACTGTCCCGCTCCGCTGAGCACGCCAAGCTTGGAAGCCAATTTGGCCTTCTCTTCCAAGTGAGCACAAACCTACACGCCACTCGATATGTCGACGCCGAGGATTCCAATACTAGCTGAGGCAGCAAGGGGAGTGCCTTAAATCTGAGGAAATACGACGAAGGGGGATTGAACTGAACTAGATTTGGTCACCCCTATGATTTGTTCAACAAAATCTGGACTTCAGAAACAGGTTTGTCCCGATACTCGGCGACGTTTTCAGGAGAAATATTCCCGATATAGTTCCCGAAGGAAGTCGTACTAGTTTTAGTTAGACTTTGCCGTGGCAATGACACTTTTTAAGGACCTGGAGGCGGAATTATACTTCTTTTTAAGAGCGCTGGTATTTGCATCCCGCTACCTCGATGCTTGAGCCCAGGCCTGGTAGCATTCTTGCTTATGGTGTAAGGCAAAGGCAAAAAAACGAAAAAGATTAAAATGCAATGAAAAAATAATTCTACAGTAATATGTAGTAAGATAAACGGCCATTTTTGAAAAGGGAATTCCATGTTTGTAAAATAAAATTAATTTTAAATTAGAATTCTTACCCCAACAAAAGTTATTTTGATTTGAAATGGCTAGTATTGCAATACGGCTATTTCATAGCTAATGACGTATTATTAGAATAAAATAGAATATATACCAGGCGGTCTCATAATGAACTGGCCTGATATAGTTCAACGCGACATGTCGCTATATTTTGTGTTGCATTAAATAGTACGTTTATCGTGCACTTAATATAAGAAACATGCATCGACATGAAATGCTTAGTCTTAGTTTAACAGGCATTTGAATAACGAGAGTCGCGTATTTTTTCAAAATGTCGAAAACTGAGTGTGTGTGTGTGTCATAAAGTTTCTGTTTAAAGAAGGTTTATCCCCTGCCCAAATAAAAGAACGATTGGATGGCGTGTATAAGGAGTCTGCCCCCTCATATAGCACAATGAAAAATTGGGTGAAAGAGTTTCGCCTCGGGAGAGAAACCGTCGAAGACTTTGGCCACGACGGTCGACCTGTGGAAGTGCTCACTCCCGAAACGATTGCTCTTATCGAAGAGGAGGTTCTGAGTGACCGCCGTTTGAACATTAGAGAAATTGCAGCAAGGCTTGGGCTCTCTAAGTGTACCATTCATCGCGCGATCCATGAACATCTTCACATGAAAAAAGTGAGTGCAAGATGGGTACTGAAACTTCTTTCAGCGGTACAGAGACAGGAAAGGGTGCGCTGCGCTTCGGAGTTTTTGGATCTTTGTGGCGAAAATCTAAAGACTGTGATCGAGCGGCTAGTGACTGGTGATGAAACTATGATCTTGTATTATGATCCACAAAGCAAGCGCGAGTCAATGGAATGGCGTTATTAGGGTGAAAAGCCCCCTAGAAAGGCAAAGGTGCAACAATCGACTAAAAAACTGATGTGCACAATTTTTTGGGATTTTCAAGGTATTTTGATGGTGGATTTTAAAGAACATAATACAGTCGTGAACGGCGAATATTATGCTTCTTTAATATATAAATTAAGAGACAAGAAAAAGGAAAAACGAAGAGGCAAGCTGTCAAAAGGTGTCCTGTTGCTCCATGACAACGCCCCTGTTCATACCGCTGGTGTTTCGAAGGATACAGTTCGTCAATGCGGGTTCACAGAAGTTCAACATCCACCTTACAGTCCAGACAAGGCCCCGTCCGACTATTATTTATTTCCAAATTTTAAGCGGGACTTAAGAGGAAGAAAATTTTCAAGCGATGAAGAGTTGCAATCGGCCGTCTTCAGTCATTTTGAAGATAAAAAATGTGATTATTTTTATAAAGGTTTAGAGATGCTGATTCACAGATGTCAGAAGTGTGTTAGTATTCATGGTGATTATATTGAAAAATAAAATTGGTTTCGTTTCATTTCCTTCATTGGTTCATAGTTAGGCCAATTCATTATGGGACCGCCTACGTATATATATATATATATATATATATATATATATATATATATATATATATATATATATATATATATATATATATTGTTACAAGCTTGGGGTCGTGACAGTAAAAACTACCGATTAAATTACCAAAATCGACACTCTAATTACTGAACACCACAACTTAAAAAACACAAACACTTATAATTAAGCATAATTATCACTTTAATTCGCAGTTAAATTGCTTCAAAATATTCACTTGAATTGCTAATTCTTTCTAGATTTTACTGGTGTTATATTGGCTTTTTCCACTGAAACATCTAGAAAGTTTGAGCACATACCGGTCCCACAACCGACTAAGTGTAGAAAGTTCTCTCCTAGTTCTGCCACTTGATACTAGATGGCGCTAGTGACATTTACTAGGCATTAATTATGGCACTCAACAATATTAATTTAAATAACATGGAATAGTATCACTTGATTTGTTTCACTTATGTACCATTAACGTCAAATCATTTTTTTAAACTAACAAAATTTGACAATAACAACCATGTAGTTATCACGCACTGGTACACATACATTCACTAGCACCACGACAATAAATCTGAAATCCATATATATATATATATATATATATATATATATATATATATATATATATATATATATATATATATATATATATATATATATATATATATATATATATATATATCAATATATATATGGATTTCAGATTTATTGACATTACCATAGAATATATCAATGCAAGAAAAGACAAAGCTATATTTTAAAGTAAGCTTTACTAGGTGATGAGCTAAAGAGGATCCTTCTGGGTTTAGGAACCCATCTGATGTAGTAATATTATGTGCACTTCCGTTTAGCATTGCATTCTGGTTTGCAGCTTATAAAGGCCGTTTTTTTACAACCTATAGAGGCATTTAACCGTGTGTCAGTACTAAGTAAAAACTGACAATAATATTGGAATTCCTCATATAACCGGGCGGACTTCTTGCTTGTTGGGCACTGTTTGAAGCAGACCAGAAAAACGTTCTCGTTAGACAGCGTAACGTGTTTACAATGCACTTATGTCAAAATCTACCGCTGAAAACTGATGATTTCTGTTCCCTTCACATTTATATGATAAAAGGATATCGTTTCCCGCTAACGGTCAAGAATCAAAATGCGTAGCCACCATTGAGAAATAAAATCGAATGTCTGGTTACTAGTAAAAGGTTTCTGGTTATTGTCTCTCATCATCCGAAACGACACAGCATTTTGTGGCTATTAGAGATCGTATTCTGTGACAGCGTCGTCCTTCCTTGGTCACACTGACCCATTCCTAACGCAGTGATCATTCAGGTGCAGAGAGGCTATACCGCGATTTTTTTTTTAACTTAATTTTTTTAATGTTAAATAAAAGCGTAATCAATATCAAAAATATACAGAGGTTATCATATTTAGATAATGTTATAAAAATGCTTATATGAATAGGCATAATATAGGCAAAATCATCTCGAGTAGCAGCCTCGTACTGGTAAGCGTTCAAGTTTAGGGCAATGGAGTGATGACTTTGTAAGACTTTCTAGAAACAAGTAAATCGATGGGTGCAAGATGTGTGTTTTTTGGTTTTGTTTGGGGGAGGCCTATGTCCTGAATACATAAAATAATCAACGTTTATGCTTGCGCAAATATGATCTATTGCATTTTCAAGGGTACCTGTTGAGTAGTATTTTATGTACTTAACCCATAATATTGCGATTACATTGAAACGAAGGTTACGAAAGTGGCTTTAAGATTTTTTCGGCAGTATAATATCTCTATTAACAAATTTTTTATATACCTAAACGAAATTAATGTTTACCATTTAAATGATAAAATACGTACGTTGATATACATACAGATATTTTCACCCAGTTATTTTTCAAAATTTACAAAAACGTATGGAAAATTAGCGCAACATTATTATTATTTATCGTATTATTTATTAAAATTTATATAATTTGATGTATATTATTTATTCCTAAGTACTAGGTCCAATGTTCGCAATATGTTTGCCTTTTTAATCTATTTTTCTATATCTACTGGGTCTACTGGAAGATATTTCAACAAATTATGGAATAAGGAGAAACTTTGTACGAATTTGCTGTATGAATATTTCTGTATCTTGTTTCGTGTACATAAAAATATAAAACGTACCACATACCACCACCTACCATTCTTATATACCTACCTACCATAATTATATATCTTAGGTATAATATCTTTATACTACCATCGAACTACCATAAGCAAATTTGAATTGTTGCGAGTTCAAAAAAGTTTTACTTGTAAATACTTACTACAATTATGTCCGTAAGAAACGAATAACACGTTCATTGATAACAGATTTTGCCCTTACACCATACACAAATTCCAAATGTGTAAAATCTAATGTTTTGTTTAATTCTAAGTATTTAACAATATTACGCAAATTTTCCCGTAAAACTTTGACGTCGTCAACGGTACTGAGCCAGTCACTTTCACTTGTTACTAAAATAACGGGTGCATCAATTTTAGATAACTCATACGTGGGTGGAATAGTAGAGTTGTAAATGTTTAGATTTATTTGTTCCCCATAATCTAATCTTCTAAAACTTTTGAATATATAACCTTGTAAAAAATGCATAAATGTTTTCGACGATGTGCCGGCAGGAATGTGACTAGTGATAACGGGGAGTCTTTCTCCCGAAAATTTTCCTGACTTGTTTAAACCAAAGTTAGCATATAAATTTAATTGACAAAACCATCTCACTGGAGATTTCAAATTACAAACATTGGCATGATAAATGTTTAGTAATACATTAGAAGCAAATACTTCATTTACTCCTGCCGCAGCCAAAAATGTAAGCAAGTCGTAATTTTTAGAAAAGAAATTTATCAAAGGAATTTTTACATTCTTTATCTCAGCAACTGGTGCCAACAATATTGCTTGTTTGATTTTGGAATCATACTCAGGTCGCATGCTGCACAGCACAAAAAATATAGTTGTGCCTTGTGAAAATCCTACGTCCGAGAGTTTAGCTTCAGATGTTGTAGATAGAATATAATCGATCGTAGCGGGCAGATCTTTAGATCCCATTTCTTCAAAGCTAAAATTCCAGTATTGTTTCATTGACAGATTCTCGACATGTCTTTTACTGTATTTGTTTCCCCTTGAGTTGAATAACCACACATCAAATCCAGCATCGGCGAGGCGGAATGCTAACGAACCTTTTGGACCCAACACGATCCACGAATCAGAACTGTCCCCGATACCATGAACTAACAATACGGGTGCTCCGCGCTTGGGTATTCGATAAATGTTCAATACATAGCCATCTTCTGTGACCACTAAATGTTTTTCGACTGGGTATAGAGTATCCATAGATAGAGTATCCATAAATATTTCTGAATTTTCATCAATAAAACCATTACTTTTGTCAGTAGCATCACAGCTCACTAGTAATAAAAAGGTTACAATATGTTTTAAAACCAAAAATCCGAAATTCATAGTTGCGAAACGACTTAACAGAAACAGGCATTCAGTGATATTGCCACGGTACGTCTGAAACCAATATCATGTAAATAATTAAAAACTCAATGGCAAGGATACAAGAAGTCAAACAACTCCAAATCGGAGGCATTGCGGTAAATATACGTTTTGAATATTCAAATCAGTTTAAGTCTCAAATTTACTTTAAACTATAATAAAACCGAGCTACACTAAGCTTTATTAAACTTGTGTATTTGAAAGTCTATGAAGATGTTTGCTACTTATTAAGCATAGATGTATAAACTAATTTAGATAAAATATGACTTACAGATTAATCATGTCCTAGAACCTGGATCAAAACATGAGCTACTAACTACGAAATAAGTTACCGCAGGAAAGGGAATATAAATATGAACCTATTACGTGCCATGATCTAGTAATATTTATATCCTTTCATCTACTTCCTTTTCATTATAATGTATCAATTTTTTGTATTGATAAAATTATAACAACTTTTCGGACAATAATGTTATGTTTTTAACATTTAAAATAGGAGAACCTAATGAATAGAAATAACTTAATGGAAATGTGCCTGAACTGCAAAATAAAGTTAAATAAATGCTTCTAGCACAAGGATTTTCAGCTTATATGCAATCAACCTTTCTCACACAGGAATGCCGGACAGAGTAGTGGCGTAACTTGTATTTTGAAATAATTATCAATAAATATTTGAAATATTACTTACGGTATTCGATTATAATTTATAATTGAATATAACGAACATGTCGAAACCTAATACCCAAGACATTTAAATAGGTACTAGTAAATATATTTAAATCTCTTTGCCTAATACATACTTGGTAGAAACGAAAACCTACTAAGAGTACGTAGGTAGTTCAAAATAACTACTACATCATTTCGTTCAAACATTTACCACAAAATAAAGACAGTACGCTATTTTGTTCATTTACCTAAAGCATTTGTATAAAATGTTTAAAAATCAGTCAAATGCAGCTCAGGTTGACAACGTTTTTAACTACCAATTTATTTTCAATCACCTACATGAAATACTCACAGAGTAACGGACAGTCACTGAAGTAATTCAAAAAGTGTTGCCTTTTTATGAATTTGACGCCGAATTACTTAAAATACATTCAAGATTATTTTGATTTGATTTTCATATATTATTAAGTATGTATTGAATAAATTTAGACAAGACGAAAAAAGAAATTTCATTAATCTGTAATCACTGACATTTAATCGTTGTTATATAAAACAATAACTCTAAATAATTGCCTCGTTGGACTAGGGGTCCTAAAAGAGCCCACTCGAACGGGTTTAGCGATTTGGGTAGCGGGGCCGCACCGTTGACGTGATGGTGAGGGGGAAAGCTGGTGCTTCTGAGTGTTTTCCCTAATTTCTAGTTTTTTCTTAACCCTATGGCCAACGCGTGTCGGACTCGATGGAGTTCGTTGCGCAGTTTGAATTGAGACCGAGTAAAGAAGGAGAAGGGCGAGTCTTGTGTTTTTGGTGCGCTTCACCTTAGAAGGAAAACAGGAGGGAAGTCCTCCCCGAGGAGGGACTGCCATGGAGCTATCGGCGCCAATGAGCCCTGGATATGTGCGAAAACATTCCCTTAGCCCTGCCAATATGCAACGACCGTGAAAAACCATAGGGTTTTACTTAGTGCGGGTCCGACATAACACATCCTTGGCCCCGTGAGATTAGTAGAAACGCGTAGGCATTTCCCCATCTAAGGAGTATTTTACATGACTGCTGATCATGTGGTGGGTTAAATGCCCAGGTCGGGGCAAAATCAAGTATTGGATTTTCCCGACAAGTAATTTTCAGTACTCCGGAGTCAAGAAGTTGAGGTGAAACCCCCAGACCCTCGTAAATCTCGTTAAAGAGTTGGTCCTGCACCCAATTCCTCTACGCACTTGTCGGAATGCCGTCCCATCGGGGTAGAATGAGGGAATAGAGATTGCACCTGCGCTTTCGCAAGTGCACATGCACTGTCCTGTCCAGATGACTGGTCTTCGTTGAAACTGGCTGCCGTGATCGAAAATCAATCTGGAGTACATTATTTTCATTATTTTACCATAAACTACCGTAATATATATATATATATATATATATATATATATATATATATATATATATATATATTCCTCAGTCTTTTAATATGTATGTCAAAGCAGTACAATATCAATGCGTGATGGTCATTAAGGAAGTAAAGATATAAAACTTCTAGTTTTTTTAAAGTCCTTATGCTGACTGTGACCTTAAATTTTCATTGTAGGACAGCTGTTTAAAAATAAAAACACGTTTTGAATCTGATTTTTTCGTGTGAAACCGGTAAATAATACATATGCAACATTACATAAAATCATACATAATATAAACAATCAAAGCATTACTTAATGAAATTTAATATGCGACCACTGTGAAAGTCCGTCAATTGGAATTAAAACATTATACTCAACAACGACCTACGTATTTTTACATACAATAATCAATCGCTCTCCGTTAGTCTCACTAAAACTCAAAAACTGCTCGACTGATTTTAATAAAAAAACGTGTGTGTGTTTGAATGAGTACCTAAACGGGTTAGATTAACATTTGGACCTAGTAGGTGAACATGTGTGTAGCGGGGGTGGATTGCTAATACTAAATAAGAATTAAAATGAAACCAATTTGTAAACTTAAACTATTCTGTTATGTAAGATGTTACTGTGTAAAGTGATTGTTAGTAAGTCATATTATGAATGTACACTGGATGATAATTTTAACGTCTGGAAGAAAAAGTCATCCAGTACATAAATAAATATATCTGATATTCGATTTACATGAAAAATATACAACTGTTCATTGGTGTTCGCTCTAAAAATACAATAATATATTTCTAGAAAAAAATTGGGCCTAAATATTAATACTTCATCATAGGAAAATGTGGCCGGGGCTTGTAGAGTGCAGACTTTGACATTTACTGCCATCTTTGGCTCTGTACCAGACTCCGGTCTAGAATTTTGATCTGCTTATTTTTGGATGCTTATTGGGTCATCTATTAGTTCTCACAAAATAAATTCAAACAAAACTTATGGGCTAAAATCGAATTATGAATAACTTTTCGCTGCTAACTTACTAACGAACAATAATATAAAGGCACTTTTCATTTACTAATAATTATGATTCGGATATCGGTCTGTTGCTACTACTTCCTTGAATCGTATAAGAATAGAAAGGTTACAAGAAAATGGTAGTAGATGGTATCTGTGTAGTGGCCGTTTGTTTTTTTTTTCTTTCGTCCTGAGGGTGTCGTAAGAGGTGACGGAGGCAAATGAAACTGGCGATCGAAGTATTTAAGCATTTCTACTGTATTTAGAGAGGGGATGGGATCTTTTAGATGCGCGTGAACGTAACCACAGAAAGTTTTCGACCAATAACCATACTAGTTTAGAACATTAATAAGTATGTGGGTAGAAGTAACCCTCCACTCTAGACGTAAGCAATTGGAGTCTATGACATTGCAAATTTGACTGTATTGAGTTAAACAATCTGTTATGTTACGCAGTTCCCAGAACTGTCCATAGACGACGGGTGCGTGCGGGTAAACTCTTTGCCGTAGGTACCTGTCGATCCAATACCGGTATTCGTTCACCAATTCGACGTATGGCTGCCACATATAATGAGACCTTCGAGCACATAGACATTTTTACATGCTCAAAGGAAAAGTTTCGTGGTCTTTTATACAAGACACTTTTCACATAATAATTTTGTTATCTTAGTCACATTATAATATCACTGTTGACCATACTTTGACATTTGTATAATATCTTCTATACAGCTGCAGGTCTCCTAGCGTCTTAATTATCTATCCCAAGAGGTAATCTGTGAACAGCACTGTGGACTGCATTATTGCGTATATTATGTTACTGTACTATCTATTTGTAATTATATATAATGTAGTTGTTAGCTGTTCCACTTTGAATAAAATAAAAAATAAAATAAATGGTAAATGATGAATCTTAATTATAGGGTAAGAAATTGTGTGACAAGAAACGAAAGTATAGTTAGCAAGAAAAGGTTGTGACCAGGATTGATATAGGGTACATCGGTAGCCTGCACACGTAGAAACAATAAATTAAGAAAGAATCACAAAGCAAATTTATTCTACAGAAGTGAGTGGCAGAGTCAGCAGGGGACGCCCTAGACAAAATTTTACCGACGAAAATGGCAACCTACCATTAACCGACGAGCACGTGTTGATATGTGGATGAGAAAGAAGCCAGAGAGATGTGTCAGGATCGTGCTAAAGACCGTAGAAATTGGTAGTTTCTGCATACCCCCCTAGCTGACGGGCGTCTGATTTTAAGTATATTATGTACGTTTGTATGTATTAGTAGATTTAATGACATTTAACGCTGAATAGGTAATTCCTCCCATTTCTTTATATCAAAGGATATTCATAGGAAAATCGTAATAATAGTCATAAATTTTATGACTAACCTTTGCCACTTTATGGCAGAATAAGAGCTCATAAAGTAGAATAAATGCGCAACCTATGTTTGGGTTAAAATAAAAATAAATTTAATTGAACGACTAGAGCCTAGGCGCTAGGTTATACATATCTACTCTTTTAACATGTCATCAAATATGTTATTTGCATGAACATATTTTGTCTTTTCCCTAACAACATATTCATTACTATACACTAATCATGTTTTCATTACACTAGCCATTTTTTTTCTCTGCTAGCGCTTAACATCTCACTGCTGGGCATCGGTTTCTCCCGTACCAAAATGAATATGTACCAATAATAATATGTATTGCAGGCAGATTGTCTATCGCAGTACCTGATGTCTCGCACCTGCAAAGCTACTTCCTGTTGCCGATTTGGATAATTTATATCTATCATATAAGGAAACTTAACGACTTTCAATTGAAGGGCAGCGGCTGCAAGTTCGATATTCGGAGACATGTACGTCCTACAAATTACTGTTTCGGGTCTCAATTTTTGTCTTTATGCAATTTATGTATATGAACACCTTGACGATACTGGATAAAAACCCAGAGTGGGGTGTGATATTTTTTTTTAAGAAAAATAGTTCATTCATTCACGTTAATCGCATTGGAATGGAAATAACTGATTTTGAAATATAGTTATGGAACCCGTAATTTTTTTATAACAATACTCTGAGAGTAAGAAATTAAGGACTTTAGTAAAATAGCGTGAATGATTTACAGATTTGATAAAATAAACAAAAAAATACAATAAAATGTCATCTCCACCCAATATAAAATTATAATGCTCATGTTTAATGGTATACTGCGTGTAAATAAGTCCAAATATACTAAGGCTAGCCTAAATGAAAGCTTATGTATCCACGTTCTTATCATTTAAATTAAAATCTTAAAATATTTACGAAAATAATATCGATGGTTAAGAATGTCTTTTGCCACAGATTAAAGCAAGAATCTTCCTTTATACGATTTCTAGTATATGTTTTGGCATTTTGAAACGCATGCACTGCTTCCTCGGCGTCCATAAAACGTTATCCTCGAAGTTTTACTTTTATTTTCGGAAATAAATAAAAATCGCAAGGTGTGAGGTCGGGGCTATAGGGCGGGTGACCTTGAAATTCCACGTCTGACGTCACCAAGTAGTCGAATGTTTGCTTGGCGGTGTGCGACGAGGCGTTGTCGTGGATAAGGATTAATCCTACTGCGAGGTCGTTTCTTCCCAACGTTTTCCAAGTCAAGTGGCAAACAATTGTTAGTGTATCACTCTGCAGTAACTGTTTTTGGATTCTCTAAAACAATTGTTGCGTAATTCCGAAAAACGAGGCCACCTCTTCTCTTTCCCACGCCTCGACCTCCCTTCACTTTAGTTGGCAACTACTCGGAAGGAAACACCCAGACAGCAGACTGTCTCTTAGTTTCAAGGATCATAACAATAAATTTAGCTTTCGGCACCCGTAAGTATGTCAAACACAGCATTTGAGTCACCTCAGCTAAATCATTGAACCATTTCACGACACCAATCAACACGACGGAGTTTTTGGACCTCTGTCAAATTATGACCGTGGAACACCACAGGGTTTTAGTTAGTGCGATTCCGACGTAACACATCCTTGGCCCCGTGAGACGAGTACGCGTAGGCATTTCCCCATCTAAGAAAAGGAGCCTTTTACGTGACTGCATATCATGTAGTGCGTTCAATGCCCAGTTCGGGGCAAAATCAAGTATTGGATTTTCCTGACAAGAAATTACGTTAAAATGTTGGTCCTGCACCCTATTCCTCCCCGCACTTGTCGGAATGCCGTCCATTCGGAGTATAAGAATGAGGGAATAGAGATTGCACACGTGCGCTTTCGCAAGTACACATGCACTGTCCTGTTCAGATTACTAGTCTTCGTTGAAACTGGCCGCCGTGACCGAAAATTAATCTGGAGTACATTATTTTAGAATAAACTACCGTAACATTTTTATTTTATTTTATTTTTTATTTTTTATTTTTTCAAGGGAAACATACATAATTTAAGTCTAATACATAACACATATTAATCTTACAATTAACAATAAAGTTTCCACAGATAAGTAACTCATCGACAACAAGCAAACATCATAACATACTTAGGTGTGTAGAACTAAAATTAAGTTATGGCAAAATATAATATTAATGTGAAATATCAATTTTACCCATTACAGTTTCAATTTCTTTTTTAAACTGTCTATATGACAGAGAAAATACATCAACACCTGAAAAAATGTTATTATAAGAATTACATGCACGAGTTATAAAATTGTTCCTGCCGTATTTAGTGCGCATTGTAGAGGTACAAAATAAAAGTTTCTTTCTAGCACTTATCCTTTGGCATCTAAAATTTATTTCACTTAGAAGTGGTATGGAGTCGACCCTATTATGAATGATTTTATATAAAAACATCTGATCCCTGACAGTACGACGAGATTTTAGGTTAGAGGCTAATCTACACAAAACAGAGGCATCACCGGCTGATCTAAATTGTATATGCTTCAGAAATTTATTGTGAATTTTTTCAATTGACTCTATATAAATATTATATTGAGGATTCCAAACTGTTGAGCAGTATTCTAATATTGAGCGGACCAATGAGTTATACAAAATAATTAGAGTTGAGGGTTTTTTAAAGTCTTTAGTAATTCGTAAGACAAATCCAAGCATCTTATAGGACTTGTTAACGATTTTATCAATATGAGATTTAAATATTAATTTTTGATCCAAATATACGCCCAGGTCCCGCAACTCAGTTACTCGATCTATCGATTCATTATTTATTTTATAATCAAATTTTATAGTTTTGTTTTTCCTGCTGAATGTAATAACATTACATTTTTTTATATTTAAGAATAATAGATTATTTGAACAATATGAGTATAATCTATTAATATCTTCTTGTAGTAGCTCACAGTCATGTTCATTTTTAATAACTTTAAAAATTTTTTTATCATCAGCAAATAGAAGTATGTTAGAATGTTGGAATTGCAAAAGAACGTCATTTATATAAATATTGAACAAAAGAGGACCGAGATGCGAGCCCTGGGGAACACCCGAAGATATTGGTAAAAACGAAGAGCAGTACCCCTTAACTGCTACCGCTTGAGTACGATTACGCAAGTAAGATGCTAGCCAGCGCAGGAGGTCACCGTGCACACCGATTTGGTCTAGTTTTTTGATAAGGATTTCATGACATATTTTATCAAAGGCTTTGGAATAATCGGTGTACACGGCATCCACCTGTAGCCCTGCATCCATTGCTTTGTGAACAATATTAAGATATTCGCATAAATTACTCTCTGTAGATTTTCTAGTCATGAAACCATGCTGCTGGGTCAACAAGGCGGGTCTGATGGTAGGGTATATAGCATCATACACTATTTTCTCAAAAAGCTTGGGGATAGTACTAAGTTTGGATATCGGACGATAATTTTCTATATCTTGTTTATTACCAGACTTAAATACAGGTGTAACAAAGGACTGTTTCCAGGCATATGGCATCACTCCCGTTTTCAATGAATGATTAAACAATCTAAAAAGCGGCTCGGATAATTGCTTGTAGCAGTTCTTCAATAAAATTGGAGGAAGCCCGTCAGGACCAGCGCCTTTATTAGTATTAATGTTTTTGAGGTATGATTCAATTTTTGCTTTATCTATAAAAATGTGGTTGAGATTAATCAGGTTATTTCCTTGGTTGACATCGATATGATCATGATCAGATTGACTATGAGATTCAAATACCGAGTTAAAATACTGATTAAACAAACCACATATGTTCTCGCCGCTAGACGACCTAACATCTCCAATAAACATTGAGTCGGGTAAATCATTCATATTTATCCTTTTTGATTTAACATATGCCCAAAAGTGTTTACTATTGTGAGAGATCTTAGATTCAGCATCAGATATAAAATTATTAAAACACTCATCCTGCAACACTTTCTGCCTTTCTCTAAGTAGTCTAAATGTATTATAATCAGTTACACGGCCATATATTTTCCACTTCCGATGATATTTTAATTTTTCCTTAATTGTTTTTATTAGTACTCGATTAAACCATATAGGGTATTTATTTTTAGTGTGAATGACTTTGACTGGAACAAACTCAATTATAATATCATTAATTATATTATAAAAAGTTTTAATATTATCATTAATATCATTCGAAGTGAAACATTCATTCCAATCTATGTTAGAAAGAGCATGATTTATGCTATCGTAATTGGCTGACTTAAACAACATAAAAAACATAAACATAAACACTCACGCCTATCACCCAGAGGGGTAGGCAGAGACTACAGACTTCTATTTGGCACGATCCTGACACACCTCTCTTGCCTCCTTCACATCCATACACCTACGCATACATGCTCGTCGGTTAAGGGTACTTCTAACGTGGCCCATTTTCGATAAACTTTTTTCTAGGGCGTCCCTTCCCGACTCGGCCGTTCACATCTGCCATATAAATTTGCTTTGTCACTCTTTCCTCATTCATTCTTTCTACGTGACCAAACCACCGAAGCATTCCTTTCTTAATCCTGGTCACCACATCATCTTGCAAACCACACTCTTCTCTTATTACACAATTCCTTACCCTGTCATTCAGATTCAGCCCTAACATACTCCTTAACGACCGCATTTCTACTGCGTTTATTCTACTCTCGTGCTTCTTCTGCCACACCCAACTTTCACTACCATACGTTAAAGTAGGGACCAACACAGCATTGTGAATTGCCATACGTGCCTTTTTCGACACATTTTGACTCTTCACAATAGAGTGCAAGGCCCCATTTACTCTATTTCCCGCATTCACTCGTCGTTCTATATCCTTATCATATCTCCCATCCCTGCTAAATACGCAGCCCAAATATACAAACTCATCTACTTGCTCGATCAACTCACCTTCTATTCTTATTTCACAAATCGTTTCACTTTCTTCTCTTTCAAAAACCATAACCTTCGTCTTACTTGCGTTCACTTTCATACCCCTTTCTTTTAATGATCCGTTCATTAATGTAACCATCATTTGCAACTCGGCCGCCGACGATGCAAGAATAACTTGATCATCGGCGTACAAAAGGCATTTGACGGTTAACTCACCCATTCTTAATCCGCATTCTGCAACTTTCAAATTTTGCAAACAACTGTCCATAAATAGGCTGAACAGCCACGGGGAAGCCACACAGCCCTGTCTGACACCTTTATGGATGTCCAACCAGTCCGAGTAGACCCCGTTGATCCTAACACAAGCACTAGAGTCCCTATGAAGACACTCCAATGCCTGTATCAAGCCAGCGCTCAACCCAAATGAGTTCAGTGTTTGCCATAGCAAATCCCTATCCACTCTGTCATAGGCCCTTTCCAAGTCCATGAACGCACAAAAAACCTTCTGGTTTTTGGCCAGAAACATCTCCGCGATCATGCGCATGGAAAAGACTTGATCTGTACATCCCATTCCCTTTCTAAATCCCGCTTGCACATCCCAAATTTTTCCATCAGTTTCTATCATGACCCTTTCAATCAGTACCTTAGCATACAGTTTTCCCACAATGCTAAGAAGGCTGATGCCACGGTAGTTTTTACAGTCCTGCTGCGACCCCCTTCCTTTATATACTGGGACTATTACGGCTTTGCACCAGTCTACCGGTACCCGATTCAGTTCCCAGCATAAATTAAACAAGGTGTGCAGCAGGCCAGCCACCACTTCCTCTCCAGCCCTTAGCATTTCGAGTGAAACTCTATCATATCTAGCAGCCTTAACTGCTTTCATACTTTTCATTGCTTTCATTATTTCATCTATACTTATCTCGCTACCTCTTTCCTCTTCTTTCGGTGTTTCTACTCCACTTAGTACACACGTTGTCTCCTCACTCATAAACACGCTTTCAAAATATTTCTTCCATCTCTTTAAACTCAAAACTTCATCATTCAGAATATAGCCATTCTCGTCTCTTATAGCATTCATCATAGGCTGTTTTGAATGTCCCATGCCCATCATAGGCTGACTCCTATGACCAAGGGTCACGGGAGTCAGTTCATTAATCATTAAGTTTTGAGCTAAATATCAAAGAAATTATCCAAAAATAATCTTTTTTTTTCTTGCGAAACAGATGTTATAACCTTCAGACCGTTGACAGGAAGTGTGGGTAGAGAATGCAGTCTCGCGAGGTTAAAGTAGCCAAAACCTTGTGACACTTATAATTTTTAGTAATCTATTGGAGTTGAAACCTTCTTTAAAAATGAGGCAAAAATTACGAAATGCAAAAAAATTGAGCTCCAAAAGCCTATGTCTAACAGTGCTTATGATGATGGTGAACTCCAAAGATAAGTTTACATATATTGCATTAACAAATGTTTTATAATAATTGCGAGAAAATAAATGTCCTTTATACTATTAACCTCAAAATTTAGAATGACACAGGGCAGTCCTTGCAATGTGTCAGCAATCTGTTAAATTACCTACACATTTCAAGGATTTTCTCTAATAACAACGGTAGTTAAATATTTATCGACGAAAGCTTTGCCCTCACTGTTAAATAGTACACGTTCCGCCATAATTATGTACGTAATTCCGCAAACAATATATTTTATTAGTCTTTAATGTATAATTTATTTTACTTAGCTGGGGCCGCGCGAGCTAAAATGCTGAACAATAAAAAATTAAAATTTTAAAAATCTGACCATTGTGAAGATTTCCATCTTGTGCATTTCGGTGTACCCAAGCTAAATGGAAAAATTATCTTCATTCTGAACTAAAAACATACAGTGACGTGCCATTTTAAATAATAATATCAAAGACTTGCGAACGGCATTTAAATTACATCCAGTAACTGTTAAATGGCCTCAATCTTTTTATTTTTTTATTTTTTTAAGTAACATTGTCCCACACTGGGATTTTTTCCTTTATCGTGGCAGCTTACATGCATGAATTCCCCAAGGACAAACGTCCGGAGGCAAGAACAATTACTTGTGGGTCATGCAAAGTGCTACTAATTTCGAAATCACCTTCGCTTTTTTATAACGAGGTATAATTTACCAAAATAATGAAACCCGTAACTAAGTTACTAAGGACAGCCGAATGTCTATCGTATATCTAGATGACTGGTATCTCGTATATCGAAATGACTATAAATATAAAGAAAATAATGTTCTTTACATTTAAACTATTACCTTCATTTGTTTTCAAAATCAATTTTGAAACAAGCGCATTAGCGTTAATTTTTCGGGTTCGATATATTACATTTATAAATTTAATAGGTGTTAAATGAATTTATTCGTGGAGCCTTATGTTTATTGCTTTCAGAATGTTCTAAGATAGAATATGGTGTACTTTATACAAATCTTTTTACTTATGAGATTATGAAGATTATATAAGAATATGACAATCCCTCAGACCCTTCAAGGTAACTTTCACTGGTGTTGAAGGCAGTAGATAACTTTGCCCGCAAGAATAGAGACGGCAGTTATCACATTGAAATATTATGTTCTAACGGGTTGGGAAGCCGCCTGTGATTTTAAAATAGTGGAAAGCTGTCTGTAGAAGAATGCGTCGTGTATGTCATATTAGTTATTTAGAACTGCTAGCAATATATATTGGTCTAGTATTTGCAAAAGATTTTCAAGATGATCAATTGTTACTGCGCTTCAATAACTCTACCGCTAGTAGATGAAATAATCGAATGGGTGGTGTAAAATATCCTCGATTTAATAAAATTACAAGAATCATTTGGCCATGGCGTGAATCTAAGAAATGATGCTTATGCCTTACTTTATTAAATTTAGTGATAATAAAGTAGTAAACTCTGAATCGCCAAAAATACCCCGTATAATGAATAGGCACTAACAAATTTGGCCTTTCAAAAGATTATCTATAATTTTATGTACCACATATAGATCGTTTGCCATAAATGCTTTCACCATCTGCTACTCTATTTTATAATAGTTTTCCCCCGCATTTCTTCCATTTTCGGTGATACTGATAACGATTAGAAAAATTATATCAGACAAAGCCAGAGGATTGTTGTTGTACCTATGTGACAAACTCAGCCTTAATTGTCTATTTTAACAAATTGTTGAGTTCAGAATTAGTTCTCTTTTCTCGCAACCTTTTTTTTTTAATGGATACTTCATTCCAGCAGACGGAATACTTAGAACAACCGCAGCAGAAAACATAGCAGAATCGTTGGCAGACAGTTTATTTGTTTATTTGACGACCAGTAAACAACTTCAACGGAGACTTAATAACTAATCTTGATCCTAAAATTTGAATTTAGTGAAGCCAACACCACCAGCCACAGATAATACAATTTATATGATAATATAATTTATATGATAAATTACAAAAGTGCGAAATGACAAGAAGCACTTACTACATATTCAATATTACAAAATGACAATAGTTTAAATTACTTAAACTAATCATAAACTAAAAAATTTTTTTAACAATTTAAGTAGACAAGAGATCAGCAATATCGAAAGTAACATTACAATCTAGTCATAATACAACATAATAAACAAACAGTAATAAATTAAAAAAACTGTTAAGATTTTAATTTTGATTTCAAACAATTATAAAATTTAATTATGTTTTGATTTATTTTATTTATTTTTTAGTTTCTAAGACTCATAAACTTATTAACCACTTTATTTCTAAAGGAGTTATCACGATTATTAAAATGTCAATGTCCCAAAAGTGATCATTATAATTTTGCATTAAGCGATACAATGGCGCTCTTTTGCCAGCATCGGTTCTACACAAGGGAAAGGCAAATGTATGACGTGAGCATGTTAATCTTACGTGTGACCTAGTAGGTACACCATATCGCAATTTTTATGTTAAAGGAATGCGATCGTATCTGTCATGACAAAGGTCAAATATAACATTGCTACTAATTGTTGTCGTCTGAGCTTTAAAGCATTTAAAGTTCACATTTTGTATTTATTTAATATAACATCATAGGAATAATATTTATGCTTACATCTATAATAAATTGACTTAAAAGACATTTTTGTACCCTCTCAATATCGGTATAGACTATAGACATTATAGAAAGGATTCCACAAAGCAACAACTTATTCCAACTAAGAGCGATCAGTGCCTTAAACAAAAAAAAATATAAGTATATTGCTGGGTTGGTGAAATCCTTACAGGATCTCATTACAAACCCAAATATTTTAAGAGCTTTTTTGTTCAACAAGTGTATCGAGTGTTAATTTACTGTTATAGGTCTGTAAGACTATGCGATGTGTACCTAAGAAAACTAAATAAGCTTTGTATAAATAATTTAATTGATTAATTTAAGATTTCAATTCCTAAAATTAGTCGTACGTTATTTAGTGCATTAAAATCATACATAAAGCATCGGCATTTGTTATTAGGCCATGAAATGCAAAAAAATTAGAGTAATGCGAGATTTTAAGGGTGTCACAGATGAAGACTACCTCTACCAAAATAAGATGAAAAAATATGACATCAGTCATTCTAAATTACTTAAATGCTGTAAATGTGTTAAAGTTTGACTCTTACAATTAATAATAAATACATACTAATAAGCCGTGAAAAATAAGCCGTTAAAGAGCCGTGGTGGCTCAGATGGTTAACGCTCGCTGTAAATATAACAGATCGCGAGTAACCCGGGTTCGATCCCCGCCGGAACCAACGAAATTGTCAATTGCAATTTTAAGTGCTGATTTACCACGTGCTCGTCGGTGAAGGAAAACATCGTGAGGAAACCTGCATGTCTGAAGAATTAGAAAAAAATATTTCGAAGACATGTGAAGTGCGCCAACACGCATTGGGGCAGCGCGGCGGACACTTCCTTGCCCTAAAACCAGATATGAGGGGAGGCCTGTGCCGTATATAGGTTGTAACTTTACTTTTTACTTTTTTACATAATAACATTGAATGACACATCGATAAAATTGTTATAAAAATTCCCGATGTAATTAATATCTCTAGAGTTTGAACAAATCAGCCCATACTAGTCATATTGAATTTCGATTAAAGGTCCGTAATTTGTCCAACTCAAACTCTAAATACCTACCTATTTGCAAAAAATTCTCCTAATTTCATCAGCATAATGCCTTACTCTTGACGTTTAAGAGCAAATGCTAAGTCGTTGAATCAGAGATACATTAAAATATTTGGGTTTCGATATATCCTTATTTACGGCACATAGTACATATCCAGGGTGAACGCTGATTATAAAAAAATGTTATAGTAAGATGGCCGGATGTACTAGTGCTATGACAACCTTCTGCAAATTTTATAAAGGAATATCTTAAATAACGTTCACAAGTGTCGTCCGTAACTAATGAAATCACTAAAACAATATAATGTTGAGTACCTTGTATTATTTCATGATTACTTTATCTTTATCCTTACTTTATCTTTATCCTCCTGTATAGCTATATAGGATGTCCCAAGGGCCAACGTAAAGCCGCGTGTGCCTGGGCCGCACCTTAGTCTACTGTCACTGATATTGCAAGATTGGTGTAATGTTTTATTATTAGGTATCTGATTTTATATATTATCTAAATATATGTACATATATGAACTCTACTATTACCAATAATACCAATCCAAATTTACCTACAATTCTTGTTAACTATGTATTTCTTGGAGTAGTTGGTGTTACTGTTAATAGCAATGCTAAAGTAGTTCTTTTTTAACAAACAGATTCTTACTAGTTTAAACAGTGTGTATTTGCCTTTCGCACATCCGAAATTTAATATTGTTATTTAAACTGTGTCCAAAGTGTTTGTTAGCTTTATAAACAATCGGTTGAGTAATGTAAAATATTGGATTGAATCTATTACTTCATTCCTGAGCTCAAGCGTTGCAGGTGAACGTCAATTAAAAGAATTCGCATTGTTTATAAGATTTCATAAATGCTCAAGAAATATAATCATGAAATCGTCACTTTTCAATCTATAAATAAGAAGCGCATTCAGAATCTGAACGCATTTGTTACTGGTGTTAAAATGAGATCATCGAGGGATTACAATTAAAGGTCAGTGATATCAAATCATTAGATTCGTGTGTTTAGAAGTTTAAAGATAATCTATTTAAAGTGTAGTGTAGTGTAGTGTAGTGTGGTAAAAAGCGATAAATCTGCTTTAATCTCCATCATATCAATAAAATCAATTACTATTCCATTCATTATTAAGAAAAATTTATCTTAGTCAATATTAAGCACTTACAAGAGAAGCTTAATAAGGCTTTATATTATTGTACAAATTTTGTGAAGCATTTAATCAATTATTGGCTAAATACGTTATCGACGCCAACCAAGTACAATGCCTGGATACACCCAAAATCGCACAAGGCGAGGCACAAGTCGGCAGACATTTAAAACCGGTGCAGCTCCTGAAGGTAAGGTAACAATAGTGATCAATATTCATACACTGACTGTGTAAATTATAATGCATATTATATTTTCAGTAGCATTTAGTTACCACATTTAGAAGCAAATAAACTGACAATACAAACCTAAGTAAAAAACTTTCTTAAACGCGATTCTAGTCAATCCTCATCATTATCATAATCATAACCCTTATCAGTCCACTGCTGAATATGGGCTTCGGCCTTTTATTGAGGATTTACTTTAATGCCATGGGCAGACGAAGAGAATTCGGGAGATTTGGCTGACAGACACCGATATTTTACGTCTGGCGAACAAGATGGTTATACGATCATCCATCAGAAACTATGACATCTTTCTAACATTTCCCATAATGGATTCTCTCACGCTCTTTATACGTGGTAGAGCCACGCTGTAGCCATATTACTGATATAGTTATATCACAAATGGGTCGGCTCGACCGGGCAAAGAACACGCTCTCACAGAATACCAGCGTAAAATAGCAACTTAACGCTGCTGTGTTTCGTATGGTGAGTGTAGAGAACCGGAAACACTTTTTACTGTAAACGAGGCATTCCATTTTAGTCCTCACGGGTGACAACGCATCTGCATTTTGATTCGTAATCGAGGATAGATGTAGATGTCTATGAGCCACAGTAAACACTTACCATCAGGTGGACTGTGGACTGTGTGCTCGTTTGTCAACGCCGCCACCGACACGGAATTTCAGTCAAGTTGTTAATTTTTTTTATTTCTAGGGTGATAAAGGTTTCTAAATAAGTTTTTATTTTCTTTTCTCTTTCTTGATGGTAGGGCCTACCCAAAGCCTTACTTTGCTATAAATACAACTGTGCATGGGAGGGCGACATCTGTAAGTAATTTTATCGTTATTATTAAAATACATAGACCTTACTGTTAATAAATATTCGCTATCTATACATAAAAATCGCATTGAAGTGTTTTTTTATAATATTGAAATAACTGCCTTATATTGAGTTAAGTCTTAATTACCATTTAGACATGAACAAGCATTTATAGAAGCGGTAAAATTAAAAAAAAAATTGTACAATCGACTTTAATATAAATAAAATAAGAACATTTTAACTCAAAACTACTGGTCAGATCTCGATGAAATTTATATTGTACCACATAAGTCGCACCAGCTTTAGAATAAAAAAAGAATCATCAGAATCGCTTTACCTAGAAAAAAGGTCTGAGGTAACATAGCACACACCAAAGAGCTTTGCCCGCAGTACTTTGTTTCATTTAAAAGAGTCAGATCTTATATAATAACAGGCGGTGAGAGATTTAATACTTAATCTTCAATGGTGACGACGTAATCATACCACGTGGTAGGACTTCTTTCCTGCAGTCCGTTTGTATTTCTGCCGGCAAGTGACAGTGCGTGCATTCCTTCGTTCTGCTCTGAAGGGTATAGAGATCTAGCATAATTACAGGATGTACACATTCCATCGTAGTTCTTAGTCCTCATTTGTGACAACGCATCGATTGCCTTCTTTGTTTCAAGTTGATTGCAGCTGTTCGTAAGCTGTAGTAGGCTTGCCTTAACTCTTTTATCGCTGTAATACACTGGCCTACAAAAAAATCGACCCACCTACGTTTTTTCGCATAAAAGTGTCCTATGAGTTTTTGCCACAATCGATAGATATTTTTTTTATCTTGATAATGTAATAATGCTCTTATAGGGTTGTAAACAACTAAAAAACCGCTCGTGAAACGGGATATTTTACATACAAACCATAAAATTTAACAAAATTTACGATTTTACCGTAAAGATCGATATTTACATTTTTGACATATTAAAAAATTTAAACCTTACTCTAATATGTGGTGTTTCCTCCTCTTGATTTTATCAGCGCCTGCATACACATATTAAGAAAACGGATCAGCCTTTTATGTCTTCTTGAGGTGTCTGTTCCCATTTTTATGTTAAGGCGGCTTCCAGTTGATCCAACGTCTCGGTAACTGAATTTCGGGCTCTAATCTTTCTTTTTATCAGCTCCCAGAAATGCTCGATGGAATTTAAGTTCGGACTATTAGCTGGCCCCTGCATAACTGGAATTCCAACCTCCTGAAGATATCTGTTTACAATTCTAGCAACGTGCGGTCTTGCGTTATCATGCATTAGTTAAAAATTGTCCCAAAATACCCAGCGTAAGGCATCACGTGAGGTTGCAAAATGTCCGTAATGTAACTTTAAGATTAACCGCAAGATTGCGAAAGAAAACCAACTCAGTACATCCAGCTAAAGATATGCCACCCCAAAACATTGTAGAGCCTCCACCAAACCGGACTGTTTCTCTTATGCAACACTGAGCATAACGTTCCCCTAGTCTTTGCATAACGTTACAACATCCACCAGAGCCTACAAGGGTCATTCGGCTTTCATCACTGAAGAGAACTGTTTCTCATTGACCAAGATTCCATTGCACATGTTACTTAGCAAATTCTAATCTTGCTTGCCGATGAGATGCAGTGAATTTGGTCCCGTCGCTGGCTTGTATCTCACCGTATTCTCACTTACAGACACCACGAGTTTCCCTCAGCTTACCCTGAACATCAACAGCAGAAAGATGCCGATTTCGCAAAGAAGCCAAGGCAATAAAACGGTCGTCCTTCGGGTTTGTGAGACGTCCTCTTCTAGACTCTGATCTCCTGCGTTACTCTCCCGTCTCTAAGTATCGTTTATAAACTCTACGCACTGCTGATCGACTCAAATTTAATCTCCTTGCCACATTTCGCTGACTTGCCCTTCACGAACGTGAGCTACCACTTGAGCGGCTTCTGCTTAAGTGGTATCCATGTTTTATGGTTAAAAGTAACAATATGTCTGCTCCAACAATGAATTAAAAGATTAAGCTACTACGATGCACAGAACCAAGAATATTATGCGTCAAAAGTCTGAAATAAACTAACCTTGCCATTGAAATGCCAAATCTATGCACAAGTCGAAATTTTTTATCAGTGCGCTAAAATGTTACAAATAGCCACAATGGCACTTGTATTCCTCTAAAACAATGTCAAGTGGGTATAGGCAACGCCACGAGTCATGAAAGTGCGCAGAAGCGAAAAATAGGTGTCGGCAAGGTGAGGTGTGAGGTACGGGGAAGCGAAACCATAGCAACGGGCGACGCGCTACTCCCACGTAGTTTCTCCCTGCGTCCCGTCGCCCGCGCACTTTTTTGTGTCGTCTTGTGTACTATCGATATCGAAAGTATTAGCTAAATTTTTGCGATTATTTTTGTACTTTTAAAAATATTGTTCTATAATATTTTCAAATAGTGTGCAAATATTTATTACTTTGTAAATTATTTTGGGACTATTTAAAATAACGTAATTCGTAGTATATTGTATAAAGTTGTAAATGTTATGTAATTTTCTACAAGATATTTTTTTTGAAAATTATTGTATGTAAAATATTCTTATAATCGAAGGCTATCGCATAGTAAAGTTTAAACAGCAATTACAAATACAAAAATAGAAATATTAAATATTTTATTTATTTAACTAAGTGTACATAAAATACAGAATATTATTTGGAAGCAATTAAAACCTAACGATGATATATAAATATATCGTTCCGTTTTCTTGGAGACTTTGATGTCGACCTTTGACTTTTTACATATTAAAATGCCATAATAAAATTTTCATTTTTCTGCTTGATTGTACATGCGCAGTAGAATACTATTAATTTCATCTTTCGTGGCGAGACCTATATTCAGATGTTAATTTATAACACATAAGCTAAAACATACAAATATGTCAACGCATATATATATATATATATATATATATATATATATATATATATATATATATATATATATATATATATATATATATATATATAACAACTTTGTTACTCAAACGACGAGTGGGTAGATTTTTCGGAGGCCAGTGTAACAGTAATACGTTACCAATTATATTAACCACGTAAGGCCCAGGGCAAAAATAGGATATAACCAATTACCACCCAATGTTCTCAGTGGAGAACTAAATAAAAGATGCGGTTACCGCCCAGACAGAAACCAGTTTGTTAGAAAGTGTTATAGGAATAAGAGAACAAAATACTTTATGTGTCTCATATAACACCACCTTGAATGTATTTTTACAACCTTGGACGCAATTCTTTT
Organism: Parnassius smintheus behrii; assembly: GCA_036936625.1. Classification (NCBI taxonomy): domain Eukaryota; kingdom Metazoa; phylum Arthropoda; class Insecta; order Lepidoptera; family Papilionidae; genus Parnassius; species Parnassius smintheus. The sequence continues at coordinate 32,548,510 of JAUPFT010000006.1, forward strand.
TGTTCTCATGTAAAAACATTGGGCAGTTGTTGCATTTTACCTACAGTTTTATTTGTCTTCAGACGATGACATTGGTTTCAAGTTTAGCAAACAAAAATAATAAAAAATCAACTGTATACTTCTTTTACTCCTTATCTTAAAGAATACAAAAACGTGTGCGATATTTATTATTATAATAACAATAGCGACTTTATTTAGAGCTAATTTTGCTGCTTGTCGACGTCGTTTTCTCGATTTTAATGTATATTTCAACCATTTTGTCGCCATAATCTAATTTGAAGAAACTTGGTTTTTATATTTTTAACATTACTCCCTTATAAACGTGGTCTTTTTTAATGAGAGCTATGAAAGCAATATTACTGAGGTATTCTTTGTTCTTTCAATGAGTAAAATTATAAACTCATCATTTACATAATGTTGAAAATATTATGTAATTTTTTCCAAGAGATTTCAAGTTGTCGACATTCAACATTTTTCGTATTGGGCCGAAGGGCATAAATTATTAAGTAGGTACTCTGATCTCTGATCGCATTGGGCCTTACGAGGTTAATTCGCTTACTATTTGCCTTCCGCTTTCTCTCTTGTTTCTATTGTTTTTAACCACCTTCGAAAAGGTAGTACTTCCTGTACTCAATTCGTCTGTATTTTTTTATGTGTGTTGTTACCTCAAAACTTTTCCTGAGTGAACGGATTTTGATGATTCTTTTTTTATTTGACCTCGCAGGATGTTCGAGCGTGCTACAAAGTTCCTCTTAAATAAACTTGAACACCTGCAACTGTTTCATTTCTTGGCTCTAGAAATTTTACCGAATATCTCAAGTTTCTTGACTTCGCAGAACACTTAATTATTGTTTCTTTTATGACATATTGCCGTGTGTAGGCAGTGTAAGTGGATCTGTCACTCAGTCTCGTCCTGTGGGTGTCGTAAGAGGCCACGATAATTACCAGAATTTTATAGCTTACAAGGCAGTATACCATCTCGATGAAGCCAAATGCATAATATCCAGACTAGACATATTAGCATTAATGATGCATTAATGATGAACGGCATTAGTAGTATAATTTATTATTTTGTTTGTACCTTGGTATTAGTAATAAGTGGTAACATAGTATATAAACATAATATGTGATACAATTAATTTCATTGTACTTAGGTTATATTAGCGGAATGTACAAATTTTTAGATAGAATTTGATTATTTAACTTTTGCTTGCATCCTAATATTTCGATAAATTAACGGTGGGGATATGGCGCTGACAGCTGATGCACAGGTCTAGTTAGTTCTTAGTTAGTTAGTTAGTTAGTTTAGTTCGGCTGCAGATGCTATGTTTTCAAGTATATGTACTAATGTAGCTTTATTAAATAATGTTATGCAAATATCGTGATGTACAACCTCTTGGAAATAAAGAACTTATTATTATTATTATTATTATTCATCGTATCGTATTAAATTTATTTTACGAACTTAAAAACCTGCTCATAGGTATTACAATTTAAAATGTACATAATATTGTGTAATTGATATACACGTTCTAATAATTTAATAAGCGGCCCATAAAATGGATTAAAGGGGTTATAAAGGTTTTTATACCTTTACAAAAAAGTCAAAGTAAAAAAGAAACAACGTACTTACACGACAATAATTCAAAGTACAACATAGGTACTTGTACTTGTACTTGGGCTTGGCATGGGTTCTTTTTTTTTCTAACTTACAAGTTTCATAACCTCGTATTTATTCGTCGGTAACTAGTGGTAGATACCTAAATCTTAATCATTCATCCTGCCGGAAAATGTTTACTAGTGTGTACTATTAACACGAATACCCTGTACTATAAACGTCAATTCACTTAAGGAGAGTCGATCATGTTGCCGCTTGCTACTAGAAGCTACTAAAAGCCCTCCATAAAAGCAATAATTAAATTGCCGTAACGCAATTTAGTAAGGCGGTGCTGGCGAAGGTGCCTCGGTAAATTCCTCTTTGTACATAACATTCCCTATTAATATCTCAGTACCCATATTAATTACATATCTTTTAGTTTAAGGACCTTTTGTTTTATTATGTGCGAGCGGCTATGCAGGTAAAGGTAAAGAGACCAGTATCACTATGCTATGGCTATAGTTCACAGCTAAGCCCTATGTCATCAATGAATAGAAGGAGTTGCTTAGCCGTGAGCAATTACATAGCGGAGTACATAGTATCCGAGATGAGTGTTACGTTTGCGCATTAAGGGTCCGCAATCAGATAGAATGTGGAGAGGCTTTTCTTCCGTTATTGAACAAAACAGACATCCTTGAGTTGCGTAGTCCCAGGATGGTCATGTGCTTTTTAAGACATTAGAGTCTAGTCAGCGCTCTTGCCAGAATGCGCAGAATATTTTTACCTAATTCCAGGGCTTCTGAAGTGAATTTACGATCATAAGTCCGGATTAAGGTTTTACAATGTTTTAATCCTGGTGTGTCAGACCAGATCTTCCAGGGAATTATTATGATTACTAACTGTTCCCCGCGACTTCATTCGCGTCAAATTTATTATGATTGAATTACACGTATTTGAATTTTTTGCGAATGACCCCAATTCTTTTTCTAAAATTAAAATAAGACTAAGTTACTCCTTATAACATCAGCTATCTGCCAGTGAAAGTCCTGACAAAATTGGTTCAGCTATTTCGGAGATTATCCGGAATAAACAGAAAAACAGAAACAAAATTTTTTTTGTTTTAAATATATATTATATAGCTGTTCCCCACGGTTTCACCCGCGTATATCACGTGCCTTCGCCGCGCGACATGAAATGACACATCGCTCATTTAGTTCAATCATTTTGGCAAAAAAATTGGCAAAATTAATGTAGTACTTTTATTCTATCGGCATATAACATACATATACAGCAAAGATAAATTTTATCCACTCTCTCTCCCCCTCCTGGATGAATGCCCCAGAAAGTGCCCCAAAACGTGTTTTTTTTTCAGTTTTAAAGATAACTGTACACGGTACATGAAAAGTGTGGAGGTACGAAATAATTCATGATGAATTTTCTATCAACCTTTTATACATACGAAAGCGATATCATATATAATTTTTGCGCAATCTGCCACAAAAAAATATGAACATTTCTTATCTTTAATCGATTTTTTGCTCAAAGTTTAGATATATTAAAATTGCCAACTTTACCGCCAAAATATGTATGACTATAGTAAAGAATAGAATATGCTCTTTAAAAAGAGGTACAAATTATTTCTTGACTACAAATCATTATGATAAAACTATTTATTTTAATAAGAATTAAGACTGCGATACGACTGTAACCGACTTTGGTTTCGGCCGGTAATCTAATTAAATTTTAGAACACAAAAGTTGTTACTTAATTATGATAGTTAGATATATTCCTCACGCGGACTTTTTTGAAGGTAATAATGAGTACTTTAATCATGTAGCACATAATTTCTATATATCATCAAACTTTCTCAGCGCACGCCAAATAATGAATTTTATAGGCAAAATTTTGCTACTTTGGGTTGCATTATTAAAATCGGTCCACTAGTTTTGGAGCTTATTTGGTACAAACAAACAAACAAAAAAAATCTTTCTTCTTCATAATATTAAAGTATAGATGATGATTTTTTTGTTAATATTTTTTACTTATATTTTTTGTTCTTTTTTAATTTTGATTATTTTATTTTTATTAGAAATATTATTATATTATTTGTAAAAAGATAATATCTACAAAACATAAATTAATTAGTTCATAAATTAATTAGTTAAATTAATTATTTTGTGGCAGCAAAATATTCTCGGTATATGAGTTAGTTGACCAGCTTTAATTTTCCTTCATTATAACTTAATAAGTAGCCTCATCCCATTGTATATACTCGGGGGGCTTCGCATATTTTGACATGAAAAAGCAGTAATTGTGACATAACTGTAATAGTTAGACATATGGTATCGCGGACTTTTTGTAGATATTGATTTCTTCTATAAAACTGTAGTACACACTTTGCTCTATTGTCAATAGTTTCCGTAGCGAATGCGATATAAGGATTTTTCGGCGTTACTATTGCATAATTTAACATGAAAAAGTAGTTATTTTGACATAACTGTAATAGATAGACATATGGTACCGCGGACTTTTCTATAGATAATGATATCTTCTATAAAACTGTAGTACATCACTTTGCTCTATTGTCAATAGTTTCCGCAGCGTATACGATATAAGGATTATTTTGGTATTTTTTTCACGCCGTGGGTTACATTAACGAAGTTTTTATACGGATCCCTAACTTTTTGAAAATATACTATAGCCTATGTTCATCACGGATAATGTAGGATTCCATTGGTGAAAGAATTTTTCAAATCGGTCCAGTAGTTTTGGAGCCTCTTCAATACAAACAAACAAATTTTTCCTCTTCATAATATTAGTGTAGATGAGTTTCAAAGGTCAATCGGGCTAGGCTTCTTGAGATTCCACAAAATGGCTCAGGTCCAAATTGTATACTCTTTGAGCCCTCCTCGAGGTTTGTCGACACATTCATTGCCTACAATACTCGCATGACGCGGAACCCATCTTAAGACGACAGGGTCGTCTCTCGTTACATCCCAGGGCGTTTTTTAAACGGTTCACGCAGTCTCCAACTACCTTCAAATTTACTAAATTTGACCTCAGCGCTGCTTGGCTATCAGAGTTTATATAAATTATATGGTTGACGTAGTGTTTTGCAGATTGATTTCCGCACACTGAAGTATGGCGAAAATTTCTGCCGGGAAGATAGAGGGGAATCTACCCAAATTCATACTTAGTATGAATTTGGGGAGTTCCCCATAAATTCCATATCCTACGTCAAGGCCCATTTTAGACCCTTCGGTATACCATATGAGGCTACCGACCTCACAGATAACCTGGTCATTCAGCCAGTTTTCTCTGGAGGGTCGTTCCACTATATATACTTTTTATCAAAAGCGTATAGTGGACGCGTAGATTGGGGGTCATTGTAGAAGCGTGCTCGTCGCGACCCCTGCCAGCCCTTTTCAGGGCTGCAATTCTACACAGCTGCGCACCCATGCGAACGAGGGTTAGGGCGTCCCCCCAAGGCGACGCACACCAGCTCGTCCCCGTTGGTGTGGAATGCAGCGCGCAAAGCGGCGATGGGGACCGCCACCCGTCACGCACAGCCCGACACGGCGGAAGGTGGAGGACGGAGTGCAGAGTTGGCACGTGGAATGTTAGAGGAGGCATGAGAGATAAGACGAATGAGTTGATCGAAATAATGAAAGAAAGAGAATTAGATGTCGTGTGTATGTCGGAGACCAAACGGAAAGGCAGTGGTATTGAAGAGCTCCCTGGCGGGACGTTAGCTATATGGTCCGGAGTCCCGGAAAGCGAGAACGCCTGCCAAGGAGTGGGAGTGCTGTTGTCGTCCCGGTTGGTCGATCTTATGACTGAATACAAGGTTGTGAACTCAAAACTTCTCTGGGTTCGCTTCAAAATGGGACTGACGAAGTTATTCCTTTTGGCTGTTTATGCGCCGGTAGCTTCGTCGTCCAGGGCTGAGCTGGAGGAGTTTTGGGAGAATGTAAGAGAAGTTCTAGATTTGGTTAAGGGAAACGAAAGAACTGTTGTATGTGGTGATTTGAATGGATGGGTAGGTATCGCTCGACCAGGATACGAGTCGGTGCTTGGAAAGTTTGGAGATAAAAGGGTTAATGATGCTGACAAGCTTATACTGGCTGTATGCAAGGAAAAGGGTCTTCTTGTGACAAACACTATGTTTAATCACAGGAAGATCCATATGTACACTAGAGAAAGAAAGAATAAGAGAAGTATGATTGATTTGTTCCTGGTGGATGACCGACTGCGAAAACAGGTGATGGATACACGAGTGTTCAGGGGTGCTGACCTGGGAACGGATCATTATCTAGTAATTACTAGATTTAGGGGTTTGTTCGCGGGTTGGCGCCACCGGACGGCAGTAACAGAACCACAGTCGGTCTGTCGCATCCGAAGCTGGAAGCTTCAGGAAGCGGATACTAGGGACAAATATCACACGAGGGTAGCCGAAAAGCTTGACACCATCGATGGCAGGAAAGAATGTGTGGAGATAACATGGCAGAACCTTAGGGATGGAATGGTAAGTGCAGCGGAAGAAGTATGTGGTACGACAAAAAGAGGTAGTAGTAAAAGAAGAGATGCATGGTGGAATGACAAAGTGAAAGAAGCTGTAAAAAAGAAGAAAAAAGCATGGTTAGACTACTTGGCCTCTAGTAACGATGAGCATATGAGAGAGAAGATGAAAGAAAGATATAAGCTGCAGAAAGTTCATGCGAAAACACTGATTGAGGAAGTACGTGAAAGGTGTAGAATAGAAGCGGACGAGAGGTTGTCGCACAACTTTAGGGAAAACTCCAAACTCTTCTGGAAAGAGGTTGGAAGGTCCCGGAGTGGTGCGACAGCTTTAAGAATGAACAAAGTGCTTTCGAGAACCAATGACGTCCTCTCAGAAAAATCGGACGTCATGCAGCGATGGAGTGAATTTTATAGAGAATTGTATGCGTGTCATGATCTTAGTGAAGGATCCGGGGGTGACGCCGTGACTGGCACGCCAGACACGGACCTCGATGACACTGAGGTCATCAGCATGAAAGAGATTGAACGTGCGATTCGAAGTTTGAAATGTGGTAAGGCTGCGGGACTAGACAGAGTTACTGCTGAAATGGTCAAGTACGGTGGGCCTCGCGTCTGGGACAGCTTTCATCTGCTGTGCAATTTGTGCTGGCGGACGGGAGATGTCCCGGATGATTGGCGATCCGCGGTCATTGCGCCTTTATATAAAGGTAAAGGTTCACATTTTGACTGCGGGAGCTATCGGGCGATCAGCTTGACCAGTTTAGCAAGTAAAGTTTATTCGAAGGTTTTGACACGCAGGATGCAAGAGAAATCGGAAAGATTCTTATGGGAGGCACAATGCGGATTTAGACCTGGAAGAAGAAGCACGGATCAAATGTTTTCTCTCCGCATGATCGCGGAGAAGCTTCTGAGTGTTAACCAGAGGATTTTCTGTGCTTTTGTGGATCTGGAGAAAGCATTTGATAAGGTTATAAGGAAGAAAATGTGGGAACTGTTGCCGGGATATGGTGTGGATGGTCGATTGTTAAGGGCCGTGCAGTCACTTTACTATGACTGAAAGCCTGTGTGCGGGTAGGGCATGACCTGTCACACATGTTTAGCGTCCAAGCGGACGTAAAACAGGGTTGTGTCATGTCTTCCTGGCTGTTCATACTGTATCTCGACAGCTGTTTACAGAAGCTGTTTGGGTGTGAAATTGGGTGACATAAAAGTTAATTGTCTGCTGTATGCTGATGATGCAGTGCTGATTGCACCATCAGAAGCAGAACTGCAGGCAGTGCTTTCAGCCGGGATGGAAGATGTGATTTAGATGTGGATAGGCGTGTCGCTGCCGGAAACAAAGTCAATGGTGCCCTGAATGCATTAGTCAAAAGGCAAGGCGTGGTGAAGAGTGCACGCCTTGCAATACATAACGCAGTTTTTGTACCGACTTTGTTATATGGGAGCGAAACCTGGGTATGCCAGAAGAAGCATAAAAGCAAGTTGAATGCAGTGGAGATGCGATCTCTTCGTAAAATGTGTGGCGTTACCATAGCCGACCGAAAGCGAAACGAAGAGATTCGCAATATGGCAGGATTGAAAGATGACCTTATCACAAAAATTGATAGGGGCGTACTCCAATGGTTTGGGCACGTTGAACGAATGAGTGAAGACCGAATGGTGAAGAAAATATATAGAGCGAAAGTAAATATTAGAAGGTGTCGAGGTAGACCGAGACTAACTTTCGAAGACCATGTGAGCAAATTGCTCGATGAGGGGAGGGTCAAGAGTACTCGGACACCTAGACGTGCATGTATGAAGAAGTTAATGAACCTGAAAGAAGCGAAAGAGGTATGTAAGGATCGTGATACTTGGCGATCTGTTCTCTCTGGCTACCCCGTTAGGGATTGTGCGTGACGATAAGTAAGTAAGTAAGTAAGTAAGTATAGTGGACGCATGATAATTAAATAAACGCAAAAAATTAAGGTTCATGCTATTTTTATCCATAGTATACAGCTAATTTTACTTTTTCATCTAGATCCCACAAGCTGACCTCTTCATAAGGTCCACAAAAACAAAGTGAAAAATTTCATGTTTTCAAAATGCTTAATAGAAATAGAAAACAAAATATGACAATAGAATAAAATTATTAGTAATCGATATTCCGCTTAAGACACACTTTACGAGAATTATAGAATAATTGATTAAGCCAACATAAATTCAATTTTTATTTCTTACATGTGATTAAACATTGAGTTATACAAAACTAGAGGAGCAAACCCATTGAGCTATTATGTACTACGTACTAGAGGTGACACTGCATTCAGCTACTCTGTTCCACTCAATTGCGGTGCATACACCGCACTTTAATCAGTCACTCGCTAGGCGCTTGTAGATTTGTCACGTGTTGTGTTGATTTAAAAAAAATCTCTTAATAAAAATATGCCACCGCGTGTACTTAGATATTGCACAAATAATTCAAGAAATGTCAGTAAAAACCAAGGAATTACTTCATCGGTTAATAAGATACTTAATCAAATAAAAAGTATTATAGATTAATAATAAAACAAATTATACCTAAGACGCCATCTCGTGTCATATAATATAGATCATGAAATTAATTTGTTCAGATGCGACATTTCTGTGGGTACTTAAGTATAGGACGAATATATTATTATACACATTTTGTTGTAGAAAAATATATGAGTTATCATAATTAGGCTAAATTTTTTATATTTAAATCTGCTCATTATACTTTTATTTTATTTTTAGGTTTCCACATCAAAGTCAAAGTGGAATAAATTCGTTCATTTTTAACTCTCGCGTGCCCAGCATTTATGAACGACTCTTATTCTAATTTATTAAATATATTTGTAATTTAAATGTTATATTAAGTTTTGTTAAACATAGTTTTATTTTTTATATTTGACATAGATACCTTTTAAAATATTCAGATGAAAATATCATTAAAATGTAATTGTGATATAAAATTATGTAATATTATATTAATTATAAGCAAATATAATATACAAATAAATGACAAAATTTGAAAATGGTTCTCTATATAATTTACCTATTCAACAATATAATCTACTATTACCTACTGATCATTCTACCTATGTTTATTCTATGATACAAAAAAACAACCGCGCGAACACAGAGTAGCGCACATTTTTTGTTTGAGATAGCTGTTCTAGTACGTAAGTACATATTACTTCAATGAGCAAACCACATAACCGCGCGTCGAAAAAAGTGTAACCACTATCCAACCACGACGATGTAGCTTTGAAACTACTAAACATTTTAAATAAACATATATCTATCTCACTTACACAAGTTACTAAAAAAATACCGCCGCTAAGATTAGATAAAGATAGACATGGCGGGTTAGTGTGATTTACTATATGAAATTTTACCCAAAATACGCAATAAAAAGGATTTTTTAGCTGCAGTTAATGTTTTTATTTAAAAAAAAAAGTATATTTTCTCATTAGATTAATATAAGGAGGTATAACTGATTAAATTAAAAAAATTTTTGCTAAGTATTTTTAATTGTACTAATAAATCAAAAAATATAAAATAGTTAATAAAATATAATTAATATAATATATAAAATTAGTATATATATATATATATATATATATATATATATATATATATATATATATATATATATATATATATATATATATATATATATATATATATAATAAGTACCCGGTTGACCGAGCTTTGCTCGGTAATTTTCGCTCGGTTTTTTTTTGATTCGTGTCTTTTGGAAATAATATTTAGATACAAATTACATACTGATGAAATACGAATAATATTTTTTTGATCGTAGCGACATAATAGAAAAAACTGAACTGGTTATTTGATTAAAAAATCATGAGTGCTTAAAAAATCATGAGTGCAATTAGTTTAATTTAAATTTTCGTGTGTTTAAAAAATACTAAAAAAGGGCTCGAAAAAATAGATTTTCTCAAAAAAGAACTTGAAAAAAAATTTAAAAAAAGTCGGTCGGTCGGTCTGGGCTCGAACCATGGTATTACGATTTTGCGACCGCCCAATATACCATTAAGCTATTTGTAATCATTAATAAGCCGTCAAAATTTACCTTCTTATTCTAACGATATTATAGCAGTTTTTCATTGCCTAAAAACACGGACAAAAAGACATTTTCTAAAAATAAATCCTAGCTAGATCGATTTATTGCCCCCGAAACTCCCTGCACACAAAATTTTATGAAAATCGTTGGAGCCGTTTCCGAGATCCCGATTATATATATATATATACATATATACAAGAATTGCTCGTTTAATAGTATAGGATTAATAATTTTGTACGTAAATCAAAACGTAGTTTTTATTAAAATTTCCAAAATATCAGAGGTAACAAATTAACTTATTCCATAAATTATATAGTCTCCCATTAATGTGCCATAATCACAAAGGCGGAAGAGTGGCAACATTAAACCTAAATTGCAATATTCGATCATTTTATTTAATTTTTGAGGTTTTTACGTTTATATGAAAACATGAACTAAAACTTATGTGTGGAAAGTGATTCCGCTTAATTTATTATATTTTTATGACCTTTGCAACGTTTTGGTGCGTTAATTACTAATATAATGTATTCTATAAAACAATGTGATCAAATTTTGGAAATTCCCGCAGACAGTTAAGAGCAAAGATGTTTTATAGGTCCAGATACCGTGTTACTAACACGTCGCACCGTTCATAGTGACGCCCGTCGTTGATTCATGTGTGCGTGAGTATCACGTGACGTGCATATCTTACGTACCATGGCTGCATTAATGTGCGTGACTTCGGTAGTAATAGTGCGAATAGATTACCCAAAAATTTGAGAGATTTTATATTTCATTCATATTGACGTACCTATTGATTCTACGAGTAAAAAATGTGTGTGTGAGGCGTGTGCATTATATATAGTACTACACTTTCATACTGTAGAACCCAAAATATTGCCGCTTTTTACGAATACATTAATTATTTTTCAATCCTAAGTAAAATGATGTAAAAAAATAAGTTCGTAATGTATACTTAACTAATTTAAATAGAGTTTTTGGAACTATGAAATCTTAAAACTTCATAGCAAACACCTTTGCAGGCCTCAGGGGCTCAGGAGAATTCTACGATGCCCACTCTATGTTGTGTAAGTGTCCTTGACATGAAAGTAAAGTGAACATATACACGTCCTTTCTTTAAGCTTCCATCAGAATTCATTTCTAGCCCGCCTTATTATTTTAGTCCAATGACTTGAAAAATTACAGGATCAGTTGAACATCTACGGAGGAAATAAAAGCTATTTGACATTTATAATATCAGTATGGATTGTCAAAAACGACAGATTAACTTTTGAAACCGGTTTACAAACGGCTTTTTGAGGGTTAAACTACACACCCCCACTTGTTTTTGATCTGGTTCTGAGTGACCAAAAAGGATAGAAGCACAGGAAAGTGCAATTCCGTGCTGCCAGAATCATTTCAGTCCTAAGCCTTAAAACGGTTTAAATTAGACCGTTTAAAATCCCTATACAGATATAGATATAGAATCTTTCCGGTTTATCATCACTAAAGATGTGAAGCCAGTTATCAACGATATCAACTGAGCGGTTTTCGTTTTCAACGGTTGACAACTGCTTCAAAACGAAAAGCCCTCGCCCTCGCCCGTCAAGGCTTGAAATGGATAAAAATATTTTTTTGCAATAAGTTTTTACACTTTGGTAATGAATAAACCACCGAAAGCCCCATAATATATAATAGTCTATTTTTTTGAGATATAATTAGCACATTTTCAAAAATAATATTTGGAGTTTGCTGGCGCGAGTAGGTATTTTCTAAAATGCCATCTGTTTCGCATCGCTCGTTCCGGAACGCCGTGGTGTGATAGAGAGAGTTTGTAACTCTCTCTATCAGGCAGTAATTGCCTACATTTTCTTTTTTTAAATATTGTTTCGAGCGATAACGTCTAATCACTAATCACCCCTAAACCTTTACGAAATGAGACAATTTTAGTCACATTAGATTCAGTATACCTTAATTTAAGTCAGTACGTTTTTCTTTTTTAGTAATTCAGTTTAGTTTAATTGAAAAAAAATAAAAACGCCCGAGGAAGTTTTTAAGTCAAAATATAGGTATTTAGATTTAATAACTTACATCGTACGCAATATTTCATTAAAATAAAAACGAATGAACCTAGTTATTCATTATATCTACAACATTTCTAAAAATTATGAAAATTAAACTATGTTTACGGGAGGGAAAACGTTATCGCTTTTTGTATGAAAGTTTACAGCTTCTCAATCCTCTTAGTTCCAGACCTTGAGTTAAATTAAAAAAAACTTGCAATTTTATCATTGTCCGTGTAGTGTAGTGGCAGTGTAAGAATATTTACTCATATTGTCCTGTGAATGTTAGAGGAAAACAAGCCTGGAGGTGGGCAACTCCGTTTTCCTAACAACAACTAAAAAATAAAAAAAAAACTGCGGTTGCCAACATAAAAAATATTTCCGTTTAGAGGAAAAGTAGTAGAGAAACTTATGTTCGTTCATCAGTGAACTTTTGGTAGGCTGTAATTACAGTTATTTAGACGATACAGCCGCGGTAGCTTAGGGGCTAAGTGCTCGTTGTTATTTTCACAGTATGTAAGCAACCCGGGTTCGATCCCGCCGGCACAAATGAAATTGTTAATTGCAATTCTAAGTGCTGATGTATCACATGCTCGGCGGTGAAGGGAAACATCGTGAGCGAACCTGCATGTCTGAGAAATAGAAAAATTAATATTTCGAAGACATGTGAAGTCTGCCAACAAAATTGGTGGAGCGCGGCGGACATTTAATTGCACTAAAACAGGCCTCCTCTCAGAAATGAGTAGAGTCCTGTATCCAGCAGTGGGACGTATTTAGGCAGTAACCTCAAGACCACACATTAATAATAAGTTTTATATATCAACAACCAATACTATAAAATCCCCTAAATCAAATCTGTAAACTCTGTATTATGGGTACAAAAACACATAATATAACATTTGTCAATAAGTACAATACGTACGCTCCCACAGATATTATTTTAGATTAACTAGGTACGCAGAGGCCTGGTTGCGCTACGGCATAGCATAGTACTCTGGGGTAATAGGAAGCTCAGACGCCGACGAAATATGTATTAATTAAAAAAAAATATCCTCTGGTTCCGTTAATATTCCCGTTCAGATTAAATTAGCCACAGCGCAAAAATAAATAACAAAATTACGGAATTCATCAAAAAGATTTAACATGCAAAGTATATTAAAAAAAAAAGTTAATAAATACCTAACTAAAATGCACATAAAGCATTGCACTTAAAGTATAGTCAATCATAAATCAATCTTCTTACATACTGATTTAATACTGTCCTTCATAAAATTGTTGAAGGCTTTATGCCTCCTTATACTTTAAACGCTTCTTATTTGCCTATCCTGTACGTATCTCTGTATGTATATGTGGATGCAGCTATATGCTTTGCTTATGCACGCAGCAGCTATATTATGTTTATAGCACTATGGGTAGGCTCGACCGCGCTGGGATCACGCTGTTACAGATTACCATCGTAAAATACCAGCTTGATGCTGCTGTGTTTCGCTTTCGTATGGTGAGTATAGAGAAACTATGCGTTCCATCTTAGTCCTCAGGGGTTACAACGCATCTGTATTTTGATTATTGATCAAGGACGAATGTGGTGGACGGGTGAACTGCGTGCATATATAATAAAAATATTGAATTTTATAACTCAGTTTTCACCCACTTAATCCGAAAATTTGTAAACTAATGAACCAATAACAATCAATTTTATGACTGACCTAGTATTTTTACTAGAATCATCAGGTTATGGCTCATGTTTAAGTTTTCTTAAAATCTTAATGAGTTTTTACTTCAAATCCGTTTATTTAAAATAGGTACATACACAATTTATACTCGTATTAATATAAATAGTTATTCACTGACATTGAAGTAATATGTACTTACGTACCAGAACAGCTATTTCAAACAAAACATGTGCGCTACTCTGTGTTCGCGCGGTTGGTTTTGTTATCATAGAATAAACATAGGTAGAACGATCAGTAGGTAATAATATATTGTATTGTTAAATAGGTAAATTATATCGAGAACAACTTTCAAATTTTGTCATTTATTTTGTGCATAATATTTGTTTATTTAACATTATATTACTTAATATTATATCACAGTTACATTTTAATGATATTTTTATCTGAATATTTTAAAAGGTATCTATGTCAAATATAAAAAAACTATGTTTAACAAAACTCATTAATATAAAATTGAAATTACAAATGTATTTGTTTAAATTAGAATAAGCTTCGTTCATAAATGCTGGGCACGGGACAGTTAAAAAGGAACGAATTTATTCCACTTTGACTTTGATGTGGAAACCTAAAAATAATATAAAAGAATAATGAGCAGTTTTAAATATAAAAAATTGGCCTAATTATGATAACTTATATATGTTTCTACAAAAAATGTGTATAATAATAATATATTCATCCTATACTAAAGTACCCACAGAAATATCGCACCTGAACAAATTAATTTCATAATCTATATTACAGGACACAAGATAGCGTCTTAGGAATAATTTGTTTTATTAATAATTTATAATACTTTTTTATTGATTAAGTATCTTATTAACCGATGAAAAGTAATACCTTGGTTTTTACTCACATTTCGTAAATTATTTGTGCAATATCTAAGTATACACAACGGCATATTTTTATCAAGAGATTTTTTTAAATCAACACAACACGTGACAACTCTACAGACGCCTAGCGAGTGACTGATTAAAGTGCGGTGTGTGCACCGCAGTTGAGTGGAACAGAGTAGCTGAATGCAATGTCGCCTCTAGTATGTAGTACATATTAGCTCAATGTTCACTGATAAGAATTGTGATCTGCTATAGGAATATACGTTCTTGGATCTGCTGTGGAGATTGTTTGGCCTTTGCTGTTGCACGTATCGGCCGGTCCAAATCGTGGTGGTAACACAATCTCACAGAAGACCAGTGTGAAGTAGAAGCTTTGCTTCTGCATTTCGTCTGGTGATTGCAGGTGGCCGGAGGTCCATTCCCCCCCTCCCCTTAACATGGCAGCGAAGTTAAATATAACATTACACCAGGAGGGTACCAGCACCCCCCGTGACGGAGAATCCCTCGCTGAGCATCCACGCCCAAGCTTCCTTACTCTTCCTGAGCGTTGGTGCTCAGACTGCCCCACGTATTTCGGGGGGAGCGGGGTGATGGGCGAAACTCTGCTCGAGACTAAACCTGCTCGAGGCAAATGGAGCAATAAGCCAAAGACGCCCCTTGCCACGCTATCCGTGAATTTCTGCAACGTCAGGGGACTTCATTCAAACCTTAACTGCGACCACTACCATCTGGAAACGTTGAAGCAGGCCTTACTCTTTCTAACCGAGACACAGGTGTCCTCTCCGGCTGATACTTCGTATCTCTCCTACCCGGGGTACAGATTAGAATACTCCTTTGCGCGCCGGGCTGGAGTTTTCGTGTACGTTAAATGGGTTACCTAACTCATTTATGAGCTAGGTAGCCCACTTACTGGATGGAGGCAGTAGAGTCCAAGGGGGAGACGTTGGCCGTTAGTTTGAACATAGCGAAAGCCTTCGACCGGTTTTGGCACAAAGCGCTTCTTACGAAGCTTCCATCCTATGGGCTTCCAAAGAAATTATGCAATTGGATCACCAGTTTTCTTGCTGGTCGGAGCATCATGGTCGTAGTAGACGGTACATGCTCTGATTACAAGCCATTAACGCTGGTGTTCCACAAGGCTGTGTGCTATCACCAACGCTGCTTCTTCTGCATATCAATGACATGTTGCAAACTCATAACATTCATTGCTATGCAGACGACAGCACTAGTGATGCCTTATACACCGGCCGTGCCAATATTTCTCGGAAAAACGTCACCGAGTACCGAGACAAACTTGTGTCTGACGTCGAGACTTTGTTGAACAAGGTTTAGGACTGGGGGCAACTAAATCTAGCCCAGTTTAATCCCCAGAAGATACAAGTTTGCGCGTTTATCGCTAAAAAGAACCCCTTCGTCATATCTCCTCAGTTTCAAGGCACTCCCCTTGTTAACTCAGCCAGTATCGTATTCGAGTGATCGAAATGTCGTAGCCGTGGATGGTATTTCATTATTTACATTTTATTTACATTTCGAGTGACGTGCAGTTTCGTGGTTACTTGGAAGAGAAGGCCAAATTGGCCTCTAAAGAACTTGGTGTAATCAGCAGAGCGGGACAGTATTTCATGTCGGCAACGCCTGCAACTTTACAAGACGCAGATTCGGCTGCACTTTTTTGTTTTTTTTTTCTAATGTAGATATATTTAAATTAGAATAATTCTCATGGAAAAAACTTAACTCAACCCGAATAAATGATCTGAAATCATAGACTTATTATACTACTGCGTATGGACAGGGTCATTGAACAAACGAAATGGCACTGACTCACTGATGCTTAAATGTTTATGGAGCACCAACGCGACAACCAATACGTGCCGTACGTTCGCAGTTTTTCCACTTTTAGATATATTTCACTATTTTGGAGTAAAACTACTATATAAGTAGGGCTTTAGGCGTTTGTGCAAGTTGACAGGGTTTTGGATAATTTGGGGTAAAACCGAACTTCATGTAACCTTGATTTTTATTCCCAACCAATGTATTTTTATTTAAAGATTTATCGAAGAGGATAGGGTCAAAAGAGCTAGACAAGTGTAGAATAAAAAAGTTTCCTTTAATAAATAATATAATAAATAGAAAAGAATAATGGTATATTTATACTTAGTTAAATATTCGTTATTCATATAAGACTAAGTGTTATTATAATTTGAAAATGAGAACGTCTTCTTCATCATAAAACTCAAGATTTTAATCGTGAAGTGATATTCAAATCTTGCAATGATGTAGTTCTTCAAAATATTGAAAATTAGGTGGTACAGGTTTCAGGGTAAAACTAAAATCATGAGTGAAAACACTTGTTCCGTGGTAGTTCATAAGTATTTAAGAGATGGCGCTGATTTATTCTATGCTTAAACCGTTATCAATTTTTGTTCGCACGGCCACATCTTGTCATTTATATCAACGTCTGAAACAGATGAAATTCGGTCAATAAATTCACAATATGTAGACTTACAAAATATTGTCATAAGTTTTTCTTGTTCTATTGTAGGAAAACCGCGGAAAGTAATGATTTTGTGCATTTTGTTTGTTAATGAAATTCACAATCGCAACGAAATACCTACAAACGATAACTAGGTATTTTGGACCGAAAATAACTGTGATTAAGTAAAAATCAATAATAAATATTGAAAACTAAACCTACGAAATCATTTGAGAATTTTTTTTCAACATGAATGAATTTGACAAACGTCTTTTTTTCTTCCTGTAATTAATGGCTTCTCTTATTAGAATTCCTCTAATATTTAATAATTTTATTTTAATCAATTAATCGGGCAATTGTGCAAACCTCAGTCATATGTACTTATATAATGACTGTAAGGTACAAACAAAAAAATATAGCACAGAATCCTTAGACAGAGAAACCTATAGACAAATTGACGCCTTCTTTCGATTTCGCACACGAAAAAAATAAATTTATGCATACCTCTTGCATAGAAATGAGACAGAGCGGTGTGATTGTTTGTCCCTTTCTCTGTTCCGGTTTTTTTGTTTAGCAAACTACACTTAGCTAAATAACTTTGACAGTTCGTAGCGATGTGAGGAGTTTACAAGTTGGTTTAAGTGAGAAAAAAAGTGTTTTGTGAGCTTAGGATTGGTAAATTTTGTTTAGTTCAGTTCTTAGAACAATTAAATTTTTTATCTAAATATGTTTAAAAGTCATAAAGACTATTGTATAATCTAAAACTACGTTATCGTCCTTTCTCACTCGAGACCACGCTAATCATTAGTCTATAGGTTTCTCTGTCTACGACAGAATCATTGAGCTATTATGTACTATAATACTTATACGTACTAGAGACGACACTGCATTCAGCTACTCTGTTCCATTCAAATGCGGTGCTTACACCGCACTTTAATCAGTCACTCGCTAGGCGCTTGTAGAGTTGTCACGTGTTGTGTCAATTCAAAAAAATCTCTTGGTAAAAATATGTCGTCGTGTTTACTTAGATATTGCATAAATAATTCAAGAAATGTTAATAAAAACCAAAGAATCACTTTTCATCGCTTAATAAGATACTTAATCAATAAAAAAAGTATTATAGATTAATAATAAAACAAATTATTCCTATAGTTCACAAAAGATAGCTTGATCTCTGCGACAGCTGTCAGTAAAAATCACGTCTATGAAATCCTGAATTTCTTAGTTGTACCTTTGAGCATAGAAAATAGAGGAGATGGCAAGCCTACAAAAAAATCGTGTCAAATTGAGACAATAAATGGCGGACGCTGTAAGCTCCGCCCATTTTTTAGTGATGTGAACTCAATCAACTTTTAAAATTTAGTAACACCTTTATGTATTTAATTTATTTTTAATATGCAAAATTATATTTTCTCTAACGATTAGGGAGGCTAGGGGAATTTCGTGTGAATTTAACCGCCAGATGATTGCTGCTCCAGTTTTATCGTTTAAATAATAGTTTGAAGACGATTTTGATACTTAAAGCACGGATAGCAACTCGTGCTTGTAAGGTGTAAGTTAACAAGCTAGTTGCTCTGACTTCATATTATACAGAATAAGCTTTACTTCTGGGCTAATAAGTTACTATCTAAAGCCAGGATGGTTAAACAGGATGGAGTTCTCTTTTAGAGCTAGTAGCACCCCCCCACCAGTTGCTTGTGCACCAGTTTCGTGTGGCCGTTTAAACTAATATCTCTTGAAGTAAAAACTACCTACTTTAGAATCGCTGTGATTTGAATATTATTATACTTTACGATGCACTTGTGGTTACAAATTATCATAACAAATAAATTATTTGCCGTGAAATATTTTTTATTTTATATCCACCCCGGCTTAGCATGGGTGATTTCTGGATTTTGGCAACAAAATCAAGAAAGACCAAGTGAAGTAGATACAAAATAATAAAAATCTGCGGATGCTAAACCGCCTGCCAAGCGTGGTAGCTGTGGCAAAATGCCCTATGAGGTAATCCCAATCTATAGTAGAGACCTAGGTGCAGCAATGAACTTTTAGAATGTAATGGATGGATGGATGGAGTAGGAAAATAAATAAATTTTTTTTAGCAATAGAAAGTAGTTTAATAACGTAATATTTTTATAAAATACTTATCTTGTTTGTTATATATATATATATATATAATAATAATAAATACTCTCATATCCAAATATAAATCTTAAAAAAACTCAGACAGAAAATAATGATTTAGATCTATGAAGCTGCAAATAATATTACAAATTAAACAACACCATGGTTGTTATAAAAGGTGACTTAAGGTAAATTATAAATATGTATATGCTAAACATTTATGTATATTGCATTATTAGAAGGCACTGATGGGCTAATATATACAATATATAAGTAAACAATATATAATAAAGTCAAGTAATAATGTCCATAGTCTGAGGTATTTGCATGTTTGCCTACAGAGAGAGATTACTTACAGGCGCTAGATTGTACTTTATGTAATCTTTGTTGCTTTGCTTCACTTTTATTATGTAGGTACCGTAGGTCCTACCATGAATGTAACTCCGTTTCCGTATAATTTAGTTAATCATTTATGCTCACTGCTCAGACCCATGACACCGAAATAATGCAATGCATAACGCAAAACTTTTGCACATAATACGACAGAATAAATCAAGAAAACCTTAATAAAGTATGTCCTTGAAAGAATGTATTGTTAGCAATGTAACATCACTATTTACGAACAACAAAATTTTATAGATACGCAAAGAATGATAAGAAGTAATTAAATAATATGAATTAAAGGTTTAGGGTAAATAATTACATCCATCTACTTACTGTCGCAAAAGATATAAACGTTTTTACTTTACACCAAAAACTAAATCACTCACCTATGAAATGATAGTTCGTGTGATTTTTGACTATATTTTGAGGTACAGCCTCTTACGCAACACTTAGTCATCTTCGTTCTTTATAATGAATTGGAAAATTCACTATAAACTGTTTAAAAATTCGCAAAATTTTCAAATTAAGAAATATCAAACGACTTTTTATAGCAGCAAATCTGAGACAATAAATGGCGGAATCGGCCGCAAGGCGGGGTTAAATGACGTCATCTTAAAAATGTTTACCAGAATGCGAAACAATTTCTATTATCTGTTTCATTTATGACTGACACTTAGACTTACACTTCGCTGAGTGAAAAAGAGATAGGCAGCATATTGACAGTTCAGTGTCGAATATAACCATATTTGTATAATCAATAAAACATATAGACGCTCTGGGCAGCTCCTCTATTTTCTATGCTCAAAGAGTTGTACAGACAGTACTTGTCAATGTCATACTTTATGGGCATGCCGACCTAATTATGGTTCATAAAACATCGCTTGATCTCTGCGACAGCTGTCAGTAAAATCACGCCCATGAAGTCCTGAATTTCTTAGTAGTACAGACAGTACCTGTCAATGTCATACTTTATGGGCATGCCGACCTACGTAGACAGAGAAACCTATAGACTAATGATCTGCGTGGCCTCGAGTGAGAAAGGACGGTAACGAATTTTTAGGTTATACAATAATCTTTATGACTTTCAAACACATTTAAATAAAAAATTTAATTGTTCCAAGAACTGAACTGAACAAGATTCACCAATCTTAAGCTCACAAAACGCTTTTTTCTCAAGTTTGCTAAACAACTTTAACAGCGTAGCGATTTAAGGTGTTTACAAGTTGGTTTAAGTGAGAAAAAAGTGTTTTGTGAGTTTAAGATTGGTGAATCTTGTTCAGTTCAGTTCTTAGAACAATTAAAATTTTTATCTAAATGTGTTTAAAAGTCATAAAGATTATTCTATAACCTAAAAATTCGTTATCGTCCTTTCTCACTCGAGGCCACACCGATCATTAGTCTATAGGTTTCTCTGTCTACGTCAATTTGTCTATAGGTTTCTCTGTCTACGCCGACCTAATTATAGCGCATGCCCATAAAGTATATAGACGTACGTACGTAACGTAGACAGAGTTCTCTGTCTACGGTACGTAAGTTATAAGACGCCATCTCGTGTCATGGAATATAGATTATGAAATTAATTTGATCAGATGCGACATTTTGGGGGTACTTAAGTATAAGACGAATATATTATTATTTATTATACACATATTTTTTTGTAGAAACATATATAAGATATCATAATTATGCTAAATTTTTATTTAAATCAGCTCATTATTATTTTATTTTATTTTTAGGTTTACTACACATCAAAGTCAAAGTGGAATAAATTCGTCTATTTTTAACTCTCGCGCACCTAGTATTTATGGACGACTCTTATTTTAATTTAAATAAATGTATTTGTAATTTAAATGTTATATTAATAAGTTATGTTAAATATAAATTTAGTATGTTTTTTATATTTGACATAGATACCTCTTGAAATATTCAGATAAAAATATCATTAAAATGTAGTTGTGATATAACACTATATTAAATAAGCAAATATAATACACAACATAAATGACAAAATTTAAAAAATGTTCTCGATATAATTTACCTATTTAACAATACAATCTAATATTACCTACTGATCATTCTGCCTATGTTTGTTCTATGATAAAAAAAACCTATCGCGCGAACACAGAGTAGCGCACATTTTTTGTTTGAAATAGCTGTTCTAGTACGTAAATACATATTACTTCAATGCACAGAATTAACATTTTCAGTTTCTTCCGATATAATAATTATGTATATTTATATCTATTTTTTAATATGGCAATCTAAACCAACGTGAAGGAAAGAAAAACAATCTTTTTCTCGCTTTATTTGGCTTTCCCAACCGACACATAAACAAAATTATGATTGTGTGCAGATTTCTCAGCTTTCATATAAAATTGCATCACCCTGCACTAAACACTAGTATACCCTTAGGTCGGCCTCACACATGTGGAATTCCGTACGGTAATTTACGGAATCCCATTTTGCTCGCAAAATTTCGAACGGAAAACTACCGTAGGTGTGTGACAGGTCCTTGATTTTGTATGGGGTTTCTGCGTTCGTAATCCCGAAACGGAATTCTGTTTCGAAAAACCATTTCGGAATATCGATTCAGGATTCCGAACGCAGCAAGGTCATATAAAATCAAGGACTCGTCACAAACATAGAGTAGTTTTCCGTTTTAAATTTTCTCCGATTCGAAATTCTGCATGACTACCTGTGCTTTCGGAATCCCGCACGAAAAAAGCGTTCCGAACGGAAGTGTTCCATAGAATTTGTATGAGTCGCAACACGCATTCGTAAATTCCGAACGGAACGCACTCACCGCTCAGCTCAGTATACGTCGTGCGTCGCACAACCGAAGCGAGTAGGTGGATTTATGTATGTTTATAAATATAGTAAGTAGTCTTATATGTATAGCTCTTTTCGTAATCTTTCATCTCATATTATTTAATAACTCGTCAAAAATTTTTACAGTTATCCATAATTTAAAAATTTCCTGGATAGATAGATCTTTTATATAATATAGTCAATATTGCAATCTTAGGGTGATAAGGGGACGCACCCAGTAACAATGATACAGCAACAATGGAATCGCGATCAGAAAATCTTCCTCATTATTCGCTGGCAGAATGTATAGACTCAATGGCTAGCGTCTCTCAACTGAGCCTTGTTATTCCGAAGGGAAATAAACATACGTTTAGCGTGTGTATGATGTATTTACGGAATCCCTAACCGGAATTCCGATCCGAATGTATGTGGCCGGCCTTAGGCGGGAGTAGATATAAATCTAGGTGTAATATTGTTCTGATGTTCTGTGATATCAATTATCAACAACAGCACAACACAACAGTAATTCAAATAATCTTTAATTTCTAATTATTGTAAAAGTTTTAAACGCAGTGATTTTATAATCTTTGATAATGATAATCTATGCTGATAATAGTAGTAGTAGAATTATGATTTGAGTAGGTAGTTGATAGTCATAGTAGTTGATGTCACAGAGTACTTTTTATAAACTGGAATGATGTGTATTGTGTAGCTTGCTACATATTTATTTATCTATGGTATTGTGTATCGAAAGCAAGAACAAGAATGATTTCATGAAGATCCAAGTCCAAGACATTCAAATTCATACGAACATGAAATACTTGACGGCGTCGGGACTCATTGGAAGTTGTCAAATTAGGAAAAAAAGAAAGTAAATAATTTGTATGCACCTTACCTACGTACGTAGTAGTACATGGTGCAAATAGAATAACTATCCTAACATAATGTTTAAGTACAAGGTCGAAGAAGTAATAATTTGATGTAATTTCATCATCAAGCACAACTCTGCCTCATTTTAGGTTTTAGTCGCTCTTACAGTTTTTTTCAGTTTCGTTACTAATTTAATTTACTATATCACTAATATATATCCAAACTTACTCTTTTCAGCAAGGCCAGCCGAAATGACTATACTGAGTAAAGTTATTGATTTCAAGCAGATGCAGAATATTACAACAGATTTTAATAGATTGGGAGGTATGAATTGTTTCAACATTATCATAACTTTTATATAATATATGAATTAAAGATTTTTATTTTATTGAACCTCCAACTACTACTGTGATAAAAATTCCTTTTGAAGTAAGTTTTTATATGGTTTGTTATAAATAGGAAATGATAGTTAATATCTTTTATATGACTGTAATCAAAAATGTTAAATTTGTTCCAATACAATTTCCTAATGTAAATAATGTTCATTTTAAAATTTTTAGTGTTAAAAATGTTGTACTTACTCTACTAACTTAAACTATATACTTATATCTTATTTATTAATATTTAAAATGGGCAATTCCTATTTAAAAGGAAATATAATTGGTTTCAGAGAAATGAGTCAATGATTTAGGTAATTTTTTATTTTCAAACTTTATATTGTCCATTACAATTCCACTGTTGAACATAAACCTGTCCTCACCACCTGCAGTGCATCTATCAAGTTCCTGCATCTCTTACCAGTTTGTTGTTTGGCTTTCTTCCCCAACTACAAACACATTTTTAATTTAGATCAGACCCCCAGTAATCCGGTCCCTGGCTAATCTGTTCCCCCTTATAATCCTACATGTCTTTAACTTGTAGGTAGATTCAAGTCGCGCTATGAATTTGCCAGGGGGAGGTATCCTTCGTGAATATGTGAACAAATAGGTTGCAATTCGTCATCACCAATCTAGTTTGACACATATTGTCTCAGTTCAAATGTAACTATGGTAGCAGCCTAGCGGGCTTTCATTATTAACTGTTTAGGTATTCATTGTGCATCATATGACATTTTTTTACATATTTGATATGTAATCTGTCAGATTACAAGGTATTCTTTTTCAAAAAGTTGCAGACTACCACGGGAGTGTGGCAGTACTTTATAGTCCGACAAATTCGATAATTCGATACCGCCTTGCAAAATGTTAGTCGGATTACCGTGGGTCTGCTGTATAATATTTTTCCTTATATGTTAATTTATTATATCATTTTATTTAATTTATACATAGTTAATTTTGTTTTTAATATTATGGCTCTGATATAGCTATATATGAAAATTAATTGCTGTCCGATAGTCTCGTGAAAACTCGAAAAGAACTTGACTGATTTTGATACTTTTTAAACTCAATAAGACCCAATAGAGGGCGCTGTTGTTGAGATGCAGAAATCACCCGTTTAAAGCCAGGGTGGATCGCTAGTCTAAAATAAAGTATAATTTTATCTGTGGTTTCATCGCTGAGATTTCTTTTTCCATGTGTAAGTTGTAATATAAATTACCATTATACAATTTATATTTACCATAGTTGCCTTGCTTGGCAGGTAAGTCACTGCAATTTTTTAATTTTTGATTTTTATCCCCATCCATCCATCCCATCACTTGGTTTATTTCCTCAGTCGCCTCTTATGACACTAGTGGGACAATATGGGATAGTGGATATTCTTACACTACTACTATATAGTTTCATTATAACTATTCATTAGTAATAAATAAGTTTTTAGTAAAGGATTAAATTGTACATAGGAGGAATCTTACCTTATTTTACAATGTACAAACATCACTGATTAACAAAGCACACCTAATGACATTCGAGCCAAAATAGCCCATACTGTGAGGCAGTGATTTACTACAATTCCACCTAAATATAGCTGTATGTGGTAAAGCACACTGGCTAAGATTTACGAGATTCTATGATCAGATATGATATTATATGAGATACACAGATTGAACCAAAAATTACTATATTCAAAAACTGAAGGTCAATCACCTCAATCCCCCCCCCCCCCCTTGACCATATTAGCTTCATTTAACAGATTCTATTAACTTAGTCTTTGAAAACAACCATTCCGTAATCAGAGATAAAGACACAAGTTATCTATTCCTTGACCATACAAATTATGAATGATGAAGCAAACAGGGCTACAATCATGGCAAATCCTTCTTGTTCTGGAAGGCCCTTGTCCAGCAGTAGTTGGTTACGGGCTGTTTAAAAGGAAGATTATTATATTTTTAATGTAATAAAAAAGTAGGACTGTTACATCTTAAATAAGTCAATTACCTCAATAATTTTTTTTCAGACAGGTGTTATCTAGATCATGCAGGTGCTGCATTGTATCCACAATCACTGCTCCAACATGTTCATGATGATTTACTCAATAATGTTTATATGAATCCACATACTGATAGATACACCAAAGATTGTATTGAGCAAATCAGATGTTTGGTCTTAAACCATTTTCATACAGATCCATCCAAATATTCTGTAGTATTTACCTCGGGAGCAACACAATCATTAAAACTTACTGTGGAAGCATTTGATTTTGCATCAAACACAAATGATGGATTAGACTGTGGATCATTTGTTTATCTCAATGAAAACCACACATCAGTACTTGGTTTAAGAGAAATAGCAGGGGATAAGAATGTAGATATTATAAATATATCTCATGAGAATTTTCTCAAATCTATTAAACATACAGAAACTACTACAAAACCTGCAGTTAAAGACAAAACTGATGGCAATATCCTTCTTGCATATCCAGCTTTAAGCAACTTCAACGGTTTTAAGTATCCTATAGATTGTATAGAAAATATAAAAAATGGATGTTTGAACAGATATTTGATGAAACATTTATGCAAAGTAAATTGTAATTGGTATGTTTTACTTGATGCAGCATCCTTTGTACCGTCAAATAATTTAGACTTGTCCCAGACGCAACCAGATTTTGTATGTCTGTCATTTTACAAAATTTTTGGGTACCCTACTGGATTGGGTGCACTTTTAATTAAAAACACGAGTGGAGATGTTTTATGTAGAAAACGATATTTTGGTGGTGGAACTGTCGATATTGTATTGAGTAATGAGAACTTTCACGTGAAAAGAAAAATTCTCCATGAAAGGTATTTTTTCAAATGATACTTTTTTAATTTTTTTTAAATTGCTACCTTTTTATTTTAAAATCACTTAGTAGTGTATCTTATTTTCCAGATTAGAAGATGGATCTCTTCCATTTTTATCAATATTAGCATTAAAACATTGCTTTGACACATTACATAGGTTAATTCCTAAAAAAATTAACAATGATATCATGGACACTATAGCTTATCATACATATAATTTGGCTAAAGATTTATATAATCAGTTAAAAGAACTTCATCATCCAAACGGAAACAAAGCCGCTATCCTCTACATGGATTCAGATTTTTTAGATATAAAAACACAGGGTGGGATTGTCACATTCAATCTTCTAAGAGATGATGGATCATACATTGGTTATATGGAGGTAATTACATAAACATGTGTAAACGTAATTTCTGTTCATTACAGTCTCTGTAATGAACAGAAATTACGTTTCAAAATCTACTACTAAACATCTGTGCGGGCACAGACATGCCCGAATGTGAATGTTAAATGCGGGCTGTCTGTTCGCACACAAGTGGCAGCAACCTGTGCAGACGACCTTTTATTATTATTTAATGAACTTAGAGATTTTTAATTTGCAATGAGTTTTATTCTGGGACGGGTTTATATGACTATATTCATGCGCAAGTAATTGTACAGGTTCATAAATTTCTAATTCTTTATGTAAATTGATATAACTAAACTTATTGCTGTTTTTATACCATTCTTTGCATTAATTTAATGATAAATAAATAATAAAACATTGCAACGCAAAATACGCGCTAAGACGTGGAGTTGCAGAAAACAGTCCGTCGTAAACTAAACTAAACATTGCAAGTCTAGGTCATCATAAAGCACGCACTACTAACCACGTAGCCGTTCTAAAACAAACTGATGAGCCTGCGTAGTGTATTGCGGTGACAGACATGCCCAGACAAACAGCCCTTGGACATGTCCGTCTAGTGATTTCCCCGCTTTAGCCATTCCAACAGATTACGTCATGCTTAGATAATGGATACTTGCCATGCTTGACAGGAGTGTAAGCAACTGCGATTTTCTATTTATAGTATTTAACATTTTATTTTAATTTTAAAATTGTATTCCAGTTCCAAAACATGGCAGACTTATTCAACATTAATGTGAGAACAGGTTGTTTCTGTAATTCTGGTTCATGTCAAAGACATCTACATGTAGCCAACAGAGAATTGAAGGAAATGTACAAAGCTGGTCACACATGTGGTGATGAAACAGACTTAATCAAGGGAAAACCGACTGGTGCTATTAGAATCTCATTTGGCTATTATAACACGTTTAATGACGTTGATAAACTTATTTTAATGATCTGTCGATGTTTCGTACGTACGAACTTCAAGATACCAAAGCGTTTAATGACTTATCCCACACAATTTACAGCCGCCTCCAAATCTATTAATAAATCATACGAAAATGAAATGCTCAACTTATCAAGTGACAGAGTTTACTTAAACACCAATTATCTGTCGTCCGAAGTGACTGATGAGGAGAACATAATTGTTCTAGATGAAATAGCTATATATCCAGTAAAATCGTGTGGAGCCTTCAAAATAAGAACAGCTTGGAAAATAGGATCGAAAGGTTTTGAGTTTGACAGGGAGTGGAT
Source organism: Parnassius smintheus behrii (assembly GCA_036936625.1). Lineage (NCBI taxonomy): Eukaryota > Metazoa > Arthropoda > Insecta > Lepidoptera > Papilionidae > Parnassius > Parnassius smintheus. Next base: position 32,576,836 of record JAUPFT010000006.1, read on the forward strand.
GATAGTAAGAGAAAATGGTATATGTCTAACACAAAAGCAAAGTACAGAAATGTGTATGATTCATCCAGAAATTGATCTGAAACACAAACTTTTGACTCTAAATTTTAAAGGTTTGTTTTTTATTTGTATTGTTTTATGTTTTCAGTATTAAATCTATTTCTTCCGAGTTCTAAATTAAGAAAGATTATTTTTGCATTTGGGGTATAATTAAAAATGAATTAATTAACAAATTACATTTTATGATGGTGATGCCATGGTTATTGATAATGATAAAAATAACTTAATTTTAGGTATGCCGTCAATATCCATATCACTTAATCAAGTTACAGAAAATGTAAACAGTCATGGATCATTGTGCAATAGTAAAGTTTGCATGGATGTAGTAAAAGGCTATGACTGTGGAGATGAAGTTGCAGATTGGATCTCAAATGCATTAGGAATTTCATATCTAAGATTAATAAGACAATCCAACACTGAAAACAGAATACAGAAGAAAAATATTGAAGGTGATCAGAAATTATTATCATTAAGTAATCAAGCTCAATTTCTATTAATAAATAAAGCCACAGTGAGATGGCTACATAAAAAAATCAAAGATCCGTTGTTCACAGCCAATATTGAAAACTTAACTGACCGTTTTAGAGGAAACTTGATTATTGACATGGAAGACGAATTAGTTGAAAAGGAATGGCAAAGGGTAATAATAGGAAGTCATGAATTTAAGGTAATTTAATTTATTATTATATTTTTAATTTTTTCAAATTTTAATTTATATCATTCATCCATTCCTGCTAAGTTGTAAAACTAATTGTGAGGTTCATCATTAATCACCAGTTTTATTAATTTTAATTAAAAGTTATAATTTCAGGTGGAAGGAACTTGTCAAAGGTGTCAAATGGTATGCATTGATCAACAAACAGGAGAGAAAACTGTTGAACCTCTCAGAACTATTTCAGAGCAATTTGCAGGAAAAATGAGGTTTGGCATATATTTAAGTTACATAGATCCAGTAAATGGGGCTAAAGATAAGTTATTAAAAGTAAAATCACAAGTCAAACCCGTAATAAATGACGATAACATAAGCAGATGAAAGCACTTGTTATGTAAGATTCTGTCCTAATCGAATCCTAATTAATCATTCACATTTTTATTGTTATGGAATTATTGTATGTGATATATTGAATTTAAAATAACTTAGTTTATTTCAAAATATACAGAACAAATGTTCCTTTTTATTATAGAAAACCATGTATTCTTAAATTTAAATGATATTTATTTATAATCTCATTCCTGTAAGAATAAATAATATCTGTAAGATATACTATAATAGATTCTCTTAGGGATGGATACTTAAACATTCTCAGTGTTATTACTTTATTATGAATTACATATTTTGTTACTAAATTTAACTGTACTGAGTACCTATTTTTATGTATGATATTAGAAAATAGCGAATAAATAACAAACAGGGATATTTACTAGAAAATATTAATTATAAAACATAATTAAATGTTAAAAAAATTAACAAATTGTTTATTAATAGCACATTTGTGTTATAACTATATACATACTGCCTCTTTACATATTATGATGGTTAATATTATCATTAAAATCTTTTCTTTTGTAGGCAATACTAATTTAAAATGAGTTTCATAGGGGAAAAGTCAAGGTAGTAGTTTAGGGGACAGATGTCATTTAATTTTGCAGAGTTTCACATTATCATATTATTATGTAACCACACATATATGATTCATAGAAATATGAGAAAATTGATGGTTAATTTTTACATAAACATACATTACAGGATTCATAATACCTATGGTATTATGAATCCTGTAATAAAGACATTTAGTAGTATGGCACATAACATTAATGTGCGATACACTGGTTTGTTTTTAAAATCTGTACTTCAGTGAGGTGGTAAACTTTTGAGAAGTTATAACTAAATATTAATACCGTATAACAAAATAACCTGTTGTACTAACTTTTAACATTGCGCTTTTTATGTTTTTTTTTTTTTGTTGATGTTTGGCTAGCACAGTAGCACTTATGTAGGAAGCTACTAGTTGGATTTAATAAAAATTTATGGTTTGATATTGCACACTTTATTAAATATTGTTTTTGTTGTGAATGAAAAAATGAAGAACTGTTGTGAAAAATCTAAAATGTATTGTTTACAAAAAAAAACTTTTGTTAAGAGACTGATTGAAGAGTGAGAAATAAATGTTATGATATTGCACAGTTTATTGGTTGTTGTCCTTTTATTACTCTTGGTTCACCTCCATTAGATACATCTAATACTACATTTACTACTTCTTCATAATCAGGTAATGCCATTGTTTGTAATTTTGAATAAATTAGTTTATCATTTAATAATATTTCAAAAGATCCTGTAGACACACAAATTATATATTTAATATATACATATAAAGAACATGTTTAATAATTAATTAAATTGGCTAAAAGCCAAAGTATGGAACACTTATGTTAACCAGCTACAACTACATAGGTGCAAACAATTGCAGTTTGTTAAATTTTGGTATATGTACTACAAAATTTGTCAAAAATATGAAACCCCACACTAGGATTTTCTTGTGTATTGTGAAGGCAGTTTTACATACATTAAATTTGACAAGACCAACATTCACAACCGGAACAATTATTTGTAGGCCATACAAATACAGTAGAATTCATATATAACGAAGTTTCGAATTTAAACAGATGGAAGGAATACTTTGAAGGCGTATTTATGAGTGAAGAGTCGTCTGATTTAAATGAACTAGAAATTCCGAAAGAAGTGGAAAGGGGTATGGAGATAAGTGTAGATGAAATAATGAAAGCAATGAAAAGCATGAAACCAGGTAAGGCAGCTGGATATGATAGAGTATCACTCGAGATGCTAAGGGCTGGAGAGGGAGTGGTGGCAGGCCTGCTGTATACCTTGTTTAATTTATGTTGGGAATTAAAACGGGTACCGGATGACTGGTGCAAAGCAGTAATAGTACCAATATATAAAGGAAAAGGGTCACAGCAGGACTGCAAAAACTACCGCGGTATCAGCTTGCTTAGTATTGTGGGTAAACCGTATGCTAAGGTGTTAATTGAATGAGTTATGAAAGAAACTGATGGAAAAATTTGGGATGTGCAAGCGGGTTTTAGAAAGGGAATGGGGTGTACAGATCAGGTCTTTTCCATGCGCATGATTGCGGAGAAGTTTTTGGCCAAAAACCAGAGAGTTTTTTGTGCATTCATGGACTTGGAAAAGGCTTATGACAGAGTGGACAGGAATGTGTTATGGCAAACACTGAACTCATATGGGTTGAGCGCTGGTTTGATACAGGCATTGAGGTCTCTTTATAGGGACTCTAGTGCTTGTGTCAGGATCAATGGGGTCTACTCGGACTGGTTTGGCATCCAAAAAGGTGTCAGACAGGGCTGTGTAGCTTCCCCTTGGCTGTTCAACCTATTTATGGACCGGTGTTTGCAAACTTTGAAAGATGAAGAATGTGGTTTAAGAATGGGCGAGTTAACCGTCAAATGCCTTTTGTATGCCGATGATCAAGTCATATTTGCGTCATCGGCGTCTGAATTGCAAATGATGGTTACATTAATGAACTGGGAATTAAAAGAAAGGGGAATGAAAGTGAACACATGTAAGACGAAAGTGATGGTTTTTGAAAGAGAAGAAAGAAAAACGGTATGTGAAATAAGAATAGAAGGAGAGTTAATTGAGCAAGTGGATGAGTTTGTGTATTTGGGATGTGTATTTAGCAGGGATGGTAGATATGATAGGGATATAGAACGACGAGTAAATGCAGGGAATAGAGTGAATGGGGCACTACACTCTATTATGGAGAACCAGAATGTGTCAAAACAGGCACGTATGGTGATTCATAATTCTGTGTTAGTCCCTACTTTAATGTATGGTAGTGAAAGCTGGGTGTGGCAGAAGAAGCACGAAAGTAGAATAAATGCTGTAGAAATGCGGTCTTTAAGGAATATGCTAGGGTTGAATCTGAATGACAGGGTGAGAAATTGCGTGATAAAGGATAAATGTGGTATGCAAGATGATGTTGTGACCAGGATTAAGAAAGGAATGCTTCGGTGGTTTGGTCATGTGGAAAGAATGAATGAGGAAAGAGTGACAAAGCAAATTTATATGGCAGATGTGAACGGCCGAGTCGGGAAGGGACGCCCTAGGAAAAAGTTTATCGACCAAATTGGCGATATTTTGAAAATTGCCACGTTAGAAGTACCCTTAACCGACGAGCATGTATGCGTAGATATATGGATGTGAAGGAGGCGAAAGAGGTGTGTCAGGATCGTGCCAAATGGAAGTCCGTAGTCTCTGCCTACCCCTCTGGGTGACAGGCGTGAGTGTTTATGTTTTTTATGTTTATGTATGTTATATAACGACTTCACTTATCCATATTGAACCAATTTTAGCGACGATAATTAGTGCGACTCCGGTTTAAGGGACCAACTGCTTATTGCGACCATTATTTATGATAATACGAAAGGTTGAAACGACGCGCAATGTTTTGTTTACACAACCTACGAGTACGCACCAATTCCTTGGCACCCCAACTTCACCCCGCTCCGCGAGTTTCACCTCAATAAGGAGGCGCGCGTAAATCACAGTGTTCGTCACCTGTTAACAAGTTCATAAAGCTCAACAAAATAGTTCTGTGAAGCTAAAGTGTTCTGCAATTGAAGAAAAAAGTGCAATATTACACCGATTAGAAGCCAGTAAATCAAATGTAACCATCGCAAAGGAGTTTGGCGTATCACATTCTACAATAAAAAGGAATGAAGATAAGATCGAGACGCTGTTTAATGCCAACATTATAAAATGCACACGTGTAAAGACTTTTACTCATGAGCAGATGGATAAGCCATTGCTACAGTGGTTCAAGCTTCAGCACGACTGGGAAGTATCCGTAATACACAATACTACAAGAGAAAGCAAACTTTTTTGGTAGACAGTTAGACAAGCAAAATTTCACATGTTCCATGAGTTTGATAAACAGTTTTAAAGTAAGACACAACATCGTCAGTGGTAAGGTTGCTAGCGAGTCTTTATCAGTTCAACAAAGTGATGTAATCAGTTGGTTAGAAAAAGTTTGACCTAGTTAGTTTAGTTTAGTTTACGACGGGCTGTTTTCCGAAACTCCACGTCTAAGCGCGTATTTTGCGTGTGGACAGGAATAATATGCTTATTCGAGCCATGATATCTCCCCGAAGAAGCTCAGCAGTCCCTTGATGTTGCAAGCAACTTCGGGGAGCGATCCCGGCGTGCCGAGATGTTTAGCCCTGTATGGAGTGACTTCTGGACATGTCAGCAACACGTGAGCCGCCGTTTCGTCCTCTCCCATGCATGCCCTGCACAGGGGGCTGTCAGTAACACCTATGGTGAACAAATGTTTGTTAAAAGAGCCATGTCCTGTGATAGCACTTGTTACTATCCTGATCTGTGGCTTGTTCAGTCTCATTAGAACCTTGGTTAGACGACTGTTTATTTCAGGTAGGGCCTCCCTAGCTTGTCTACAGTATACAAAAATTTTCCAAAGCTGAGCGTGTAAATTATTGAAGTATCTACGTACCAGTGAACGAACGTAGCCAAAGGGGATTGGTATTATTGGTTCCGGCCCTATAGTTGCTAGGGCCGATCCCCTTCTGGCCAGTTCATCTGCTGCATCGTTGCCTCTAGATCCACTGTGTCCCTTGATCCATTGCAGAGTCACATTGTTGTGCTTATATACCTCATTCAATCGTTGATGGCACTCGTTTATCAGTCCCGAGTTCTGCCCACTCTACGTGCGCAATTTAGAGATGATGAAATTTTGAATGCAGATGAGACTGGGCTGGTTTATAAATTAACCTCTGACAAGACATCGAAATTTAAAGGTGTAAAATATACACGAGGATAATTATCAAAGGAGAGAATAACTGTGATGGTGGCAGCCAACATGAGTGGCACAGTTAAAAAAATCTAGTAATCAGTAAATCTCAACATCCCAGATGTTTAAAAATGTACCGCATTTGCCAGTGGATTATAAGAGCTTGGATGACCGCTGACATTTTTACCAAATGGGTATGCCGCGCATGGGATCGTGAACTTACGAAAAAGAAAAGAAAATCCTGCTGTTAGTTGACAACTGTCCTGCACATGCTGCACTGAAGACTTGAAAAGCATAACCTTTGTGTTTCTGTCTCCAAACACGACATCAGTGTTGCAACCATCAGGGAATTATTCAAGCTTTGATCAAGCACATTTTCGTAAAACATTGTCCTGAAAATGATCCAGTTACGAGATGGCTGCAGAAGTAGTAGTGTTGAGTACCCAAAGATTAATGTCCTTGATGCTATTCTAATGATTCAAGATGCCTGGACCCAACAGCAAGCGACAATTTTTAAGTTTTACAAACACGCTGGTTTTGTCCAAAGCGATGTAGAATGTACCATAACTTTAAACGCAAATGATTTTATGAAGAAAACAATGTACCACTGAGCATTTGGGCGAGGACTATTGATAAGCATCAGTTGCTTATAAGAAACAAGGACTTTGAACAATACGCAAGCATCGCTGTCACCACTTGTGAAGAACCATCAGATAAAAACATTGTGGAATATATCATCGCCAACGATGCAAATAGCAAAGATAGCGACGGTGATGATGACGAACCAGATGAGATTTATCCAATCTTCTGTGTTTCTGAAACTCTAAAGGCTACAGAAACGCTTAATGTGTTTGTCCAAGCTTTGCTAATGATCTTACAAAAACAATGATATCACAAATTCACAATGATGTATGAAGCTCTTACTACCAAAAAAAAGTTTGTCTGTTGTCAAATAACAGACTTTCTTTTCTACATTACATATAGACATATTTATACATATATGTTACATGTATACATACAGAGCTTGTAATTTGATTGTTTAAGAACCAATAAAATAAAGTATATGTGATTCCTATAAAATGTTTTATTTACCTGAATAGGAAAATCAAACTTTCGCATTTATAATATGTATTTGTAAGTTAAGTATGTACTTAAGAAATAATCATGCCATATTGTGCATCATCCCGTTAGTATGTTGTTATATCCGGATTCTACTGTACTTGTTCCATGTGGGATTCGAACCCGAGGCCCTCAGCACCGCAAGTCAATGTTAAGCCACTGTGTCACAGAGTTGTCACTGATATATCAGTAACATTGACAGTAAGTTAACTTTAAACTAAATAGAATACACCTAAAATTTATTTCAGAAAAAAAGAGCTTATTCCTTTCTAAAAGGCCGGCAGCGCACCTGCAATTCCTCTGGAGTTGAATTTGTTCATGGGCGGCGTTAGTCACTAACTTACCATTAGGTGAGCCTTATGCTTGTTTGCCCCCTCTCCTAAAAAAAAATTTATCCCTAAACAGATATAACAAGTCATATTCAGGCAACCCTCGTTTTATCTGCTACTTGGTGATTCTAAGAGGAAAATGAAGCAGGAGATGGGCAACAGCGTCTTCCTGATAACAGCTAAAAACAAAACCAGCTGTTGTCAACCTGCCTTCCTAAAGGACATCTATAATTTTGATTAACAGAATAATAAATATAGGTATTCATCTATATTAAGAATTTACGAACTCTAGTATATACACAGTAATCTATGTTACTAACCTTGACGTCCCTTTTTACATATTACACTAGCATTAGTTGTACTTTTTTTAATAGCATTTGCAAGTGCAAGACAGTGACCACCGTAATCACAAGCACCACTGAAAAGTGCAATCTAATATTTATAAAAAATAAACGAACACAGTACGTACATTTTCATAATAAAAGAACCAATTACCAATACTCTATTTCGACTTTGATATCATCTTTCATACCGACTGAAACCATTTTCATGAACAGTTAAACATAAAAAGCATCAATTATATAAATATTAATAGTAGTCTCAACACAATTTATGCAAAAGATTTCAATAAGTTAAGAAATTGTACCAAAATTAATCGGGCACGGGCAAGTATATACTCTTATCTGCTCTTATCTATTATTTTTTTTGGAGTTTATGGCCTGGTATATCTAGACCTTTAGGCCAAACTGCTCTTATCTATGGGCAGTGGCAGGGTTGCCAGATCAGATTTTCGAAAATACTGTGTTGTCCACTTTAAATTACGGTGTTTGAGAGAAAAATACAGTGTTTTATGAAAAAAAAGTGAATTTTACAGTGTCACTAAATGACGTATTAAAAGGAAATCATTTTTAATTAACCAAAATATGCATTTATTTTAAATATATTATACGCAAACTAACTAAATATCTCAATATTTTAATAGACAAAATAGTTTAATCACTGTCACTCTCGATTGCCTCTCATTTTTTGTAAACTTCAGAGTTAAAAAAATTTAGCATCATGTCAGGTAGCAGAAAATTTCTACAGTTGCCGTCATTTTTTCACTGTGCTTCTTCGAAGCCACTCTGTTTGCGGCTTTTGGATCTCAAAATTTTTTATAATGTTTTGTTTTTATTTTTTTGCGAATTGATTGACCACTCTCACTTTCTGTAGAAATATCCCTTGCGCGAGACATAATTTCCGCATAAAAATATCACGATTTACACTCAAAACTTAATTTAAATTACACCAGAAAATATAAGCGTAATATTTTAGAACTGAATACTAAGACCGTAGACAGAGAAACCTATAGACAAATTGACGCCTTCTTTCGCATTCGCACACGAAAAGGATAGATTTATGCATACGGTTTTTTTGTTTAGCAAACTCTACAGTTTTCTAAACAACTTTGATAGCGTAGCGATTTAAGGAGTTTACAAGTTGGTTTAAGTGAGAAAAAAGTGTTTTGTGAGCTTAAGATTGGTGAATCTTATTCAGTTCAGTTCTTAGAACAATTAAAATTTTTATATAAATATGTTTAAAAGTCATAAAGATTATTGTATAACCTAAAAATTCGTTATCAGGTCGATTTCAAACCATCCGTAAAAAGTGGGTTTATGAAATAACTCCTTTAATATTGTTGGAATATACGTTATTTCTTTATAATGCGATACTTACATAACATCTTAATATTATACAGTTTAGAATATTAAACTAACATGTGTAACATTCCAGATAATCAAAAGAAACTATCTATTTTTTCATTTGTGTCACCGGTCATTTCCCCGATTTTTCAACAAAACTTTAACTATGAAAAATAGTACTGTGTAAAAACGTATATTTTTTTATTCTGGTTACACATTAATAACCATATACTTAAGTTACGCTAATAGTTTTAAATTATTACAAAATATAATACGATTTCTCTCTGTTTTATTTTGTGACCATTTTTTTCAATCATTAGTGTCGACTTAATGAACGTTCCGTTATAAGAACACCTGTGCATTACTGCTATCCCCACTTTTACGCACGTAAAGAAGTACCCTAGTGGCACGAGAACGGTCGGTGATAGCAGACGCGTGCATCGTTAATTCTGATAAGAAATCGCTTTTTTATTGAATTTCTGTGCTTAGTACGAAAACTGAATCATTCGTGTTTATAGTAGTGTGATGATAAGTATTTGAACAATGGATTCTTTATCATGCACGTATATTAGCAACGAATAACGCGGATATTTTGTGGGCTCTTAATGGCGTCTAGAATATTCTACGACGCAATAAATTAGATTGTTGGTAGAAAATTTCATTCGTGTCACTTCATTAGTGTCATTTTTTTGAGTAACACTAATGAAATGCAATGCTACACGAATGAAACGGTATATCACTTGACTACGAAAAGAAGGATTATGCTTCTTTTCTTGTTTTTAGCTTATGTGTCATCAAATTTGCTTTTAAACCTTACTTTTACTTGCAAAGTTTAAGAGGTTTCTCTCATTTTTTTCATGATAAGTGCCATTAATTTATTTGTTAAAATTATGAGATGGATTTTCCTTATAGTATATGATAAATTGTTTAAGGTTTAAAATGGTGAAAGAAAAATGTAAGAAAAATGAAGATGAGTTGGAAAGGAGAAGGATTGCAAGAAGGGAAAAATATAAAAGAATAAAAAGCGATCCCGAAAAATATGCCGTTGAAAGGGCTAAAAAAAGGAAGCTTACTTAAAAAGGAAAAGCGAGAAGAAAGTAAAAAATATCAACCAAATGTCTCCAAGGGAACAAAGAGCACAAAGAAAGCGTTGGAGAGAAAATTCGAAGCGATAACTAGATAAGAAAGCACAAGAACGGAAGATACAAGGAGTAACCATTTTTCAAGTGCTCGAAGCTCACACAAAAATAAATGATAAAGAGTTCTCCGATCCTTTGTATGAGGAAAATGTAAAAAAAGAGATAAATAAAGAAAGTAACAAAAGAACATTCTAAAGTAAAATTAAAGCCTTACAGTTAAAACATGCGATAGAAAAAAGAGAAATGACCTTATTAATTAAGAAATACCAAAAGCGCTGCAGAATTTTAACAAAGAAATCAAATAAAATAAAGAAAATCAGGCATATACTGTTTGGCAAGAAAACATTGCATTACCTACTCAAGTTCCTATTCATACACCTAGTATCCCTGATGCTGCCAAAGAAGCGACAACCGAACACGTTATTTTAAAGTCTTCTGGCAATTTGAAACGTAGATCTAGTTTAGAGTTTCGTAAAAAGTGTTTTAAAGACAGATTTCAGCAGAAGATTAAGCAAGGCAATGATAGCATCCAAGAATTAATCAAAAGTTTTTATGAAGATGACATTAACAGCCGCATTGGTGCAGGAAAGAAACAATATAATAAAACAAAAACGGTATCTGCTGGATTCTGTTAAAAATTTGCATAAAAAATTTCTTGAAGAGAATCCTAACATACTGATTAGTTATGTAACATTTACAAGACTACGCCCATTTTGGGTCTATTTGCCACGAGATGACAGGGAAACATGTGCATGTATGGCACATACAAATATAGATCTAATGATTTTAGCTTTAAAGAAAAATAAAATAGTTGACATAAGGAATTACCGGGATATGCTGCACGTTCTTTGTTGCGACAAATACAATAAAAAGTGCGTTGGCAGAGATTGTGAAACTTGTAAAAACAGAGTTATATCGTACAATGAATTTAATAATACGGACGAAATCGAGTACCATGAATGGTGCAGAGATAAAAAGAAATTAAGCTCCAAAGAAATAAATATAGTGAAAAAATTTACAAGGAAAATAATGCCTAAAGACCTGATATTTAAACTTGAGCATTCCCTTCCGAAATTCTTTATTCATACTGTGAACATCCTCAATCAACATCAAGCTGTTACTCTATTGAAAGAATCCTTTAATCATGACGAAACATTACTCCACATGGACTTTTCTGAAAATTATAGTTACAAGTTTGCTGAAGAGGTGCAAAGTCTACACTTTGGGGGTAGCCGGGGACAAGTATCTCTTCATACCGTTGTAGCTTATCTCAAAGAAGGAAGGGAGACTGTTAACCATTGTCTGTGCACGGTCAGCGAATGTACACGGCATGATTCCCCTGCAGTCTGGGCACACTTACAGAAGGCGTTACAATTTGTGTTCGAAAAATGTCCTTATATTACCACCGCCCACATTTTAACAGATAGTCCGAAATAAACAAATATTTTACATATTGACTCAGCTCCGCGATACCTTCCCATCGTTAAAGCTAGTTACTTGGAATTACCAAGAAAGTGGTCATGGCAAAGGCGCCCCTGACGGCATTGGCGCTGTGGTTAAGCGGACAGCTGATCATCAAGTTAAATGTGGGCGTGACGTCGGGGATTTTTCAACATTCCTTGCAGTTGTTCGCGAAAATATTAAAAATGTTGAGATAAAAGTAGTAGAAGACCATGAAATTATAGAAAAAGAACTTCTTCTTCCTAAGGATATTTCACCATTTAAGGGTACTATGTTAGTTCACCAAGTGATCTGGAATTCTGGATCAGAATTTCTTGAGTTCCGAAAACTAAGCTGTTTTTTTGTGTTTGGATAAAATCTGCGAACATGAGGATAAACATATGCAATTACATAAAATTTATAAGAGTGTCGTCGAATCGGTTGTCCAAAATATAAAAGTTATTCCACCAAGCAAACGAATTACGGTATTGAGCGATGTATCCATCCAGTATTATAATAGGAACAATAATCCGTCTACTTCCGGAACACGCAAAATTATAAAATCTGTTAAAAGACTTGCAGATGTAAAATTTGATTGGACAAATCAAACGTTCATAAACACCCAACAGAAGGTGTCTAGTGGGCATGAAGAGGCTTTCCTCCGCTTTATTAATGAACGGTCTTTTGAGAATACGGAATAAGAAAAATGGAGAAATAGAAAGTAATGGTAACTTTAAAACATGATCAAGACTGATTACATAATTAAGTTACTACGAAAATAAATCAAAGAATTGAAATTATAAAAATAAGAAATCAACAAGATTGAATAAGAAACTAGCTAAGATTTAACTAAGTATTAATATATTATTACCTATCCAAAATGACTGAATAAATAAATAAGTGAGGTAGAAATACTTTTATGAGAAATATATGCCTACATAATTATTAATAGTTATAACGTTTTGTATTGTTTTTAAATGTCTTTTGATTAAAAGTTTAATAAAAGTGTTTTTGTTTTTGTTCTCACCTAAAAATGCTAACATACATATTTTCTTGTGCATTATTAAAAAAGATTAATACCACAGAAAACGTAATAGTACTACGTAACCAATATTATAATCGTAAAGTATCTGATTTAGTTAGCCAATATCATTAGTGTCATGCAGACTTAATTCGTGTTATGCGAGTTTCATTCGTGTTCCCATGTATATCATTCGTGTTACCCTGATCTTGATTTTTTGTCACTTTTGAGTAGTTACGCGCCGTGATTTTACATTCTGATGTACTAACTTCATAAAAATAAATGTTATGGACCGTCAGATAACAATAAAACGGGTATTTGCACAAAGCGAAAAAAAAGATGAAAGAAAGATATAAGCTGCAGAAAGTTCATGCGAAAACATTGATTGAGGAAGTACGTGAAAGGTGTAGAATAGAAGCGGACGAGAGGTTGTCGCACAACTTTAGGGAAAACTCCAAACTCTTCTGGAAAGAGGTTGGAAGGTCCCGGAGTGGTGCGACAGCTTTAAGAATGAACAAAGTGCTTTCGAGAACCAATGACGTCCTCTCAGAAAAATCGGACGTCATGCAGCGATGGAGTGAATTTTATAGAGAATTGTATGCGTGTCATGATCTTAGTGAAGGATCCGGGGGTGACGCCGTGACTGGCACGCCAGACACGGACCTCGATGACACTGAGGTCATCAGCATGAAAGAGATTGAACGTGCGATTCGAAGTTTGAAATGTGGTAAGGCTGCGGGACTAGACAGAGTTACTGCTGAAATGGTCAAGTACGGTGGGCCTCGCGTCTGGGACAGCTTTCATCTGCTGTGCAATTTGTGCTGGCGGACGGGAGATGTCCCGGATGATTGGCGATCCGCGGTCATTGTGCCTTTATATAAAGGTAAAGGTTCACATTTTGACTGCGGGAGCTATCGGGCGATCAGCTTGACCAGTTTAGCAAGTAAAGTTTATTCGAAGGTTTTGACACGCAGGATGCAAGAGAAATCGGAAAGATTCTTATGGGAGGCACAATGCGGATTTAGACCTGGAAGAGGATGCACGGATCAAATGTTTTCTCTCCGCATGATCACGGAGAAGCTTCTGAGTGTTAACCAGAGGATTTTCTGTGCTTTTGTGGATCTGGAGAAAGCATTTGATAAGGTTATAAGGAAGAAAATGTGGGAACTGTTGCCGGGATATGGTGTGGATGGTCGATTGTTAAGGGCTGTGCAGTCACTCTACTATGACTGTAAAGCCTGTGTGCGGGTAGGGCATGACCTGTCACCCATGTTTAGCGTCCAAGCGGGCGTAAAACAGGGTTGTGTCATGTCTTCCTGGCTGTTCATACTGTATCTCGACAGCTGTTTACAGAAGCTGAAAGATAGCTGTTTGGGTGTGAAATTGGGTGACATAAAAGTTAATTGTCTGCTGTATGCTGATGATGCAGTGCTTATTGCACCATCAGAAGCAGAACTGCAGGCATTAGTCACGTGTATGAAAGAGGAATGTGAAATTAAAGGTCTCCGTTTGAATGCTAATAAAACTAAGGTTCTGGTATTTGAAAAGGACGAAGAGAGAACGAAATGTGAAATATGGGTAAATCAGGAATGTCTAGAACAGGTAAATGAAATTGTATACTTGGGGAGTGCTTTCAGCCGGGATGGAAGATGTGATTAGATGTGGATAGGCGTGTCGCTGCCGGAAACAAAGTCAATGGTGCCCTGAATGCATTAATAAAAAGGCAAGGCGTGGTGAAGAGTGCACGCCTTGCAATACATAACGCAGTGTTGGTACCGACTTTGTTATATGGCAGCGAAACCTGGGTATGCCAGAAGAAGCATAAAAGCAAGTTGAATGCAGTGGAGATGCGATCTCTTCGTAAAATGTGTGGCGTTACCATAGCCGACCGAAAGCGAAACGAAGAGATTCGCAATATGGCAGGATTGAAAGATGACCTTATCACAAAAATTGATAGGGGCGTACTCCAATGGTTTGGACACGTTGAACGAATGAGTGAAGACCGAATGGTGAAGAAAATATATAGAGCGAAAGTAAATATTAAAAGGTGTCGAGGTAGACCGAGACTAACTTTCGAAGACCATGTGAGCAAATTGCTCGAAGAGGGGAGGGTCAAGAGTACTCGGATACCTAGACGTGCATGTATGAAGAAGTTAATGAACCTGAAAGAAGCGAAAGAGGTATGTAAGGATCGTGACACTTGGCGATCTGTTCTCTCTGGCTACCCCGTTAGGGATTGTGCGTGACGATAAGTAAGTAAGTAAGTAAGTAAGTACATAGCGGCGCTGACGTCCGTGAGTAGTGACTGCGAAGTTAGCTGTTTATGAGTACAAGTAGGTGAAGTTTGTTGAATATTGTATAAATTTTTCGTTTTTTCGTAGAAAATTTTCATGCTCCGTAATTTTGTAATTTTTGACAAAAAAAAACATTAAAATATGGAGACATATTTTATTGTGCGTGGATGTGCAAGTGGTTGACCATCTGATCGAAAAATAGACTGAAAATGAATTTTATTGACTGCACTCACTGACTGACACACGCCTCACTGATGGTGTCCATATTTCTGGGACACTATTTTCTACGGCGATCGTTCTCCTGTTCTTAACTTTCATGGGGCAAGGGTTCTTTGACATTGCTTTTTATTAAGATCTTTAGCTTGGATGCTTATCTTCTAGGATCAGCCACATACATGCAGAATTTCGTTTCGGAGCTCCACTTTGAGTATTCAACCGACTGGAGAAGCCACGCGCCTTAGTTCTTAAACAAAAAGTCTGTCAATATCAGGGGGTGCAAGAAAAACACACTATTGTATACTTTACTACAAATGCAAAATTGAATCGCGTCACTATACACGCACACTACAGTATATGTATTTGTATTCATTGCATTTACGCACACCATCAAATTGCACACGTGTCAATACACTGGTGCCGCTTTCTACATTCATAAGCAACGTAAGGATAAACAAAATAACGTTGTTCGCATAAGTTCAGCGTTGGTAAAAGTGATTTTTAGTATTTTTTCCTTCATTGCCTACAGCCCTTCACAAGTCCGCGGCTGAAGATAGGTGGCTGAAGGGTGCCACAAAGCACGGTTCTGATCCACCTGCATCGGAGGGTCGCCCTGCAATTCACCCACCGGTACGAGGCTGCCACTCGAGAACCTTTTCCCCCCATCGGAGGTCACTGCCAATGAAGCCTTTTATGCTATTGCTTTTTATTTCGAGGCGTTTTTTTAGTTTAATATTCTTTGCTGTACAGTCTGTTCGCTTAGATAGGTCGTTTTTGTGCCACGCCACCTTAGAACGTGCCGCATTTTGTCAAAGGCGCGACAAGTTCGTACTGTAAAGCACCCAAAACGTAGGGAATCAAAAGTCAACGCGATAAAATCCATAAACATAGTGTCATGTAATGTTCGCGTAAATATTGGAAGTCATAATTGTAAACTTATCAAAATTCTAAAATACTAACTACTGACTACTTTGATCCGAAATATCTCTTCTTTGTATGTATGTACCACCATTCGAGTTTTGAAAACAGTCATTAATTTGTTTCTTCCTAATTATTTTTTCTTTGGCGTCACTTATTACCGAGACCGACTTATATTTACGAGTACGAGTTCTACCGTGGCAACAGTGCTGCAGAAACAGCTCGAAGAATTAATGATGTTTGCGGCGCTGGTGTCGCAAAAGAAAGTACTGTACGTTTTTGGTTTCAACGATTTCGTTCTGGAAATTTCGACCTTCAGAACCAACCTCGTGGATGGCCGAAGACCAAAGTGAAAAATGAAGAATTAAAAGCTATTGTAAAAGCGGATCCATCACAAAGTATTTCAGAGATAGCTGCAAGCTTCGAGGTTAGTGATAAAACTGTAGTTGCGCGGAAAACCATTCGTATTTATTTTATATTGGACGGTAGGTTGCCAAGTCGTTTATTCCTTTCCAAAACGATATCATTCATACCCTCCTATCGACAAATCGGGGTGGTGGGGTGGGAGGGGAAAGAAGATGATTCTAGAATGTCACGTAATCATCGGAACCGAAGATATATAAGGCACGCGCGACCGACGCGCAGACCTCTTCCCGCCGCGCTAGTTATTGGAACCACACCTCTCTTCCCGCCGCGCTCGTTGTTGGAACCACACCGCTAGTAGAAACCGCTTTAGCCTGGAAGCAGTCGAGCTCCAGGAAACCCGCCTCACCTCGTGTGAGAAATAGTCGCGCACCGCCTCTCTCCGGAGTGTTCCAGAAGAAGTTCCAGAAGTCGCAGCTATAGTGCTCAACAGAATAGAAGAAACCCCGGTGAGTCAATATTCCTAATAATACTGCCTGCCTGATATAATTGTTTTAACCCGCTCCAATTTTGTCTTTCTCCTAATCAGGCAGGATTCCTTTTCATCGATTTGGCAAAATCATAGTTTTAGTTTCAGGGAAGAGCGAGTGCATTGTACCGCATGCTATAGTAGTCGCTTTTACGTAAGCGTAGAAGCAATCGCATATACAGTCCACTTTAGTTAATAGCTCGCGTAATAGGCTTAAGGTTCGACCGGGGAACTAGACTTCGGTAGCCTTAGGCTCGTGGCTCCACCAAACTGTATTAATACTTTGAAAACTAGTCATATTATGTCTTACACATTATATTCGAACTCAGCCTAATATTAATTTCCAAATTAAACTTTACCCATGATATGATCCCTTAAGTACTAGTTGCAGCTGTTCATTAATTAGTAAGGTCTTTGAGACCAAGTATTTAGGAGTCATAGTTTACCAACATTGTCACACTTGTCTTGGCATAGACACATTGAATTAATCATGAATATACTTAGGAAACTTACATGGACATTTAAAACACTAAGACTAAAAAGTTACTTTACCAAATATATATTGCTTTGGCTCAGTATATCTTAGTATATTGTATTCCTGTATGGGTGGAGCCACAAAAACCAAATATAGAAGATTAAAGGCAAAGATAAATTTACTAAAAATTATGCATTTGATACCAAAAAGATTCCCTACAGAAGATCTTTATGTCATAAGTAATGTACTTACTGTAAGGAGACTGTACATCTTATATTCAGTTCTGAAACTGCATAAAGGTATAAAGTTTAACTGTTGTATTGTAGCCAAAAGAAAGAAAAACGTAGTGGTTACAGCTGTCCCAGTTATAAGTGTTTTAGTTAGGAGGCAATATGTAAAACAGTCAGCAACTCTATACAACGCCATTAATAAAAGCATAAAAATTCATCACCTTAACTACCGTAATTGCAAATATGTTCTCACCAAAGGATATTTCATAAGAGCCATGATGATACTGAGGCTCTTTTAAGCAATATGAAATAATGTAATTTATTTATACACACACACACACACACACACACACACACACACACACACACACACACAGAGAGAGAGAGAGAGAGAGAGAACGCGCGCGCGTGCTTGCGTTCACTCATTCATTCCCACACACCCTCACTTACACACACGCGCGTGCACGCGTGCACACACATACGCGTATATTATTAGTGTGGCTTGAATATTATTAGTTTTTATTTTAATTTTTACGGTTAGTTACTATGTAAAGATCATGCAAATGGTAATGTAAGTGCTATACAAGAGTGGAGTCTCCTAACACAAGTTTTTGTACGTAAAAGAGACCTCATCCCCGGTTATAGTTTATGAATGATCATTTACTGAATAAACTATTTTACTTATTATTATTATTATTGGGTTATCTGTATAGTTTTCTCATCTGGTTGCGTTATATAAATATATAATTATAAATTAAAATGAAACGATAAATATACATAAATATCAATAAAATAAAATAAATACAAAAATACATAAATACATAAATAAATAAACGTCCAGCCAGATGGAAGCCCTCGGCAGGGGAGATCAAACGGCCGAGGGTTAGGAGGAAAGGGAAAGAAACCGGCGGACGATGCGGGCGGTATCGAGGAGCACCGCCCTTTGCATTTGAGCCCGGAGCGGTCCGTCACGGAGTCCCAGTCGCCTCAGATGACCCGAGAGGCTGACTGGGATTAGCCCATTCGCAGAGACGACTACAGGAATAATTTCGGCCGGCATTCCACCCCACATATCGGTCACCTCGTGAGCCAGGTCCAGATATTTTGTTCGTTTATCTGTTTCGGCTTTCACGAGGTTCTCGTCATACGGAAAGGTAATGTCGACCAAAAATATCCTTGACTGTGCCCGGTCCATCAGCACAATATCAGGCTTATTCGCAAGAATAGTCCTGTCTGTGATGATGGACCGGTCCCAGTAGAGCCTTGCGCGGTCATTTACGAGCACGGCTTCCGGCAGTACTTGTAATACGGCACTTTCCGGTCCACGAGACCGTATTTCAGAGCGAGCTCCTGGTGTAGAATTCTGGCTACTAGGTTGTGCCTGTGCAAGTACTCAGAGTTAGAAAGCGCCGAACAACCGGAGATGACATGCCTAAGTGACTCACCGGGATGGCGACAAGCTCGACAGACGTCGACGGTGCCATCCTTTAGGATGTATCTCCGATAATTGTTGGTCTTAATAACCTGATCCTGTATTGCACAGACAAAACCCTCGGTTTCCCCAAAAAGGTCACCGAAACGTAGCCAGTTGAGGGAGGCGACTGTATCTACGAAGGGCTCATGTAGAAACCTGTAGTACCTCCCGTGGAGCTCCTTCTCCTTCCATACGGTCTTCCGGTCGGAAATGCTTAGTACTGCCGGGTCCTGCCAATGGTATTCCACTGCCATTGCTCGTTGGCTAAGGATAGAGGGGTAAGTCCTTTATCACTAGAAATGACGCCATTATAGAATGGATCATCCGATCTCACCAGGAAGTAATTACGGAGGCTGCACACTTCGCAATTATGCATAGTGAGGGCGCTCAGGAAGCCACGCCCACCATGCTTTCGCGGCAAGTACAGTCTCATTACCGACGATCTCGGATAACGCATCCTATGGGACATCATGGTAGTGCGGACTTTTCTATCCAGGGCGTTAAGTTCGGTCTGAGTCGACCTGAGTATGCCAAAGGTATACATGAGGACAGGCATGACCCAGCGTTTATATGCGTGTGCCTTATTCACACCGGACAAAAGGCTGTTAAGCACTTTGGTCAAGCGTGCATAAAACGTGTCGCAAACTGACTTTTTCATACCAGCCTCATCGATACCGATGTTCTGAGACATACCCAAGTATCCTTAAGTTGACGGGCATAGATAAGTCTATGCCCTCAGAGTTAGCAACCCCACCCCTCTTAACATAGAGGACCGCACACTTATCCGTCCCCAGCTCCATTCCAATAGAATTGCTAAATTCACAAGTGATGTTTAGCAATTCCATAAGATGGGAGCGACTGGAGGCGAATAATTTGAGGTCATCCATATAGAAGAGGTGGGTCACTTTTGTACCTCCTCTCCGAAGCTGAAATCCCCTCCCGGAACCCTCCAGTAAAGTACTGAGAGGGTTCAAAGAGAGGCAGAACCAGATTGGACTCAGACAGTTGCCCTGGAATATACCCCTTCTTATCCTTATGCGGCTTTCCGCAGCCGTCATCCGCTCGCCTAGATGACAGAGGATCGTACTCTACTGCCCCATACACCGCTCGAGGAAGTCTCGAACTGTAAAGTCAATCTTGTACAGCTCGAGGATCCTCGTTAGCCATGTATGGGGCACCGAGTCAAATGCCTTCCTGTAGTCTATCCAGGCGGCGGAGAAGTTCCGACGGTTGCGTTTCACCACTTTGCCAATGACCGCGTCAATGAGGAGTGGTTCCTTGGTTCCACGACCGCCGCCCCGACATCCATTTTGAGCGCGCGACATCACCTGATTTGATTCCAGGTTACGAGTGATTCTCGCGCTCAAAATGGATGTTAGTGTCTTGTATATGGTCGGCAGACACGTGGTGGGGCGGTATTTGCTCGGGTCTGTGGTAACCTGGTCTTTAGGAACCAAATGATTGATCCCAGTAGTGAAGAGGCTCCGGAGTGACTTCTGGTTGAGAGCCTCTTGGAACTGTCGGGCGAGCACAGTGTGACACACCACAAACCCCTTCAGCCAGTAGTGATGCAGCCCGTCGAGTCCCGGACTTTTCCAGTTCGGGGCCCTACGGACCGCCTCAGCTACGTCATCCGGCTTTATAATGACGGGGTCCATGGTCGTTATACTCGCACGCTGACTCGCCACAACTTCCGTCCAAGGGCCCTCGCTGTGGTTTATGGGCTCTGACCACAGGCCGCGCCAGAATGCTACATTGTCGGCCTGATTCGGTGCTGGGCCCGTTCCACTTACCATTGGTCGCTCCAACGATTTATAGAGCCTCTTCTGATCACTCTGGAAGAGACGATTCTGTTTAAACCGTGTCGACCTCTCGGTATATCGCCGAATCCGCTTTCCCCAAGCAGCGATTCTCTGCTTCAGGTCGTCTATGCGCTCCGTCAGTTTTTGCATTTTATCCGGCTGGGACAAACTAACATTTGTCCCAGCAAATGCCATCCTGACGGTGCGCACAATCTTTGGCTTGTTGTTGCCTGACCTGAAGCATATAGCAAAAACTCAAGCCAAAAAAGTCAACGGGACCCGATGGCATACCGCCCTACATTTTCAGAGACTGTAGACTAGTACTTGGTAAGCCACTGAGCCACTGAGGGTTATGCCTTGCGATGCCGTCTCCTTTGGTTTAATACTCAAAGCCGTAAAATAGCTTTATATAAACACAGAGTACTTTTTATACCGGAATATAGTAATTCTCCGTGGTGTTTAAGCTGAAATGTCCAGGTTTTGGCAGATAATTAAACCTTCGTTCGACGGATTGTTGCTCCCGTTTTATCGTTTAAATAATTGTTTGTAGTGGATGTTGATACGTTGAAAGTGATGAAAATGTTAAAAATGACGAAACAAAAGCTTCTTTGTTAATATAAATCTTAAGTTATTTTCTTTGCTTGAGCGCCTTGAGAACTTTTTTCCTCGAGATGGTTATGAGCTGCGACTTAGTAACGCTTTCATCATATAATTTCTCCACTTCGCTTGGGCACCTTAAGAACTTGAGTTCCTATCATCGACTGTCCGCTGGGTTGGTTTGTCGTTAAAATCTCCAAATAATTCGCAATGAGACGTATCTGCATATTGTGAAGAAAAAAGTAAAATGGTTGTCTCTAAAGTCGGTTTACGGACGCGAGTTTAACTTGACAACTTCATAACAAAACATTGATGAAATGATTGCATACTTTTATGAATAAAATAGTCGATCGTGCCTTTCGCTCGTTCGTGCCACGCTCTCGCTCTGATCGTGCTTGGCTTGGCTGGAGTGTAACGGGACAATAAGTCATCCTTTTTCTTGCATATAACCGGCGGTTATCGATTTATTAGACGTTTTCCTCTGAGTATTCAACCAACTGGAGATGCTATGCGCGGTAATTCCTAAACAATAATCTGTCAACATCAGGGAGGCGCAAGCAAAACACACAACTATATTATATACTTAACTACAAATGCAAAATTAAATCGCGTCACTATAAAGCACACTACATCATTTGTGTTTGTGTTCATCGCGTTTACGCATACCATCAAATTGTACACGTGTCGATACACCCTATTTTCAAGATGTTAGCGCTGTTAGTCTATACGACTCTTACAGCTTCATCTGACTCAGGGCTAATTAAAAAAAGGGATAGGCAATGAGGTGAGGATGAAGATGAATGGTTTATGAATTGGTATTGTTACCAATCATCATGTCGGCTTTTTTGAGCTATCTAACCGCAGTCCGAGGGGGGAGTGCGGACCCCGTCTCTGACTGCTCAGCTCGTGTCGGTCGATGGTCTGGGCGGTGAGAACTGCCCAGGAACGCGGGTGTACGGTGTGTACGCGGTGTGAGCTGGAACGCGTCGTGCCCGTCTGCGGGTGCGACGCGCCCCATTCATAGTTTTTTTTTTATAGAGTAGGGTGACAAACGAGCACACCTGATGGTAAGTGGTTGCTGCGGCCCATATACATCCACAGATGCGTTGTCACCCGTGAGGGCTGAGATGGAATGCCTTGTTTCCAGTAAAAAGGGTCTCCGGTTCTCTACACTCACCATACGAAATACAGCAGCATTAAGCTACTATTTCACGCTGGTATTCTGTGAGAGCGTGGTCCTTCCCCGGTCGAGCCGACCCATTCGTGCTACAACTATACTACTAATATAACTGCAGCATGGCTCTACCACGTACATAGTTCTAGTAATGTGTTCGTACACTGTCGATACACCGATGGCGCTGCCTAAATGCGTAAGCAACGTAAGGCGTGGACTATGTCGATATTTTTATCGACAAACAAATCACCATAGTCCGCATAAGTTTTTATTTGATTATAAGTAATACATAGATAAATAATACCAAGGTGTTATTTGTAATTCTTTTTTTAAAGTATTTAAAAATGATCTTCGGAAAAAACTTAGAAATTATTGAAAGTAAGTTTATTATTTTGCTACAGGTTTATTTTACATTATGCAGGATAACATTTGAAACATTTAACAAATTGAAATAGGAGGTTTAGTTAACTTATTGTAAAAATCAGACTTGTGAAAAGAAAAGTCCTATCAATTTATCGTCTTAGTTGATGTTAACTAAGTTTTTGTTTTTATTATAAGGCTTCAATCACAAAACCGCTACTGAAAAGAAGTTGTTGATTTTCAAGAGATATTAAACGAACTATCTGGAAAATATTTAATAAATTAGGAAAATAAAAAAGTTATATGCAATATAATAGTTGAATAAAGTGAACTTTAAAAAGACAACTGCTTAGAAATGAAACATAACATCTACCTAATGTAGTACCTAAGTATTCTCCAGAAAGATATTTTGTTCAACTTTACATTACTATTCACCGAAAATTTAACGATATATGTGAAATATCAAAAGTTTTGAAATTTGTCTGCCTTCATCACGTACTATAACAAAGTGGTATAGTATGAGTACAATAGATGGCCGACTTGGCTACACAAAAAAAAGCGTTAACTGTTTAAAAAAATAAAATAAAATAAAAACTTAGACTAGAGAACAACCCTGAGAAGAAATTGTATTGTTTATTAGTGATAGATGAAATGAAAATAAAACAATTGACGGAGTACCATGCAAGTTCTAAAAGATATTTCGGTTATATACATAATGCCTTTGGCTCCTAGCATGGTATTCCGTCAATTTCTTAATTGTTATCCATGACCAAAGTATACTAATTTTTTATCAGGGTTACTCTCTGCTCTCAATTTTAATGCCGTCAGCGATTCTTAAGTAAACCCTCTTCGGCGATCGATGGTAGTGTACCACTTAGTCAATGTCCGTAGTGCAGGCAAACATGTTCCAAAAGTTTAACGTACATAGCGATAGGCCTTTGGTAAGTAATAGTTAAGTGTTAGGGCAAAGTATTTCTTGCAATCTTGTGAAGCCTGTTTATGCTATTGATTTTTATGTCAGGGCATTCTTTCAGTTTAATTTTCCTTGGCCTAGGTGTTGTCTCCTACTTGCAGTGGGAGTAGGACTAGTTCGGGCTATATAAGGGATTTTTTTCGAATTGTGACTTTCGAGACAACTTATGGAATTTTTCCGGAACATCCAGCTTTCTTTTTTCGATTTAGTCGATATTGTGTAATCACCACGATCACCCTAAAATAAATAATTTACTAATTTACTTATGTAAGTCAGAAGATTCAAGTTACACACACACACACTCACACACACACATATATATATACATATATATATATATATATATATATATATATATATATATATATATATATATATATATATATATATATATATATATATATATATATACGAGGTGTGTTCAAAAAGTAAGGTGACTTTTTGAATTTCGCGGGCAACGCACATTCGATTTTCGATTTTTGTATTTTGTTGCGTTGGTACACATGTCCTGAGCATATGTTTCAAGTTTGAAGTGTATAGCATGTTTAGTTTATTTTTGACAGTTACAGGTCAGACGTACTTTGGTGTGCTCGGCGATTTTCTTCTATCAAAAAAAATGGATCAAAGAATTTGCATCAAATTTTGTGGAAAAAATGGAATTACGTGCTCCAAAACACTTGAAATGTTGACAGTGGCATACGGTGAGTCTACTCTTAGTAAAAAAAAAACGTTTATAAGTGGTACAAGCTCTTTCAAGATGGCCGAGATGATGCCAATGACGAACCTCGCTCTGAACGCCCCAGCACGTCAACAACCGATGAAAATGTTGAAATAGTGAAGAAAATTGTTTTGGAAAATCGTCGAATCACTATCAGAGAAGTTGCGGAGGATGTTGGCATATCGGTTGGCTCTAGCCATGAATTTTTTTCGGATATTTTGGGCATGAAACGTGTATCAGCGAAATTTGTTCCAAAATTGCTCAATTTCGACCAAAAGAACCGTCGCATGACAATCGCTCAAGAGCTATTGGATGATGTCAACAACGACCCAGATTTGCTCAAAAGGGTCATAACAGGTGACGAAACATGGGTATACGGTTATGACGTCGAAACTAAGACCCAATCGTCCCAGTGGAAGCACACTGAATCACCAAGACCAAAAAAAGCACGCCAAGTTCGATCAAATGTGAAGGTTTTGCTTACAGTTTTCTTCGACTGTAGGGGTGTGGTGCATCATGAGTTCTTGCCATAAGGTCGTACGGTCAATAAGGAGTATTACCTTGAAGTTATGCGCCATTTGCGAGAAGCAATACGTAAGAAACGTCCCGAATTGTGGGTAAACAATTCATGGTTTTTGCATCACGATAATGCACCTGCTCACTCATCGTTGCTTGTGAGAGGTTTTTTGACCAAAAACAACACTACAATCATGCCTCAGCCACCATATTCACCGGATTTGGCCCCATGTGACTTTTTCCTGTTCCCAATACTGAAGAGACCTATAAAAGGACGAAAATTTGCAACGATTGAAGAGATAAAAACTGCATCGCTGAAAGAGCTGAAGGCTATACCAGAAAGTGATTATCTGAAATGCTTTGACGATTGGAAAAAGCGTTGGCACAAGTGTATTATATCTGAGGGGGATTACTTTGAAGGGGACAACATAAATATTTATGAATAAATAAATAGTTTTTCATAAAAATATAAAGTCACCTTACTTTTTGAACACACCTCGTATATATATATATATATATATATATATATATATATATATATATATATATATATATATATATATATATATATACATGAATTAAATTTTGATAGATTAATGCTTTCAAGTAATAAAAATATTTAATCTGCGTATAATTACAGCCAAACATTCCTCCGACAAATTCAAGGTTGGTACTGCAGTATCAGCTAACCTTCTTGTATTGTAAGCTTTTGGATATGAAATATGATTTTTCAAAATGTTCGGAGCAAATGGTGCTAGTCCGTTTAGGTATCCAAGATTCATGGTTTCTACAAGCTACAGTCCAAGTTTGCCGCCTAAGAGGATCTCTTTGAAATCTGTAAAAACAAACCAATAATAGAAAAAGGGGAATGCCCACTCTTCATAGACACTTCGGCCATGAGTGCCCACATATAAAAGCATATAGATCTGATAATATGTAATTAAAACAATGAAATGGTAAAGGAATTGCTTTAAAAAAAGTCGGGGTTTTGAAAATATTTGAAGTTTTTATTTTCACAAATGCAGTTTTTTTAACAACTATTTTTATCGATTTTATCGCGTTTTATTTCATTGATTTTTAATTCCAGACGTTTCAGGTGCTTTCCAGCACCCATGGTTACGGCAGACTGAGATGACCGACGTCCCAATGTCAGTGTTAACCCGGAGTACCTTCAGATTTTTAATTTTTATTTATGGTCCGATCTACAGAATGAACTTACTGTGTCTTGAAGTCTTGCAGTGGTATGCTTGAGTTTAATTTTAATTTCATTAATTACAGGGTCCTAAGCAGGTGGTTGTACCAAGCCTCCTTCTCTATTGAAAAAA
Organism: Parnassius smintheus behrii; assembly: GCA_036936625.1. Lineage (NCBI taxonomy): Eukaryota > Metazoa > Arthropoda > Insecta > Lepidoptera > Papilionidae > Parnassius > Parnassius smintheus. The sequence continues at coordinate 32,603,430 of JAUPFT010000006.1, forward strand.
GAATTTATATATTAGATATTATATAGAATTTATATAATAAAATACACTTTACGACTAATAGTGATGACTTGCAATTCTAGCCCTAAGTAAAGATCAGCTAGGGCTTAACTTTATTCCTTCCATAATGCTGCTCCTCTGGTTATTACAGAGTTCTATCCGGTAGCAACCATTAAATCTTATATGCTCACCATAATAGTAGCGAGCTTGCTTTAATTGGTATGTGACACAAGTAATTAATATTAAGTCGCTGTAAGTTAAAACAGGAAATTCCCTAACATTTTAAAGTCTTCATTTATATTTCTAAAGTCTGCCTGCCCTAGTTCTATTTAGATTGTTTTCCCTAGCATACTCAGAAAAATCATTATTTGTCTCCATATTTTGATGAACTATTTCAAGTATTTGTGCCGCATCATCCCTGTCCCTTATTTTTGTGTGGAATTTATTAACTATAGCAGAAGCCACAGCAGTCTATCATCAAATGTGTAGAAGTCCTGTTAAAGTAATTTTGATGAAATATTTTAAATTCAGTTTTAAAAATGCCATTCACCACCTCTACTACCCATATTGACACATAGTCACGGCTCAGGATTTACTAGCATATCTTGTCATTAACTGAAATTCACCATCTGCTGGAGACATTGCTGTGACCCTTAGACATCCACATCTATCCTCGATTACAAATCAAAATGCAGATGCGTTGTCACCCGTGAGGACTAAGATCATTTTCTCGTTTCCAGTAAAAAGGGTCTCCGGTTCTCTACACTCACTATACAAAACACAGCAGCATTAAGCTACTATTTCAAGCTGGTATTCTGTGAGAGGGTGGTCCTTCCCCAGTCGAGCCGACCCATTCATGCTACAACTATACTTCTAATATAACTGCAGCATGGCTCTACCAAGTATAACACACATACATAGTAATTGTCACTATGTATGTTTGTTATCGCAAAGTGTAGTTAATCACAAAAGAGACATACTCGCAATGCTGATGGAACTGTTACAACCAGGTAAAAAACATTGTGCTTTTAAATAATTAGTTAGCAGTACACTGTGTGATGTATGATCTAAGCTTTGTTGTTCTGGGTGCAATACATTACTCACTTCAGATTGCAACGGGGACGGACAAGACGATTCAGATGGTTCCCGTTCTGCAGTTGAACATGATGTTATTCTATCAGTTCATTGCCAGCAATTATGATATACACGGCATGACAACTGAAATAATGTAAAATACAAAAAATGAAGTCAAAGTGAAAAAATAAAAATAAAATAGATTTGTTTATTTCAAACTCAAATATAAATAAAATATTTATCAAGTTAAATGTTACTGCACAAGGACGGATTTAATGCCCTATATTATTTAATAATTAAGGCCTGACAGACTACCAGCAGTCCAAAAACAATGAAAAATCAACTGTCTCCTTTCTTGGTAGTTGCTAAAACTGGTCAATCTCATAAATAAGCTAGTATGTTTGTCAGATATAGCTAGGGCAGATGTGAAAAAATAAAACAAGTTCTTGAGTTGATATACAATCAGTGTAAAAACATGTATAATTATCAGATATATGGATCACATTTAATAAATTGAAAAATGTTAAACACTTACCTCACGTAGCGCAAATAATTCGTGTTCAAACAATGTGTGTGATCTTATTCTCATAAGTGTCAGTGCCACAGCTGATGTATACATGTTCAAGACGAACTATTGGTGCATTTTGCGAGTGCCACACTACACGTTCACTGTACTCGAAACTTGTACCTAATAAAGAAGCTACAATTATTATATTGATATTATTCAAGTAAACTCAGTTATAAAGCATTTCTTAGAGGAAGACATGCCACATCGTGATATGTACCAACTATTTACCTGCTGTGTTCGAACCAATTGTTGAGAGATCAACAATTGCATTTTCCAACAAAATAAAATAACACGATAACACGAATTGAATTCTTGTGACATAACAGTGACAGCGGCCTACATGTCAGATTCGATGTTGCCACTTAACTGTCATAAAATCTATGAAATGATATCGATTTTTATTCGATTAATAATATCATAAAAAGAATAATCTTTGACGCGTTTTAAGTTCTGCACGCTTTTTAAAATATAATTTCCTTTATTTATTGAAACTCTATTTCAAATGTATTTTTAAGAACAGTTAGCTAGTGCTGTATTGTTTTGTTATGCTTTAGAGAATTCGTGGTAAATCAGCTGGAAATTAACTTCTTGAATTATCATAACATGATTCCATTTTAAATGTTATGTTAAAAACAGATAAGAATAACAGTTAACTTGTGCGGCAGCGTTTTGTTATACTCTAAAGAATTCTTGGTAAATCAGCTAGTAATTCGCTTGTTTAATTATCATAACTATAAATGTGAAGGTTGTCAATGAATTCAACCGAGCCCATAACAACGGTTGTTTTAGTTTTTAACGGTTGACTGCCGCTTTTGATGACTTGAAATGGATAAAAACCTATTTTGCGCAATAAGTTTTTTCTCTTTGGTAATGAATAAACCACAGAAACCCCCATAATGTATTATAGTCCTTTTTTTTAGATACAAGTAGCACATTTTAAAGAACCGCAAAAACAACTTTGTTATTTATACAAACACTATGAAAAACAAAATAATTTGTTGCTGGCGATAATGATAGTGGCATTTTGACTCGATTTAAAATATATGCTTGTTACTACTGAACTCTTCATGGGCCTGCGAGTCCGACTCGCACTGAACCACTTTTTTTCAACATTTAGTTTTATTCTAATAAATAGTGTTTTCGTTTAAGCTCTTTTACTTTAGATTTATTACCTCTTTATCTATAATAATCAATCTGAGTAAGTAAAGTGTGTAAATACGATTCTTAAATAGTAAAAATAATAATTGAATTTGAACATCTTAGGTAGGTATTTAGTTTTATTTATTTAGAAAATATTAATCTCACAATCATTTATTGTAATAATATAAATTTATCACACAGCTAACGCCCTCATTAGCAATGTAATGGTGAAAGAATTTTCAAAATCGGTCTAGTAATTTTTGAGATTAGCCAAAAAACGTATTCATTGAAAGTAGCAACCTCTATAATAAAATTAACCCTATATTGGATATCTAAAATTATACATAACAATCTAGTGGTGAAAGAATTCTCAAAGCTGGTCAAGTACTTTACGAGTTTAGCGAATAAAATATTCTTTGATAGTAGCGCCCGCAATAATAAAATGCATCCTACGTTTTAAGCACCATAGCAAAAAACGATTCAACATAGCCTAACCTGCACAGTAAAAACATAACCATCCTTTTTCGTCTGTAGTCGGATAAACAATTGGTTAATAACGGTTGCGTATCGACTGCTTTGGATAAATATCCATTGTCAACGGTTATTTTAAACCTATATCATAACATCGTAATAATTATCGAAAAATTATATAAGCATTGTAATAATGACACCATAAGTAATCGATCGAAAAGGGGAATCGATTTTTTTTAATGATTTTTGTGATTGGCAACATTTTTTATTTTATTCACAGACTGATGGGTGCGTTGGCAGAAAAAAGTGCTAGCAAGCGCTTACAAGCGCTAAAATAGTTTTCGGCCAGGACACGATTGCTACTTCAGAAGCGCTGACACAATCCGCCATTTTGCTAATTTAATTTGTTTGTTTTGAAGTAGAGTTTATAAGTTGTTTTGTGCAATATTAGTTTTAAGTAATATAATGACATGAATAAACATATACATGTTATTAAAAATTCATGGTTGGTAAGTTTTTAATATGAATACTTTACAAACATATATTTAAATTAGGCTAGGTTCCCTGGTTAAAACTAACATCGTGTCCTAGAGGAAAATAGCTACTTACGATTTGACAGCACTTAGCGCTTACGATCGCCATTTTGCTTACAAGCGCTTGCTAGCGCTTTTTTCTGCCAAACGCACCCAATGAATTACGTATTTACCTAATTTTATTTTTATCTTTTCGGTACTTTTTATTTGTGCAAAAATATTCCCATTGTTTTAGGATAAATGAATACCGCGATTTATAACCATAAATAAAGATATATTTTTTTAACAAATGCACATTGTTGGGCGTTCCATGGCCTAATATGGGCATCCCCCTTTACTACTTTTATACTGTACTGTTACTGTAATACTTTATTGTAAAATCTAAAAAACTACAAACCAGTTCGACAGACAAACCCACGTGGTTAATTAACTTATCAATAGCTAAAGTTGTGGCTTTCATCACTATAGTGCAATACTTTCAGTTGCAGTGATACCAGTTTCTTTTTATAAAAATTGCACAATTTTGCTGCGAGGTAGCAAGTTTCGATTTGACTTATTTGTCCTTTGTTTTGTACAATATTTTGATAAATACTAGTTATCGATTATATTTAATTATATAATATTCAATTCAACTGAATATATAAATAATTTTACAAAATCCACTACACATTCATATGTAATGATTATTAATCATCACAAACTGATTTAGTTACTACGAAATATATTTTCCATAATGTATTTAACTTGTGTAGTAAATGATATTTATTTAAAAATTATTTTATTTTTCACTTTATGAACTATGATTGCCACACTTGGTATTGGACGAAAGTATTCAGAAAGTACGAGTTTTAATGATAATATTACTTTAATATGATGTTAAAAATACTCACAGATTTTTTCATGTTAGTACTGGCACAATCACTAAAGAATGGCGCACGACGCAGATCAACTAGTTTTATATAACGGGTATGAGTCGAAGTACCTTTTACAGAGGGATACCTCTCTGTAATTTGTTGTGCCTTGCGATGCCGTCTCCTTTAGTTTAATACTCAAAGACGTTGTCATGTCATATTTTATAAAAACCAAGATCCCAAACGAAATAAAGACAGACACGGCTTAAAAGACAAGCATCCGAACCAAATATTGAAAATGTCAAGATTCTATGTTTTGATTTGATTTTATGTTTCTGCCTTTCTACTTTGTATTTCTACCGAATCATAAAAACTAATGTAAATATTTGATCAGTAACTAAATGAAGTGTAGTGTCTTGATTAATGTCTATTTTAAATATGGACTACGATTATCTAATAAAATTATTATGCGTTGGAGATTCTGGCGTTGGGAAGACTAGTTTTCTATATAAATATACGGACGGAGTTTTTCACACCCAGTTTATTTCTACTGTTGGTATAGATTTCAGGGAGAAAACAGTGGTATGGTTTATTTAATTACATGTGATTACGAATTTTTATAATAAAATTATTATATCTCTATGTTAGTCTGTAAAAAATACATTATTGGCCTAGGTTCTCTTTTTATGAGAGTTTACCTTGATTGCCACGCTTGACGGATGAATTTAATATAATGATATCAGAATTCTCGCACCTTTGACGCTATTCACTATCGCCAGACTGGGTTTGCCATAATCGAGTTAGTTGTACTGCTGCCTATCGAAGCAATCAAATTAAAAGTGTACTGCAAAACATAGACTTCTTCAATAGATTGTCTCATAGATGGAAGTAGAATTTACGCTTGGCACATGGATTGGCAACTGCAGTTTTTTAATTATTGAGTTATTAGGTACATATTACTATAAATTATAATTGCTGCCCATCTCTTGGCCTAGTTTTCCTTTGTCACCTCCACTGCCACTGGACTATATAGAGCAGTGGATTCTCTTACACCGCCAGTACATGGCCTAGTATGACTTGTGAATTATCCTAGCAATTGATTATGATGTATCATTTGTTTAAATGTCATTAATGGAATAAATAAATACAACTCAACCAAGCTAAGTTTGCACTTCGCTGGAACGCGGCGCCCTGTCCGCTTCCCACTAACCTTCCCGTGCAGTAAAATCGAAATGTAAAGTAAAATCGATCAAACATTTGTTTACTTTTTTTAAGTCATAGTGAATCCTTTTTTGCAGGCCGTACCTAAGAGTCAGTGTGACATAATCGACGCAAGGTGCAAGCTTAGCTTGGTTGAGCTATATGTGGTAGAAATGAGGTAGAAGAGGTATATGGGCGGATAAAGTGAATGGAAACAACTTCAACTTTTTCGCTCTTTTCGTAAAGATTAATAAATTATGGAATTGTATATCACTAGAAATATTGCTTATTTCCTTTTATTATTTCTTTATCTATACTTGCAAAGTCGTATTTATTTATGTTTTCTGAGAATTTAAAAAATTACTTTTCTACTTTCTTTATAGAATAAGCACATAGTATGTGTTGATGCTGTAACTCAAAAGACATTTACATTTAGCCACAATTAAAAATTAAAATGCAGATGAATTGTCATTTCTGAGATCTAAGATGGAATGCCTTGTTTACATTAAAAAGATTTTCCAGTTCTCTACACTTCCCATATAAAATATAGCATAGCAGCATTAAGCTTCTACTTTATGCGGGTATTCTAATATAGCTGCAGCATGGCTCAACCATGTATGCATATAGTATAAAATTTTTTTTATTCTTTTTAGATACTTTTATATTTTAAATTTAGAAAGGATTGAAGCAGTTACCAATTATAAGTGTCTGTTATGGCATTTATGTAATTGTTTTGTCAACTAAAGTGTCACAAATATTGAATTATTATGTGGGTACTTACTAAAGAATATTTATTCCTCTATTTAGTAAAGACCGGATTATATACATACAATACATACATATTATATACAACATAAAAAGGCCAAAATATACATGCAAATATGCATGATAATCCATAAAAAGGGCCAAATTACGCAATATGAAATATTAAAAAAGTTGTACATTGAACAAATCTGTTTATACACATTTTATCATGTTTAGTTAACTTATTTTTAATGATTAAATGCAATAAAATCCTAGTCTAGAATATCTCTCGAGACCCTCCTCTGTTCAATGCAATGTTGAAACAGGCTTAAGTGAAAAATAGGTTGGCATATCTGAAATATAACATTAAAAACTAAAAGATACATACTAACCATATTTTTATATATAACACCATTAATGCCATATGAAAGAACAATCAGTTTTATTAATTACTGCAATAATTCTGAAAATAATAGTTGTTTGACCAAGCTGACCAAAAGTTACACAACTATGCCTAAAATCGCAGCATTTTAGTCTGACCTTAGTTTGTGATAATATTGTTAATTGTTACGATAGCAATTAATAACTTTATTGGTTCTACAACATTAATAGCTGATGTTAGTCGGATATTGGTGTAATAATGCAAAATAAAAACAATGTTTTTGTTATGTATCCCAGATTTATCAACAAAATGGAAGGCAACATCGCATACATTTACAACTTTGGGACACTGCAGGTCAGGAAAGGTTTGTATATTTTATGTATTTGCTTCCAGTATTAAAAACAAATGTGTCAAAATTGTTAATATGGGATTAAAATAGTGTTATTGTGGTGCAGTTTCGAATCGGAAAATATAGTAGTGGCTGGGCGGCACTATACAGCATGCTGAGGCGGCGGTTTTTTAAGTGCCAACAATATAATTTATAATCATAATTAAATCCAAAAAATTGGTATTTTTTAAAGTGTGGTGCGGTACTTCACGCCGGAGTAGCTTTATGCCCTAAATAAAGCACAAGTCCGGTCGTGCAGTGAGTACTGCCAAGCCTATATGTAAATAAGCTGGTGCAGCAGAATTTTGAGAGGCTGGCTACAATACCCCTGTGGTCGAAACTGACAAAATAATTTTCAACCAAATCAAGATCACCAATAAGGTGGCTTATCACCACTACTGGAGGAAACTTTCCGAGGAAAGTTCTTCACCGATTAAACCAGGGGATAAAGAATAAGAAAGGTGGAAGTTAGCTGAAGGGTTGGTGTGCCAGAACCTGTTAAAACTTTTGAGACATGAAAGAAAACACCCAAGTTCTTCTTCAATAGGATAGACCAATTTAGTTAATGCCCCAAGTACAAGGTAAATTCCATACCTCTACTAGCATAGTCGGTCATCTGTCATAGGAACAGCTAGTCCTGGTGACAGATTTTAAAATCCTCTGCAAAACCAGCTGCGAAGTAGGGTACCGATTTAGGACAACTTGCTCTTATACTCGTTGCGTTTTTTACACTACTGTCCGATCAGTACGCTAGAATTAATGGTCTTATCCATTCTGGTGTCTATCATTATCCAAATTTTGGAGAAAGAGGGCTCTTTAAGTTGATGAATACGCCTACAATGGATGTTATTGTGTACATACACACAAACTATGTGCTGTCTGGCTTAAAAATAGCACTAATTCTACCAAAGGACGAGGATCTTGTAAGAGTTGATAAGTCTGTATGCGAAACAATTCTATGCTATTTTAATCTCTCTTTATTCTTCGACATTACAATCCTCGGAGCAGTCAAAAGATAGTATTTACAAGTGGCGTGGTGACCGCCTCTATAAGCTAGAAGACTTAAATGCCAGTGTGGGCAGGATCATTCCGCATGGCCTAACTTTATTGGTTGCCACGTTGTTGGCAGTAACTATGATTGTGGCCAATGTGTGTTAGAGTTTTGTTTTGAACACCTATGTGTAACCAACACTTTAATTTAGTTAGTTTACGACGGGCTGTTTTCCGCAACTCCACGTCTAAGCGCGTATTTTGCTTGTGGGCAGGAATAATGTGATTATTCAAGCCATGATATCTCCCCGAAGAATTTCAACAGTCCTTTGATGTTGCAAGCAACTTCGGGGAGCGAATGTTTAGCTCTGTATGAAGCGACTTCTGGACATGTCAGCAACACGTGTGCCGCCGTTTCTTCCATGGTGCATGCTCTGCACAGGGCGCTATCAGTAACACCTATGGTAAACAAATGTTTGTTAAAAGAGCAATGTCCTGTGATAGCACTTGTTACTATCCTGATCTGTGGCTTGTTCAGTCTCATTAGGACCTTAGTTAGGCGACTGTTTATTTCAGTCAGGGCCTCCCTAGCTTGTCAAGCCAACACTTATTTCAAAGGCAAGACTTCCCGTAAAATTTCTTGGAAACACCCGCGATCCAGCTACTGGTATCAGCTGAATGAACTTTCCAGAATCAAGCAGCAGTAATAAATAAAAGGGTGTAACTACTCATAAATCCTCTCTGACCTCTTATGTGATTTAGATCCAGATGAATTTTGTGTGGTGAAATGATAATGCCTTACCAATCCCGATTTATCTTGACTACAAAGAGTTTGTCAAACATAAGAGTGTGGGACTTTTTGATAAATAGTGCAGTAATATCAAAAGTTTTTAGAATTAAATTAAAGGATTCAGTCGGTTATTTTAGGCTGCTTCATTAGGTTTTCTTATTGCTCATACTTCCTTTGGATTATGACTTTTGAATTATAAAACAAATCTGGTAAAAAGTGGTCCATATTAAAATTTGAGTTTATAATTCCAGATTCCGAAGTTTAACAACAGCTTTTTACCGTGATGCAATGGGGTTTCTACTACTTTTTGATCTAACTAATGAAGCTTCCTTCCTCGAAGTCAGAAACTGGATTGAGCAGCTGAAGGTAACATTTTATATTTTAAGTTTACGAACAGTTTGTGTTTGGTTCTATAGACAGAGACTGCCATCATAAATTTTTTATTTAAAATTAATATTTAGTCTCACATACCATAAAATGACGTGGTAGCTCACGAGCTAAGTGCTCGCTGTAGATTTCATGGTACGCGAGCAACCCGGATTCGATCACAGCCGGCACCAATTAATTTGTTAAATGTGCTCGGTGGTGAGGAAACTTGCATGTCTGATAAATAAAAAAAATATTTTGAAAACATGTCAAGTTCATCAACACGCATTGGGCAGCGAGGCGGACACTTCCTTGCACTAAAACCTTCTCAGGAATGAGAGGAGGCCTGTCCCCAGCTGTGGGACGTATACAGGCTGTAACTTTAACATTTAAATTTAAAACATTTTAGAGGTACCGTAAAATATACAGGGATATTTTGCAATAACTGGCAAAATTTGCAGAGAAGAGTAAGTAAATTCTGTTCTTTTTATCTTTTAAATTCAAAATACATGGTAATGCATAATTTAACTGATTTTGATATGC